>CM028756.1:29849710-30484571 GCA_016801395.1 Leptodermis oblonga | reverse complement strand
ATAAGGTACGTTATTAACAATATTGAAAATTGTGGACTAAAAAGAAAATATTAGGGTGGCATAGTAAAATTGTTACAAAATTAGTAGGCCAAGTGTAATTATTATTTTCAATTTTCCCTATATAAGTGTAAAAGTTAGCAAAAGTATACAAACATGGGATAACTTGGTTGGTTCTAGTGAATGTAATTTAGTGAATTGGTTATTGAGGTCTAGTGTTCAATTCTTCTCAACTACATTTTGTGTCGATTTTATATGCCTTATTTTATAGTATCTTGATTTTTTACTAGTAATTGAGACTCTTTTATGGGCCCTGTTAAGTATTATAGTTGATTGTGTAATATGATTAGAATTTTGACAAGTAATTTGTGACTCTTTTAAGTGTCCTATTAAGTATTATTATTGATTGTGTAATAGGACATATTTAAGAGTCCTATTAGATAGCAAATGGAACACTTATTAATATGGGACTCATATCAATAATGTCATATCTTTTGTGGAGATAAATTTTCATTACTTTTTTATGACTTAATGAGACTCTTTTTTTTATGAGTCTCGTTACACATCTATTGAGACTCTTTTTTTTATGAGTCTCGTTAGACATCTATTGAGACTCTTATTAAGCAAGAGTCCCAAAAAATGTGTCCTGATAGACATATTTTGTTGTAGCGCTCTATTGCGTTGAACAAATATTGCATCGACATCCACAGATTTTTCAATAACTACATATGAAAGTTTTAAAACTAAATCTTAATTAAACTGAGTCTTCTTCCACCATAGACAGAAAAGACTCACCAAACTGTAGATAGGGAATAAATCACCATAATAGTAATATATATGAAGTCACCATAGCATACAATATAATCACCATTGATAGTGATAGAATAGTTATTTAAAGGGAAAAAAAACTCTTTCTTATTGCTCCAATTTAAGATACCGCTCCCTCCCCTAATTACAAAATCTTACTAAAAAACTACTTTCTAAACAAAATAGGGAAACAGTTAAAATAACTAACGTACTACAAGTATAATTACCCAATTGGTTTAAATTTTATTTAATTAATATCCAACAAATTATACCCGATTTAACCAAATCGATCATAGCTTCGATTTTATCCGATACTACAAAAATTTGATAAAATGATTCAAATAAGAGTAACTTTTATCATTTTTCATTAATTTTACACCTGCACATTTGGTATAGTATCTTACGATCCGATCCTACACCCAAATTGATCCCACGTAGAATTGCAATTTTGCAAACTATGACCTCACGGCAAAACTAGTGCAAATATATATGGAAAAATGACATTTTTAGTTCCTTACGTTTAACTTTGTGGCAGTTTTAGTCCATTTTGTTTGCATGTGACGGTTTTAGTCCATTTTGTTTGTCACAGTGACAATTTTAGTCCATTTTGTTTATCACTATGGTAGTTTCAGTTCATTTCACCTATAATTGAAGGTTGAACATGTCACATGGGGCTTTTCTACAAAATTTATAAATTATGGGTTAAAACATGAACTGTAAAATTAAAAAATTGTACTTTTTATACCCTTATATTTGATCAATTTTCTTTTGAAATTGAAATTTTTACCTAATGAGTTTGCAATTTATAACATTTTACTGAAAGTCCAAACTCTCAAGTGTCTTAATTTCAAAAGGAAAAAAATGTATAAGTACTTAAATTAATTAAAAGAGAATTTTGAAATATTTGGATAAATATAGAATATCAAAAGTGTAGTTTTTTAATTTTACAATTCATGTTTTAACCCAAAATTTATCAATTTTGTAAAAAAACCCCAAGTGACCTGTATAACTGCCACTGACAAACAAAAGGGACTGAAACTGCCAGAAGCTCAAACGTAGGGGTGATATCGCTCTCGGCTCGGCTTGGCTCGGCTCCATGATCTTGGGCTTGAGCTCGAGCTCGAGCTCGAGTCGAGCCTGAAAATGGAGCTCAAGCTCGTATAAGATTTACGAGCTCGAGCTCAAGCTCTTTAGGCATAAAAGCCAAGCCCAAAATTCTCTCTCCTCTTGGCTGTCATGCTCATCAATTTATAAGGAATTTTCTTCCCAAATCTTCTCTCATTTTCAATGTGGGATTGGGTAAGATTCATCTCAAAAATTGAGAAAACAAATGTGGCTTTGAAGAGATTTGAACTTAAGGGCCCATGTTTCTCTTTCAATTATCTTACCACCACACCAAATTTATTTTCATGTTAATATGTATGAATGATAAATTATATATGTATTTTTTCCTTTTTAAAAATTGTTTTTCCTTATCGAGCTGTTCACGAACGTAATCGAGTTTTTATCCCCCTTGTTCATTTATTGTTCGTTTATTAATCGAGCCTAAAATTTTGTTCGTGTTCGTTTATTAATAAATAAACGATCTCGAACCGAGCTTTTAATGAGTCGATCCCGAGCTTGTTCGTGAACTTCGTGTTCATTCTCAGCCCTACTTAAACATAAGGGATTAAAAATGCCATTTTTGCAAATATATATTGTTGGCTTAATTTATTTAGGTTAGTAACCGACCAATATAATTATTAATTCCTAATGGTAAAGCATTAATTATTTGAAAGCCGTTTCAGTTTTTGACACTGTTTAAAACCTATAGTATAGATTAAAGACGGTATTTTAATATTAAAAAATTAGTTTTCCAAATCATTAATTAAGCATGAAACATGATGTGCATAAAATTGAACTCCCCATTGGGCCTAGCCCAACGGGTTAAAACAAAGAAACAGTAAAAGATAAAGAAGCCCAGATCCATGTTCAAGTCGGAAAAATCGTACAAACCAAGTCTATCTGTCATAATTCTAGATCGGATATGAAGGTTTAGCTTGGTCCTAAAGACTTAATAGACTCGTGAAGGTTTAGATCGGAATGTATTCTAAATCAACTTGTAAATCTTAGATCGGTAAACTTTACAACCTAGCTCGGAAAAGTATAATTTTACTCAAGAACCCCAGGTCGGTAAAAGCTTAGAGAAGTTAGATCGGTCAACAATGTTAAAACTCGGGTCGGTAAGTAGTTAAAACATAGGAAGCTCAGGTCGGTATAGTATAAACCGGCCTAAGATAAAGATGATATTGATAAAACAGTTAGATATCATGGTAGGACCACAAAAATATTATATATACAGGAACAATGATGACAAATGAGCCATGTTAAAGCCATTATTCCGGGAGCGGCAAAAACCATCATAGCAAAAAGAATAAGTGGGAGCGTATGTCTTCATGACCCAACGGAACCATCAAGGGTAAGCTTATAAATACTCAGGCACAAGCCTCATTCAAGGTAGTTCTATTAAGCAATCTCTGGCAATTCTCACTATCACTTCTTAAGCTATTCTCTCTCATTTACAATTTCTCTGAATACTCTATATTGCTTATCCCTTTCACATTACTGACTTGATCGTCGGAGCCTATACAGGGGGGAAAGCCCCGCTTCAGTCCTTGATTTATTTTCCATTGTGGTCACCAAAACAGCACAAAAATCCTTAAAGCTTCATCACCCTTGCCGAGCTAAGCTGCCCAGATTTCTGGATCATTTTGCAGCTTTGTCATTCCCTTCACATCACAACCTTGTTTAGATTGGGCTATTGTTCATCACAAAGATCTATTGGGCCGCGAAGAAGCATCGTCTCACTATTGTAATTTTTGCGTCACATCAACTGGCGCCGTCTGTGGGGAACGTTTGATCAAATTATTTCATTAAATTTTCCTCCGTTAAATAAATTTGTTGAAACCATGACGCAAACTCGCTCAGGAAAGGGTGCTTCTTCTTCTAATGACACCACCAACGGACTCACCGTTACAACCGCTTTGGTTCCTACCGTTTCAGCCACCAGTTCTAATCCTCCATCTGATCCACCAACTACTACCACTCTTGTTGAAACTCTCACCCCCGAACAGGAACATGCAGAAAAAGATAGGTTTTTCCGTTTATTCCCAGAACTATTTCACTTGATAAATCATGTTGCTCCGATCTTCTTTACTCTTAATACAGAACTTCCCATTACAACCACCACCACCGGTGTAGCTAACACAGAACACCCTTATGGCATACAGTGGTCCCCTACTATTCCCCCACCACGGGCCGTATTTAACCCTATGTCCGACCCCTCTGCTGCTTTAATGTCTAGTATTCCTCCACAATCCACCACTATATGTCCTCCACAACCTGGGGAAGTTAATTCTTCTTCAGGAATTGGTCCTACGGCTGGTCCTCCTAACCTTTCTGTGGCACCTCCTGTTTACACCACTGTAACCCATACTCAGGCCAATCCTATTTTCCCGGGCCCCTTTATGGTTCCTAATGCTCAGTTCAATAATGGTTCTTTTATGTCGGGCCTACCATTTTCCACTTTAGGTCAACAAATGGGGCAATTAAATCAGCCTGGCATACAAGTCAGTCAAGTGAATCAACCCTGTTACTACCCTGGATACCCAACTACATCCAACCCTGCATTATTTCAGCATTATGGGTTAGGCAATAACCGAGCCATGCAGCCGCCCTTAGAAAACATTCCCTTACTTAATCCAAATTATTATCCCGGACCTGGCTTAGGAAATTATTACCTTGGCATGGGAGGACACCCCTTAGGTCAATCTGGATATCCCCAGCTCGGCCTCTCCGGATCAGGATACGCTCAGATCGGACGAACTGCCCCCACATCTCGCGTGTCTCATCCTTTTGGATGGGAGATTCAAATGGCACAATTTCCCCCGGGATACAGAGGCCTAGGTAAGGTTGATAAATATGACGGTACCACCGACCCCACGGCTTACTGGATGCAGTGCATGAGCGTCATGGATGCTGCTAACCTGTCCGACGCTAACCGATGCATGACATTCCATCTGACCCTTAAAGGTCAGGCCATAAATTGGTATTGTACTCTGCCTCGAAACTCCATTCATTCGTTAGATTAGTTTGGTGACCTGTTTTTAGCCAATTTTATGGGTAATAAGGTATTGTCCAAACCTATTTCACATTTAATAAACATAACACAAAAAATGGGAGAGGGATTACAGGCTTACATAGATCGGTTTAATATAGAGTCTAGGCAATGTCATGAAAAAGATGATAGAATAATGATGGGATCATTTATTAATGGATTACGGTCAGGACCTTTAGCTACCGAATTGGCCATCCGACCCCCGCATTCTTATTTTGAAATGATGGTTACTGCCGTAAATTTTGCTGTTGTTGAAGATGCTACAGCTATAAAACAGGAAAGGGAAAGAAGTTTTTCCGATTTATACGGTAAAAGGAAAGCTTCTTCTCCAATTCTTGCATCAGGAGGAAGTAAGAAATTAAATTTTGCAAATGCTACTAATCCTATCCCTAAGACCGGGGTAAGTGTAAATGCTGTACAGGTAGCTGAGCCATTCTCTGTTCCCCGAGCCGACATATATGCTGCTATTCAGAATCAAGGGATGTTGCCCCCAGCCCGACCCATGACCGGTCCCATGGATCGGCTCAATCCAGGCAGATATTGTAATTACCATAAAAACATTGGTCATAATACTAATGACTGTCGTGATTTAGCTGCAGAAATAGCTAAATTAATTCAAGCTGGAAAACTACCTCAATACACACAAGTGGCGCCTCTGCCCAAATCGGTAGCCTCGGCAACCACAACCCGTGAACGACCTAACGGATGCTACCGGTGTGGGGAGACCGGTCATTTTGCTCGAGAATGCCCTCAGCCCGACCCCCGAGCCCCGAATACCGGAGGTAGTACCGACCTGAATATAGCAGAGATTGTAAACACCATAGCAGGAGGACCGACCCAAGGCGACTCCAACCGCCAAAGGAAACAGGTATATCGACAGAGGAACACTGTCCTAGGTAAGCGTAAATCAGATACCATGACACCAGGAATTACTTTCGATGACACAGATATATTTTTGCCTTACAATTGTGACGATCCACTAGTGATCGATTGCTACAGTTCAAATTATCAAGTACGTAGGACATTGTTAGACACGGGTAGTTCTAGCAATATAATTACAACCAAGGCACTGGCTGGTTGTCAATTACACAAGGCACAGTTAAGTCCAGTTCGGACACCATTGATTGGCTTCGGCAATCACCATGTTATACCTGTGGGACATTTGAGTATTCCCGTCACGTTACTAGCAGGACAGCTAAAACGTACGGAAACCATAGACTTTGTGGTCATCGATGACCCATCACCATACAATGTGTACTTGGGACGGCCTGGATTAAATCAGTTCCAGGCCATAGCTTCTACTATACACATGCTTTTAAAGTTCCCCACCATAGGTGGGGTAGCTTCTATTCGTTGTGATGTTTTGCAGGCAAAGCAATGTTACATGGCTTCCTTAAAGGAACAGACCCCCGTAGACCAGAAATCAAAAATTACCCCTACCATCAGGCCGACCTCCGTTAACATTACCGATCTAACAGGTGGCTCGAACCTGTCCATTGAAGCAGGGGCCGAGGTAAGAATTATTCCCCTCGCGGCCGATCCAAACAAGGTAATAAAAATTGGGGCTGATTTGTCGCCTCAATTACAATATGATTTGCTTAACCTTTTGCGTGAATTTGTGGAAGTTTTTGCTTGGGGACCGGAGGATATGCCTGGCATTTCTCGAAATATCATTGAACACAGGTTATCCATTGATCCCAATCATAGGCCGATCCGACAACGAAAGCGTAACCTCGGAGGAGAACGTAGTAGATACGTGGAAATCGAAGTCAACGCCCTGTTGGAAGTACGTATCATCCGAGAAGTGGATTATCCGGAATGGTTGGCTAACCCAGTGTTAGTTTCCAAACCGGATGGTTCATGGCGTATGTGCATAGACTTCACCGACTTAAATAAAGCATGTCCCAAAGACTGGTTCCCTTTGCCTTTGATCGATGTGTTGGTTGACGCCATAGCCGGATTCCGCTTCCTCAACTTCTTGGATGCATATAAGGGGTATCATCAAATCTTCATGGCCAAGGAAGATGAGGAAAAAACATCTTTTATTACAGACAAAGGTACATATTGCTTCATAACTATGCCTTTCGGTTTAAAGAATGCTGGAGCTACTTTTTAACGCTTGGTGAATAAAATTTTTAAAAAACAGTTAGGTCGAAATATGGAAGCATATATTGATGATTTACTTGTAAAAAGTAAAAATGAATCTGCTTATTTATCTGATTTATGTGAAACCCTTGAAACACTAGCCCAATATAAATTAAGGTTAAATCCAAAAAAATGTGTCTTTGGGGCCACTTCAGGAAAGTTCTTAGGATACATGGTTTCTGAGGGGGGTATTTCGGTTAATCCTAAAAAAGTAGAAGCTGTATTACAAATGCACCCACCTAAATCTATCCGTGAAGTACAACAATTAACAGGGAGACTAGCGGCCTTAAATCGGTTTTTAGCTCGGTCAGCTGAACGAGCTCTACCCTTTTTTAATGTTTTGAAGAAAACTGATAAATTCTTGTGGACCCCGGAATGTCAAACTGCTTTTGAACAATTAAAAACTTACTTAGCTTCTTTACCATCTTTGACCATGCCTATTTATGGAGAACAATTGTACATGTATATAGCTACTACCGAATCTGTGATTAGCTCGGTTTTACTTAGAGAAGATAACCGGGTTCAAAGACCCATATATTTTGTTAGTAAAGTTTTGCAGGCAGCTGAAAAAAATTATTCTAGCCTGGAAAAGCTAGCTTTGGCCCTAGTTCATTCCACACGGCGTCTTCGGCCTTATTTTAACTCGCATGGAGTCACCGTTTATACCGACGCACCCCTCAAAGCCATCTTACAAAAAGCAGGAGTTTCAGGTCGACTCACTAAATGGGGCATTGAATTAGGGAAGTATGATATCACCTTTGCCCCACGCACAGCAGTCAAAGGACAGGTGTTAGCAGATTTCATAGCTGAAGGAGTACCAGACAAACAGGAGAGCATATCGAGCCCGTCAGAAAAAACCGATTTGCTTTTAACTATAGCAGAAGGTGACGATATGTGGACCCTCTACGTGGATGGTGCCTCAAGCCAATCCGGATCAGGTGCAGGGATCGTCCTCACCAGCCCAGAAGGAGAAATTCACACTTACGCTCTGCGATTCTGCTTCACAGCCACAAACAATAAAGCTGAATACGAAGCCATGATAGCCGGTCTGAAGTTAGCTCGGAAATTTGGGATCGGAAATCTAAAAATTTGTTCAGACTCCCAGCTCGTAGTTAAACAAATTTTGGGGGAGTATAAGGCTAAAGATTGACAAATGGAGGAGTATTTAACACTGGTGCAGCAACAACTAAAATTTTTGCCGAAATGGGATTACAGCGGGTCCCACGAAGCAAAAATACAAATGCCGATGCTTTGTCAAAGTTGGCTTCTTCAGTTTTCTCTCACCTAACTAAAACCGTTCTAGTAGAAGAAGTACATACCAGGAGTACAACCGAACCAACAATTTTGTCCGTAAGTGAGAGTCAAGATTGGAGGTTCCCTATATGTCAATACTTACAAAATGGCATCTTACCAAAATCACGGAAAGAAGCACAACGAATACAAAAGAAGGCCGAATACTATCAAATAATTGGAGAGGACCTGTATAAAAAGGGTTTCTTGATGCCTTTACTAAAATGCTTGGGATCGGGAGAAGCTGAAGCCATGCTGAAGGAAGTACACGAAGGGGATTGCGGGTCTCACATTGGGGCTCGGAATTTGGCCAAGAAAATAATTGGGGCCGGGTTTTATTGGCCTCGGTTATTCCAAGAAGCAGTGGAGTATGTTCAACGGTGTTCCAGTTGCCAACACAATGCGACAATTCACAAGCTGCCGGCCTCCAGCTTTACAGGGATAATTGCTCCATGGCCTTTCGCAGAATGGGGGATAGATCTCATGGGACCGTTTCCTAAGGTCGGTTCATGCCATTATCTTGTTGTGGCCATAGATTATTTCACAAAGTGGGTGGAAGCTGAGGCACTGGCAAATATCACTGGGCGAACCATAGCTCGGTTTCTTTGGAGGCAAGTCATCTGTCGTTTTGGTGTGCCCAGATCGGTTATTTCGGACAATGGAACTCAGTTCGAATCTAAGGAATTCACAGCCTTGTGTTCAAAACTTGGTATCACCCAACGTTTCGCATCGGTAGCTCATCCTCCAGCCAATGGACAAGTAGAGCTTACAAATCGAACTTTGTTACATGGGCTGAAATCCAGACTAGAAGATAAAGGTAAAAATTGGGTAGAACAGCTGCCCCATGTGCTTTGGTGTCACCGGACTACGCCCAAGTCGGCTACAGGAAGGACCCCTTTCGAGCTGGCCTTTGGGGTCAACGCTGTAATCCCCCCAGAAATACAAAGTGGAGCCCCGCGAGTTATGCACTTCGAAAGAGATCAAAACCAGGAAAACTTGGAGCTCGGCTTGGATTTGATAGAAGAAGTTCGGGACTCAGCCTATGTACATCAACTAAATTACAAAAATTTAGTTCGGCAACACTATGATGCTCGGGTCAAACATCGAGCCTTTGTACCAGGAGACTTAGTCTTACGAAACCGATCTATCAGCAAACCACAAGAACAAGGAAAGTTATTTTCTAACTGGGAAGGGCCTTATCGGGTGATCGAAGCCCGATCTACCGGAAGTTATATTTTGGAAGATTTGCAAGGACGATTGATTCCGCGAACTTGGAATGTATCACACTTGAGAAAATATTATCAGTAAATCAGTCCGAGTTAAAGATGAAAAAGGCAAAAGTTGAAGGAAAACAGGAAAGATCTTTTTCATTCAATAGTCAAGCTCGGTTACAAAGACGATCTGAAAAATACACAAATTCTTCGAAAGGGACCAGAATTAGAAAAAAATTCTGCAAAATATAAAGCCAAGTACATCACTGCAACTGTATCTAGGCATGCTATCTACATTCCTCACACAGCTGGAAGGAAGGGCCAGCCCGATCTAAGGGAAGGCCGATCTCAGGAAGGAGGAGCTTGAGAAGAGCCTTCATCCGCTATCTCCTGGGGATCGACCACAGGATCCTCTTCGACCTTTTCTGGAATTGGAACACCGATGTCTCGGTATTCTTGCTTGATTTCTTCCACTAAGTCGTAAGGATCGCGCCCCTCCGGAAGCAAAGAAGACTGGACTATGGAATCTTCTGGAGTGTCTGCTGCCGACCTGGAATTTTTTAGCTCGTCCCAGCATAGAGTATACCCGCACTGGATTAGCTCGAAAAAGCGCCGGTTCATCAACTCCAGTAGGGTTCCTTCTTTAAAAAGTTTCAACTCAGCCCGGCGAGCTGCTTCAACCTCTTCCGAGCTGACCATAGCTGCAGCTTTCTTTGTAGCCTCTTCTGCAGCTTTTTTGGCCTCTTCTGCAGTCTTTGTAGCCTCTTCTGCAGCCTTCTCCAGGTCAGTTTTGTCCTTCGCCCAGCTAGATTTTTCTTTAAGCAGGGCTGCCTCACTTTTCTTCAGGATGTCCACATCGGCTTCCAGGCCCATGATCTTGGTCCCCAACTGGCTCGACTTCGAAAGCTGATCCTGGTATTGCTTCATTAGCCCGGTTTTTTCAGCTTCCAGTTTCAAATTTTTGCTTTTTTCGATCCCCAACTGTAGTTGCAGATCATCAACGGCCTTGGTCGGATTCTTCGACCTCTCCAGCTCATAACTTTGGGCTAGGACATCTAAAGCTGTCGTTCTTCTGTTCGTGGCCGCATAATTAAACAAGACCTGCAAAAATCCGAGACAAGGATATTATGACGATAATGTCCCAGGTAACCCTTTATTTCAGAAAAATTTCCAATTGTGTTTAGAAAATCACCTTTTTTATATTCGCGGCTATAAGGGCCTCCTGCTCCACCGCTTCATTCAAATTTTCCCGGAGCTTCTCGCCCGCTCGGATAATCTCCCCAAAAGATTGAGAAGACTCGGCCGCTACTTCTTGAAATGACATGAGGTCCTCTGGCGGTGGCTCCGACGAATCAACCTGGTGAATAGGCCGAGCTAGGGAGATCGGTATATCCTTTTGATCTCTCAGAAAAGGACCCTTTCTTTGGTCACTGGGTCTGCAGGTCCCAACAGATCTTCGGGACTTGGCAGCTCGGCTCTAGAAGCGGGGCCGGACAGTGTTTGTGGAGCTTTGGCAGCCTTAGCTGCCTGGATTTCTTCCGGGGTCGGCCTGCTCTTTTTCGCGACCCGGGTTACTAATGCCGAGTTGGGAGGATCGGCAATCTCAACCTCATCAGTAAGGTCGATCTCAGCCGATCTTTTTGAAGATCCTGAAGCTGCAGCAGGTTTGTTGGCTTTCTTCTTCCTTCCGAACCCACCGAGGCTACCTGAAAGCAAGCAATATGCACAAATCAAAATTATCGAGCTATAAAAGATGAGGATACCATAAATAAAGAGTTCAAGGGACAGGTATTTACTTTCTACATCGGGGGATTGGCTTAGCCCGGCCGAAACAAGAAGATCCCTGAAGGAAATTTAACCGAATATTTAGCCGAGTTACTATAGTTTTTTAATACCTTATAGTCCGATTGAATTCTGGGGTCGGACTTGTCTCGGGATTGTTCGACTGGTAAAGTAAATTGAGACCAACGGCAGGGTAGGTTCGCTTCCTCAGCCCTCACCATAAAAAATCTATCCCTCCATTGTTTATTGGTATCAGGGGAATCGGTAATGAGTATAGGGCTATTCCTACGCTTCTGGAAGGTCACCCACCATTTACCATAAGGGTATTTGCTGACCGTATAGAATTGAAAAAACAAGTCTACCGTTGGCCGAACCCCAGCCCCGAAACACACATATATGAATCCTATCAGAAACCTAAGGGCATTAGGTACTAGTTGGCTCAACCCAATATTAAGAAAGTCACACATTTCGTTCAACAGATCTAGGGTCGGAAACCTCAGCCCAAAATTAACATGATATTCATAAACCCCGACCCAACCCTCAGATGCAATATTTATCCTCTCTTCGGGCTCGGGTAAGCGAATAGGGACAGAAGGATCTATATAATGGGTTGACCTAAGTTTTTCTAAATCTGCCATAGTCATTTGTGAGATTATTTCCTCTGGTTTAAATTCGTGTGGGGCAGCCGAATCTACAGCAATCAATGTAAATAATCATGGATAAATCAATCCTACAGAAATACTAAAACAGGACAGATCTGAAAAGAAAATAAATCATCAGAAAGGAAAGGGACAAGGATGCTAACCTGCTGTTGGAGCCTGGCGTGATGCTCCGGTACCTGAGCTTCTCTCGGAGCCCATAGCAGAAAGATGAACGGGGGAAAAGGCGAGGCAACGGAAAGATTACAATGACAAGACAACAACCTTCGCAAAAATTGCGAAAATTGGAACACGACAGAAAATTCTGGCAAATCGCAAAAACTCAGGCGAAGGGAAGGAGAAGGAAGGTAAAAATTTTTTTTTTCAGGAAAGCAAATGATGGAAGAAGTCAAATGTTTGCACTCGCGATTTTTATAAGTAGAGCCTCGGGGAAATCGAAGAGACGTATGCAAACCAAAAGCTGTAAGCATTAATGATACTTCGAGGACATAAAACGGCTTTGGAAGTTGTACCGATTGCTATAATAAACGTGAAGGCGTGTCCAGACAGTTCCGCCTCTTCAAAATCCCGATCTAGGGTAGCGCAAAGGTACATCTTTATGATTGCATTTATTTGTCCGAAAAACTGTTCAAATTCTTTAGATCGGTATTACAATTATTACTATACAGTTGGATGAAACTATTTGTAGGTCGGATTTCATGTCATATTTCAAGTTTTTACCAGTCAGTAATTTATGAATCATAAGTCGGATAAATACTAGAAAAATGCCTTAAAATCACAAACTCGACTTAATAAAATACGGTATGTTGCTTAGCTCGGAAAAATAGCTCGGACTAATATATAGAAATCCTTGATGTCCTTTACGCTAGGTCCTGGCTCGGAAAACCCAAAGAGTATTAAGTTTTAGATCGGTAAAACCTAATACTGGGGGGGCTTGTTGATGTGCATAAAATTGAACTCCCCATTGGGCCTAGCCCAACGGGTTAAAACAAAGAAACAGTAAAAGATAAAGAAGCCCAGATCAATGTTCAAGTCGGAAAATTCGTACAAACCAAGTCTATCTGTCATAATTCTAGATCGGATATGAAGGTTTAGCTCGGTCCTAAAGACTTAATAGACTCATGAAGGTTTAGATCGGAATGTATTCTAAATCAACTTGTAAATCTTAGATCGGTAAACTTTACAACCTAGCTCGGAAAAGTATAATTTTACTCAAGAACCCCAGGTCGGTAAAAGCTTAGAGAAGTTAGATCGGTCAACAATGTTAAAACTCGGGTCGGTAAGTAGTTAAAACACAGGAAGCTCAGGTCGGTATAGTATAAACCGGCCTAAGATAAAGATGATATTGATAAAACAGTTAGATATCGTGGTAGGACCACAAAAATATTATATATACAGGAACAATGATGACAAAGGAGCCATGTTAAAGCCATTATTCCGGGAGCGGCAAAAACCATCATTGCAAAAAGAATAAGTGGGAGCGTATGTCTTCATGACCCAACAGAACCATCAAGGGTAAGCTTATAAATACTCAGACACAAGCCTCATTCAAGGGAGTTCTATTAAGCAATCTCTGGCAATTCTCACTATCACTTCTTAAGCTATTCTCTCTCATTTACAATTTCTCTGAATACTCTATATTGCTTATCCCTTTCACATTACTGACTTGATCGTCGGAGCCTATACAGGGGGGAAAGCCCCGCTTCAGTCCTTGATTTATTTTCCATTGTGGTCACCAAAACAGCACAAAAATCCTTAAAGCTTCATCACCCTTGCCGAGCTAAGCTGCCCAGATTTCTGGATCATTTTGCAGCTTTGTCATTCCCTTCACAGCACAACCTTGTTTAGATTGGTCTATTGTTCATCACAAAGATCTATTGGGCCGCGAAGAAGCATCGTCTCACTATTGTAATTTTTGCGTCACATCAAAACACATTTCCTTCTTGAATTGTAAAACCAATCATATTTGATCAACATTTACTATAGGCACTTAAAAGAAATTTATTGTAACATACACTTTTGTAACTTACACATTGAATATCATAATAATAATTTTATTAAAGGACGAAATATAAAAACAACCCCAAAATTTGTTGCAAGTACAAAATAAACCTTCAGTTTTTAAAAAGTACAAATTAAACCCTTGATTGAAAGATGTACAATTATTTAGACAAAAATACCCTTTAAATTGCAGTAAAGTATCAACAGAAAGGAAAACTAAAGTCGAGAAATATGAAAAAAGTTATGATTCTTCTCCTATCGATTATTCTGATAAATTTCCTTCCAGAAGTACAACTCCAAGAAAGAGATTGATCAAGGTGCTCAAAGTTGCTTCTAAAGATGAGAAATAAGAATGGCCTAACTACACATGAATTTCGCGAGATGCAGGACTGAAAGACAAATTCATTCATGAGAAGTTGCACCCCTTTTTAGCCGGTTATCCAAATCAACAGTTTTAAATTGGCATCTTTTTCATTAGCTCCTTTACAGATTTCAGTCTTATTTGATTAGTTTTCACTGTTATTGAACTCAAATAGGCCATTTTCTTCAGTCTTTCCAGGGAAAAAACACAATCAAAACTTAATGTTTAAGGGAAAGAATGGAAGATATTGCAGCAACAGGCAGTATTATTCAAACCAATTTTGCAAAATAAACTACAAAGGACCAGCAACAGATTAGGATTTTCGTTATTTTTTTTAAGGTATTTTAAAAGGTGATAAGGTCATGTTTTACTGAAATTTAGAGGGTATTTTTGTCTAAATAATTGGGGATCTTTTTATCGAGGGTTTAATTTGTATTTCCTAGAAATGGAAGATTTATTTTGTATTTACAACAAACCTCAAGATTGTTTTTGTATTTTGCCATTTATTAAAACAATAGCTAGCATCTTGTAGGATATTAAAAACATCTTAATCACATATAGATTAACGTAACGAAAACACAAACTTTGTTTCCACCAAACAAACAGCCAAAGTAAAAGACTTTATCAAAAGGAGCATAGGTGTCCAAAGTTCAAAAGTTTTTCACATCACCAAGGCAGCAAAGTCGTAAGGCTTCTCTCTACACCTTGCCACACACCTTCTCACCTCAACTGAAATATAAAGGGGCGGAACTTAGGCCCATTCATGGGATGGCTATCACTCCTCCAAAAATTTAATTTTTTTTTATTATATAGGTATATTTTAATAATAAAAATATATATAAGTATTTGGCTCCTATAAATGAAATATTATAATAAATAAATATATATATATCTCTTTGTTATATATAAATATTTGATTCCTTCAATTATATTACTCAAGTTTCACCACTGGAAATATATACTTCATGGATTCTTTATACTTCAAATTGAATTAACCTAAACTTACCAGATCTCAATTATCAAATCCTACTCACAAACTAATTCTGAAATCAAGTATGAAACATCTAAACAAGTAATTACTAAACTATACTCCACTCGTCCCATTTAAAGAGTCACTTTGTATTACTGTTTTTAATAATATTAAGTGAATTTTTTGAGTGGGACAGAGGGACTATTACCAATATAATTTCCTAATTTTAAATTTGGTTTACTATGCTACACCTATAGTTCAGGATACAAAGAATAGCATTGTCCAAAACTAAGTCACATGGGTTTCGGGTCGGAATTATACTTGTTTTTTAGATCCACTTAATTAATTAAGTTATTCGGATATTCATTATCAAACACAATTAAATGATTAAGTACTTAACTAACCAATCATTTAATTCATTAAGGTTAACGACATGCAATGGCAATAATGGTCCCCATCCCACTCTCTCCTCCTACCATTATGGCCATTATCCCATTATGGAATAATGGTCATATATAAGGCTCATATTCAAATGACCTCCATTAAGACCCAATAGAAATCTATTGGTAAATTGCATGTGTGAACAAATGCAATTGGAAAAATAAGCAAGTTTGCTCACTAAACTTTCTCTATACTATTTTTACTTAGTGGAGGCATCAAAGTATATTTAATAGAGGAGCCAGTCCCACAAATGTAAGAATATTGCAGAAGTTGACATGTAAGCATTTGAATTGTTGAGTATAGTTTGTTTTGCTAAAGTAAAGTGCTTTCGATATCGAACACTGCGTGAAACGTTGGTAGTTTGAGAACCGATTTCTGAAACTGCTTTTCTGTTTTAGTTTAAATGAAAGGTTGCGACTCTTCACGAACGGATTTGTTCAGATTGATTCTCAACTTCTACCAACGGCTAGTCGCATTCAAACTCTATAAATAGATATGTCTGCCTGATTATTAACAACACAAAAAAAACACATAAGTAACTTCAATATTATGCATATATCCAAAGAACTTGCTACTCTGATATATGTTCGAATCTATTGTATCCTAGGGAAATCTTGCCATTAACCCGGTTTAGCAAAGATAGTGGGGGCAATAATTCTCTAAGGACAGTGTTTCACGCCTTAGATTCATCCGAAATTGCTCTGTGCAATCCAAGAAATAATTCCCTCAGTTTTATTCATTTCTTTAGTGAATTTTCTGCAGTAATTTCCATTGCTGTTTGGGTACTGTAATCA
Source organism: Leptodermis oblonga (assembly GCA_016801395.1). NCBI lineage: Eukaryota > Viridiplantae > Streptophyta > Magnoliopsida > Gentianales > Rubiaceae > Leptodermis > Leptodermis oblonga. The sequence continues at coordinate 30,467,957 of CM028756.1, read as the reverse complement.
ACTTTCTCCAACAATCTTAGAGAATTATCGTATCCTTTCATGGAGACCACTCAAGAATTCACCATGAAAGCTATTAGTCAGGATTCCATCAAGTTAGATAGGCTTGATGGACTGGGAGCCAACTATATGCGATGGAAGGACAAGATGATGTTCTTCCTCACAGCCTGGAAAGTTGTATACTTGTTGAAGCCTGATGTTGCAGTAATCCGTCCTCCTAAAAAAGATGATTCTGAAGAAATAAAGAAAGCCTGTTAGAAAAGAGAAGAAGATGAAATTCTGTGCAGAGGCCACATGCTCAACAACATGTCAGATAATCTCTACGATCTCTTCACTACTACCAATAGTCCAAGAGAAATCTGGAACAAGTTGGAAAGTGAGTATGGTACACAAAAGCAAGGAACAGATAAGTTTCTTCTCAAGAAGTTTTTTGATTTTAAATTTGATGGAAATTATTGTCTTATGGACCAAATTCAGAATTTTCAAGTGTTAATTTCAAAACTAAATAATTATGGTGTTAAGATTTCAGAGACGTTGCAAGTAGGGACTATAATAGCCAAGTTACCTACTTCGAGGAATGACTATCAGAAAAAGTTGATCCACTCTTCTGAAAAATTAACTATGACAAGTGTTTTGAAACATTTGATAATTGAAGAAGGGGCTAAATTCCTTCATAAGTCAGATGTTGAAGGAAGTTCTAGCCTGAACTTGGTTGAAAGGAAGAACAAGAAAAGAAGTTCAGAAAATGCTAGTTATGATAACAAGAAGAAGCACAAAACTTGCTACAATTGTGGAAAGAAGGAACACTACAAGTCTGAATGCAAATCCAACAAGAGACAAAAGGGAGATAACCCTCCAAGTGCTAATCTTGTTGAGATTGAAGAATACATTGTAGCATGAAGAAAGTTGTAGTTCTCTCCTTGGTGCTCAATATAATTGGGCTGTTTTATGTTGTTTAAAGTGTTCTTTTCTTGTCAAAATAAAGTGCATTTAAATTGTTCTAGTGAAAATGTGTTTGTAATGTGCATTATGTTCAAACTTCATCAAGATAGGTTGCTTGTTATATTTGTTATAAATTAAGTGTTGTGTTTCCCTATTAATTTATAATGTGTGCAACTACTTATTTGAAGATTTGATTAGTTTACATTCAGATGTTTATTAGTTTGTCCAAGAAATGATTTGCTAGAATTTTGAAGTTGTGTTCCATGTCTATAACCTCAAAATCTATGCAAATGTTAACCATATTTAACTGTGAAGTTTATACATTTTGTAAAAATATGAAAAATGCCTTAAGTATGGTGTTGTCATTGTTGCACAAAGTTATGAATTCATTGACTGAATCTGAAAATATGATTTAGAAGAACTTGAGGAATGGGAAGTAACCCTTAAAAATAATCACCAACAATGGTAACCCAACCTCTTCTAATGCACTCTTAGATTGAGAGGTTTAAAGGGTAAAAACAAGTTGTTTGGTGATTGTAGGCATCATGATTTTCTGTATACCATTCCAAGTTAAGGATGCAAAATTGGAACTCTTAAGTGAGAGGTTGAGTATTCAAACTCTTAATGGAATTGTTTCATTGTGTTATAATTGGTATTCAATTAAACTTGAAACAACTTTCACCTATATGATCATAAGAAGTGGTGCCGCTTCTACCTAAGGTTTTGGGTGATCCTTAGTATGTGATCATGAAACTAGAATGAGCACATGGCCTTAATAGTGCTGAAAATTTTGTGTGATTGAAAGTTGCAAATGATGGTTCAAATGTGTGACAAATTTCTATTTCTATCGAACATTGGTTTAAGCAAATGAGCCACCAATGTCTTTGATTGAAAACTTGTGAATTGTTTACACTAAGTGAAAGTTTAAGATGAAAGTTACTTTCATTGATGTTGGATTTCATGTGAAGTGTTTATTCAGCAACACAAACTAAGTGGGTGAATGTTGAGTATAGTTTGTTTTGCTGAAGTAAAGTATGTTCGATGTCGAACACTGCGTGAAACGTTGGTAGTTTGAGAACCTGTTTATGAAACTGCTTTTCTGTTTTAATTTAAATGAAGAGTTGCGACTCTTTATGAACGGATTTGTTCATATTGATTCTCAACTTCTTCCAACGGCTAGTGGCATTCAAACTCTATAAATGGATAAGTTTGCTTGATTATTAACAACACGAAAAAAAACACATAAGTAACTTCAATCTTGTGCATATATCCAAAGAACACTACCACAGAAATGGTTAATGGAGGCGCCAAATTGGAGGCGGGTTGCACGGAACCAGCCTCCAATATTGGCAGTGTTTAACAAACCGGATCGGACGCTGAACCGGCCGAACTCAGGAGTCGGGGTTCAACTGGGGTTCATGGGTTAAACCTGGAGTCGAACCGGTGACGTCATTATGATGTCATAAATATATTTAAAATATTATATTTTCAGAATTAATAGATAATTAATTTTTGTAATGCTCAAAGCAAAAATTCTTTATAAAATTAATATAATACTCACAAATAAACATTTTTGCCAACATAAAAGTGACATCTCTAATTAAAAAATTAAAAGTAAAGGTTAACAACAAAATCTACATCATTTTGAAACCAAATCCTACAGAAAATTAAGGAAGAAACAGGATGGATTTGAAAATAAAAATGAAAAAGAAAAAGAAAAAGAAAAGCACCAAAATAAATGGCAGCCAGCCAGATTTGAGCCCACATTCACAAGGAAAACATCATTAAGCCATAACCATCGGGCTATACCAACATGTGTAGAAGCCTAGAGCTTATTGAATATACTACAAAATGGACTCAGCTACCAGAGCAAAATAGGCGCAAATGGTTATCCCACATCGGAAGCTTGTTGAAAGCTGACTTCATTTAGATCTTATAAAAGGGAAGGAGGACTTAACTCTGTTGTGCACTTAAAATTTGAGATGTGTTAATTCATTACCCACAAATTTGAGCTTAATTAAGCTTGAGTTTAGATATTTTAAAAAATTTTAAGTTGAGCCAAACTTAAATAAGTTGAGCTCGTTTATGTATAGAAAAAAATTGTACCGAACAAACAGAAAAAAAAAATGAAAAGCCAAAATTTAGGAAAATAACGAAAAAACCCGGTTCATACCGATTTTTTCCCAATTTTGTCCAAAAAATCAGGTTTTCTTCATTTACCATTTTTTGTATAGAACCGGATCGGGCACTAGACCGGTTCTCGATTGAACCGGCCGGCCCATCCGGTTATTCAAACACTGAATATAGTGAATTGGAGGAAATAAGACTAGAGTTGCTGCAACAGTAGGTTGAAGACACTTCATAGTACACGAACACATCTCATATATAATGTCTCCTCATTTGAGAGCTGGCCAAATTTCAAAGTAAGGTCCTTACTAATCTGAAACTTCACTTTTAGGGGAATATAGAAATGGGAATGGAACTTATTTTCATAACTTGATGGCCTGTTCTTTTTATTCTGTTTTAAAAATGATTTTGGTTTCAACAGTAAATTTAATATATTTTAATCATATTTCATCATTTCCAATACAACTTTTTACTATTCAGCATTTACTTTTTACATTTTCAATACACCTTTTACATTATAAAACTAATTTTCAAAACTTGTTTTCAAAATCGTTTTCAGAACGATGAAAAAGAACAGGCCCTCAGACACCAATTTCTGACTTTAACTATGCTATCATTTGAACTTCCTAGCACACAAAATAGTTTGGATATAGTATGCATCTTTTCACAAGTTGATTAAAAGGTGTATAGCCACCAAGAATTCAATTAAAAACCTAAAACAAATAAACTTACTCTTTCCATACACATAATAAAACCAACTCATTACATCCATTACGCCCGCCCGTCCAGACGCGGCGAGAACAAGAAAAAATCATGTGATTCTTCTAATCTATGAAGAAGAACCCCTCTTCTTCACACAACCAGATAGAACAAAGACAAAAGAAAGAAACCATTCAGCTTTTTAACACTTGCAAGGACGATACATTGACACCCAATTGACTGGCCAAGTCCTTGGCTCTTTTGGACTTGGGAACCCCACCTCCTATTACAGTGTAATATTATTAAGCATTCATGTTAAACCTGGAAAATGATGAAAATATAAATCGCAAAAAAGTTTAATTTTTTGGTTTACGTAAGTATACATACTCAATATGTGAGTCTCACATTCTGCGTATATATCCATATAGTGGAGTTAGTGCTCCACCATGGACAATGCAAGATCTTTTTAAGTGCATAGGTAGCTCAATATTTGAAACTCATACCTCAAGGACATATCAATGATAACATATGTGATACTCTTTGAAGAAGCCTAGAAAAAAGAAGGAAAAATAAATAAACCCAACACCACCAATTATTGAATAAGAGATAAGTTAATACTTCAAAGCGAAGTAGATTTTGTGAATAAATAAAAATTAACATTTTCACACCTAACCTGCCTCCCTGGATGAGACTTTTGGCCGCTAAACAATGGCAAATGGCCTAAGGAACATAACACGGGAATTTACATAAGTATTTATTGACAGTCCCTTCATACGTCTTTTAAGAGTTTATTATTTTCTCCATTGTAAGAGATTTATTTCCAGCTTTCTGTGGACAATTTTTAGTGAAAAAAAAATGCCAAATAGAGTAGAAACCTTAACACGTAGACTTAGCCTATAAACAATCATAATTCTATTTCTCTAATAAAGTGGAAAGCATTTTCCCACATGAAACAACAATAACCAGCTCACACAGTGAGGAGCAAGGATCTTACGAGATGCAAATTGTTCGACTACCATGGTTTGAGCACATGAAATTAATCCTATAGAAAAAAGGTTTCCTCCCTTGAACCAGATGTAACTACATCTATATGACAACATCACCAAACTATTCAAATTATTAAAAATCATATTGAAATTTTCTTGAAAATTTTGACAACTACAACATCATTAGTAAAGAATCCACCCTGATTAGGGGGTTGAGAAGAAATGGCCTTCACACTTCCACTATGGCCTATTATTGCAGCAACACATTTATGCATATATCTTGCTTGCATTACTTGAAATTCCATAATTTTATCTGTTAAAAACCATGATTTGTCTGCCTAACCAATGATTACATAAACTAATTTTTCAAGATCTTTTTGCAAAGATCTCGCACTATCTATAGGCCCAATTATCAGTTCAAAGCTAGTAAGTACTTAGCAGTTTTGGATATTTGTACGGCTCTTATGATTGGCTTCAAGTAGTAGCTATAATTCTTAACAAACTCAATCAAGTTAGAAACTCATGTTGGACTATATTCACTTACAATTTGATTTCCTAGAGCAGTCAAAATGTTGGTATCCTCCTTGAAATCGAATAAAAATAAGCCACTTTGTCATCAATATCCCTGACTCCAAATCCTTTTAGCAGAAAAAACAATGGGTCATATCGTCCATTTATATGCACATAAATAGAGCCATGGTGATTACATTGTAGTCTATGTGGTTTACTAAGAACACACAGATAATTGTATGTCATTGGAAATAAAATAAACAACTAAAAACAAAGAAAATAAAAAAATCACGTTGCACCACACACAACAAAATTCTGGATTTGATTCCAAATCACTTTCCTAATTTATCATATTTTTATAAAGCTTTTTTCAATCTCATCAACAATTCAATAAACTGAAGCCTAATGTTTCTCAAGATCTGCAACTCATTACTCTACATTGAGAAAATAGAAAGACTTCCTCATTAAAAACAAAAGCTAATTCTTTGCAGAGTTCTCTTTACAAAACGGCATTCATAGGAAGAACTTGGTAATGGTATGCAGGCTTTGGGCCACAAGATGATTATGTACACACAATGGGCAAACTCATATTCACTACCTCAGTCAAACCCAAAGATAGATAAATACATAATGCATATATAGGTAGATACGATTCAGTAAGAGAGAAAGATGATACTAGAGAAAAGTGTGATGAGCTAGACTAATACTTTGAAACTTCATCATTTAATTGGCAAATAATCAAACACATTATAGACATAGAAGAATTAATCTAACATCCATTAACAAAAAACAAAATCTCTCCCAATGTGCCATACAACCCAAAAAACATTCAACAACAACAAATAAGCCTTTATCCCACTAATAAAAAACAATAAACATACAAATTTTCACTTATGAACTTACAAGTTGATGTTGTTAACCCCCGATAAGGTACCTTTAAATTCTTGGAGACCTTGAAAAGAAAACAAGAAAAACCAATAAGGTATAAAATTGAAATGGTAGAAAATCAAATGAAAAACCACTTACGCTCCATTGATTCAAGGCCACCGTTTCCATCATTCTCATTCCTAGCCATCTTAGTAGCCTCCGCTAATGATTTCGACATGAGTAATAGAATACTGAAAAGATAAACGCATAGAATTACCAGGAGGAAGTCAAACAGACAACGATTACTTGAGAAGGAGATGACATCGGGCCTAATTAATAAATCGTTGCCACTTTGGCTGCCATGTGGCTCATTGTTTGCTGAGTAGGATGCTTTGTAACCTGCCATGTGGCAACATTTTAGACTGCTATAGTGAAAGGACATGTCTTTTTATATATAGGTAGATAGATATATATATTCAATGAAGATTTGTTTTATTCTATAATCTACAGTAATATGAGTGATTATCGCCCCCCCTCTCTAACCCCTTCTCAGATGTTCTTCTGATTCTATCACTGCGTAAGGCCATGCCTTCTTTAAATTATGTAGTCTACACATCCTCCATGCTGGTCCCTCTTCTCTGCTAAAATTAAATTTGAAATCCTAGCTGGGTAAAATGTATATTTCAAAATGTTAGCTTCGATCGACTAACAGTCCGTTTGAAAACAGTGCTTAAAGTTTAAAATTATTTAATTAAGGAATAATGACTTTCACATTGTTTGATAACGAAAATCCAAACCTCTTAATTGATTAAGCACTGCTTATTTTCTTTGAAGAAATTTAAGCAGTAAAAGTTAACTTATTGCTTATCACTTAATGCTCCACGTAACATTTTCTTAAATAATTCATATTTGATTTCCAAAACTACTCCTTTTATTTTATTCATATTGATTTAACTATAAATATTTATTTTTGAATTTTTTTTTCATTAGCATACCACGTACTTAAACTTTTTCATCGTAATATTGTCAAATAAAATTTATTTTATTTTTTATTATTGTATTTTGGTATTGAAAATTTATTTAATAAATTATAACATTTACCTATTTTTATAAATCTCATTTGTATGGTGTGTTTAATATTACTTATATAATTTTATTAATTATAAATGAGTTTTATTGTAAAATTTTTAATTTTTTTAAAATGCAATAGTTTACTAGTTTTTCATTTTTAGGAATTTTGTATTTTAATCATTCAATTTAATGTATTTTATCTTATTTTGTTTCCTTATGTTGTTCATTCCTCATAATTTTGTTTCATTATAAAATTTGATATTTCACATATATAAATATAAAATTCAACGTAAGGGTAAAATGGTACATTTTTAAGATTTCAGCATTAAGATCAACATATTTATCAAAAAAGATTGAGTGATTAAGCATTCTGATTCAGAGGTTCGAAAAATATATTTCAGCAGTAAGATGTTAAGTGCTTAATCAATTCAGCATTATGGTTTCAGCATTAAGTATTCAAATATAAGCATTAATTTTTATCAAATAGGCCTTAAGCATTCTAAAAAATTCCATGGGAGACAACTAACCAAATCTAAAAATTCACAAATTTTGCTAGTGCTACGCGATTCACATTCATGATCTATGCTCAACGCGCAAAGCGTTTTACTGATTGAGCTATTGGTCGTTCAACCAATTAAATCAAAGTGATAATCCCCTTCTCAGGATATTAAAAAATGCGTACAGAAATTGGTTCACCTTTCCTATGAGAGATGACCTACTCACTACTTTCTCGATTCCTAACTAAAGTATGTATGAGGCGCTATTATTTGATATTTATCAATGATTTGAAATGCTCACTAATCATAAAATATATAGTTTATTGATTGAACTGAACCATTGGTCATTGTTCAAGTGAGAGTTTTTTTGATGTGTAAAGATAATGGATAGACAAAAATTATATAATTATAGTTTTATCACTTTCTTTACAACGTTGCATATATGTAGATTGGAGATATGAAAATTTATCATTCTGAGTTATATGTTTACTGATATAAGTAATGATAAAATCCTTAGAATAATATGTTTATTATTTTTAAAAATTCCCTAGTTAAAGTGTTAACAATATTGATGGAACACAAAGTGCCCAAGGAAAAGGGTACCTAGAATGGACCCGGAAGATTCTTTCTTGACCCGGTGATGCTTGAATAAGTATGAGTGTGGATGACCAAATTTATGAACCTGCACCGGAGAAGAGAGAAAAACGGGACTATCTCCCCTGTTCAACTCCGACGATCAAGTTAGCTATACGATAAGTATATAGTATAATTCACAAGTGCATAAGCTAGTAAGAAAATTGTGTACCTTGATAAGAAAGGACTAACAACTTTATATAGACTCGCCTTGAGATTTGTCCGTTGGACTGTCTTTGCAACCGTTGTCATAGGTATAAGACAGTGTAATGGCTGCCAGGATTTAATACCGGTATAACGGACACGGGCTTTAATGCTGTAGTAACGGACGTTTGAGCATTTATTCCATTATTATTGTCTTAACTCCCCTTATGACCAACACCGCATTTAAGACCATTTATGTCTCATTTTGACCATGTGACTGGATTCGGACACTGATTATGGTCTCCTGTGGAACCTGGCTTAATGACTGATGGGTCACTCACTGGACCCATCTAATGGCTGGTTCCGGTAACCCGGTAGTTATCTGCTAATAGCTGGCTCCTCTTTATTAATGATTTAGCGGAATACGTATCAACTACACTATGGGACCCAGTAAAGCTATGGGACCCGGTATATATTATTCTATTATTCCTTAATGGGTCTTTCTTAACTGTTGGGCCAAATCCGATGACTTACTTATTTTTGGACACACCAAATATGAAGGACATTGTTAATGTGGATAGACTAGCATATATGAGTAAATTGTTAGAGAACAAATTCATTAGAATGACCCACTTAGAGATTTCTACAAAGGTTATTTAATTGCCAATGGCATAATCTTTATGAGACAGAATGTAAATGATCCTTGGACTTGAGATTGTAAGAGTGTCATTAGTATGAATTATTATACTTTACTCTTTTTGTCTATATCTGCTACTGCTATATGTACAATAGATGTTGGGTTTAATAGGAAGCATGATTTGATTGTTTATGATCAATATAGGATTCACAACTCTAATTATTGGAGAGTATATCCCACCTTTGACCACTTAGTGAAATATCAACTTAAAAGTTTGCAAACGAATTTAGATGTGTTCTAAATTACTTAAGAAGTTGAATTTTAGAAACAAGAAAATAATTAATATAATAAAATTTGGCACTCATACCTTACTCTTGTGTTAATTAGGGATATAATATTGTGAAAGGATATTAACTGCACGGAATCTGGTTCATAGATAAGTGAAGTCGATCACTTGACTTTCTTAATTTTTTAGGTGGTCATGATGACTAGCTAGAGGCCGATCTTAATCTATAATAATAGATTAGTGATAAATTAAAATGTTTAATTTATCTAATCTTAGAGTTCTCGCTACTAAAATTGTTTTTAGTCCAAGTGGGAGTTTGTTGGTTTTTGTACTAAAGCCATATAAAAAGATTGAATTTATTTTTATTACCTCCATTAAGAAATCTAAAAGTCACATAAAAAAGAATTAATTTCTGGGTTAAATGAGACTAAATATAATTATATGATAAATTCATGAATTAATTAAATTATAATTAATCTATAAGTATTCAATTAGTAAATTAATTATTTCATATAAATATTTGAAATAAGAGATTTACCTAATTGATATTCTCTTCATTATAGGATAATGAGATATCAATCAAATGTTATCATTTACGATGACTTCTACATCTCAATATTTACTAGATAAGATCTGATAAAGATTAGTTAGGTAATATATTTGCTATTAAATAAGTAACAGGGTTATCAAAACGATTGAATTCGCTTCCGCTTCCTGCGTACAACAAACATCAGAGAAAATCATTTTCAATGGTTGTTCTGATTATTGACAGAGCTAGAACGTTGCTACCGTCCATCCTTTGAAGTCCTAGAGATTGCTCGTGTGGATATTTCTAGAGGCCGGATACTTGTGCGGCTTTCGATCGACATACAATCCTTCATATTACTGGACTTGTAATCAGAGATATATATCATGTACAGTATTTTATTAATAGATCCTGGCATATAAGTATACTAGAGATACTTACGGTGGTATCAGAGAAGTGTTCCTTTAAAATGAACGTGCAAATTAAAGAAGTTAGTAAAAAAAATTTTACCCCTATTTATGTTCCTAATTTAACTACATATTAAATGAGATTTTGTGCAATTTATGTACATTTGGAAAGACATTATCATTAATATACTACTCCTTCTGTCTCATTAGAAGAGTCCAGTTTGACCAGTGTACAATTTATTATCAGTGTCAAGATACAACACTTAATATAGTTAATTTAACACCATATATTCTATTTATATTTTTACTTATTAAGTATGGACTAATTGTGGACTACACATGATTATATTAGTAAAGCTAGGAAGAGTAAAAAAAATTGAAAGTAGACTCATCTATTAGAACAAAACAATATTTTTTTAAATGAATTCTTTTAATAGAACAGATGGACTATTAAATTAGACCAAATAAATAACGGATAAACTGGGATTTTGTTAATTTATTGTATTGAAAAGTGTAAAGGTACACTTAATTATTTGAGGAAATTTTTTTCTTGGAAGGGACACTTATTTTGGGATCAGGAGTGGTGGGTATATGCTACTACACCCGTCCCAAAATAAGTGTCGTTTTAACACTTTTCACACAATTAAGAAACGTGCTAAAATGACTATAATTACCTTATTTAGTTTTAATGATTACTACGATATAAGTATAGGAACAAATTTTTAATGTTAAAATGACACTTACTCCCTCTGTTCTCTAAAAAGTGTTTCATTAACCATTTTTTTTTTTGTTCTTTAAAGAGTGTTCATTTTCAAACTTCAATGCAAAAAAATTAATACAATCTTTATTTTACCCCTAATTTAATTCTTCTATTAATTACATTCTCTTTCTAAATGTACATACAAACACACATTCTCATTAAGTTTGTAGTTAATAAGATTATATAAATAAGGGTAAATGAATAATTTTCTCCATTTTCTTAATTTATGTGTAAATCTCTAAGGAAACACTCTTTAAAAAATAGAGGAAGTATTTTGGAACCGAGCTAAGTTACTAAATGCTAACTACAATGTACTGTTTTGAATATGTTATTAAATTTGGTCAACTTCCCACCTACCCTGCATTGATTCATAGGCAGTTAAGCTGTCTAATCGTACACTATAAGCATGCTAATTATATTGAGGCATGATATTTGCAGTAACGGTTTCGATATTTGCAGTAATATTTTTTTGTGAAAAGTCCAAAATATCCCTGATGCTAAAAATAAATAAATAAATAAAAGTGTCACATGTGAAATAGTGCAGCTCATTCTCTATATATGTAAGGGCATAGGATTTACTTCAGAATGCAGAAGATATTTGTTATTAATTTCATCAGTGACGTTTCTTCAAATATGGCCGATATACCCGAACTCGATTCATATTACACTGTAAGTAACACTGTTTACATATATTTTTAGTTGAATTAACTTAGACGAAAATACATTTCTTTATACCCGTTCATTTGCCGGGAAAGAAATCCTTTTTGGGAGAATTTTTTTTCCGGATCTGCGATTATACGGTAATTTTTTGCCGTATATGTCACATTTCAGCCGGGGGGAGTTTCTCCCCGGCAGGAATATTGCTAAAATACCACCGGTAGCCGGCGATATTCCCGGCCGGAAATACCGCCGGCGACCGGCGGTATTTCCCCGGGGAAATATCGCCATTTTGGGGGCGAAATTTCCTGAAGAAATACCGCCGGTCGCCGGTGATATTTCCGGCATGAAATATCACCGGCGACCGGCGGTATTCCAGGAAATACCGCCGGCGTATTCCTCCGGTGGTATTTCGCCGGAGGAAAAATGCCGGCGGCTTCCGTCGTATTTTTTCGGCGAAAACTCGTTTTCCCTCGAATTTTTCCGCAAGGAAATTTCGTCCCATTCGCAATATCCCTCCGATCTCTTCTAAAAGTAATTATGTCAGAACATAGTCTCAGGGGGGACAATATAATTGCCCAATTTGTTGGTTGGCTATAAATTTTTACGTTTAAGTATGATTAAACAGTTTTCTCGTATTTATGAACAGAATTTTCGTGTTGAAAGCGATGACACTTATGCTGACCACACCGAAGTATTTCAGACGAACGAAGAGTTCAGAAGCAAGGAAATATATGATGGCATGGGTACACGCACGAGCAGCTGAAAACAATATGACTGTAAAAATTATTTCATCTTCGAAGATTTTGGATCTGTTCGTTACAAGAGGGAGAAAAGGTAGAGTTGAGATAGGATGCGAAAGATCAGGAAAAGTTAGAGATAAGCCACCCCTACCTGAAGGGAAAAGCAGGCGGCCTAATACAAGCAGCAAGATGACAAACTGTCCATTTCACCTTAAGGGCCGACAAAGTGGTGGGGACAACTGGAAGTTAGAGGTCAAAGACGGTAAGCACAATCATGAATTACAAGAAGTTCGAAATTGGCATTCAGCGCATACACGGTTAACAGAAATGGAGAAACAGAAGATTGTCGACATGTCTAGTATTAACATCAGGCCGATACATATATTGGCCAAGTTGCGAGCGGATGATCCGGAAATTGTCAGTCACATACAACATGTGTACAATGAAACAGCAAAAAGTAAAAGGGAGGCTAGGGGAGGTATGACTAACATGCAGTGTTTCTTTAAACTTCTGCATGATCACGAATACTTCTATGCGCACGAACGTGATGTCGACAGTACTGCAGTCGGGCACATTTTCTTTGCACACAAGAAGGCGACTCGTCTGCTTGTTTTGTTTCCGTACATGTTGTTTATGGATACGACGTATAAGACAAACAGGTATGACATGCCACTGCTGCAAATAGTGGCCATATTACCCACAGACCAGTATGTGCACATCGCATTCGTTTTCATGAGGGACGAGACCACACCGAGCTATTATTGGGGGTTGACGCAATTGAGCCGTCTATTCGAGGGAAACAGATTCCCACATGTGGTCGTCACTGACCGGGAGCTTGCCTTAATGAATGCTGTGGAATTGGTATTCCCACGTGCTACCCAACTACTGTGTCGGAGACACATTGAAATGGATGTGAAGAAACACGTACTGTCGGCTGGCAACCACAAAAAAGCAACGGACGTGTTTCTATATCGTTGGAGCCGCGTTGTTAAAGCCCTGGCGTATGAACAGTTCACGGAAGTTGTGGATTTCATTGATACTAAGTATGGAAATAAATCTAGATTCAGAAATGTTATTCCATATTTGAAAAACACGTGGTTGGACCTCCACAAGGACAAGTTCGTGTCATTTTGGACTAAAAGTAAAAGCATTACGGCTCGCACACCACGAACATGTAAGTAATTTATAACTTTGATTTATGTTTTGTTTGCTGTATAATTACATGCTCTTCTATATAATTCTGCTTGCTACATGTTGAAATTTAATGTTAATTTTCTTTTTAGGGTGGAGAGTGCACATGCACAATTGAAAAAAGCAATTGATACGGATCGAAAGGCATTTCCAACTATCTTTAACGACATTAATAGGATGATTCTTATGCACTTTGATAAAATCCGTACTGCAATGGAATTGTCGCGCAGCAGAACTTACCGGAAGAGCGACTACTTACTTTATAATAGGCTCAACGGTAAATTGTCTTTCGCTGGTATTACACTACTGCAGGAAGAATATACATCAAAAGTCGGACTTATCGGGGAAGATGGTGAGGGGTGTGGTTGCGAACTCCGAACTAGTTGCGGGCTGCCATGTGCATGTGAGATGACGCAATTGGTGCGGGTGTTCCAACCAATTGATCCTATCGACGTAGACGCCTTCTAAAAGACGCTGCATTTGGGAGATGAAGATATTCCGGAAACTCATGAGGAGAGACAAACCGCTGAAGGCCGATTGCATGACGTGTTTCTTGATGTAATGTCGCGTCCAAGAGCTGATATATACAGGGTGATGGGTGTGGTGCATTCGTCGCTTTATCTGGAAACCGTTGATCTAGCCGAGCCTGTTAGTAGGCCGCACAGGGGACGACCGAGAAACAATGCCACCCAGCGCGATCTATCAGGGTACGAGCATGCCGAAAGGAATGCGATGCAACGAGGTGCGAATATATGTATTCGTGTACATGTCATTGTGGGTACTTATATATACCCTTGCTGAATTTAATATGATTTACACTTGCAGGGCGGCGATCCACAGGCGGACAGAGAAGACGAAGGGTTCTGCGTCCCCAGACTTCTGACTGGCCTTACAACCTTCCCGTATTTCTGAAGCAGTTTGTGTTCGAATACATTACAGGGCACTTTAATGTAAAGCCCGATGGACATTGTGGCTTTAGAGTAATTTCTTATTTCGTACACGAACGAGATAAGTCGCAATTGTACCAGGTGCGTGGAGCTTTGCACCAAGAACTCGTGGATGAATCTGCTTTGTGCAACTTCGTCCTTAGGCCGGTCGATTACGCGTTAGCACTCAGGGTGGTCGATTGTTATTTAGTTTTGGCAGAACAGGCATTCTAGTTTGATTCCCACCTGCTGGGAATACTTGTTGTAATGAAATACCAGAGGGTTGTTACGTTATATGCCCAGCAGAGCAATACTTTCCTTCTGATTCATTGGCGGAGTACCGGCGTCTCAACTGATCCGGTCAGTTTCATAAATATGGGTTTAATAAGACAAAATCATTTCATTGCTTTGTTAACGACCGGGGAGGTATTGCTACCGCCAATATATCCGACGTGGAGACATAAGGCCTCAAATGAAATGGAACTTTGGCAAACTCATTTGCAAAGAAAATTTGATTCATACAGGACAAACTCGACTGCGGAGTGGTAGTTTTAAATGGTTTTCACACCCACCTTTGCAGCCGAATGCAAGTTAGTTGTTTCATTATGTGTTAACAATATAAGTTTCACATATTTAACCGTTTCTATGTTATTGAGTACAGCAGTAGTTAAGGCAATTAATATATATATATATATATATTGAAATGATATGATATATTAATTTATACAAGTCATAATATCGCGAATAAATTACAATTCAAATATTTATAATTCCAGCCACGGCATCAAATCCTCCAAATGGATAGCCGCCTCCTCTATGACGCTTCTCCTCACAGAGCTGGGAAAGTCTTTTCGATTTTTGGGATGAGAATAATACAGTTTACTTGCTATATATTGCAACCGTTGCAATTGTTAGAATAAGCGAAATACAATCAAATTTATTGACAGAAATATATAATTAATTGACATAACTAAGCGCAAATTTGTATTGCTTACCGCAACATTGGACATATTCTTGGGGTCCATTGTGTCGTCAACTTCCATGTCGTCTGGACTGACACGCACGTGCGTTCGCGGCATGAAGTAGTCGAGATACTCAGGACACGCCTGATCGGACCACTCAGCCCGCAGCGCCTCCCTTAACAAATTTCTCTTGTACGTGTGCTGGACATTAAGATTCGTATCGTAAACGCAGGAGTACCTTTTTATTTCAGGGCCTCTGTAGCAACTCTTTGGCTCTATAGCTGCTTGAGGGATCGACTGCACGAATCCAAATTGTCGCAAGAACCGATCCGGCATATATGATTCAACGACACCCGGGCAATGAATGAGACCCCTGTACAAGGTTGTTGGGTGTGGTCTCGCAGGATTTGGCCCAAAAGAAAGCCAATTGACCTGTTTATGTGAAACATAGTAAGTGGATGTTGGGAATACGTCGTCTATTACAGTAATAAAAATTACAAAATTTACATGACATACAAATATTATCTGTCCGGATTTCATCCCGTCTAGTGTTTGCCTGTATGACAGCAAATCTGCGTTAGGAACCCGCTTCCTTCCGGTTCTGATTTTTCACTTCATTGCAGTAGGGTACCTGTCATCCCATGAACTGAGCTGGGGAGGACTAAACGCGGGAAAGTACTCGTATATCCAGCTCTATTAAAAAATTGAAAAATAAATTATTCATTTCAATGTAACTATATAAAGTATTGAAATAATTTATGAACAAGTCTTACAAACCTGCAATAAGGTCAGACAACCGCCTAACTGGGCAGCGTCCGACGTAGAGGCCCTTCCAAGATTGCGGTATAGGTTGGCCAGATACGCTACACCCCACGGAAGTCCTGTTGCGCATTCTGCATCGCGAATGTAAGGCAGAAAATGGCCAGCAACGTGGGTTTTTTCTTATCCACAAACAGGGTGTTTCCTACCAACCACAACAAATACCCTGCGGCAACATTTGCGGCCTCCAACTTTCCGCTACCACAGTGCTCTATAATGAGGGACATTTCAACACTTGAAAAATCTTTATCCCCGAGCTCGTCTTGCTTAATTCCCAACAATTCTAAGAGCAGATCTTTCAAATCGGTCGGCTTGATCTTCCACCCGATTGCCTGTCCACCAATCGGAACCCGCAGGATGTGGTACACGTCGTGGAGAGTAGTACTCATCTCTCCGAATGGCATGTGGAACGAATTAGTTTCCGGATGCCATCTCTCAACGAAGGCGTTAAGTAGAGCAGAGTCTAACTCTGGATGCATGCACCATACCAAATGAGACAACCCGGACTGTTCCACTATGCTTTTTTACTTCCCCATCGGTTAAATTCCACCTTTGCAGCCGCTCGTGCCCATTATGCACAACAGTACACCACGTTCCTGCGCAGTTTAATATATTAATTAATACTTTTTGGACACAGACGTAACAATCATAAAGCCAAACTAAATAGCAATTATATCACAAAAAATGTAATAAAGCACAATACGATACATGTCCGTGCCATACGTAGTATGCAATATGACCCTTAAAACTCCATAACAGCTCGGGGTTTGCAGGTCCACCGTCAATCGGACCATCTAGAGGTCGGTAATCCTTCCACCCGGCATCCCTCCTGGAACTTGAAACCACACCAACCCTGACCCTGACCTACGCGAGGACCCCATTAATTCTTTCCCTTTGTCACTCCTTCGTTGGGACCCGGCATTTTCCCCATTGTTTTCATCCTCCAACCGCCCCGAATACCCTTCCATGTTCCCCTGCGACTGAGACATGTCCCTCTCAAATCTTTCAGCATTTTCCCTAGCTTCATCTTCCTTCGGATTTCCAATGTACGGCGGGGCAAAAAGTGTATCGCTTTAATCCACGTTACTTTCCCGCGTCGCATTTGAAAAGCGCGAAGACCCATGCGCTCTTTCTGCCACTCTTCTCAGCCGCTTGGATGCAGTCGGCGGCATTCGGCCACCTGCTTCCCCAGCGGATGAATGTCTCGCCTCAGTGCCTCTCTGAACCAAATGCAAATTATCATGGTTCCTGCTTTTGCTTTTGGTGAATTTCATTTTCAATTGCATCTGCCATCTGCAATAATCTGAACACGCATTCATCAATACGAAATTAATTGAGAACATATAACAAACAAAATAACACAACTATACGTAAAATAATTTTTGACTGAAAATCCCCCTCCCATCGCAGAAAAATCCCCCTCCCATCGCCGAAAAATCCCCCCCCCTATGGCCGAATTCCGGCGATATTTACCAGAATATCGCTGAAATTCGGGGATAATATCGCCGAATTCTGGCGATATCTCCCTCCAAAATATCGCCGGAATCCGGCGATATTCTGGGTAAATAGCGCCCTTTTCCGGCGCTATTTTTAAAAAACACCACCACCGGTCGTCGGCGGTGTTCTCGGTAAAAAAACCGCCGGCGATATTTTAGCCGGAAATATCGTCAGCGACCGGCGGAATTGCTCCCCCCCCCCCCCCCCCCCCCCCCGGACTTTCATATTTGCAGTAACCACCGGACAGATCTTCGCCAATCCGGTAAAAAATTTTACAATTTCGACAAAACTACTAACAAATTCAACCATAATACAATTAAAATAATCAAACCAATTACCTAAAACAATACCTCAAAACATTTTAACTTTAACCACTAACCTTTTTTCGATCCCAATCGTCTCGATTTTTATCTGATTTTGTGATTCCACCCGGTTCTGCTTTGCAGGAATTTATTATTGCTAACTGGTTTGAGCACTCAGATAAATTTGCTTTGCTTGCAAATTTATATCTGCAAAATTCTTCATTTTTCAATTTTTTTTTTCAGCAGCCCTGACGGGCTGCACATGAACTTTTCATATTTTTTTTTTTCCAGCAGCCCTTACGGGCTGCACAGTAACTTTTCATTTTTTTAAATTTTTTTTAGGGGCATTTTTGTCTTTTCACAGAGAAATGTTATGCAAATATCGAAACGGTTACTGCGAATATCAATTTCGAAATTTTATATGTATCAGATTTGACTCAATTGGTATAATATAATCGGAATTGATATTTGCAGTAACCGTTTCGATATTTGCAGTAACATTTTTCTATGAAAAGACAAAAATGCCCCTGCACAAAAAAAATTTTAAAAAAATATGAAAAGTTACTGTGTAACCCGTGAGGGCTGCTGAAAAATAAATAAATAAAAAAAATATGAAAAGTTAATGTGCAGCACGGGAGGGCTGCTGAAAAAAAATTGAAAAATGAAGAATTTTGCAGATATAAATTTGCAAGCAAAGCAAATTCATCTGAGTGCGCAAACCAATTAGCAATAATAAATTCCTGCAAAGCAGAGTCGGGTGGAATTACAAAATCAGATAAAAATCGAGACGATTGGGATCGAAAAAAGGTTAGTGCTTAAGTTAAAATGTTTTGAGGTATTGTTTTAGGTAGTTGGTTTGATTGCGATATTTCCGGCAGAAACATCGCGTTTTTTTACTGGGAAATACCGCAGGTGGTATTTCCCGGAAACAACACTGCCGATGACCGGCGGTGGTGTTTTTTTAAAATAGCGCCCGAAAAGGGCGCTATTTACCCAGAATATCGCCGGATTCCGGCGATAATTTCCGTCCCCAAAATATCACCAGAATTCGGCGATATTTTCCAGAATATCGCCGAATTCCGGCCATTAGGGGGGGGGGGGGGGATTTTCCGGCGAAGGGAGGGGGATTTTCGGTCAAAAATTGTTTTACGTTTAGTTGTGTTATTTTGTTTGTTATATGTTCTCAATTAATTTCGTATTGATAAATGCGTGTTCATATTATTGCAGATGGCAGATGCAATTAAGAAATTGAAAATGAAATTCACCAAAAGCAAAAGCAGGAACGATGATAATTTGCATTTGATTCAGAAAGGCACTGAGGCGAGACATTCATCCGCTAGGGAAGCAAGTGGCCGAATGCCGCCGACTGCATCCAAGCGGCAGAGAAGGATGGCAGGAAGAGCGCATGGGTCTTCGCGTTTTTCAAATGCGGCGCGGGAAAGTAACGTGGATTACAGCGATACACCTTTTGCCCCGCCGTATATTGAAAATCCGGAGGAGGATGAAGCTAGGGAAAATGTGGAAAGATTTGAGAGGGACATGTCTCGGTCTCAGTCTCAGTCGCAGGGGTACATGGAAGGGTATTCGGGGCGGTTGGAGGATGAAAACGATGGGAAAAATGACAGGTCCCAACGAAGGAGCGACAAAGGGAAAGAATTAATGGGGTCCTCGCGTAGGTCAGTGTCAGGGGCTGGGTCCGATTCAAGTTCCATGAGGGATGCCGAGTGGAAGAATTACCGGCCTCTAGATGGTCCGATTGACGGTGGACCTGCAGACCCCGAGCTGTTACGGAGTTTTAAGGATCATATTGCATACTACGTATGGCACGGACATGTATCATATTGTGTTTTATTACATATTTTGTGATATAATTGTTATTTAGTTTGGCTTTATGATTGTTACGTTTGTGCCCAAAAAATATTAATTAATATATTGAACTGCGCAGGAACGTGGTGTACTATTGTGCCATAATAGGCACGAGCGGCTGCAAAGGTAGAATTTAACCGATGGAGAAGTAAAAAGCATAGTGGAACAGTCCGGGTTGTCTCATTTGGTATAGTGCATGCATCCAGAGTTAGATTCTGCTCTACTTAGCGCCTTCGTTGAGAGATGGCATCCGGAAACTAATTCACTCCACATGCCATTCGGAGAGATGAGTATCACTCTCCACGATGTGTACCACATCCTGCGGGTTCCGATTGGTGGACAGGCAATCGGGTGGAAAATCAAACTGGCCAATTTGAAAGATCTGCTCTTAGAATTGTTGGGGATTGAGCAAGACGAGTTCGGGGATAAAGATTTTTCAAGTATTAAAATGTCCCTCATTATAGAGCACTGTGGTAGCGGAAAGTTGGAGGCCGCAAATGTTGCCGCAGGGTATTTGTTGTGGTTGATAAGAAACACCCTGTTTGTGGATAAGAAAAAAACCCACATTGCTCGGCATTTCCTGTCTTACATCCGCGATACAGAATGCGCACTATTGCGGAAATATCGCCGGCGACCGACGGTATTTCTTCGGGAAATTTCGCCCCCAAAATGGCGATATTTCCCCGGGGAAATACCACAGGTAGCCGGCGATATTCCCGGCCGGAAATACCTCCGGCGACCGGCGGTATTTCCGCAATATTCCTGCCGGGGAGAAACTCCCCTCGACTGAAACGTGACAGATACGGCAAAAAATTACCGTATAATCGCAGATCCGGGAAAAAAATCCCCCCAAAATAGGTTTCTTTCCCGGCAAATGAACGGGTATAAAGAAATGTATTTTCGTCTAAGTTAATTCAACTAAAAAAATATGTAAACAGGGTTACTTACAGTGTAATATGGATCGAATTCGGGTATATCGGCCATATTTGAAAAAACGTCACTGATGAAATTAATAACAAGTATCTTCTGCATTCTGAAGTAAATCTTAAGCTCTTACATATATAGAGGAATGGGTTGCACTATTTCACATGTGACACTTTTTATTTATTTATTATTATTTTTTTTAACCTCAGGGGTATTTTGGACTTTTCACAAAAAAATGTTACTGCAAATATCATGCCTCTAAAATTTAGTTTATCATGCGTTTTAAACCAAAATTTGGCGAAAACAATCAATGATGATATTATGATATCCTCCCAAGAGTGCCGACAATCTAATCAAAGAAACGAAGGTACAGTCAGTTATGCGTAAACGAGTCGAGCTGAGTTCGAGATAGAGTCTAATCAAGTTGAGTTTAATAAGGAACAGTCCGGCTCGAGCTAAATATTTGAGTTCGAGTTCGACTTGTCAAAATTATAATAGGTTCAAGCTCGAGTTTGGAATAAAGCAAACTTTTGTGCTCAAACTCAACCTCGAGCTCGAAATAATTTTTTTAATTTATAATATAAAATTTTTTTTAAAAATTAAAAAATATTATAAATATAAAAAGATATATTATAAAATTATATAGAGTTTGACTCGATTGATTCGATGAGTCATCGAGCCAGTAATAACTGAGTTCGAGCTCAGCTCGACTATTAAACGAGCCGGCTCGAACTTGATTTTGATCGAGCCAAACCAACCTTTGACCGAGTTGCTCGCGAGAAACTCGGATCATTTACACCCCTAAGTGAGAGAGGGAGAAAGTGTGTTACCGATAGAGTCTATAAAGTCTCCACCATTAATGACTTTGGTAGTTACCGTTTTGAGAAAATTGCAGATTCCTTTAGGTACATACTTAGCGTTTGCCACATGGAAGACCTGGTTATCCTAAGGGAATCTTGCCATCAGCCCAGTTTAGCATTGTTAGTGGGGGAATAATTCTCCAAGAACAGTGTTTCACGCCTTAGATTCATCTTTATTCTTGTGTGTAATCCACAAATTAATTCCCTCAGTTATCTTTTTGTTCTTCGTACTTTTTCTTGGAACTTTTCGGTTCATTGCTTATCAAAATTTTTTGAATCAAATTACTCCAACATGGAATAATGACAAACCACAAAGGATGGACAACTAAAAACTCGGCTTAACTATCTGATTAATCATAAAGGCCAAACGCACCACCAAAGAAGTGAACCGAAATCTGTGATTATTCTTTAGGGTTTTTTTCTTCTTCTTTTTTTTTTTTTATAAAGTAAATGATTTTATAAATAATGTTAGAAATCGTTCAACAATGATTGATAGAAGACCAACAAACAATTTGTATACCAATTACAAAGATTAGTCAAATAATTATCAAATATGCACCATCGATAGTATACTTAATCGACCAATTTGTAAATATATAGATAATACAGGCCTAACAATTGTAAAAACATAATATTCGCTATTGTGTTGGACAAATATCACACTAAGTTCACGAATTTGCGACTAGTTACATATGTAAGTTTTAAAACTGAATGTTAAACCATACCATAGACAGAAAAAGAATCACCAAACTGTAGATAGGGAATAAATCACCATAACTATTTAAGAAGTCACCAAAATAAAGAATATAATAACCATTGATAGGGATAGAATAGTTATTTGGAGGAGAAAACTCATTCTTATATCTCCGAGTTAAGATACATCTCCCTCTACCCTAAGAGAATTATCCGAAATTAGCTAGGAATCAATTACAAACTCCTACTAAAAAATTACCTTCTAAACAAAATATAATAAACAACTAAAATAACAAAATTTACTACAAATATAATTATTTACCCGATAAACTTGAATCTTATTTAACTAATATCCAACAAAGAATAAATATATATATATATATTTTTTTTGAACGTAACAAAAAACATATCATTTCAGCCAAACATCACACACCAGCCCTGGTGCAAATATATATAATGTTGGCTTAATTTATTAGGTTAGTAACCGACCAATCATCGAATAATTATTAATTCATAATGGTAAACCATTGCTTTAATTCCTTGAAAGCCGTTCTCAAATTTTGGCATGGTTTAAAACTTATATTATACATTAAAAATGGTATTTTAATCTTAAAAAAATTAGTTTCCCAAATCATTAATTAAGCATGAAAACGTCTTTCCTTCTTAAATTTTTTGAAGGTAAGATGCTGGGATTTCGTCCAGTTGCGATTATATGCCTCACATAATAGGGGGTGAGACTCCCGACAAAACAATAATTGAGGGGTCACCAGGGAGGGGAAAGGTTGATTCGGGGAGGACCGCCTACCTGCCGCTGCCCTTTCTACCTACATGAAAATGGTGCCACTGCATCTGGCCGCTGCCTAGTCTACTTACATGAAAATGGTGCTACTGCATCTGGGGGTTGCTAGGATTTGAACCATAGTCTCCCCAAAGCCAAAGAAGTTTCCTTCTTGAATTGATATCAACCAAATCAAATTTGATCAACATTTAGCATTAATTAAAAGAAACCTATTGTAACATATACCCTATGTAACTTACACATTTAATATTATAATAATTATTTTATTAAAGCAACAGCTAGCATCTTGTAGGATATTAAAAATATTTTAATCACATAAAGATTAATGTAACGAAAATAAAATATGATTTAACTGAACAAAACATCCAAAAAGGCTTTATAAAAAGGAACAGAGGTGTTCAAAGTTGGAAAGTTTTTTACGGCACCGAAATAGGAAAGTCGGAAGGCTTCTCTCTACACCGTGCCACACACCTTCTCACATCAACTGAAATATATACTTCATGTATCTTTTATATATACTACAAATCAAATTATCGAAACTTATTAGAACTCAATTACCAAATTCTACTCACAAACTAATTCCAAAATCAAATGAAATGAAATGTAAAAAGTAGAGATGTAAACAAGTCGACCTCGAGCCAAAGCTGCTCCAAAAAAATAGCTTGGCTTGGCTCAAGTTCAACTGAGCTTATATATTTGGGCTTAGTTTGGATTGGTAAATTTATACTAGGCTCAAGATCGAGCTCGGACTAGAGTAAATTTTGAAGATCGAACTATTGTTTTAAATTTATACTTAAAAAAGTTTAAAAAGTTATTATAAATATAAGAAATGTGTTATAAAGTATAAATATATATGTAGTTTGACATGATTGGCTCGAAGAGCTATCGAACTAATAGTAAGTGAACTTGAGCTCTACTCAAGTTTGGTCAAAATTGAACTCGAGCCAACTTTTGATCGAGTTGCTCACGAGCGACTCGTGAGGATCACAGCTCATTATGCCCTAGTATGAGGAACTCCAGAAAATGTTTATTATTGTGAGTTCTTTTCCATATCTATGTTTCTAATTGGAAATAAAGTAAAAACACAAAATGAAAGTGGGCAGCAGAGAAACTTACTAACAACATCAACTAGCATAGAAAATATAGTTTGGATTGCCACTTTGACCCTTTAGCCTTCAAATGCTTCCATTGCCAGTTTGCTCTTCTTGAAGTTATATTTTATTTCTTTCTTCGTAGGTAGCTCAAAAATTACACATGCTAAAAGCATCAGTTTAGGACAAAATATCAAATTCACTCCTCCCAGCTGAAGCAACCAAGTTCTTCCACTCGGCAATTGAATCAGAACAACTTACTAAAAATTCTAGCACCATACTCTACATTTGAAAACTAATACCAATTTCAATCCTTTTATTTTTTCCTATTAGTACTTACAAAATCATATAGTTAGAGTTCAAAAACAGCATTGATTTGCATCAACTTCAACTTTCAAGAGATTGCTATGCTGATTCTTTGTTTCTTTTTCTCCTTTTACTATATAAGCGAGGGTAAGTCATGAGGTGAACCAGTTTAAAACTTAAAAGACGTCAATTTTAGAAGGTTGTAATTTGGAGAGGATACTTAAAATTATACAGGGTACGAAAAATTTTATACCAAACAAAGAAAACAAAAAACTGTCAATTAGTACTGAACTCATCACTGAAGTTAAGCAAGCAAAAATATCAACGAAATGAATAATCTCAAAACAATATATGGATTCAATCTGCATGCTTTGTGAATTACTGCACCATCAAACAAAAGTGAAAATAATAAAGTATCTTGTAAAACAACACCATAGCATGTTCCAAGAGTAGTATCAACACATACTTGAGGACAATGAAAACCGAGAAATATTGTACCTTCTATTTTCATGACACAAAAACCAAAATCATAAGTGGAGAGTGCCTATGATAAGATGACATGAAAGCATACAGAAGCAAAAAGAAAAATGTTCTCTACTCATCACAAATGTTTATCTTTTTAGGATATCTATACATCTCCCTTCCCTTTTGACTATTTATATCTATTAAATTTCCTTCAGTAAACAAGCTATAACAGAAGGGTAATAGCAGAAATTTGACTGTTTATATCGAAGGGAAGAAGGAAGAACGAACAAAATAGAAACTGTGAATACAGTCACATAAGCAGGAAGAAACCAAATACCATACAGTAAAATTAAAACCAAATAACATACCTGTTTGATGGTCTACTGGATGAGGCCAGCATTTTTAATTAATTAGCTAGCAGGTGTTCCACAGGAAATTTGACCGCTGCTGCCAACAAATCCAGAAAATCAGTTCTGATTAGTTGATATGCATGAATTTATGTATTTTTTGGTTCAGAGAAGTGAAAAAGTGAACAGAAATCTTGATAAGTATAAAAGAATGCAGAAAATATATTCCCTCCTAAGGGGAGGGAATATGTTCACTGAAATGTAGGGAGAAAAAGAATTTCAGTAAAGTCGTATTACTATCATCAATTAATTCGGCCGAAATATCAGTTGGAAATTTGCCATCAAATGTGAAGAAGGAATACGTACCCAATAAGACTAATAAGAATATATAAATGTATGGGGAAAAAAAGAGTTGATATTGCATATAATGGATACATGTTTCCTCAGCATTAAAATCAGAACAAAAATTAAACAAATGTTGCATAAAGAGAATAGGAATATGCGTATGTTGCTGTGCATTTTCTTTCTTCAACATTGGAGAGAATATTCTCCAATGTTTTAAAAGTGTAACTCTCCAATAAGCAGTTGCTGAAGTGATTCCTACCAGAATCAAAATGCTGTTAACATGAGGAGAAGTTTTAAAAATATTTGAAGGATTGTAAGGCCAAAAATAGTGCAAATCTTTCTTACAAAGAAGTATAGTTTCCTAGCATGCATTGAAAAATCAGTCATCATTTTCTCCAGCATCTAATCAGAATTTTAAAAAACTCCCCATTGCAGTGGCAGTTGGTTAGCTTTGTAAACTGAATCATATCTAGCTGGTTCTAGTTAGTGAGAGAAATCCTTGCAAGGTTGTGTTTACATCTTTGAAGGCCACAAAGTTTATTGGAGAACCAATCTCAAAGGAGTTCAGAATGGGAAAATGGTTCTACTACTTGTTGAAGCAGTTGCTCTATTTCCAAACTTCTAAGGATGCAACTTTACATATAGGTTCTTTAATCCACACACAATCATACAGTAAATATTCATCCAAATCACATATATGAATCTAAGATTTATCTGGGCTTAAAAGACTTCCTTGTAACATTCTTGGAGACATTTTATCAAACAGGAGACATGCATAAGGTTAAGAGTTTCACATGAAAACAAGAGACAGAGAAAATGAAAGGCAAAACTGCCAAAGATTTGTTGTTAGACAGGGGAAGGTATAAATTACCAAGCGGGAGGATTAAACGGAGCCCTCAATCAGTTGAAATACCAAATAATTGAAACACAATTAATACAAGAAATTGTAAACACACCTAGAAGCTGATACAAACAACCGGAAGATGATGGAGCAATGTAAATAGTGGCGCCAGAAAGAGTTCCAAATTCGGAATGATTATGAAAAAGAGAAAGGAAGAGCGGAGAGAAATTGATCGGAATAGCTATATTCGATGAGAGTTAGTGATATCTTGGAAGGAGAAAATCCGGACGAGTGGCATTTGTTTCACCGACAGCTGGTTGGAACTGTCCAAAGGAGAATTATCTGTGTTTTTTTTTTTTTTTTTCTTTTAAGAGAACAGAGTTGTTTGGTTGCTAACCGGTGACTTGCCACAAACTGGCTCACTGATGCCAACTCCCACTTTCTTATATGTAGATAGATAGATAGAGAATGTTAATTTCTATTTGAGGCTCTTACAATGAGATCGAACTAGTTAAGGGTGTAAAAAAAATTGAAACCTATTGTTAGCGGAATTTTCCCCTGCGCTAATCCGAGCCAAGGAGTGGCGCGGAGATGTTGGCCAGGAGGGCCAACGCCGAGGTTTGGTGGCGCTGGCATGAGGCTGCGCCGGGCGTGCTACGAGGGCGCGCTGTGTTGACGAACTTGGCGGCGAGGGCCAAGGGATTTTACCCTGGGCTGATCCGGGCCAAGGAGTGGCGCGGAGCTGTTGGCCAGGAGGGCCAACGTTGGGGCTGGCACGAGGCCGCGCCGGGCGTGTTGCGAGGGCGCGCCGTGCGGAGCTTGGCTACACGGGCCAATATTGTTTTGGGGCAAGAGGCACCAAAACGTGATGGTCTTTCATGAGGAAGGGCCATGGAGAAGGTTCGGGAAGGATCTAGAAGTTTCTGGGAAATTCTGGGTTCTTCTACGTGCTGGTTGCCCAGCCTGGCACTTGGGATTTTTGCCTTGGTACAGTACTAAGGAAGAATTCTCTAGAATGGTCCGGAAGGACCTAGATGGTGTCAGAAGGCTCGGGAAAGCCCTAGAACATTCGAGAATGCTCTAGGCAATGCTCGAAGTCACGAGGACGTTCAAGTGGGGCGTTGCATGGCGGGATCTGCGAGAGGCGGGTCTGGTGCGCGCTGGAAGATTCTAGAGGCAGCTAGAATCTTCGCGAAGGGTCTAGCATCTGCGAGAAGGACCACGATGGGTCGCGAGGGAGCTGGATGGCGCGAGAAGGATCCGGAAAGCTCTAGACTTGGCGCGGGGATGCTGGATGCTGCTGGACAATTCTAGATGAGAGTGCGGGCTTGTGCGGAGAAGCTTCTAGGCGCGGCTAGAAGGTGCGGGCAAGGCTTGGCGCTAGAATTCTCTGGAACCTACTTGGATGAGGTTGTCATCCAAGACCTTTACCTATAAATTAGCAAAGGGGCACTTGGGGGAACGACTTCACGACAACTTAGAGACTCGAGACTTTGAGTGAGACATAGAATCGAGTAGGCTTGTGTCTTCCCCGCGAGAGTGCTGTTCCGAGTGAGTTAAGACCTTGTGTGTATAAATTCTTGGTGAATTGTATATAGCAAGGTTGGGGCAATTTGGCTAAGTGTTCCGGTGTTGTGCCTTATTGCTTGTTTTTCAAGTCTTCCGCTTTGCTCGTTGCTTTAGCCGGGTTACGAGAACCTCGGTTGCTTCGAGTGTTTGGCCGAGTCCTTCCGGGAAGGGTTAGACGCTTATAGGAGTTTTTTCGTAGAGGGGAAAAATTTTATAACACCTATCCACTTGAATAGGGACACATGTTTCGGATTGGTTTTCAAACCGAGTGGTAGTGTGGGTCAAATCTCTCTCGGTTCGAGTTGGTTTGTCATGATTCCCCTATCAAAGTTTGGTTGGCATCCTTGCTGCTTTTTATTTTTTTATTTTTTATTTCCATAACCACATTAATTTTAAAAAATAAGCAGCCCTTTTATGTTGTTAAAAAGCAAAGGACAAATTCAAACCATGGGTTCCACTTTGGTTCGGTTCAGGTTTTGTCCAACATGCTTGGGCCTAATCCGATTTTTGTTTTTCCTTCGAGCTTGTTTTCTAGCTTTCTTAATCTATTTAGAAATTTATCTTGTTTAAAAGATGAATATCATAATTTTAAGATTGGTACCACGAAATGTTTCAACCTGTCAATATAAAGTTAGTTTTATAGATATTTAAAAATTAAAATGATATTAATTTTAATAAATAATTTCTCATAAAAAAAATGTTGAATTACATGTAAAATGGGGTTGACTCACTAGAGCTAGGGGATCATGACTCGATGATCCATAGAGAACTCAATTTGCCTATTATTAAGATCAATTTACAATATCTTTATAAAAAAATGATATTAATGTTAACTAATGATTTTTCTTTTAAAAAAAGGGTTGACTTTCGTCTAGGACAAACAGTCAACCTTTTGGGTCAAATACTCCCTCTATTCTCTAAAGAGTGTCCCCTTCAGCAATTTTTTTTATTCTTTAAAGAGTGTCCCTTTTTAAATTTCAATGCAAAAAGTTAATATAATCTCTATTTTACCCCTAATTTAATTCATTTATTAATTACGTCATCTTTCCAAATGTACATACAAACACACATTTTCATTAAGTTTGTAGTTAAACAAGATGATATAAATAGGGGTAAAATAATCATTTTTCCCACTTTCTTAATGGGGCATGTTATTTGCAGGTATCATTTTACTAATACATGACACTTTTTAAAATTTTAAGTGGTGAAATAACATAAATGCCCTTGATAATTACCTTAGTAAAAAAAAATTACCCACACCTTTTCCTCCATTCAACACCTTGTTACCCTACCATCCTCCATTTCTCCATTTCTAACATCAACACATTCATCCTCCATTTCTTCTCCATTTGAAGGTCCATTTCTTCTCCATTGCTTGAGTTTCATGTCATAATTACTATTTGTATGGATTAAATGTAGCATCTTTTTCAAGTTTTTTCGTCACTGGGAGAGAATCGCCCACGCCGGGCGCTTGTATCCAAAAACCTCGCCTGTACTGGGCGAGTTTTTCCCGGAAAAACGCCACAGGCCACATTATTTTTTCAAATAAATCGCCATCATTGAGCGTTGTTTTTCTAAAAACGCGCCATTTGGAGGCGATGTTTTTAAAAAACAAATGTGGCCTGTGGCGTTTTTTTAACTAAAACGCGCTCCTCTCTGGCGTTGTTCATGGAAAAAAGCGCCACTTATGGGCGTGTATTTGGGCAAGGGCAAGGGATTTAAACTTGAATGCATTAAAATAATATTTCTTCGCCTGTAAGAACCGATTGAACGGATGCATTCATATGGTGATGCCTTCAAATTAATTAAAATAATAAAAGCCTCCCGGAAAAATTTACCTTTTATAAGGGCAAGGGCTTTTTTGTCATTTCACACCCTAATATTTAAAAAAGTGGCCTGCATCTAGTAAGATGTGGCCTGTAAATAACATTTCCGTTCTTAATTTGTGTGCAAATCTCTAAGGGGACACTCTTTAGAGAATAGAGGGAGTATGCCATAATCCCGTGACCTAGAGACTCGACTTGCTCATATAAGACTAATTTAAGAGATATTTGGTTATATAAATCATACATTGTTATAAAATTACTACTAAGAGTGGTGGTATAATATCAATATAAGGCTAAAAGTATACAAATGTAATGGAGACAAGAGAAATAGTAGAGAGCAAAATAGTTGTATAAGGATATTTTCTATTCTTCTTTTTCATCTCTTACTCTTAAGCCTTTATTTATAGGTTTAAGGCTAATTAATTTACAAGACCATTCAAAAGGTCATAATGTAATTACATGAAGAAGTAAGGGGGGATAATGGGGGGGGGGGGGGGGGGGTGTAGAGGTAAAGTTGAAGGAACTTATGATAGGAGTTAGAGAATTTAGATGGACATTCATAAAAGAGTGAATTGCTTAGTTCATCACGAACCTTAAGCTATGTTACCCGAATGAACACGATCCTTTAAAAATTAGTTTTTTCATCACAAACTTTTCTAAAACATTACAAAATATGACATTCCATCTACCCCATGCGTTAGCCCACTAACGGTAGGCTTTTTTTGAGGGCAAAATTGTCCGATTCACTATTCTTTTGTCTTACCATTCTCTTATTTTACTGTTTTTAAAATAAACCCCCAATTTTTTTAATTTTTTACATTTTCATTCAATATAATTAATTTTACTGCATAATAATATTACTAAAGTAATAATTATTCTTAATATTAAGATATATTAAAAGTTTTGATATGAATATTAGTATTTAAAAATTTTATATTTCACCTTTTATATTGAGATTTTTAAGGAATTGTATTAATTTATTTAACTACTATATTTTTAATTAGTTTTATTTTTAAAAAAAAATCCTTTTTCATACCTATTAAAAATATTAATATTTGTTTTTTCTTCACAATCACATTACTTTTTTTTTTTCTTCCTTTCCATTATTAATTATTATTTTTCACTAACAATTAAACTACATCTCCTTAACCTACAATGTGGCCACTGCCACCCCCACCACCACCGCAACCTCCATCCTTAATCAAGAAACCCATCCGGCAAAAACAACCCAATAACCCATAGCCCTAACCCCCATCTTTCATCTAATACCGCCACCACCACTACCTTATTTCCACCATTGTGGTTACAGCTAACACCAGATCCACCATTGTCATCCAACAAATTCAACAATTAATTAATCACTATTACTGAAAGAATTGGAACATTAATTATAAACCAAAACCAAATTTACATTGTTCTCTGCTTACTTCCCCACTACTACTTGAAAAAAAGTGAAGGAGAAATGGAAATTTCCATTGCTTCTGCCGCTGCCACATCCAATCTCCGTTCAATAACCGCCAGTAACGCCGCACCCCAAATCGCTTTCGGTGCCAAACCCACCCGGTTCCCCTTCTCCTCCACTTCCATAATCGCTCTCTCTAGTCGCGTCTTCAGGTATCAGAAGGAGATGAGTGCTTGTTTGGAGACAATACACCCCGTAACACCCGTACCACACTGCCACTGCTTCAGTTTTGATGACATCGCTGCTCACCATCTCTCGATACAGATTTGGGAATCAACGACGAGGAAGGCAATTGACATCGATGGAGAAGTCGACAATAGGTTTCATGTTTGTAATTGTGCTGGTGGCTGCAATCCGTTTCGTCTGTTGGTGGAATGGAAATTGGTTCCTGCCATTTAGATGAAGCATGGAAGGGGAAATAGGTTAAGAGGAATTATTAATAATAATTACTTAAAATTTTATTTTGGACGAATATGTAAAAAAAGGAAAGATTTGGGGGGTTTTTTGGTAATAAATTAAGGTAAAATAGGAGAAAGGTAAGACAAAAAAAAGAAGGTAAAGACAATTTTACCTTCAAAAAGTAGTTGTCGTTAATGGGTTAACGGAGGGGGTAGACGGAATGCCATGTTTTGTAACATTTTTGAAAGGTTTGTGATAAAAAAAAACTAATTTTTAAAGGATCGAGTACATTTTTTTAGTACAACACTGCCTCGTTAAAAAACTTTACTAGTAAAAACTCAATGTGAAAAAAAACTCGGTTAAGTAAAAATAATACAGTGGATAACTCTCCCTCTTGAGCAAATCTTTTGACATCATTAAATAGTCATCTTCCGATCTTGTATCTCAACTTTTCAAAATGTTGGAGTTGACAGTGAATAAATATTTGAAATATTATTCCTGCAATTCAGCAATCCATGTAACATCATCTTTGAACAAAGTAGTGGAAACTCTTTAGAAATCTGAGAGTAAACCACTTTATTCCCGAATATAATGGATTACTGATCTTAGCCAAACATGCTCTCGGCGTGCATTATAAGAAGTAGCAGCTATGATTTCTTTCATGAATTTAGCGCCATAAATAATTGTACTGTTGCATGGAAGCACATAACTGGCTTGATCGAGCATTATAAGGATCAATAAAGTAATCAACATCTGTACAATCTGTAAAATCATACTTGTGTATTTTTTAAATAAAGACCCATATTTATCGTTCCTTCAAGCTAAAGAAAACATATGGGTTCATGACTTGCAAGTATATTTTAAAACTTGTGAACAACTTGTAAGATACAATATTTTGTGTTTCGATAGTCTTAAAATATGGTACTTCTGGACCAAACAAATTTTCATCATCATCACAATGACGAAATGGATCTTTATGCACATTAAGTGATTTTACAATTATAACTTTGCTCAAAGTGTGTACTTTATTCATATAGAAGTGTTTCAACACTTTAGCAGTATAAGAAGATTGTTGCAAAGAGATGTCATTCTTTAAGTGCTCAAATTTGAAACCAAGACAAAACTTGTCTTTTCATAATGTTTCATTTCAAACTTGTGTTTCAATCTAACAACATTTTAAATCTCTTCAGGAGTTCCAAGTCAACATTATACTTTAAATAACAATAATGGTTTGATACTCTTCAAGAGTTCTAAATAAAATTATCAATATATTTTGGGATTCAGATCTCTCAATAAAACATAGATGTAGAGCTCTACACAATTTAATATAATAAATATCGCGATAAATTGTATCGTGCTTTCAGGGCAATAAAATCTTTCAGAGATTTTCATTAGCCGTTCTAATAGGATGTCATGACATTCATAATGTGCACTTTAAATTGTTCCCCTTGCTGCCAGATAAAACAAGTAACAAAAATTATTGCATCCACCACATTAGATTATGCCGCCTCATAATCAATACATTTTCTTTAGGAAAAAAAACTTTTGTGATAAATCGTGTCAATTTATAATATCATTTCGCTTTTGCACAAATACTCATTTATCACTTACAAGTTACACATCTTCAGGTATGTGAATTATTCGCTCAAAAACTTTTCTTTGAAGCTTTGGATTTAATTCTACTAGAATTGCGTTTTTTCATTTTCTTCATTTTTCTTGGGCAATAATTTCTATGTCGACATTTATTCATAGGCCCAGATTGACGATCCTCTTTCTTTCATAATGGCAACTGCTGCAACATAAGCAATTTTTTCATTAACGTCGATTGTTCATAACTAGGTTCCATATTTAGCAGTCATACATGACACAATTGAGATCTCATTATTATCAAAACTTTCAGGTACCTGAACTTATTCCAGAAACTTATTAACTGTCATGTTGAAAAACTCATCAAGATTTATTTAATCTTGAAAATTTTTTAGGAATATATAACACCTCGGTTTGCCATCGTTATCACTTGCTCCTTTTCTTTGAAGATTTTTATTTTGGAACTGATTAGTCTACCACACTTTGATGTTGCCTTTAATTATTTATTAGTGGTAGAAGGTCTTTCGGGGACATCAATTTTAATTGGCGCACAAGTCGCCAATATGTGTGATTCAGTCACTTTTTTAGGTCGGAACAAAAATATCAGACAAATGCAAATTGTAAATGAATTATCTTTTGAACTTCAGGTTCATACAGTTTTATATACGAGGATCATTGATAATTTCACACCAAGTAATATTTTTATTTGGCTACTTCTTCTTTCTTCTCCCCCCGATGTTAGGAAAACTGACTTATCAAAATAACAATCAGTAAAATGAATAGTGTACAAATCTCCAACTTTTGGTTTCAAGATTTTTTATAGTGAAAATTCATGCCCAGCATTTATTTCTACCCTCTTTTGAGGTCTCATCTTTGTAAATTGTGGTGGAGCAATCATAATACAAACTACACATTCAGAAAATTATAAGATGAAAATATTTTGGTTTATGACCAAAATCATTTGTTGGGGAGATAATTCATTAAATTTTATTTGCCTGATGCGAAGAAATGTTGCAACATGCAATATATGATGCCCCAAATATATATTGGGAGTTCCATTCTCAAAAACAAAAGGTCATATAAATAAGTTAATGCATATAATAAAACGATTCTGCTAGACCGTTTCTTGTGTGAATATAAATAACAGGATATTCCACACTTATCCCAAAGACATGCAATAATTATTTATATAGTAAGAAAACTCACAACCGAATTATCCCCGCAAGTAATTTTGCAAACTCCATGTTACGATTTGTAATAATAAACATAATGTGACCATTTGGTTGATGCATCAATCAAAACTATAAATTACCAAAATGGTCTATACGGTGGGTGAAAAAGTCCACAAATATATCACCATATAAATGTTCTATTAATGCAAGAGATTCGGTACAATACAAGGGTAATGACTTTACAATCAGTTTGCCTTGAGGACAAGCATTGCACAAAAATTCATTGGATTGAAGAATCTTCCGGCCCTTCAATGAATGATTATAAGAATTCTCTATTTTATTCGCATCATTATAGAACCCGGATGGTCTAACCGGTCGTGCCATAATAAACTCATTAGTAAACGTCCGGTTTACTGTTGTATAAATTTTAGTTACAGCAATATATGAGTAGTACAACATGGAGAAATAAAAATGTAACTTTTTTAGTAAAAGTTTCTTTTCATAAATAGTACTTGTAATGTACAAGTATTTATTATCACCTTCATTTTTATTCGTAATAGGATATCCATTTCGGCAAATATCATTGGAAAACTCCATAAAATTTTATAGAAATTCTGAGAAAAATAATGCAACGTCAGGTGCAATATTTTGTTATTCCAAGTAAAATGATAGTTACTTTTCTGGAGTTTTCAATCATTTGTACTACCAGATATAATACTAACAATGGTTTTTAGATAACAAAATTAGTTCTTATCCTTATCTGTAATATGTTGTAGCACTTTCTTCTGGACATAATGTTTTGTGATTGACCAATGAAATGTCTATTTTCATCAAAAAATTAAAATTTTAAATGATGTATATATTTAGTACAATGTTTATAAATCATAAGAAATATTGAAATAATAAATTAACAACAAATATTATATCTAAAAACATAATTAAAATTAATTATATCAAAATCAATCAATGAAGAAATTTCTTATTAGACATTTTCAATATTATCACCTTCAGGGTGTATAATTGAAAAATAATTTCACAACATCATTGCAGATAAAAGTTAGCTTTATCTTTTATCTTTTTTTTCCTATGATCTTGATAGAGAGTAGCTAAATATTTTGGTGTACCAGGTACATGCTCAATGGCCTTTCATGCCACTATGATAACATTTGTTATCCAATTTAATTTTACGTTTATCTTTCTCGTCACAACTCCCTCACTTCAGGTGATGAGTTATAATTTTGCAATGTATGTTTAGTCTTCCACTTCTGGTGGAAAATTCAACATATTTGTATAATCGTAATTACAACAGTTAATATAAAGCCTGCACCCATGATTGCGATTTTTTGCATTATATGAATGCATAATTATAACATTTACTTCAGGAAATAAAACCTTTATGTATTATAGGAATTCATGATTTTCCCATTTACTTCGGAAAATGAAATTTTCATGCAAAATATGGGTGAATAGCTGTCACATTTACTTCAAAAAAATGGAGCAAATTTAGTGAATGAAGCTCGCGAGTTTTCAACAAAACTCATTATTTTATTCGTAACAGAAAGAAAGTAAACCAAATATATAATAATTCCAAATAATTGTTGTTTAGCAATCTATATCTATTTCAAATTTGCCGACGGGACAAATTGTTACTTTGCAATCAAGTGATCATATCTCTCTCTTTCAAATTTGACAACGGGACAAATTAATATTTTGCATTGAAGTGCCCAAATTTTAGCACTAGTGTATTACCTCCACCGTTTCAATTAGATTTTTCAATTATGTGAAAAATATATATGGATGTAAAATATCAAAATATGCATTATGATATGGGTCATAGGAAAATGCTATCAGAAAAGAACAAAATAATAAATATAATTATGACTGTGGCTTTCATGAGTGACAACTATTATAACTTGTATACTAACTCAAATCCTTCTTGCTATAATTCCATTCACCAAAATAAAAATTTAAGTATATCACACAAAACTTTTTAAAGCACATAGTATTTTATTGCTTGTGGCCAGATGCATCGTGTAGATATATAAATATATATATGTATGATTATTAGAAATATAACACAAAAGTAAATATATTTTTAATTTTCTCTTATGAAACATGGAGACATATATATATATATATATATAATATTCAAATGAATACATACCTGATCAAAATTACATAGCGATCATTAGAGAAATATCATAACGGATAATAGGTTTAAACCTTGGAATCATCTCATATCGGATTATAGGTCTAAGCCTTCGGTGATTCCATATTGATAATCTTCCTCTCCTTGTCAATCAACCGATCTCAATGCCTGAAGTTTCGTGCTGATAAGATATTATAAAATTACTATTAAGAGTGGTGGTATAATATCAATATAAGGCTAAAAGTATAAGAATGTAATGGAGACAAGACAAATAGTAGAGAGAAAAATAATTATATAAGGATTTTCTATTCTTCTTTTTCATCTCTTAGGCTTCGTTTGACAACCACGAATCAACACTTAAAATTAATGATTAAAAGCTTATTCAATTAAGTGTATTTGATAACTCTTAGTCATAAGTCTGAATGAATTAAGTGATTTCGGAGTTAAGTACTTAATGATTAAGTGCGTCTGAATTAAATAAACATTTTTTCTCTTTTTTTTTTGTATCATTATTTTATTTTATTTTATGTTTTTAATATTTTTGAAATTTTAGCAATTCAAAAAAATAAAAATAAATTAATTTTATAACTATACAAAATTAATAAAATATATATAATCATCTATTTTATAACTCGATTAATAATATAAGTAAATTCAATGTTAAAAATAAAATAAAATAAAATATTTTAATAACTTAATAAGATTCGGACTTCAATTTTGACCAATGAATCCTGGAGGCAGCCCAGACTGGCGACGGACGGGACGTTCGCATAGAGCCATTCCCAGACGTGACGGGAACGGCTCGCGCAGCGCAGGCGCAGGCGCAGGAAACAAGAGGGAAACCCTGCAGTATGTGTCCAGCAGTCCGGAAGAAGAACCGGACCACCACCTCACTATAAGTAGCAAGGCAATCTCCACAAAGAAGGGGGAGAAAAAAGTGAGTTCCAAGCCTTAATACGTGAATATTATCGTACTTCGTCTTCACTCTCTAACTTGAGTGTCGGAGTGCTAACGGGGTTACACCCTCTCCAAACTCTGTTTTATTTGTAGGGTTCCCAACAAGATTCCCGTCGGCCCGTACCCGGCGAGTGACGCATCATCAAGATGTTTAGATATTTCAAACGCAAAGAAATGAAGTGCTTATGATTGTCCGATATTAGGTTGAGAAATTGCAGGAAATGATGAAGTATGTTGCTGACAATAAGCAAATTGAAAAAACTCTTAAAAAAGTGCAAAAGTTACAACCTTACAAGCAATGATTATTAGGAAAAAGGCTTCACCATATACCGGTTCCTAAATTCTTTGGCCATTATCAAGTTCTAGAATGAATTGGTGAGATAGCTTGCAAAATCAAGATGCAATATCATAGTAAAGTTCATCAGGTGTTCTATGTTTCCTCACTCAGAATCATGCTAAAAGAGAATCAGTGATGCGTATCGAGAATTGGATATCGTTACGAAATCCCAAAATCAGCTAAGTTATAGATTAGCTTGATGTCCTTGAATTAAATCAACTTTTTAAATTCACCAATAAACTAAGAAAATAATGATGTAACGAAAAATACTTCACAATCTAAGTTTAACACATAACAAAATTGATATTTTCGAATACCCTTTTTAAATCATGCTACTTTTAACTAAATATAAAAGAAGCACAATTCACTAAGAATCTACAGAGTTCACTAATAAACAATAACAAATTTCCCCGAACATTACCCAAACCCCAAGACTAAAAGCTCAAAGATTGAATTGTATAACCAACAATATTCTTTATCACAAACTCTCTTAAAACCGAATAATAAGGTTGAAGACCATCTCTATTTATAGATTATAGAGATGATCCAATTTTACAAGAATTAGGAAACATAAACTCGAAAATCTAAAAAAAAGGAAATATATAATTTCCCTTTTCCAAACTAATTAAAATTCGGGTATCTCACCAATTTGGGAGAACCGAATTCTTTTTTCTTGAAAAACAAAAGGAAATACTTAAATTAACGGCGCTGAAAATATCGTCCAGCAGCGATTTGACAGTAGGCCATGAGCCAAGCAATACAACCTAGAATTAAAATAGATCTAAACATCAGATCTACAATCTAAAAACAAAGTATATTTGAAAATCAATTCTACAAACTGCAAATCTAGCATATAGCTAAGCAAAGAGCAGCAAAATTGCAAACCATTGAGCAGATCATCAGACCGGTGGTACTGGACTGCTACTGAAATCTGATATAACTCCAATTTTGACCCATGACACAATGGATCCTTGGGATCCATGACGAACAACGTACGAAGCCAACCACTGTCGGCTTTATTGCCACTATCTTCTTCATCAACAACTTCATCTCGCAGATATAAAGTTAAAGACTCCAAAAATAAGTGAAAAACACAACTCCAAAAATGGAACAGACAAAAGTCTCTGAAACAGAGAGGAAAACTCTCAACGAGGAAAGGGCAGAAAACTCTCCAGAATGAGAGATTTATTAAATATATATATATATATATATATATATAATTCATGACCTCCCCCATATGGAAGATGGGGGAGGAAAGGAAGAAGAGAAAGGAAGATGGGTTTTCGGTAGAGTGAAGGAGGAGAAAAGAAGGGGAGAACCGAATTCTTGTGCAAGAAAACAAGAAAAAGGAAATTAAAATCCAACTTAAAATATATTTAAAAAATTTACTTATTCCTTAAGAAAAACATGTAAGAATTCTTCTCAGTAAAATCCCAATTAAGAAACAAGTAAACACAAAATAAGAAAGGAAAATAAAACACATACAGAAGCACACACTATAGGAAATTTTGGCTGCCTCTTACTTTTAGGGTAACCCATTGGCACCTCCTCCCATTTTAGGCAAGTGTTCCTACTTATGTGTTCTTCCTTCAATCCTAGGAAGCTTCTAGATCCTTCTTGAGTCTTCTAGAATCTTTCGTAAACAATTAACTTAAGAATAATTAATTAAAATCAAAAGATGTAATTATCTTCAAGACTTTATATTCAACTTGCAACTATAGAAATTGATTGTTGTATTATTTTTTCTTTACTCCATTTTTAACTACACATTTTTTTTTCTTTGGATCAAAGTCCTTACCATTGAATTTGTGAGAACCCATCTCTCGACTTTGAACCTTTTCAACCCCTTGTTGACTTTTATCCCTCCAGGAATTCGAGTTTTGACTTGGGATGACCACATCATCTCCTCTCACTTCGAAAGGATTCGTCCTCGAATCTGATACTTGCTTTGACACAAGAGACCCATTTTTTAGCTCTCCATCAACCAGTTATGATTAACTACTAGAATATGGTGCTTATATAAATAAAGTATCCTAAAGCCTGAATTGGTGAAACAAAATAGGCTTATATAAAAAGAAAATTTCCAACAAATTCAGTGGCTTGTTGAATGGGAAGGGCTATTAGAGGAATGGTCTTGGGCAGGTGCTGAGATGATCAAGAAAGAATTTCTAACTTTTAAAGCATGAGGAGAAGCTTGTTGTGAAGGGAAATGGATTATCATGCAATTGAGATAAATTAGGTTTATCTTCCTTTGGAATTTTAGTTAAACGTTGTGGTTTCACTTAATTTGCATATTACCCAATTTTATAATCGAGTTAGCCATGGGCGGCAAGGCGTAAGAATGAGTAGTGCATAACATTGAATGAGTGAAAAATTGCCAATTATGTGCTGTGATATTTCAATATAATTTTCACATTTGAAGTACAAAAGCTACTAATATCCAAATAAATAATGGTTACACAGACGTTATGAAATGTATAATATATGAATTTTAGTTTAAAACTTTTCTAATTTTCCTATCAAAATACCCAGTTTACATATCAAAAAAAGTATATTGAATTTAAAGGTTGAAGTTTTGGCTGCCTAAAAAGTATCGCTCGATTTAATTGTATAACCAACTTGCATTCAATATCAGATTATTTATTTTCGTTTAATAAAAAATATTCTAAATCATGAAATCCCAGAAGATCGAAAGAACTAATTAAGAACAATATACATGAACCCTAACGACTAAAATATATTGTTAATTTTGAAAAAAATAGATTAAAACACCACACAAGATCTTCTCTTAGTAAAAACCTTTAAAGTAGAGCTAAGCGATGAATATCAATTGGATAGGTGTCCGATGGCTTTTGAGAACGGTACGACCGTTTCCCAATAATGATACTTGCAGCTTCGGTTGGATGGAAAGCGTCCCAAAATAAGTACTCATCTCTGTTTTGACATGGAATTTCAAATGGCAAACATGATAGTTGTGCATTATTTCTTCCTACTCCGCAACACCCTTTATTTGTCACCTTAAACCCTGCACAAATATATGTACAACAAATTTATCAGTACTAGTTGTGCCATTTGTTTTTAAATTATTATTTTTAGTACATAGGGGAGGGGGAAAAAGAAAGAAAAAACAAGAAGTGAATTTGGACTTAAATGTAACCAAATTTTCACCTCAGGATACAAATTCAATTTATAATAAAGTATACTGATAGAAAAGATAAGAAAATTCAGTGAAACCGCAGAGGACAAATTAATGTGGCTGAAATTATTACCCACATTCTGATGATCAAATTATCCTCTACTATGTGGATACCGATTACTAGAAAATCATACTAGCATTTTTCATTGCTCATATAATTTAAGTTATAAAATATAGTGATTGATATGACAGCTATATTAGTACTATCTTATTATCACATTAGTCGTTATAAAAAAGATTAATTATGAATATTATTACTCAAATATCATGGAGTACATATCTGTATCTTATTTATTCGTTGTACTCGCACTAAAAATGAAAAGACGATGTTTTTAATAATTTTCGAAATAAGTAAGGTGATGTGAATACATAAACTAGTAATTTAACAAAAGAGAATTTTGTCGTGATCATTGTGTTAGAAGAGTGATTACCAAAAGCTGAGGGGTTGTTGATTAAATCTTGGAAAATGCCATAAACATCTATGTGTATGAATTTGACATCCCTTCGGAAGCTGTTGAATTCGTCAACCAATGCTTTTAGTTTGCGATTGAAAATCTGAATGGCGGAATTGATTTTGACAACACAGGTTTTGCCGTCGGCACTGTTTTGGGCCAACGCATTTGGACTACACCCAATCTGAGCCACACCAATTAGAACAAATTTCCTCGCCCCAAGATAATAGAGTCTCTGTAAATAAATTAATGATTATTTATTTATTAGAAGAAGGTAAACAGCAAAGTTAGAGCTTATTCTAGACGTGGGATGAATAAAATAAAAATAAAAATATTGCTCACCCTTAGTTGTTGAGAATATTGTTGAATGAGAACTTGAGCGTATTCCTCAGGTGTAAATTGAGCGCTACTGTTGTAGAAAAGAGGCATGAAGTAATTGTTCAGGTAGTCATTGCTCCCAACTCCAATTGAAAATATACATTTGTTCAGGTGATTTGTTGCAGCGCCCCTATTTTCTAGCATTCGTATTATTTGTGACACTGTATTCTTGTAATTGTTCACTTGCGACGTAAAACTTATCCTTCCACCCTATATACAAATTTGAAAACAAAACTCATTCACTATTAACATCATCAAGATATTAGGTTACTATTTTCATATCAAAGGGTAAAAATTACATTATATTTAAATATTAGAAACATAACTGATTTTAAGAGAATAATAATAATAAAAATAAGTAATTGATTATATACCATTTGTTGGCCAGTCTCATCTCTGATTCCTGCTGCTGCGGATGCGTAATTTATACCTCTAAGTATGGCTTCCCCACTAGCTTCTGCATAGGCTAGAATTGGATCTTCGAATCCCAATAGCTCAGCTGATAACCATTTCCATAAAATTAAAAAAAAACCTATGTATAGTATTTTCTATTTTCAATCCTTCTCGTTTCGCTTTATTATTTTTTTTGGGTTTATAACTTTTTTTTTTCACAGTTTATATTTATATCTTTCAACTGAATGTAAAATATAAAAATTAAACAAAAACAAAACAACTATCATACAAGATTCAACAATCCCAAACAAAGTTCTTGAAGAAAATGAAGTACAAAAACTAAAATAAACGATGGAATAGAAGTGGGCATTATGGAATATAAGATGTGATTTCTAGATTATATACTTCTAATTATCCTATCGAAATTCCAATTTCGCAATTTTTCTTAAATGAATTTGCTACATTTGTGTGTATGTATGTGTTCTTTATTTTATTTTATTTTTAGCCAGACTTATATATAATGTGAGTGATTAGCATAGAAAACAATTCTGTGCATAATGGCGACATTAATTTCTAAATAATTATATTTATCCAGAACCAGAAGCAAAAAATGAGGAAAGTAAAAAAAATCTTGATTGTAGCACATTAAAATCGTAACCCCCAAATTCCTTATTTAATCTTGATTGCTGTAATTTTAATTTTCCTTTTTTAGAAAAAAAAAATTGAATATATAAGCTACAATGATTTCAACGTTCAACTTTTTATGCCTAATTTCTTTTTACATATTTTATGCTTTTTTTTTTAAACATCTTTTATGCCTAATTATTTATGTATTAGTATTTGTGAATTATTGACTACTAGTGGAAACATAGAACTTAGCCTGTTAAAATACCAAGAATTTTCTTAGAATATCATAATTAAGTAAATAAAAATGTATGTGTGCCAATGATTTGCTTAAAAGTTGAAGACATAAAAAATAAAAAGTATGTAGAAACATACACACATATATAAATATATATTCTAATTTGAAATGAAGAAAAAACACAAAATGAAAGTGGCCAGAAGAGAAACTTACCAACAACATCGACGCTGGTTTTTCCATTACAAAACCTTCCACTTGGACCATCCGGATAATCAATTCCATAGGGAAAATAATTAGCCTTTGCGAAAGTAAAGATATAATTATTGTTACCATTGTCCATAAGCGAGTCACCAAAACTGAATAAACATGGAACTTGGGGTGCTCCAAAAACCTCATTTTTATGACTGAAAATCACCATTGCCACCACAAACCACAACAACAACAATCTCTCCAACTGATCAAAACTTTCTAATATTGCCATTCTTACTGAAAATTAACTTGAACAGATATATGTATTAGGTGTTTCACAGAAAGAAAAAAAAAAAAAAAAGAAAAAGAAGGTAAAGGATATTGCAAAATATAGCAAACTAGGAAAATATGAGTGGAGGGTGCAATACAGGAGCAAGAAAGGTGTGTATATATATAGTATGGCCAAAATTAGGACTCATCATTAGAGGCAATGAAGGTGGGCAAACAATTGAATCCAAATAAATATCCATGTGTGGAGTAACTGAAAAATTCAAAGCAATGTTAATTGGTTTAATTTTTCATTAAAGTATAAAAATTCATGCTAATCGCATTGATCATTCAGTAATAAATTAGCATTAAAGTATCAGTTTTGATGAAGTAGTATCGAGTAAGACAAAAGTTTCGTTAAGCAATTATCCAATATTTGACTTTGGATGTATTACTAATGTAATTCCATAGTAATTGAAAAAACTGATTATCATATATAATTATAAAGAGCGTTTTCTTTTTGACGGAATGCATGCATTTTATTATTATCATTATAATTGAAGGGCTACGCATTTTTAGGGGATGTTTTGGTTGCTAACTGAAAAGGAAAA
The DNA here is from genome assembly GCA_016801395.1 of Leptodermis oblonga. Classification (NCBI taxonomy): domain Eukaryota; kingdom Viridiplantae; phylum Streptophyta; class Magnoliopsida; order Gentianales; family Rubiaceae; genus Leptodermis; species Leptodermis oblonga. The sequence continues at coordinate 30,423,428 of CM028756.1, read as the reverse complement.
AAATGAATGAGTCAATGAGTATAATAGTAAAGTAGAATTGGAATGGGAATAAATTTTGGGGTTTTTTTTTGGGGGGGGGGGATGGGGGAGGGGGAATGCATTTTTAGTTTACATTCTTTACTTAAGTGTCAAATGTAGTCTACTTTCTTTAGAAACTAGCAAATGTAATCCACTTTCTTCAAAAATTAGCAATTGTAGTTCACAATTTTTCCCTTTTTTTGCAATTTTAGTTCAATTGACGGATAACTGACTCCAACTAATTAGACTAAAATTGCAAAAAAATGAAAAGATTGTGTATTACATTTGCTAGTTTTTAGATAACGTTAATTATATTTTCCATTTAGATAAATAATGTGGACTAAAAATACAATTTTTTCCATAAAATTTGAGTTTCAAGTCAAACCAGGGAAGAAGGGGAGGGGTCTTATATAGTAAAACACAAGGTTTTAGATATTATTATCCTATATTGATTCCAACTAATTTTATTGAAATGTACTATCAAAGAGAAAAAAATTCATTTTTCATCCTCAAACCTTTCATCTAAGCAGTCTCTTAATCCTTTCTATATTGGCTTGTAACATTTTAATTTGATTTCATCCGAATTAATTGGTACTTTTGCGTGTAAGTGTGCAAATATATATTGGCAATTATGGTCTGTTTTACATGTTATAGGTGATTTACAAGTTATTTGAACTCTTTATTAAAATATTAAAAAGTATTTGGATTTAAGTATAATTATTAATAGTGTTAATCATTCAAAAGATCTTAATAGATGATTTAATTTTACAACAAAAAATGTCACAATTGTACTATGTTTATCTCAATTTTGAAAGTAACTGGAGTATATGTTTTGATAATCAGATTTAGATCCCTAAATTCTTTTTATGTATCATAAATTGTCCAAATGACCACTGAACTTGCTATTGTAACCAAGAAAGTAATATATCTAAAGGTAGTTGTTATTTGCAGATATTATTTTACTAAATGCAGGTACCATTTAACAATGAAAATACAATGATAGCCCTACACTGATACAAAGAGAGAAGGTGGCCGGCGACAATTGGGAAGTATCACAAGAAAAGAGAGAAGGTGGCAAGCGGCGGTTGGGAGGTATCGCCGGAAATTGCATGACGGATGGTGTTTTTAAAAATTTAAAAAAATAAAAAATAAAAAATAAAAGTGAGAAATTTTTTGTGAGTGGAAGGATGTTTTGGTATTTTCCCTCAAAATTTGTAAGTGGTACCTTGTAAATTGGTATTGGCAAATAACACTACCCTACTTGAACCAGAGATGCAAAAATGCAAAATTCGAACATAAAAAGGAAGGGCCAAAAGTGTTGTAAATAAAACCACATATAAGGGATAAAGAATATAATTCTTTTCCTTTTATATATATATATATATATAATCTAATTTAACTAATTAGATTGAATTGCACGGGTTACGGATCAAGTGGGTCAAGAGTCAAATCTAGTTAAAATAAAAAATGACGTTAATTTTAGGTAACAAATTTTTTTAATAAAAATGAAATTAGATATTGCTGTTAAATAGGTCGGTATGTCGGGTCAGAATGAGACGTGACCCATTGACCAAACCCATTCGTATAATTTTAATTTAAGAGATAGTTAAAAAAAATAAAAATTACACTAATTTTAAATTTCTTTAAAAAAAAAAAATTGAATTTACGAGTAAAACGAGTCGAAACAAATGAGTTATAATTCATAATCCGTAAATTATTTATATATGTGTCCAGGGGTGGAGGCAGGGGGGTGGGGTGGTCATCGGACCCCTCCAACCCTTTCCTGCATGCATCCTTATTATTAGTATATATGTTTTTTATTACAATTTCTTTTACAATATATTTAATTGTAAAAAATAAGTTTATATGTATATTGGATCCCTCTAAAATTTTGAAAATGTAGTTTTTGAATTTGCGAATGCATGTGTCCGTGTGTGTTTGTATAAGACGAAGGAATGATTTGTTATGCCATGGAAACGTATAGAATAAATGGATTTAGTTTTTCTTTATTATGTAACAGTCCTGTGCATATTAAAGAGAATTTTGCTAGGGAATCATCAAGAAATTTATTGAATATTTAATTTGATATATATTGTGCCCTTAATCAAAATCATAAAGTTTTATGCCCTTGACATTCATACTCCGTCGGCTAGCTAGAAGAACCATAATACAATGATTGTGCATTGTTGACCAGCTGTCATTAGCTAATTACGTAGAATCTTGATGATATAACTGTGGCGTGGTTCCAGACAAAACCATCGTCATAAATTATGGAAAGAAAAAAAAAAAAATCTGATTTATTCACACCAGTAAACCTATAAATTGAAAAGTTTGAATATTTTAAACCCCCGTCTGTTTTTATAAGAGTATGATATTTGCCTTTATATATTTTTAAAATACATATATCTCTTTTTTATTTTAAAAATACATATATCTTTTACTCCCATTAATTATATATTAGTCAAAAGTTTGTAAAGAATGTAAAAGGTATCTATGCCCTCCTCTAATATGAGAAATCATTCTGCGCATCGGATGCACCACGTAGAATTATGCAGCCAAACACATTTGTGGAGTAAAGTGCTATTTTGGGGAGAAAGCAATGCACATATAGATAGAGATGGCCACGGTTACGGTTCGAACCGGAACCGACCCGGAACCGACCGCCGATTTTGGAATCAGAACCGGAACCGTGGCTCCCGGTTCCAGAACCGGAATCGGACCCGCCTCTGGCGGTTAAGGTTCCGGTTCCTCTTGTCTGAGACCCGGGAACCGGCGGGTCGGAACCGCCTCCGGTTCTAAAGGGTCCAACCCTTCGATTCTAATATGAAAACAATAAAGATAATAATTTTCTATTCCTCTTGCACAGATTTGAACACGCGACTCTTTGTTATAATTGAAAGGCTTTAAGCAAAGTTGATTAACCACTTCAACTATTTGCTTTTTTTGTACTTCTTTCTTGTAATTATAATTATATTATATGTTTAACATACAATATATATAAACTATTTTTAAATATATATTATAATAATATATAAACTAAAAGTATACTTTATATATATTAATATAATATAAATAAGCATTTAATTAAATTAAAATTAATTAATTATTAAATTAAACTAGATCCAACCGCAACTTCTGCAAATGATGAAAATGAATTATATTGAATATTCAAGATGTATTTATTTTGTAAAAGTTTCAATGCTTCAAAGTTCAAACTTTGATTTCTCATGATTTATAACAATGCATCACTCTCTTGATTTTTTTAAAAACAATATATTGAGGTATTATTCATCTTTATATATATTTTTTCACAATTTATTTTTGTATCTTTTATTATATAAATCATTTAATTGTTTAAATGTATGTACCGTCGCTACATATTTTATTTTATTTTTATAATTATAATTATTTATAAATAACTGAGTTATTAATTGAGTTAAAATAAAATAACATTTATAAGTTAAAATTGTTAAATAAACAAAAAAAATTGTTAAATAAACGAAAAAGATTGGAATCGGGACGGGAACCGTGACAGACTGGAATCAAAACCGTGACAGAACCAGAATTGGAACCTGAACTGGCGGTTCTAGAACCGGCATGGAACCGTCACCCCCAAGGTTCCGGTTCCGGTTCCATTGATTCATGAACCGTAACCGGCGATTTTGGAACCGTGATCGACGGTTCTGGAACCGTGGCCATCCCTACATATAGAGGCCCCAGAAATGTGAATACTTATGTATCATTGGATTACTGCACTATTTTTATGGATACATTGGATGTATTTAATAATTTTCCCTCTACTATGATCCCCCGTACGTGTCTTCACTATAGAAAATGATCAGTGGATTGCAATGCCCTAATTACTGTAAAAATAATTTTTTGGGTGAATTTGTTAGACCCGGTAGGTCTTAATCCTTATTTTGATTGATGAGTTAACAAATATGAGAATTAATTTAATGGTTCTTCTAAGTGAGAAAATGTAGGGAAATGTTTACGGAAGAACCAACGCAAAAAAGCATCCATGAAAAATGAGCTAAAAGAAGAAACGGCAAGCAAATGAAGAAAGAAGAAAAATACGACCGAGCACGGCCCAAGGTGGGACCCACGGTGTTTTCAGGTCATAAAATAAAGAGAAGAGTTCACGGGTGAACTAACGCAAAAAAGGGCGAAGAAATCGGAGCTAAAATGAACAAATGGGAAGCAAAACAAAAAGTGGCCGACAAGGGGACAGCGCCGCGATCGGGACTCGCGACAGAGGCGCCGCACGCAGGCATCGAGCCGCACGCCGCACGCGCTGGGAGCCGCGCGCCGCGCGCCGCACAAGGGGCCCTGCGACCAAGGCCAGGATTCCCGCGACCAGCAGCCCATATTTCCTGCGTTGTCGCGGAGACCATTGTGGAGCTCTCGGGTTTGAATTTTCTTGTCCAATTTTCATCCAATTCAAGAGCTCTCTTCTCCTATAAATACCACCAATTCAAGAGCACTTAAGGTTGGCTCCTCCACAACATCTCCTACACTTTAAAAACACTTTCAAGCTTCATTTCAATCATTCATATGTCAAATTAGCTTGTCAAGGTAGGATTGTCAAGAGGCATTTGTGCCCTGTTTTTGTGACGAATTGTAAACTCCATTTGTGGAGTATTTCATCATTGTAATCACATCTAGAAAAGTCCTAACTCAAGAGTTTGAGTGTAGGCAATTTGTATTTAGGGAAAGTCCAACTCTTGAGTAAGGAGTTAGGCAAGAAGAAAGGGGGAGCAAGTAGAAAGGAGAGACCCAACTCAAGGGGTTGAGTTAGGACAATTGTAAAAGTCCTAGTTTAGAGTTAAATTAGGCAAAGGGGAGAAAGTCTTGATCAAGAGGTTGATTGAGCAAAAGTCCTAGTAGCTAGGCAATGAAGTCTTGAGTAAGACCCTAAGTCCTTGAGGAAGGAGCGGGGGCAAAAGACTCATTGTTAGCCATTAGGCAAAGGAGTCTTAGTCTAGAGCTAGATTAAGCAAAGAAGTCCTAAATTCTAGAGGTAGAATTTTGGCATTTGTAAAGGTTTGAATTACACCTTTAAGTGATTCATTTGAGAGGGTTAGAAAATCCTAAGTTGTAGAACTTGGGTAGTGGACTAAGATTCAAGGGGAATCCAAACCACTCTAAATAGGTTGTGTTTTGTCTTCCTTTACTTTGATTTTATGATTTGCAAAACACTAATCACACACCTCAATTAATTTGTAAACTTTGTTTTTACACTTGCTTTGAAAATGGTTTTTCAAAGTTGTTCTTCATTGTAGAAAATATTTTTAAAAGTGTCAAGAACCTAATTCACCCCCTCCCCCTCTTAGGTTCATCTTAGGTTGCTATTGATAATTGGGTTTTCAGAATTGCATGAGATGACATTAACTATCTTGTTTTGCAAAAATGACACTTTAAAAAAAAAAGCTCTTTTCCCGACACTTTACTTCCATGTCACTCAAAACACGACACTCCGTTAGTGTCAGCCGTTAACTCGCAAACGGTGCGAAAAACTCAGGGGCAATTTTGTCATTTCACATGTCACCGGCACTGTTCATCTTTCCCAAAAACCAAAAGAAAAAACTGAAGAAAACGATTTTCAGGAAATCGTTTTCTTCAGAAAAGAAATCAAAAAAAAAAGTCTGAAGAAAACGATTTTCAGGAAATCTTTTTCTTCAAAAACCAAAAAAAAAAAAAAAACAAAAGTGAAGCCTAAAGATAACAAGCTCCTGCAGCGAGCAATTGACCACTGGCACAAAACTAAACCCATGATCAAAACTCCGGTCATCATCCCCAGTTCATAAATTCACAGGAACCTAGAAAAATCTCTTCTGGCCATCTTTAATTTCGGAGACTCGAACTCTGTTTTCAATTCGTCCATTCCAAACCCAGAAAAGATGAACACCGAGAAAACCTCAATAGCAGCCAAAAATTTTATGAAGTGAAAAATTCTGAGATTCTGTAAAAAGACTCTGTATTTCCCTGATTGTATTTCTGAGATTCTGTTAAACAAGCATGGAAATATCAATCCCTCAAAACTAAAGAGAAAATTTGGAAAATTGAGATTTGGAAAGCAAAGGTTTTAAGTATTATTGTTGTTGAAAATGGTGTTCAAGAAAGTGAGGACAAAGTTTTCAAGAAACGGACTTGCCCGAAGCTCTTCTGAAATCTCTGAAAAACTTTGCCATCCATTCGGACTCCATTTCCAATCCCAGAAATTATATCATCTTCCATTGTAGTTAAACCTTCAAATGATGAACAATTTTATTTATTTTTTCCTTTTTACCACCAAACCTGCAACAAAACATAATATAGCTTCACTTGAAAGAAGAGCTACCAGAGACTGAAGATCCGATCGTCTTCTTCGGACTTGCGAAAGACGATTTTACCCCTCGAATGTTTGCACCGTTTGTGAGTTAACGGTTGACACTAATGGAGTGTCACTTTTTGAGCGAAATGGAAGTTAAGTATCTGGAGAAGAGCATTTTTTTTAAAAGTATCATTTCTTGCCAAACACAATAGTTAAGTGTCATCTCATGCAATTCACCCTAATTTTTTTATTAATTACACAATCTTATCATCAAAATTTGAGATGAAAGGTTTAAACAAATTTTCCTTATCTTGATAAATTTTATTGAATATGTAATCTTTTGTATCATAATAAACCTACAAGTGGGTAAATAATTACCACATGCATAATACAATATTAACTATTACTTAATTTACCACTTGGAAACAGTGACGGTACTAGGGCGGGGCAGGCCGGTGCAGACACCCCACCTTCTATCGGGAGTTAAAGGTAGTAGTATTATTATCCATTACCTCTTCCCCGTTGCTGCCACAAATAAAGGGTAAAATAATTCTATAAATACAAAGGAAACAACTCTAAGCAAAAGGGGGAATAACCTTGCATTTTAGGTCGATAACGGAATTCAGAAGGTCTTACCGAGATCAACAAGAAGAAGTGCCAGATGTCATTGCCGCCGGCCAGATCGTGTTTCATGAATAGGCCACAGATGATTTGATACTCTTGTCATCAAGTTTCCTTTACGTTTCAAAGAAATTTGTTGAAGATAACACCATCTGGAAGGAGGTAATGGTATGAGGGAGCGGTCAGAATCATCAGATCCTCCAAAGATGCTAGATTAGGATTTTCAACGGAGAAATGCGTACATCCTTCAATTGCTAATACTAGTTTGATCAGGCGGCGCTAATGCGCCTGCCTTAGACTAGTCCTTTGTTTGTAAAAAATGAAAATGTGAATTAATATAGAGAGCAGATAAAAAAGGTAACCAACAATCTAATCACTTGAAAAGCAATGAAGCATTCGTTCAGCGCTTGAAGCGTTATTGCCATATTCGACAATCAAAATAAGCAAAGTATCAGCAAATGGTTCAACCGTCACTAATGAAACAATAACAGTAAAGAAAATAGGCTAAACCACAACCAAATGCCACATACGGCATACTAAAGGTATTGTTTTCAACCAGCGAAGAAAAGAGTATGAAATCAAAACACAGAGAATAAAAGTTGTTAATTCAAGCAGTTTTTTTTTGGGGGGGGGGGGGGGGGGGCAGGACGGATGTCCACATAAAAAGCAACTTCCATGTCGGGAGCCAGACCCATACCAGCAGGTAGGAAAGTGAAGAGGGTGAAGCACAGCATTTTGCCTATGGCATCATCATGAGAAACTGAAAAATTCTTCCAGTCACCGTTCAGCTCCAATTGGGTGAATCTAGCATGCCGCTTTTGCCTATCTGTCCTCGGGACCAAGTGCATTTTCATCCACCCTTGATGGCTTATTACAACACATGCATTGTAGTTGACGAGGTTGTGAGTCCTAGCAAATCTAGCCGGGATAGTCTACATAAAATGGATAGTCAAATATGAGTGCTGAGGTAATGTAATTCAATAAAGATTATAAAGAATGAAACATAATGAAGAATGTTTAATCAATTGAACATGAGAGAGTGAAATAATGCAGTTATTACCAACTTGCGATCTGTGGCAATGTGTTCTTTGAAGAGCATTGTGAAAGTCCAATTAACTTCAAGATGATACTGTGGCGGACCTGGTAATTTAAAAAAATGGTTCATTGAAAAGACTAGTCATTTCAATAAAAATAATGAATATGACTATCACGTGAGATATATTATCACATAACGTGCAAACTAATGATAATCTATGCGCACAGTGAAAGCAAAATTTTTCAGTTGATGTGAAGGACTGTGATTAAAGTCAAAAACTCCTGAGAAGGGATACTGAAGCCCCCTCAGAAAAAATAAATCCGTAATAGAGCTGGACTGAAGAAAATTTAATTTCAAGCCAACCAATCTCATCACCTAAGTATGATAGTCAAACAGAGATTCAATGAAAACTTGAAGGACAAAAAAATCCCCAGCATTGAACTGAAGCATACTAATGAAGAACCATAAGAGAAACACCTCAAGGAACACCATTAGCAAGAACAAGTTTGATTCTAACATCTCATTAACAAACATACAATTAACTAAATGAACTGTGGAACCTAGGGGTGTTCATAAAGGTTTTAATCAGGTGAATGGCTTATTTGGATTAGCTTATTCGGGTTTAAAAAAAAATCAACACCCAAACACCAAACCGTTTAAAGTAAAAACCAAACCAAACCATTTAAGCCATGGCTTATTTGGTTTGGGGCCCAAATAAGCCAAATAAGAAAGAAAGAAAAATTCTTCCAAAAATATATCATTAAAAAAAGAATTGAAGAAAACCGTAGAACGATGCAGTAGAAACCGTGGAATTGGAAGGATTGAAGGAAAAATAGAAAATGTGCAGTAGAATTTGCAGTGGGAGAGAAGAGATTCAAAAGAAGAGAAGCGTAAATGGTAAAGTAAAGGTCTGAAGCCAGAAAGTCTTAGTAGTAAGAAATATATTTTTTTATTTTCCTATAAAAAAAAGCTAAAACGTACTAAATACTAAACAACTATTAAATAAATTTAATATATATTATATTATATTAACTCTTATTTGGCTTATACGGGTTCCTTATTTGGATTGAGACTCAAATTCAATTCCAAACTATTTAACCGTTTAAGAATTTGGGTCCAGGCATTCACCAGATCCAAAAACAAAATAAGCCAATCCATTTACCTTACATGGTTTGGATTGGCTGGCTTAGTTGGATTGACTGGTTTATGAACACCCCTAGTGGAACCACAAATGCTAAAGTCGCTTAATATTGTAAATCATAAATTAACTTTCCAACTCTAAAAAACAAGCTAAAAAGTTGAACTCTTGCAAGCTTCCAGATTTACTATTGTCTAGCAACATCAACACTTCATTAATTTTTAAAAGGATTGTCTAGCATATTAGCTTCCACCACTCTAATTTTTATTGATCAATGACAACATGATAATATTTCTATTGCGCCGAGAAAATAAAATTAAATATAACAACACACGAGAGCAAATACAACATTGGATCTTATCAAAGAGTAAGTTATTGATCTTTTACCCACAAGAGGAAGTGCCAATTGCACAGGTTGCCCAATATCTGCTGCTGGAGTAGGATCTTCATTTGGCTGGACTGGAGCATGCGCTTCTTGAAGTTGGTATGGGATATGAGCTTCTTCAACATGGATTAGAGCATCAGCATATTGGAGTTGGTCAGCATCACCAGCCGCATTAAGGATCATCTCATTGGGACCATTAAGTGGAAGTTCCAATGCTGGAACTGGTTCAGGCAGCAAAACATCCTGATTTTTTTGGACTTGCTCAACATCAGCTGCCAGTGGGGGATCTTTAGGAAGATAGCCAAAAAAAAATTTAGATCATGGTATTGTTCAAATAGAGTAGAATAGTCTAATATAAGTAATAATACTTATTTTAATTTTTTGTGCTGGGTAAAGATAATACCATAAGCGATGAAATCTGTCGAATCCCACCCCTCGGCGTAGTACATAGTCACAATGAAATGTGCTCCTCCAGCAAAGTTAAAGAGCAGTTTCATTCCCTCGTTTAACTTGTGGTTGCGAGCAAAATCCCTCCACTCCTTCCCTGCAAGAAAGAATCCTTTCTGTTGCACAACAGTTGCTGAAATTGCCTTCTCACAATTTTTGGATGTGAGATAGAGTGTCTCAGTACTGTTGAAATATTGAAGATTTTCTAGAGGCCATTGGACATCCCGCATAAAGTGGAAATGAGGTTTACTTAAAATATAATCAGATGAAATTAAATGTAGTAAATTATTTATATCATTGTCTGACCAGATAGTTTACAACATAATGGTTCAAGTGTGAAAGGAAATGAAACTTGAATCGTTCATTGTCCACAATATGATCGAGCTTCTCAGGTCCTTTCAGTAGGAATGAGCACAAGAAGAGCTCATTTTTTCCATTGATTTCCAGTTGCATGAATTCTTCTAGGTGTCCCTTGATAGCTTTGATTGCCTTTTTCAGTTCAGGGTCATAAAGCTGATAGTTATTGCCAATTTTACAGATGTTGCAGTCAAAATGCCCTTTGAGGGTGAACACCCTTTAAATTCCATCTTGTAGAGTATCATTTGGATATTGATAACCCCTCGAGAGTGGGTGCATGTGAATGATATAGACAACCATACTAATATTAGTAATGGAAATGATAAGAAAATTTGAATCATTGAGCTCATTAGTAATACAATGACACAATATGCTAATTGAAGGGGTAAACAGAAAAAACAGAAAAGCCAAATAAATAACAAATGCTGTAATTTGTAGTCCTAGAAAAACTGAATGAAAATTATTTCTATTCCTATAGCAAGCAAGAAAATATCAGCATGTTCTATTAAAACTCCAGATTGCATTCTAACACATAAAAATGTTTGTTCTATTAAGTGATTTTCATACTTGAATAAGGAAAATATAAGTACAACATTAGTCGGTGGTTAAGAAGAGAAGAACAGAAGATCTCAAAAAGATAAAAATCATATACACAACAAGATGAGAACAATAAAGTAAACTAAAAATCGAGAGTACAAAATTTTGATGCTTATCCTACTCTCGTAGATTTTCTTTATAGATACAATAAAAAAGGATGAAACCCTTTTTAATCAATGGGGCTACTTGACTGTTCATGTTGAGATTGAAGGTGCCAAATATTAGAGAGTATGATGAGCATCCATCTACAGGTTATCCATATTGTGAAAATAATGTATTTCCCAAGTTCTGGTGTGTAATATTGGGAAAACTTAAATCCATAAAAATAGTCAGCACAAAGATTATAGTTTTAGAAACAAAACATCACCCGCTAACTGTGCATCTGAATCTTCAAAGGTAAAAAAGGGCCAAAAGCAAACAACTTGACTTGCAATAACAACAAAATACGCTATTTTTCTACAAAGCGAATTGCTACACCACTCCATATTTTACCCCTGCAACTTATTCACAAATTATTGAAGCCCAGTGAAACTGATCGATCGTAAAGAGGTTAAATAATCAAAACCCTTATACCCTTTTCATGTCCACTGAATTTAAAGAGAATTTTCCTTGTTCTTTTAAGCAGGAAATGAGAATGATGAGCGTTTAAAGAGTGTAAACAAAGAATAACCATCATAATCCTTAGATCTAGTAAGAGAATTCAAATAGGCCACTTCATGATAAAATATTCAACAACTTATTATCACAGACTCACCACGAGATAAACGTGAAGATTGGTGAGCTTCATGAGACAGTTTTGTGTGCTTTTGGTGACAGTTATGTTGCCCATGTTTGTTGATTTTATCTGTAAATTCGAGTTGTTCTTCGGCTGTAGGAAACCCTAGAAACTCTCCCTTTGATTTTGCTGATCTATATTTTGTATGTATGAAGAAGAGAGCAAACTGATTCCTTTGAAACAATGGTACAACCACTGGACAATTGACTCTATCAATCCCCTAGCACATCAAACAAAAGGTTTCCATTAATTAGAGTAATAAAAATTGCTTTGGTTAGGAATAATTTGTCAAATCCGAGGTCATGTTGGAGGAAAGAATAGACAGAGTAATGGAGATATTCTTGGATTTTTTGCAGCATTGAAGGTGAACTTTGTGATGAAACATCTTCCTTTGTTGTATAATAATAATAATAAAGAATTGAAACGATTGATAAGGGAGAGTAATCGCTTACGTTATGAATCGACTGCATCACTCTCCAGTGACATCTTTGGGTTTTTGAAATTTGCACCAGTTATCAAATTGGCGCCGTTGTCGGGGAACGGTTGTATGTTTTAAATCACCTTTTTCTATTAATTTGTGCTTTTGTGTGTTTTATGAGCAGATCGTCGCAACCTGAATTGCTGTACGATCCAGAGATTGAAAAAACTGTAAGAAGACTCACAAAAGAAGCACGTCAAAGGTGAGAAGCTGCTGTTTCATATTCTGACAAGGTTCTGTTAGCCCTAACGGAAGGTAGAACAGAAACAGAGTCTGAACATAAATCTGTACCCAAGCCTGATTCTAAGATGGGAGACAGACAGGAAGAAAGAAGAGACGAGCGACAAGAGGAAGCTCCTGCGGCTGAACCAACTCTGAAGGAACTAAGCAACCATGACACTGAGGATGAGCCTTCAGCAATTGTAATGCCTGATGTCACAGGCCACTTCTAACTCAAATCTAGTTGGCTGAGTATGCTACCAAGGTACCGTGGTAGGCCAGGAGAGGATCCCCACAGCTTTTTGCATGAGTACGTCAAGGGGTGCAAGGTGGGTAAGTTACCAGCAGGAGCCACTGTGGAGCAGCTCCGACTCGTGGCATTCCTTTTTGTCCTGACAGGCGAAGCCAACATGTGGTTCTCTTCCCTAGAGCCAAACTCCATCACTACATGGAGGGAGATGAAGGAGGCTTTCCTTAAAAATTACTTCCTAGCCACGAAGACTAATGCAGTGAAGAAGGAGATAAGTGGGATCCGACAAGATTATGATGAGTCTCTTCGCACCTATTGGCTCAGATTTAAGCGATTGTGCGATAGTTGGCCAAACCATAGGTACTCGGATGGTGAGTTGCTGCAGTTCTTCTACCATGGAATGACGGAATCCGGGAGGATGCATATGGATTCCGCCAGTGGTGGTGCATTTCTAAATAATACTGGGCTTATCGGAATGGGTGCAAATTGCTAGAATTGATAACTATTGAATGTAGAAGTCTAGCAGACTATTGAAATAGTTTTGAGAGTAAATTTGTAGGATGTACTTTTTGGAGGAACTTGTGGTGGTGACTAAATTATATGGGGGAAGGTTTTTCTTTAATCTTTGACTATTAACGGATGTAGAAGATGGTTGTGCAGTATATGTACTGAAATTTTTAAATACTTTTAAATTTTAAATAAAAAATAAAGGGTGGATGTGATGGGGCTGAGGTATTATACATGCATAATTTACTCGTAGAATATTGCTGTTAAGGCAATTTTGGGATAAAACATTGGGTCTAGGAAAAATTGGCACAAGGTTAATTCTATTATCAAATCCTTTATAATTAATCTAAATGATTTAATATTTATGCAAAATCATTTATAATATCATATGTTTCATTATATGAGTTTGGTTTGTAATTACGAACAATTGAATAAAAGAGTATTTTCAATGGAATAGAGAGAGTATTATTGTGGTTTAAAGGATTTTATGTCCCACATAGATAGATATGTAGTAGGAATAAATGACTCTATAAAGATTTTGGTAATATTGAAATGATATTTTGAAATGACAAGACAATACAACTTTAATTAATGAGATTGGATATTTGATACGAAATAATAAAAAATATACATATATGTAAGTCAATTCAATAGTTTGTGTAGTACAATGGTGCTAGATTGTAGTACAATATTTGTTAATAATAAATATCAATATTTGTAGTATTTTGTTCAAAATCTGTGTATTATGTTATTATGTACTGTGTATAAGATGCACTTAGCATAATAATTTATTTTAACAGTATTGGGTTGGATCCATGTGGGCCGCCGCCTAGGCGAATAGGTCTGAGATTGTAGTTCGATAGTGGGTGAGATCTTGCTTAAGAAACATTGTCTGGGCTTTGTTATGGGTTTGAAATGAGTAAAAAATTCCCAAATCATTTCTTGAACGCCAAAAAATAACAGTTACAATTACAGTATGGGCTTTGTTATGTGCTCACAATACTACAATGAGCACATTGCATATCAAAAGAAGGCAATACTAATGGCTTAGTACACGAGTGAGCAAATAGCATTCTCAAAAGCATTAATTTAAAATCCAGCAAAGATGATAAAAGTTACATTGTTTAACAAAAACAACATACTGCCCTTATAAGGAGTTAATCATGTAATACCACTACAAAAATCATTGGTTCAGCAATTTCAAGATGAGGCAAGTGCATAAGAACAAATTCTATCATTTTTTGCATGCAATTTTCATTTGATTAAGCAAATAATGCCCAGTCTCCATGAAGTTCCAGCTGTGTGGAGGGGATGTTTGGACGCTTGCGCTGAATGCTTAGGACCAATTGCATATGAAATTCTCCTCCAGAACTTCCAACAACAACATTTATATGCTCGTAAAGATAGTTATCCTAAGCAAATTTAGTTGGGATAGTCTATAATACAAATGGATGATAAAAAGACTTAATAAGTATAATTATATAAATAAAATGCTTGTGATAATATCAAAAAATAACTATTAGAGTGAAATAGTGTTACCAGTATTCCCTTTGAGATATTGCGAGGTTTTAGCTTGGTTGTGAATGAATTGGGAAAAGCAGTTGCCTCTTCTACAGGACCTTCATCAATTGTTGATACTTTCGCAATCAGTACATTGCCGCTATTATGAGCAGGATTCTCGTTTACCTCGGGAACGAATGGTGGAGAGTGAAATTGAAATGGTTGTACAGATGTTTGGGGCACGATATGGTTGGCATGAAGAGGTGATTTTCTTATAAAGCAAAGAATTGTTAGTAAACAATAATATAACCCATGTGTAGGTTCAACTAACTAATTGAATAAAAGAAATTGTCATAGTTGATTAGAAGAAATATCATATGGAATGAAATCTGTGTATTCTTCACCATCGGGTTTGTGAACATGTACTTCGATCTCCTTGTTGGCATACCAGGTCATCAGTAAATACATTTCACTTTGTAGTTTATGATTTTTTGCAAATCTCCTCCAGTTCTTGCAATGCAAGTAGAATCCTCTTCGCGGGGTGCATTGAGCAGATACTAAAATGCTGCATAATCTAGATATTAGCTTGAATATGTCCTCCTCTTGGCATTGTAATAAATCCTCAAGTTCCCAGAGAACTTCCTGTCCAGAATAAGCATGTTATAACTAAGTATATGAAAAGTGTATATATATAAACATATTCATATGTTTAAGTAAATATTACTCACCAAATAATCTAGACTTGTGTGAGTCAAGTCGATAATGTAGCGATGTTAAATATCTCTCCATCTATCTTAGAAGAAGGTTTCTGATAACCTATCATATATATGGAACAATCGTAAGTGGAACTATGAGGCAGAATCAATCTCCCGCTGCGCCAGTGTATGCTCTCATAGCCAAGCATGCATCTAAGAGCTCGGTTCCACATATTTGGCTGAGTTCATTTTCAATAACTACAAAGCATTCAAAACTATCTTTCACAGTTGAAAATGTTTGAGTCTGGACTAAGATCTCTTCTTATGTTGTGATTGTAGGAGTTGGCTAGACAAGTATATAAGTACATATTAATATATGAAAGAAAAGTTAGGTATATATATTGTGATTAGAACATAATGTAGCATAAATATAGCGATCTAGAAAATTACTAGATCTATAGCCAGAATATAGTATCATAGATGTTTTCATAGGTGCAGTAACATGATATAAAAACAACTCAACATGAAATCAGTGAGTAGGCAATGATTTAAGCATAATACAATAACAATATAATATGTTCATGAAATGTATTAGCTTATCACAAAGAGAGAAGATCACATATGCATGTAAGGTACAAATATCTAGAATAACAATTAATAAACTTGTAGAACTTGAAAATTAATTGACCAGTGTTGTGTTCATCATGGATTCGATATGATATAATCGTGCCCATGAGTACATGATGACTATTGTTGAGCGTTCTGTAAACGAAACTGCAAACCCTTGTAATGGTGAGATGCCCGGTGTAGTTGGAGCCTTTGTGCCTTAGAGTTATTAGCAGCAAGGAAAGTGAAGAGTACATAAAATGCTGTGTAATACATTTTTTCCACGGTCAACCAAGGTTGTAAAGCTGTCAAATATCAGAGAAAGAAATGCATTGATCATTCAAATCAGACACAGAGATACTGTAGAGTTTTCCCATAGCCCTAATGTGCAAATATATGTCTCCTACAACTCTATGTTCAAATACAGTTAGAATTACATAAAATTTTAAAAAAATGGATAGGTTAATTATAAAATAATTCGCCAGGCTTCAACAACATTAACCAACTAATTAATGAAGCAACATGATTCTCTCTTTTCTACAATTAATAAGGAGACTCGTACTGCCATTTACATTGTTTTCTATGTGTTTCTGCAACCGTCTTCATTCTCACTTAACCTCCAAACCTAAAAAGCTTCCCATCTAAAAATACAAACTGAAAAAATCATAAAAAGGTAATCTTTGACAAAATGAAACACTAAAATTGACAAAAACAAATTGGGGAAAATAATAAGCTACCTTTTGAAGAGTTTACATTCAAGAAGGATGGATAGTACGTTCGAAGCATCAGATTTAGTAGCAAAGGAGCCATAAACTGAAAAAGTAATTCTCATCAATAAGACAAGCCAATAAAATCATAAAAATGTTAAATTTGAGCAAATCAATAAACGACAGAAGGAAAAAAAATGAGAAAAGAATCATCGTCATAGTTAGCAACCACGGGCACCATAACTTTTAAGTTGACATTCCTTACTAGTTGGAGCAAGAGAGCAGAGAGGAAGATTGAGAACCGAAAGAGGAGAAAAGGGGAGAGCTGTCCCAGTAAAAAAAAAAATGCCTTGCATTATCACACAGGCGACATCAAACCACCCTACTGAACATGCAACTCACCGGCACTAAAAAAATAGAAAGAAAACATAAAGCTGAGGCGCCAAAGGAAAGAAAAACAAATTCAGAATGCGAAGGAAAGAAAAATTGGCGTATCAGTTCAACTTTTGGAAGGAAAAAAAAAAAGCTTTTGAATACAGTGATTCTTGGCGTCTCCTCCACTTTCTCATCCTTCATGAAGCACAAAATAATCAACATAAAACAAATGAACAGCAGGCTCAAAAAATGTAAACGAAGGGCAAAACACCTTCAATCGTGAAGATGTGTTCTACGCCGGCGAAAAATACATTTCACCTCTCAGCCCTCCCGGTGTACAAATCACAGAGAGAAATCACATCTTGACGGAGAGGGATGGAGAACCATAGAAGAAAAGGAAACCCTAAAGGTGAAAGCAAGGAAGTATGGCAGTAGCAGAGCGCTCTTGTGGACGCAACTTGCCGCTGTTAAAGTAGATGTGATGTCAAATTGGTAGTAAGAGGAGATGAAGCGTGAGGCATCTTGAGGAGTCCCTTGAACCAGAAAGGAGGAAGGAATCTGATTTTTTCTTCGGACAGCTCGTACCCCCGGCACAGGATTTTGCCTACCAACAGGCCTGGAGCCGAGAAAGAGAAACAAGAAATTCGTTGACTGCAAAAAAACCGGACAAGTGCAAAATGATGTCGTTTGCATCAAAAGCAGGTAGGATAGTGCTTCCTTTGATCCAACCACGAGGCGCCACGTGTTGATCACTATCATGGCTGGCTTGGGAAAAATATTTCGGCCCAAATTCGTCCCAAACTGCCCCGAAGTGGTTGACCGTGGCTCCATCACAAGCTGCTTTATGGTTCTATTCTTAGATTAATTATGGGTTCATAAGTCGTGTTAAATGTTAATGTGAAAAATGTGATGTAGACAAAGATAAAAATTGCAGCAAAATTGGCAAAGTTAGTTTCTTTTAAAAGTGTTTAGAATATTAAAAGCCACCTATTTCAATCTTAAGCTCTTATTCTTGTAAGTCTTGTTGGTGGATGATTTAGAGTCATCAGCCAAGAAGATCTCTTTGGGAGTGGATCTCAGAAAACTACCGAAAGCTCACAGAAGTTGGCAGGAGATTGCTCCGAGAATGGATATCGGAGAACTAGCAAAGACTCACTGGAGCGGATAAATGAATGAAACTCATTGAAGTTGAAATAAAAGAGATTCGTTTAGGACATTTTTTATTTCATATACTTTTACTTTTGCTACATTGTTTGTTGTTTTCTTTTGCATGGATGTTGAGAGGATTGGTAAAAACATTGTGTTGATTTGAAACCAAATACATACAAATGCTTGGGGCTTGTTGGTGTGTCTACAAGAGAATTCTAATTGGGCTCGGTTCAAAAAGGAATAAAAGCCCATAAAAGTTATAAAAAAGATATTGGGGTAAGATAGATATTAGAATGAAAGAGATAGTGGGTGTTGATATCGGCTGTAGTGTGGATATCAATTGTGGATATCGGCGAATTGTTAGTAATGGGCCGGAGTTTCAAGTATTTATTAAAGGAGCTGATGACTATCATTACTGATTTAATGGTTGAATGATAGTTACAAAGAAGCATTAAACCTGATGACAGCTACACCAACATTAAATCTCGGTAGTGGTTACAAAACATTCAGTCCCGATAGCGGTTATGAAAGAATTAAAGCATGATGGCGGTTACGAAGGAATTAGAGCCTGATGGCGGTTACACAACCATTCCAAAGGATATAAAAATGGTAAAATAATTCTATAAATACAAAGGAAGTAGCACTAAGAAAAGGGGGGATAGCCCCGCATTTGTAGGTCGGTACCGGAATCCAAAAGGTCTTACTGAGCTTACCGGGATCCACAAAGAGGAGTGCCGGATTCTACTGCCTACTGCCAGATCGTGTTTCATCATTGACGTATAGTGAATCAGTCTTCAAAGAACCCCCCGAAAAGGATGTCTTCGTCTGATGGGCACACAGAAGTGTTGAAGTTTCTTTGTCAACAAAACCATGCATGTCTGTTGGAGAGAATTGGATGTTAGATCAGCTCTTAAATGGCAAAATTATCTTTCTAGTTTCGTGACCTACAATAGGGGCCTCTGTTTGGTATCAAGGTTTGGTTTAGACATTGGTTTCGATTGTAATTTTCAAATATTAAAATTGTATTAGAAAAGATGTACTGAAAATATAAATAAATTTTTTATTAGAAATGTAAAATGACTTATTGGGAATCAGTGGTGGAGCTAGAAAAGATAGTTAGTGGGGGGAACATTAACATCCACGATACATATGAAAAGAAAGAAAAAAAAATTCATCGCCAAAATAAGTAAAATAATTAAGCCAGTTATTTGATTTCTAGAAATTTTAATCAGTTTGAGAGAAGTGAATATTTTAGTTACAGTCTACCAAGATAAATATAAATTAAAGAATAAATTTGACAAAATTTTGTTCCTATCATAATCTTAACAACAGCTAGGGGTGGGCGTCGAATTGGTTTCCTCGAATTGTGGTTTCCTCGAATTGGTTTCCTCGAATTTTAAATTTTTTTGGCAAATTCGAAAACCAAACCTAATTCGATTTGAAACTGAAGAAACCAATTCGAATTTGTAATTCGAATTCGGTTCGAATTCGGTTTTAAACCATGGAAACCAAATTCACAAAATTAATTTCATAATCAAAATTTTACAATCTAGTAACTAGTTTGAACAACTAAATCCACCAGTAAACTCTTCTAGAAAAATAAATCTAAGTTCACCATCTCAATCACATGCATCCTTTAAGCCTTAAAATCACTGTGCTGCGGTAGCCGCAACTTTTTTCTTGGTGGTGACTACTCGCGGCGGCGAGAAGATCCGATCTAGAGCAAACGTGAACGTACGACGGCGAGAGAACGGAAATTGCAGCATGTCGTCGGAATCGGTGATGTTTGTCTGCTGGGTTATCTTCCTCGGCGAACTGCAAAAATGGAGGAGGACAAGAATATAAAGAAAAACGGAGAGGGAGGAGAGGTGGGAGGGAACTGAACTCGGGGAGGCGGCGGTTGTGTGATAATACTTTAGAGATTAGGTTTTAGTTTTACTCATTAGGTAAGCTTTAGCCTTTAACTTTATGACATCTTTATCAATTTAAAATATTAGTTTTTAACTTTATGACATCTTTATCAATTTAAAATATTAATAAAGCCTTTAGGTGGAAAAAAAACTAATAAATATTAATAATAAAACTAATTCGAATTCGGTTTGGTATTTGGTTTGAATACCCAATTCGAAAACCAATTCGAAAACCAATTTCATAATTCGAATTCGGTTTCAAACCAAACCTAATTCGAATTCAAAATTCGAATTAGGTTTTTTCGAATTCGGTAAATTCGAATTCGGTTCGAATTTCGAATTGGCCCAAACCATGCCCACCCCTAACAACAGCACAAATAAGGGAATTGTCATTTGTGGGGCCACATACGTATGAATTAAAAGGGTAGTTGGTTTCACCAATCAATGGGGCAATTTTTTTGTAACCAATTGAGTAACGTAAATTTATTTGTAGAAAATGTATAGTGGGAGCACTTATTGGTCTATTTTACATAAAATCAATATATTTACCATATACATATATATAGTAATGGATTTCAAGTGGAGTCAATGGGGGCACGTGCCCCCACGCTAAATCCGTCTCAGTTGGGAATGATTAAAAATTATTACAAAATGTAAAATGAGATTCAAACCAAGTTACCAATCAAGGCAATTTTTTTAATTAGAGTAGGGATCACGAGAGAGCAGAAAATAATGCTCAGCAATAGTATCACGGGTCAAACCATTCACACTTGTCTCGCGATTTTATTGGTGCCTGCAGGGCCATTAATTGACGTGTTGTGCCACACGCTGCTCAATGTTGAAGCCACGAAGACCAGAACTGCCGACATCAAAGCATCTTTGAATGTTCGCGCATAATTAAATGAGTCTACATAAATAATGAAATGAGTAACTTTAAGGTAAAGAAGTGTCGACATGGGAACTTGTCAACTCACAAATTGCCACCCCTACAAATAACTCCCAATTATAACCACCACAATATAAAATATTACAAATGAAAAGTTGTAATTTTAGTAATAAATGAGTTACAGTTATAGTTTTAAAATTGAATTACCATTTATAACATTACAAACACGACACATGCAAGAGTTTATATTAAGCTTGACAGGTTTAAAGGTTAA
Organism: Leptodermis oblonga; assembly: GCA_016801395.1. Taxonomy (NCBI): domain Eukaryota; kingdom Viridiplantae; phylum Streptophyta; class Magnoliopsida; order Gentianales; family Rubiaceae; genus Leptodermis; species Leptodermis oblonga. Next base: position 30,402,185 of record CM028756.1, on the reverse strand, counting down.
TGAGTTCAGGGTGGGCCTTGACGGTGCGCCACATGCGCAACTGCTTAGGGCCCCAAAAATTTCGGAGCCCTAATATTCTATAAATAATTATATAAATTTTGTTTAAATTTACATGATTAATAAAATACTATACAAAATTTATTGGTTGATTAAGGGGACTAATTTCATATATTTATCGAATTCATATGGTTAATAAAATATCATACAAAGTTTACTAATTGTTTTTAAAGGTTTAATCTGTAATATATACTAATTTAATACATTTTTCAAAGGCCACATGTCTAATGAAGCACTACAAAAATTTTATTTATTCATCTTAGGACTAAATATTATAATACTACATCAATATATTTATCAGATCCACATATTTAATGAAATCATGCGCAATTTTATAATTAATTTATTGAATAAACATAATTAGAATCCATATTTTAATCCACTCAAACTTTACACATTCATAATGATTTTTTTAAAATTCTTTTTTTACATTGACATTCCAAACACTTACATTTTGATATAGATGAAAGGAATTTCAAGGGTGGTACTATGGGTCTACTACTCTACGATTTCCAAATACAAATAGTAAAAATCATTAATTTATTATCATTTCTAAAGTAAAATTTGAAATTGTTTGTTTAACAATAAATGTTGAATAAATTGGCTTTGTTATCTATTAAATAACAAATTTTTTCAAAAAATTTAAACACAAGAATACTTAGAAATCAGTCAGTGGAAAAGGGACCGATCGAGGTGACAACAAGGAGGTGGGCTTGGAAGCAGCCATCTTAATTTGAAGAAAGCCTAATAGCTCACTAGTCTACCTCCATGGCACACAAATGTATCGGGATGTGTTTTTTTTCTCTTGCCAAACATCCAAGAAAATGCATTAAAATGCCAAACCCAATTGAGATGATCAGATGAATTTAACCAATGCATAGATCACAAGGAAGATTGTACACCTGTGTCGGACAAATAATTGACATAAATTTTGACGACATGCAGCCCTTCATGAAGAAAAGCTTCATCTGTTAACGTGCGCGATCAAATCATTCAGAAGTTCAATCGATCAGCCCAGCATGGCAATTGTTTTTAACAGGAAATTAAATTACTAAACCACATTAATACTCCTCCCAAGATTGAAGAATAATTTTTGTGTTTAATATGTATAAAGTTTTACATTATTTTAGGCGTAAATAGCTTTATCTTTGTTAATAGATTTAGGTGTTGGTGCTAAAAATTTAAATAAAAAAAACTAAATAAAAAATATTTCTTAATTTATATGGAATATGATTCGACTTTCTTAAGAAATAAGAATTTCAACATTGTAAGCTAATTTAATTGGAAGTGATCGATCTACCAATTAACTAGGCAGGGAGTTTAAAAAAAATATTGTGATGAATTATTTGAGACGTTCCGTTATAGCAATGTGAATTGGACTTTGTTTTCTGGGACAGAAATTTATAAGATCAAACTCTGGTAAAAAATTTCCTAAAATGTCCATTCTACCCTTTTTGTTATTTTCGTGCATCAAATATTATATCACACAGTAAGACCCCTACTAAAATAACAAAATCGTTCAAGAAAATCAACAAAAGGAATCCACTAAACCAAAGAGTAAGAGTTTTTCGAGTCCCGTCCAATTTGTACGTAAACCAAAAGGAACTAGTACGTTAGAACATTGCAAAGAAATTACCACAGTTCATAGAGAACATTAATTGTCTGAAAAGAACAGAAAAGGAAACTACATATATTATGCATCAATTAATCCTTAATAAGAAAGGAGGCCAGATTCAAACATTGCATAATATGACCTCATTCCCACATAGTAATTAACGGTCTGAAGGATGAAATCCATCCCAAAAGAAGTAGAACTTCCTAAAGTTGCAAGGTGATTCCTTTGGAGTGCATTGTCCGATTTTTGAAACTGGACAGCATGGTACATTCACAAAACGTAGTCCTGCAATTAAATAAATTTGATCATATTAGTAAATAATTACCTTGGAAAACATAGTCACGTCATAATTAATTAATTAATTAATTACTTACCCATTGTTAATGGATCTTGCAGGGCGTAAGCGTCTATGTAAACGAAGATGCCATCCTTAATCTCCCCTTTAAGTTGCTCCACAAGTGACTTGAGTTTGCCATTAAATGATTGAATAGCATCAGTAATTGAACTCACGCAGGTGAAGATGCTCCCGTTTGAAGAAGAAGTCTCAGCCGGTGATCCCAAATCGTACAGAGTCTTCAAGGCACCAAAATTAATTAGTATTATTCTCATTTTTTTAAAAAAAAATCAATCAATATATAAAAAGAAATGAAAAAAATTATACTGACTTACCCTTAATTTTTGGGAATATTGTTGGACAAGGGCAGCGGCATACTCATCCGGAGTGAACAAATTACTGCTGTTTTAAAATTGCGGGAGTAAATAATTGTTGATGTAGTCGTTGCTTCCAATAACCACGTTGTAGAGACACTTCCCTAGATGATCATTTGCTGATTTTTGGCCTCCCAGTAAAGCGGGAATTTCTGAAACCACTCTTTCATGGTTTTCTAACTGTTTTTGAAAACAAATATTCTCGCCCTGGGTGTTCATTAATTATACTCTAATTAGTTAGCTACAAAATAAAAACGATATATGCATGCATACTCTAGCTAATAAAATGTTTAAACGTACGTTCCATTTGAGAACCCGTCTCATCAAGTATTCCGGCCGAAGCCGAGGCATAATTAACCCCTTCAATCATGTCCGAACCTCTTGCTGCGGCAAACGGAGGAATATAGTGCTTGAACCCTAGCTGCTCAGCTGCACATAATATTATGAGATTAAATACTTGAGACAATTATTTGAAGACCGAAATATTATAGATAGTATTATACGTACCAATGAAATCTACACTAGTCGTCTTCCCGTTAGTAAATCTTCCCATGGGACTGTCCGGAAAATCAATTCCGTACGGATGGTAATTTGCTTTGGCCAGCGTGTTGAGGTCGTTGTTGTTGCCACTGTCCACGAGAGAATCGCCAAAGACAAAGTAACAACGCACCTGAACGTTACCTGAAAATTGGGAACATAATATACATTAATTAATATATATATATATATATTGATTTTCTCATGAAACAACAAATAAATAAATTATAAATTAAACCACTACCTGCAGCTTGAAGGCTTGCCACAAAGGAGGAGAATGTGATCATGATAACCATGGATGCTGCGATGTTATTATTAGGTGATGAAATTTCACTTGATCTCCCCATCTCTCAAGTCTCAATATCGATCATTCACCAGCCTAGTCCTTATATATATAGGAGGATTAAGGCACATGAATTGAATAATAAAAGATGCAATATCTTTAGTTAATATTGTATGCATGGCATGCATGTGGATTAATAACGTAGCTAGGATGTTTGTTTCTGGTTGCGACAACACAACAAACAATTTGTTGGGATCGATTTCATTTATTCATTTTCTATGTCTTCTCTGGCTACGTACGTTTGACCACATTTATATGTAGTAAGTAGAATGTTACTCAACCTAATTAAGTATTTATGAAAAAGGGAAAAAGGGCATTTCAGCAACTTCAATTCCCTTAATTTTGTATAGACTATATATTATCCAACATTCATGACCACATGGGACCTCGCTATGCAATAATAAATTATATATTTTTCAAATCATATATACTTTTAATGAGATAGGAGAGAGTATCTAATTTAAAAATTAATTACGCATTCGGCCCTAAAGTGAATATTCAGTTAAAAATAATTGGTCCAAAATAGATTACAAGCACATCTACGCCCATTTTCTTATTTTCTTTTTCAGGGATTATAAGTACATGTGTTTAGGGTGTCTAGATTCATCCACCTAGGTCAGATCCAATTCCATATTTCGAACCAATCGAATTGGATCGAAAAAAATGTTGATACTACGGATCATCAATCTCTCATGACATTCGATCCGGAATTTTCATTTTTTGTACTCGTATTTTTTAACTGGAAATCACAACTCACTGACTCAGTGCTCCAACGTGTCAAGTGTAACAATTTTCGTAACAGTGCACTAATCCCAATTTACTTATGGTGCACATTTAGGAATTTAGGACTTGCATACACACAGCTAAAACATTTTGATGGGATTAATCTTGAAATCGGTAAAATGTTCATTTTAACTCCTAATATTTAAGCCTAAAGTAAGTTAAATACACTCTTAACCTTATGTTGGGTCCAAATAAGCTCTCCACATTATATAATTGGGTTAAGAGTGTATTTAACTTACTTTAGGCTTAAATATTAGGACTTATGTTGGGTCCAAATAAGCTCTCCACATTATATAATTGGGTTAATTTGGCTCATCTACGTGTAAATGCACATTAACAAAAATGAGCCAGTTTGGCCCAATTTTGTAAATATCGAAAGGTATATTTAGACACAATTTAAAATGTTAGGAGCTTATATACACAACATATAACGTCGTTGGGGGTGTATTTAGACACGACGTACCGTTAGGGGTTTAAACTATTTGGTTTTAGGGTAACTTAATTAGGGTATAAAATGGTCTTTTCCGCTCCTGAAATGAAAGTTTACAAAAGGCAGACCAAATACAGTGAGCATAACCAAGTCACCGACATGCCCGTTTGAGAAATCTTTGCGTTGCGCTTATTAATTTTCATGAATTTTGTTTCATATACCATTTTTATGTTTAAAGAGAAATTGATGTGTGTGTGTGTGGGGGGGGGGGGGGGGGGGGGAGGGGGCGAGGGGGGTGTTGGAGGTGTCGGTGGGCCGGTAGCTTCATGACGGTTCCGGGGAGGACATAAGCCAACAATTCAAAGGAATTAATTGTCTCTTTTTCCTTTCCCTTTTTTTTCTTTTTCTTTTTCTTTTTCTTTTTCTGTTTTTCTGATGATGTGGACTTGTAGAGTAATTGAAATGTGGACCTGTGACTCATGCTAGATAACAAAACCTATTAATTTAGATAGTTAATAGGTCAATTTATTCATATTATAAAAGTTAAGGATTGAAAATGACATTTTTAAATGTTAGGAACTGAAAAGGTTAAAATGAAATTATAGGGTATTAAAATGAAAATGATCCTTTCATATGCATGTTTGCAGGAGTGCTCAAAATGAGCTACCCACTGGTTCGGTGCAGTTTCAGGGCAAAAGGACGGGTTTATTTATATTCCTTTTGCAAGTGCTAAGTAATAATTAATACTGTACCATGCATATGGTAATTACTTAGGTCATCTCTAACTGTTTTTCACTGTTTCAGTCACCTCTACCTTTAACTTCTAGTTTTTACAGTAAATTTATCCTAACAGAAAACTCTATCTTCCAGTTTTTCAAGAATATTCTAATTTGATTCCTCCATACACATAATTTTAAATTCAATTTGATTATCTTTGTACTATTCAAGTTATTTATACAAAAATCCCAAATAATTGTTTTATTTTGCAGTTTCATCTAATATGATAAATTCATTTAGTTAAGAATTAAACGATAATTATATTAATATCGCAATGAAGATTGATAAAATACAAACTAAATTAAAAGTAGTTCCGACACACGAATTATTACCGACCCCAATTATTATGCGTATGTTCAGCTTCAACAGACACAAATGGCAAGAATATCGCAGCAAAATTTTTCACCACATCCACATTCCGAAAATGAAGATTTCGCGGTACTTTCGGCAATTTAGGTGGATCCGAGAGCGACATACCAGATTATTGACTATGTTAAGAATTATTGCAAGTTATTGTTGTGTGTCTGTGTGTTTTTTTAATTTGTATTTTAATCTTCTTTACTTTAATGTAATTCTTTTTATTTTATATTTTATGTAATGTCTTTTCATAGTATGTACTTTTTAATATGAAATAATTTTATAAATATAAATGTTTGAATTACTATATTTTTAATTTTGGATACTTTGAAAGGTCACTTTTCATAATTATATTATGCAAAATTTTAAAATTCCCTTTATAATTAAGTAGAGTTGACTAATAATTATTTGTATTTTAATCACATATGAAATAACAATTAAATAAATTAAACTCTTAAATTTATAATAATAACAAAGTTTGTTTTTTAATTAATCAATTAAAATAATAGATAAAAACTAATTTAGGAATTAAAGTGTAAATAAGTAAAATAATAATATATATAAAAAAGAAGATAGGTGTGAACAGTGGACCTCGATGAGCCGAGGTCCACTGTTCATAACTTGGGGAAAAACCCAAAGGTGGAGGTGGGCTGGAACCTTTCCAACGCTACATTAGCGTTGGAACGCCATCTCCAGCGTGCTGATGGAGATTGCATTACTCAATTATGAATACATTATGGTACAAAAGATATATAATTACAATATAACTATTTGGGTGTCAATGTTTTAAATTAATAAATACAAATAATTAAATAATATTGATCTAAAATATATTTAAGAATAAAAATAATATCAGTTTTTAAGTAACAAAAATTTTTCTCCAAAATAAATCTAAATTTTCTTCTTTTTAATAGTAATTAGGGCATTGTAATCCACTCAACATTTTCTATAGTCAAGAAGGGTACTTTATCTTGGGGGATCATAGTAAAAGTGGACTTTATATTCTTTTCAAACTTTTGACTAATATATAGTTAACGGGAGTAAAAGATGTATTTAAAAATTTATAGGGGTAAATATCAAACTCTTGTAAAAATAGATGGGGATTTAAAATATTTAGATTATGTTTGGACAAGTACTTTAAAAATATTTTTATAAAAGTGTTATTTTTTAAATATTTATAAAACATGTTTTTAAAGTAATATGCATTTGATTAACTATTTTATAAAATCGTTTTTATAGTTAAAAATAGTTTAAAAGGTGTTAGAGCTAGTATTATAAAAATATTTTTAAGTTAGGTTTAATACAGATAATTATATAAAAATTATATTTACTATATATAAATTTTTTTTTTCTTGGGGATGAGGTCGAGTGGGCCGGGGGCCGAGGTCAAGGTCGGAGCGGGGAGCTAGGGTGGGGTGGGGTCGGGTTAAAGGTTAGTAGGGATGGATGGTATATATACACTTAGAAAAGAGTGGAAAAAATATAAGGTTACTGTTATTGCCAGAGAAAAAATGATTTGACTGACCAAAGTTGCCCCCATAGAAAAAAAAAAAAAACAAGGAAGAAAGGAAAAAAAATTTTGTTTACAACAACCCTCACGCCTAATTATTTCGCCGACTCGCCATTCCCTCTCCATCCTTTTTCAATTTTTTTTCCCTGCCATTAATTGTTTTCTCTTTCTCTTTATTGTCAACAAGAACATCAGCTCTCCCTCCCCCTTCTTTGCAATTCTTTGTCTGGTTTGCCTCATAAATCATAATGATCAATGAAGCCATCCGATGCCTACCAATAACAACATAAACATACAAGCACTCAACAAATGATGGAGATGATCTGACATCACACATCTTTGATCATCATCTCTAATATCATCAAATTAGACGAGTTAAAACGATTTTAGGGATAAAGAATTAAACTAAAGCCTTTTTTTATTATTTAATAGAAACCCATATCAACAAAATTTTCATTATTAGAAACAGAGCCAGACCTTCTAAACCATGACAGAAGACAAATACTGTAGATTTAGTAGATGCATTCCTTGTTCATAAAGAAGAAAATGCTTTGATGTTCCTGTAAAGGAGTTCGAAGAGTTCATGTATGGAAATACCTAGGGGTGGGCATCGATTCGGTTGGTTTCCTCGGTTTCCTCGAATCGGTTTATTCGGTTTCAATTTTTTTTGGCAAATTCAAAAACCGAACCTAATTCGTTTAAAATTCGAAGAAACCAAACCGAATTCGCAATTCGAATTCGGTTTGAAACCGTGAAAACCGAATTCAAACTTTAATAAAAAGATGAATCGGAAGAAGAGGGAGGAGGTCGACGACAGCAGGGACTCAGTCGGCGAGTCAAAGGAAGGACAGAAGGAGAGCAGTGACGTTGCCATCCATAGATATATCGATAAAAGGCAAAAACAAACAAATCAAGTCATTCATTTCAATTTCTCTTCCTCTTTCTCTTTTGCCAAATTAAATTGAAAAACAAACAAAAAGAGCTTGAAATCCAATGGCAGCTGACTTCTAAGGTTACCAGTCCTCAATCTAGCCTCCCCTTGCAAGATAGAGTAGCCATTGTCACCGGCGGCTCAAGGGGAATCGGCCGGGCCATCGCCCTCCATCTCTCCAGTCTCCTCCCTTGGAGCTCTCCATCGGCCGGGACTCGGTTTGCCTTTTTGACTTGATTTGTCCACAGTTGAAGAAATAAGGAGAGGAAGTGAGGCGGAGGGTGGCGGTGAAGATCAGCAGTCCTAGTGTAGTGCAGTAGTGTGAGTTGGAAAATCAAAGTGGAAGGGAGAATATGAGGAGAGCCTGGAGAGTGGAGAGGGAGGTGAGGTTGTAGGGAATTGGGGAGGCGGCGGTTGTGCGTGTGTGACAATAGTTTAGAGATTAGGTTTTAGTTTTATTCATTAAAAATAAGGTAAGGTTTAGGTAAAAAAACAAAAACAAAAACAAAAACTAATAAATATTAATAATATTTTTTAAACTATTTTGAATTCGGTTTTCGGTTCGGTTTATGGGTTGGATACCCAATTCGAAAACCGATTCTAAAACCGAATTCATAATTCGAATTCGGTTTCAAACCAAACCTAATTCGAATTCAGAATTCGAATTTGTTTCTTCGAATTCGGTAAATTCGAATTAGGTTCGAATTTCGAATTGAACCAAACCATGCCCACTCCTAGAAATACCATCTTGCACAACGTGGTGAGACACTGTTGACCCTGCATCATAATAACCACAAATAAAAATGGAATTGAGTGTTTTTAATTTGCACTTATTTTTATGTTTACTCTTAATGTTTTAACCTGTTGCTGTGTATCATTAAAGAACACAAGGGCATCATCTTTCTTACCAAGAAATTAACCCACCAAAATTTACCTCAAGAAGCCTCTGTCTAAGTCTAACTTGGAGGATTTCTAGGATGCCAGTGAGAAAGACAAATACGGGGCTTCAGTACATGCAAAGAAGAAGAATGAACAGATTCATGGGCAGTTTGAGTCATTAGCAGCCCGTGACTGGACTAATGAGTGGAACAATGGATTAAAGAATTATGATGTACCCAGAAATTGTAATAGTTACCTGTATTAATTAGCTGCGAAATTCAAGATAAGAAAGAAGTGGTGCTAGAGAGAATTTATTGGATCTAATCAATTAAAGACAATTTTGGAAATTTAATCATTTTTTGCTTTGGATGCTAAAAGTTGTTCTGACAATATTAATAGTCAAAATATAAAGAGATAAAATATTTTAAATTGAAAATAATTTTAAAAACTTTATAAATATGTTTTTGTACTTAAAAAACGACTATACTTGAAGTACACAATTCTTGAAAAATATTTTCAAAAATTTATAGTTTTTTGGTCCAAACACAAATTTTAAGTTTCTTATACATATAAATCACTAAAAACGTTTTGAAGTACTTATCCAAACGTAACATTAAACATTATAATTTATAAATTTATTGGGAATAAGAAAATATGAAGTTTATTTATCTTTTCATAATTTATCATGTTGGCTTCGTTTAAGACCAAATGTAGAACGTGTATTTAGAGTAATGATAGATTCCGCAACAAATTATAACAACTTTTTGATAGCAATTCATGTGACATGTATTTATTGGCCAATTATGTGATATTAATAAAAATATAACCAATGAATGTGCATGCCACATAAGTTACTATAAAAAAGTTATTATGATTGGTTGCTGAGTCTATTATTACTTAATTTATTAACGTCAGTTCTAGATACAAATTGGTGGCATAACTCTAATTTTATATTTTATACTTTGTTGCTCGAACCGCCATAATTATATCAACAATATTCTAAGTCGACTACATTCATGACAGCTGGTCAACAATGCACAATCAATGTCTTATCGTTGTTCTAGCTAGTGCTTAGTGTGTGTTATAGTTTCAAATTATTATTAAGGGCATAAAATTTTATGATTTTGATTAAGGGCACAATATATATCACATTAAATATTCAATAAATTTCTTAATGATTTCCTCACCAAATTATTTTTAATATGCCCAGGGACTGTTACATAATAATAATACGAAAACTGCATCCATTTATTCTGTACGTTTCAATGCCAAAACAAATCATTTCTTGGTCTTCAATGGATTTAAGACCAAAGAAATAATAATTTGCGACCGGCTATGGGAGGGTGGACTCCCAATTCTACGTGTATAAGCAAAATAAGTACTTACACGTGAGATATTTAAAGTCTTTCCGTCTGATAAACCACAATTAAGTCAAAAGACGATTGATAGAGGATATCATCTTCGTTAGGCATATTTCCCTAAGTAGACATGGCCCCGGTTCTGATTCTAATCTGAACCGAATTAGAACCTTATCCATCAATTATGGAACCGGAGGTTTCGTTTTTGAACGGGAACCAGAATTGGCCTCAGATAGTTCGGTTCATGTTCCACCTATTGAAGAACTGGAATTGGAGGTTCCAAACCTCAGGAACCGGAGTAAATATATGTAAATATATAATAAATACATATATTATAATAATATATAAATTAATTATCTAATTTACATTATATATTATATATATTCTCATGAGTTTGAGGTGGAAATGTAAGAAATAATATTTCTGAATTAAAATGTTAAAACATCTAATGAATTTACAAATTACAATAAATTCAAAATATTGAAAAAAATAGTTTTTAATATTTGCAATTAAATAAAAAGATAATTATAAAAAGTCACAAAAATTTGGAACCGGAACCGAAACCGAAAATCGACGGTACCGAGACCGAACCAGAACTATCCCTCTAAGCATTGGTGGAAGATATAAGGCCTACCATAGGCCTGGCCCCTGCAAGAATTTTTTTTTATTACTAGTAGGTATTTATATTTTAGTATCAAGAAAAAAAATTTATATAAATATTTGCCCCTACAAAAAAATTTATTGTTATTGGCCTTTCAATTTTAGAACCCAAGTTCCGCTATTGCCTCTATGGTACCGGTTCTAGTTCCAATTTTTCCGGAATCGAAACCGGCAATTCCAAAACCGGGGTCATATCTACTCCTAAGGCTATTGTGGGAATGGAGAATATGGTATTCGGGAAATTAATACTCTTTCAATAGGTGCTGAAATTGGCCATGTAATCCACGCTTTGTAAAGGTTCTTAATATAAAACTATGTCCACCATAATATTGTATGTGCGTTTTCTTTATTACAGGTGATACTTATTTTTTAATCTAACATCTATACATTAAAAATTACACGCAATACATTAGATACTATATGCACGGCCGGCCCTATACGTGTGCGAGTAGCACGCATGTACAGGGTCCCAAAATTTATAGAGCTCCTATGACCCTATATTATATAAGAAAATACTATAGTCCCTTCATCAAATTTAAAAGAACAATTAATCTATCTTTTTATTTTTATCTAATTAAAATTTGACACATAATGCAGTAATACAAGGGACAATACGTAACAGAAAATTTATAAAATAATTTACATAACTGCCAATATTTGCACAGATAAGCTTAAACGCAAAAGCTCCAATCAGTTTGAATCAAAACTGATATTTAATGCTAATTTACTAGTGAATGATCAATGCCATTAGCATGAACTTTTATAAGGTAATTATTAAAAAAACGAGCATTCCGCTCAAAATTAAACCAATTGAATTAACATTGCATTGAATTTTTCAGTTACTCCATCATTGCCTTTCATGAGTTTTTTATTTTTATTTTTATTTTTTACGGAGCCTTTCATGAGTCCTAATTTGTCTGTGCTATATGTATTACACTTTTCTTGCCCCTATATTTCATCCTCCACTCATATTTTCCTAGTTTGCTGTATTTTGCAAAATTCTTTACCTTTTTGTGGAAAACCGAAAACATATATCTCTTCAAGTGAATTTTCAGTGACAATGGCAATATTAAATTTTTTTTATCAGTTGGAGAGATTATCATTGTTGTTGTGGTTTGTGGTGGCAGCAATGGTGGTTTTCAATCATGGAAAGGAGGTTTTTGGAGAACCCCAAGTTCCATCTTTATTCATTTTTGCCGATTCGCTTATGGATAATGGCTATAATAATTATATCTTTACTTTCGGAAAGGCATTAGCGTTGATTATCCGGATGGTCCAAGTAGAAGGTTTTGTAATGGGAAAACTACCGTTGATGTTGTTGGTAAGTTTCTCTTCCGGCCACTTTCATTTTTCTTTTTTAAATTTTAATATATATATAAATATATATATTATGTTTGCCATTACACTGAATTATATTCTATGCAAATCAGACATTAAATATAAGTTTGGCTAAAAAAAAAAAACAAATAAATAAAAGATCACACATACTAACAAATGTAGCAAAGTTTTTTAAGAAAAATTGCAAAATTGGAATTTCGATCGGATAATTAGAAGTATCTAAGCTAAAAAACACATCTTATATCTCATAATGCTGTTTTGGTAATGTTGAATCAATTGTATGATAATTGTTTTGTTCTTGTTTAATTTTTATATTACTTTCAATTTAAATATAAAATGTGAAAAAAATTTATCTATGCACCCAAAAAAAAGGTTTCTTATTAGTTTTCTTATTAGGCATAAATAATGTTTTTTTTAAAAAAAAAAAAGCGAAGGAAAATAGAAGATATTACATTAGTTTTCTTATTATTTATGAAAATGGTTATCCGCTGAGCTATTGGGCTTTAAAGATCCCATTCTAGCCTATGCAGAAGCCAGTTGGGCGGCCATACTTAGGGGTATAAATTACGCATATGCAGCAGCAGGAATCAGAGATGAGACTGGCCAACAAACGGTATCTAATCATTTACTTCTTTTTTCTATTATTATTTACAGAATTGATATTCGCAATAACCGTTTCGATATTTACAGTAACATTCCCCTGTGAAAAGACAAAAATGCTCCCGAACAAAAAAAATATTTTAAAAATTCTGAAAATTTACGGTGCAGCCGAAAAGAAAAAAAAGAAAAATTATTGTGCAGCCCGTGAGTAAAAAAAAACAAAATTTGAAAAGTGTTTGTGCAGAGTAAAATGAAAAAAAAATTGAAAAATGAAGAAATTTGCAGCTATAAATTTGGAAGCGAAGGAAATTCATCTGTGCGCAAACCAGTTAGTTCCCATAAATTCCTGCAAAGCAGAGTTGGGTGGAATCACAAAATCAGATACAAATTGAGACGACTGGGATCGGAAAAAGGTTAGTGGCTAAAGTTAAAATGTTTTGAGGTATTGTTTTAGCTAGTTTGTTTGATTATTGTAGTTGTATTGTGTCCGAATTTGTTAGTAGTTGTGTCGAAATTGTGAAATTTTTTATCGGATTGGCGAAAATATGCCCAGTGGTTACTGCAAATATGAAAGTGGGGGGGGGGGGGGGGGGGTTGGCGGGGGCGTCCGGCGTTTTTTAACCGGGAAATACCGCAGGCGGCAGTATTTCCCGGAAAAACACCGCCGACGACCGGCGGTGGTGTTTTATAGAAATAGCGGCTGAAAAGGGCAATATTTATCCAGAATATCACCAGATTCCGGCGATATTCTGGACGGAAAATATCGCCGGAATCCGGCGATAGGGGGGGGGGGAGTTTTCGGCGACCGGAGGGGATTTTCGGTCAAAAATTGTTTTACGTTTAGTTGTGTTATTTTGTTTGTTATATGTTCTCATTAATTTCGTATTGATAAATGCGTGTTCATATTATTGCAGATGGCAGAAGAAATTAAGAAATTGAAAATGAAATTCACCAAAAGCAAAAGCAGGAACGATGATAATTTGCATTTAGTTCAGAGAGGCACTGAGGCGAGACATTCAACCGCTGGGGAAGCAGGTGGCCGAATGCCGCCGACTGCATCCGAGCGGTAGAGAAGGGTGGCAGGAAGAGCGCATGGGTCTGCGCGCTTTTCAAATGCGGTGCGGGAAAGTAACGTGGATTACAGCGATACACCGTTTGCCCCGTCGTACATTGGAAATCCGGCGGAGGATGAAGCTAGGGAAAATGCGGAAAGATTTGAGAGGGACATGTCTCAGTCTCAGTCGCAGGGGTACATGGAAGGGTATTCGGGGTGGTTAGAGGATGAAAACGAAGGGGAAAATGCCGGGTCCCAACAAAGGAGCGACAAAGGGAAAGAATTAATGGGGACCTCGCGTAGGTCAGTGTCTGTGGCTGGGTCCGGTTCAAGTTCCAGGAGGGATACCGGGTGGAAGGATTACGGGTCTCTAGATGGTCCAATTGACGGTAGACCTGCAGACCCCGAGCTGTTACGGAGTTTTAAGGGTCATATTGCATACTACGTATGGCACGGACAGGTATCGTATTGTGCTTTATTACATATTTCGTGATATAATTGTTATTTAGTTTTGCTTTATGATTTTTACGTTTGTGCCGAGAAAGTAGTAATTAATATATTAAACTGCGTAGGAACGTGGTGTACTGTTGTGCCATAATGGGCACGAGCGGCTGCAAAGGTGGAATTTAACCAACGTGGAAGTAAAAAGTATAATGGAACAGTCCGGGTTGTCTCATTTGGTATGGTGCATGCATCCAGAGTTAGACTCTGCTCTACTTAGCGCCTTCGTTGGGAGATGGCATCCGAAAACTAATTCATTCCATATGTCATTCGGAGAGATGAGTATCACTCTCCACGACGTGTACCACATACTGCGGGTTCCGACTGGTGGACAAGCAATCGGGTGGAAGATCAAGCCGGCCGATTTAAAATATCTGCTCTTAGGATTGTTGGGGATTGAGCAAGACGAGCTCGGGGATAAAGATTTTTCAAGTGTTAAAATGTCCCTCATTATAGAGTACTGTGGTAACGGAAAGTTGGAGGCCTCAAATGTTGCCGCAGGATATTTGTTGTGGTTGGTAGGAAACACCATGTTTGTGGATAAGAAAAAAACCCACGTTGCTGGGCATTTCCTGCCTTACATCCGCGATGCAGAATGCGCATCAGAACTTCAGTGGGGTGCAGCGTGTCTGGCCAACCTATACCGCAATCTTGGAAGGGCCTTTAGGGCGGACGTAGCCCAGTTAGGCGGTTGTCTGACCTTATTACAGGTTGGTAAGACTCGTTCATAAATTATTTCAATACTTTATACAGTTACATTGAAATGAATAATTTATTTTTCAATTGTTTTAATAGAGTTGGATATACGAGTATTTTCCCGCGTTTATTCATCCCCAGCTTAGTTCATGGGATGACAGGTACCCTGCTGCAATGAAGTGGAAAATCGGAACCAGAAGGAAGCGGGTTCCTAACGCAGATTTGCTGTCATACAGGCACACACTAGACGGGATGAAATCTGGATAGGTAATATTTGTATGGCATGGAAATTTTGTAATTTTTATTACCGTAATAGACGACGTATTGCCAACATCCACTTACTATGTTTCACATAAACTGAGTCAATTGGCTTCCTTTTGGGCCAAACCCTGCGAGACTGCACCCAACAACCTTGTACAGGGGTCTCATTCATTGCCCGGGTGTTGTCGAGCCATATATGCCGGATCGGTTCTTGTGACAATTTGGATTCGTGCAGTTGATCCCTCAAGCAGCTATAGAGACAAAGAATTGCTACAGAGGTCCTGAAATAAAAATGTACTCCTGCGTGTACGATACGAATCTTAATGTCCCGCACACGTACAAGAGAAATTTGTTACGGGGGGTGCAGCGGGCTGAGTTGTCCGATCAGGCGTGCCCTGAGTACCTCGACTACTTCTTGCCGCGAACGCATATGCGTGTCAGTCCAGACGACATGGAAGTTGACGACACAATGGACCCCAAGAATATGTCCAATGCTGCGGTAAGCAGTACAAATTTCCGCTTAGTTATGTCGATTAATTATATCTTTCTGTCAATAAATTTGATTGTATTTCAATATTCTAACAATTGCAATGATTGCAATATATAGCAAGTAAACTGTATTATTCTCATCCCAAAAATCGGAAAGACTTTCCGAGCTCTGTGAGGAGGACCGCCATAGAGGAGGAGGTTATCCATTGTGAGGATTTCATGCCGGGACTAAAATTATAAATGTTTGAATTGTAATTTATTCGCGGTATTATGACTTGTATAAATTAATATATCATATCATTTCGCTTTATATATATATATATATATTAATTGCCTTAACTACTGTTGTACTCAATAACATAGAAACGGTACAATCTGTGAAACTTATATTATTAACGCACAAGGAAACAACTAACGTGCATTCGGCTGCAAAGGTGGGTGTGACAACCATTTGAAACTAACACTCCGCAGTCGAGTTTGTCCTGTATGAATCAAATTTTCTTTGCAAATGGGTTTGCCAAAGCTGCATTTCATTTGAGGCCCTATGTCTCCACGTCGGATATATTGGCGGTAGCAATACCTCCCCGGTCGTTAACAAAGCAATGAAATGATTTTGTCTTATTAAACCCATATTTATGAAACTGACCGGATTAGTCGAGACGCCGACACCCCGCCACTGAATCGGAAGGATAGTATTGCTCTGTTGGACATATAACGTAACAACCCTCTGGTATTTCGTTGTAACAAGTATTCCCAGCAGGTGGGAATCAAACCAGAATGCCTCTTCTGCCCGAACTAAATAACAATTGACCACCCTGAGTGCTAACGCGTAATCGACCAGCCCAAGGACGAAGTTCCACAAAGCAGATTCATCCACAAGTTCTTGGTGCAAAGCTCCACGCACTTGGTACCACTACGACTCATCTCGTTCGTGTACGAAATAAGAAATTACTCTAAACCCACAATGTCCATCGGGCTCTACATTAAAGTGCCATGTAATGTATTCGAACACAAACTACTTCAGAAATACGGGAAGGTCGTAAGGCCAGTCGGAAGTCTGGGGATGCAGGACCCTTCGTCTTCTCTGTCTGCCTGTGGATCGCCGCCCTGCAAGTGTAAATCTTATTAAATTCAGCAAGGGTATATGTAAGTACCCACAATGACATGTACACGAAATACATATATTCGCACCTCTTTGCATCGCATTCCTTTCGGCATGCTCGAACCCTGATAGATCGCGCTTGGTGGCATTGTTTCTCGGTCGTCCCCTGTGCTCGAACCCTGTGCGGCCTACTAATAGGGCTTTAACAACGCGGTCCAACGATATTGAAACACGTCCGTTGTTTGTTTGTCGTTGCCAGCCGCCAGTACATGTTTCTTCACATCCATTTCAATGTGTCTCCGACACAGTAGGTGGGTAGCACGTGGGAATACCAATTCCACAGCATTCATTAAGGCAAGCTCCCGGTCAGTGACGACCACATGTGGGAATCTGTTTCCCTCGAATAGACAGCTCAATTGCGCCAACCCCCAATAATAGCTCGGTGTGGTCTCGTCCCTCATGAAAACGAATGCGATATGCACATACTGGTCTGTGGGTAGTAGGGCCACTATTTGCAGCAGGACGCATATCGTACTTGTTTGTCTTATACGTCGTATCCATAAACAACACGTACGGAAACAAAATAAGCAGACGAGTCGCCTTCTTGTGTGCAAAGAAAATGTGCCCGACTGCATTACTGTCGACATCACATTCGTGCGCATAGAAGTATTCGTGATCATGCAGAAGTTTAAAGAAACACTGCATGTTAGTCATACCTCCCCTAGCCTTCCTTTTACTTTTTGTTGTTTCATTGTACACCTGTTGTATGTGACTGACATTTTTCGAATCATCCGCTCGCAACTTGGCAAAGATATGCATTGGCCTGATGTTGATACTAGACATGTCGGCGATCTTCTGCTTCTCCATTTCTGTTAGCCGTGTATGGGCTGAATGCCAATTTTGAACTTCTTGTAATTCATGATTGTGCTTACCGTCTTTGACCTCTAGCTTCCAGTTGTCCCCAGCACTTTGTCGGCCCTTAAGGTGAAATGGACAGTTTGTCATCTTGCTGCTTGTATTAGGCCGCCTGCTTTTCCCTTCAGGTAGGGGTGACTTATCTCTAACTTTTCCTGATCTTTCGCACCCTATCTCAACTCTACCTTTTCTCCCTCTTGTAACGAACAGACCCAAAATCTTCGAAAATGAAGTAATTTTTGCAGTCATATTGTTTTCAGCTGCTCGTGCGTGTACCAATGCCATCATGTCTTCCTTGCTTCTGAACTCTTCGTTCGTTTGAAATACTTCGGTGTGGTCAGCATAAATGTCATCGCTTTCAACACGAAAATCCTGTTCATAATTACGGGAAAACTTTTAATCATACTAAAACGTAAAAATTTATAGCCAACCAACAAATTGGGCAATTATATTGTCCCCCCTGAGGCTTTGTTCTGACATAATTACTTTTAGAAAAGGTCGGAGGGATATTGCGAATGGGACGAAATTTCCCATTCAGAAAAATTCGAGGGAAAACAAGTTCCCGCCAGAAAAATACGACAGAAGCCGCCGGCATTTTTCCTCCGGCGAAATACCACGGGAGAAATACGCCGGCGGTATTTCCGGGAATATCGTCGGTCGCCGGTGATATTTCCGGCTGGAAATATCGCCGGTCTCCGGCGATAGTTCCGGGGGGAAATACTGCTGGCGACCGCCGATATTTACCCCGGCTGAAATATCGCCGGTCGTCGGCGGTATTTCCATGGGAAATATCGTCGGCGATATTTCCCCGGGCCGGCAATATTTCAGGCCAGAAATATCGCCGGCGACCTGCGGTATTTCCATGGGGAAAATCTCCGGCGATATTTCCAGCCGACCGGCGATATTTCAGCAATATTCCTGCCGGGGAGAAACTCTCCCCGGTTGAAACGTGACAGATACGGCAAAAAATTACCGTATAATCGCAGATCCAGGAAAAAAATACCCCAAAATAGGTTTCTTTCCCGGCAAATGAACGGGTATAAAGAAATGTATTTCTGTCTAATTTAATGCAACTAAAAAAATATGTAAACAGTGTTACTTACAGTGTAATGGATTGAGTTCGGGTATATCGGCCATATTTGAAGAAACGTCACTGATGAAATTAATAACAAGTATCTTCTGCATTCTGAAGTAAATCTTAAGCCCTTACATATATAGAGGAATGACCTGCACTATTTCACATGTGACCCCTTTTTTTTTTTTTTTTTTAGCCTCAGGGGTATTTTGGATTTTTCACAAAAAAATGTTACTGCAAATATCGAAACCGTTACTGCAAATATCATGCCCCATTATTTATTGAACTCGGTCACATTTCAAATATTTACTAGGGAGTTCTGCCGGGGGATCTTCCTTCTAGAGTTATAGTCATATAGCTAGAGGATATAGTATTACGTTTTAGCTAGGCTAAAGAACACAATACTGGGGGCTTGTTGGTATGCCTTAGGGGTGGCAAATGGACGGGTTGGGTGGGTTATAGGTCGGGTCAAGATTGACCCGCACCTAACAGGTCATGACTCAACCCGACCCGTTGACCAGCGGGTCATATACGGGTTGGGTTATAACCCGCTCAACCCAAGGGTTAATTTGTTTGACCCAACAGGTCAAATTTACTTGCTCGATGGGTTATAACCCGTTCAACCCGCATTTTGACCCATACTTTGACCCGCAAATTTTTTATTTATAAAAAATTAATAATTAATTATATAAATACAAAGTGTATATATATATGCGTAAAATTAATTAATGTAATTTTTATTTTAAAATATCTTTTAAATTGATTTTATATCAATAAATTGGGTCATGAGTCATGACTCATTTCGATTTAATGGGTATTTTATTCGAAAAAAAAATGTATTTAGACTTATAAAAAAAATGTGTGCATAAAAATGATTTGTTGGGTCACAACATAAACACGTGCGCATACTCACATTAACCAGTTGAACCCAACGGGACAGCCCGCCTAAGTAAACAGGCCGACCCGTTTAACTAGACGAGTCAACCCATTTAACCCGACAAGCCAACCCGTTTAACTAGACGTGTTGACCATGGTTGTTAGAATCGGGTCTAGACTCGTAGAATCGGCCGATTCTACGAGTCTAGACCCTGGAATCGAGTCAAACTCGGAGTAGAATCGGGTGTACCCGAGTTGCAGCAGTAGAATCGGTAGAATCGGTCTAGAATCGTAGAATCGGGCTAGAATCGGCCGATTCTACGATTCTAGGCCGATTCCACAAAATGTAGAAGGGCCTGAGAAATTGGACCAAAAATAGTTAAATTAAATATGTGATTAGCCCATTTTCATGATTAGCCCATTTTAAATTAAATATGTGATTAGACCAAAAGCAGCCCATTTTCATGATTAGTAGCCCACCAATAATTTTCCTTCAATCTTAAGTAATCAGATTCAATATTCAGTACTCCTTCACGACGGGCAACTCCTTTCAATTGAATTCATGAATTCAATTTCTTCATTCCCCTTTTTTGCCCTAACTCCTTCTGAACCGCTTTGAAGCTTCGATTGGAGGCTGCTCTCATGGTAAGTGATTCTCCTATCTTTTATACATTGGAGGATGTAAACTGATAGGTAAAATGGTGGGATGAAGCCAAATGGTCCGCGAAGCTATCAATTTTGTCATATATGTTGTTGACGTTTCCTGTAATGAAGCTATATTGACTGGTACTTTGTAATATTTTCCTTTGGAGGAGCATGTAGCTATTATAAAATCGATATGTTTTTAATTTTGCATCTTTAATATGCCTTGAATAGTGGGACTGGTAGTATTGATCTGGAAACTGTTCAACTTCAAAAACACAAGTGTTCTTAGTTGCTTTCTGGTGTCAATTTATCTTGCTTTGTGTAGAAACCATTATTTACTCTCTGAAAACTGTGCTTCCTATTCAAGCATTTACCTTAATGGAAGATTTTTGTGATGGTGGCAGCCCTCGGCCTGTTTTTTACGTGTGCAGAAAACAGGCCGCTTCTTTAAAGTTTAAACACTCATCTTCGGTTGTGACCTTCTGAAAGGCACTATTACTGCACTAGTGAGTTGCATTGTTGATCCTTTTGTTCAGTTCAAAGTCCTACTTGATCCAGAGTCCAGACTATTTAGGAGTTCCCAGAGATTTTCTGTTTAGTTCCCAGAGTCCTACTTTACTTTTTTAGGATTTATTTTCTTTTTTAATTGCTATTGGTGTGAATTAGTGATCTTGTAATCCTGCAACTGTGAGTTTGTGAGAATTTAAAATCATTCTGTTTTTTCTTTTTCTCTTTTACTATTGATTATTGCAGTTTGAAAAATGTCTTCATCTGCTTCTGCTTCGGCACCTGCATCTGCATCCGTATCTTCAAACTTTTCTAAAAAGAACCAAAATGCACGTGCTCCTGGTGCACGTTTAGATGTTGGATGGAAACATGGAATTGAAGTTGATGGGAACAAAAAGAAGGTTAAGTGTAAATATTGTGAAAAGGAGCTTTGGGGAGGGGTTCACAGGTTAAAACAACACCTTGGTTGGACACATAAAGATGTTGCAGGATGTACTCAAGTTCCAGATGATGTTAGGAAAGAAATGTATGAATTCTTCCTTTTGAAGGATACCTCCAAAAATATGAGAAGAAAGTTTGATTCTTCAATTGAGTCCATAGATGAAGAAGAAGATGTTGAGATGGATAGCTTTGGACAAGGCCCCATGGATAGATTTGTCTCAAAAAAACAATGTGGTGCAAGACAAGCAACTTTAAATGAGAAGTTGAAAAAGCAAGAAAGGGATGAAGTCTATGATACAATTGCTCAATTGTTTTATACAAGTGCTATTCCATTTAATGTTGCTAATAATCCTTTCTTTGCTAAAGCTATCGAACAAGTAGGGGCATATGGTAGGGGATTGAAACCACCTTCTTATCATCAGTTGAGAGAGCCTTTATTGAAAAAACAAGTTCACAGAACCATGGATGTGATTGAGAAACATAAATTGCATTGGAAAACAAGTGGTTGCTCTATTATGTCCGATGGTTGGACAGATAAAAGAAAGAGAACAATTAGCAATTTTCTTGTGAATTGTCCAGAAGGAACTGTGTTTATACGTTCTGTCAATACGACAAACATTTCTAAAACAGCTGATAGGATATTTGAATTGCTAGATGAAGTTGTTGAAAAAGTAGGGGAAGAGAATGTCGTGCAAGTTATTACGGATAATGCTGCTAATTATAAATCAGCTGGGAGATTGTTAATGGAGAAAAGGAAACACTTGTTTTGGACTCCTTGTGCAGCTCATTGCATAGATTTAATGTTAGAAGATTTTGACAAACAAGATCCTATACAAAAAGACACCATTCATAAGGGTAAATTAGTGGTTTCTTATATTTACTCTTGGGGTACAGTGGTGAATTGGATGAAAGAGTTTACGAAAGGCAAGGAGTTGGTTAGACCTGGCATTACTCGCTTTGCTACAGCATATTTGACTTTGAGACGCCTCAATGAATTGAAAGGTGAATTAATTTGCTTCTTTGCCTCTGAAAAGTGGAGATTTAGTTCTTATGCTAAACAGAAAAAGGGAAAGGAAATTTGCAACATCATTTTTGATCATAAAGTCTTTTGGCCAAATGTTGAGGAGTGTTTGAAGATTGCTGCTCCAATTATTAAAGTTTTGAGGATGGTGGATTCCGACGAAAAGCCAGCTATGGGTTTTCTTTATAAAGCAATGGAAAATGCAAAGGAGGAAATCAAGATAAGCTTGAAGAACATCAAAAAGAGGTAAATAACCCTTAATTTATTAATGTAATACTATTGTATGAGTATTTGCTTATTAGTCTTCTTATCATATTATAGATATGAACCAGTTTTTTCTATTATTGATAACCGATGGGAGGACATGCTTTGTCAACCTTTGCATGCAGCTGGTTATTTTTTGAATCCTCAGTATCAATATAGCCCAGATTTTAAAGCAGATATCAATATCTTCAAGGGGCTTTATGCATGTATGGATAGGTTGGTTTCTAATCGTGATGATTTATATAAAATCAATGATCAATTGGATCTATTTAAATTTGCACGAGGTATGTTTGGCTATGATTTAGCTGTTAAATCAAGACACACCAAACCTCCAGGTATTTTTCAGTTTCAAATGCTAGAATCAACTATTTTACTGAAAATGTTGAAATGAATAATGCTTATTTATCTTTGCATGTTGTTACTCTAGCTTATTGGTGGCATGCATTTGGGGCTGAGTGTCCAGAATTGCAAAACTTTGCAATTAGAGTACTGAATTTGACTTGTAGTTCTTCAGGATGTGAACGTAACTGGAGTGCGTTTGAAATGGTAATGTTTTTTCCTTCTTTTTTTGTATGCTATCTCGTTTTTTTAGACTTGTTTTAGTTTAGAATAAGTTCTTTGAAAACTTGTTTGATTTGTATGGTTTTATTGACAAATAGGTGCACTCAAAAAGGAGAAATCGCTTGAACCACAAGAAAATGAATGATTTGGTTTATGTAATGTATAACTTGAAATTGGAAAGGAAAAAGATTGAAAGGAAAAAACCAAATGTGGGAAATGAAGAGGAAAACATCATAGTAAACCTTTCTTTCCGATGATGAATGGATAACAGAGAGTGATTCCTCACTGTCCAAAGACAAAAGTTGGTCAAGGATTTTAGATGGAAATAAAGATTATGATGCTTCAGATGAAGAAGAAATTGTTGAAGAAGAAGAAACTGATCAAGAAGAAAATGATGAGCAGCCACTCATTGATTCACAATTCAGGATATGTGAGTTATTGTTTCTATATATCATCATATACAGTTTCATTAAATTTTATATATTAGTGCTAACTGTTTAGTATTCTCTATTTCTTTTTTGTTCTTTTTTAATATAGCTGATGAAAGACCTAGTACAAGTACAAGGGGATCTTGTCAAAAGAAAAAACAAGTCAACCAGTCACAAAGGTTTCGCTTGATCGATGAAGATGAAAATGAGGCACAAATAACAACGGATGTGCATTTCAGAGATGTTGGACAGAATGAAAAAGGCAATGAGAATGATGAAGTTTATGCATTTGAGAATGATGTATAATTATTTATGGGATTATGCATAGACATGATATATAATTGATTTGGCTATGGATTATTGAGTTGACACTTTTAATGTGCTTTTTATTGAACAATTATGAGTTTTTATGAGACATTCCGAGCTTATGATATAACTATAATTAAATAAGTGTGTATTTGCTATTTTCCGATTCCAGGATCCAATTCTACGATCCGATTCTACGATTCCGATTCTGGACATAAAACGATTCTATCCCGATTTCCGAGTTTAACAACCTTGGTGTTGACACATTTAACCCGACATGCTGACCCGTTTAAATCGGCTGATCGACCCGTTTAACTCGACGGGTCGACCCAGTTAAAACATAAATTTTTTCTTTTTTATTTAAAAACTGTTATTTAAATAAAATTTCATTTTGGTTAAATATATTTCGTACAAATCCTATGTGAGTGACTCTTGTCAATTCGTGTGGTTCAGTGGGTCATGACCCATTTGGCCAATATTTAAGGGGAAAAAAAATTTTAAACTTAAAATTAATGATATACTTTTTTAAATATATTTTAAATTTGTTTATGATAGACAAATATAGTTGTGACGCACTTGACCTAGCGAATTACCCCGTTTTATCGGCAAGTCAACAAAAAAAAATTTTCTTAAAAATGTATGACTTAAAAGTAATACATTTTTATGTTTAAATGTCTTAAATTAATCTTATATGGAAGAACGGGGTCACTTAATGGATAATAAGTCGTGACCCATTTAATCCAATGAATTTAACTGTTTTAGTCGTCGTGACTCATGATTTTATTAAATTTTTCTTAAATAATGTACAATTTTTAGTGAAAAAATTAAAAAAGAAAAAATAAGTTTATACTGTGCTACAGGTCTCATTAAAAGAAAGGAAAACAAATATGGCAGCTGATATTGCCAAAGCGAAAATTAGGATCCAGAGCAATATTTTACCTCTTTTCCAAAAATGCCCTCTTTTCCCCTTACCGTTCCTACTAATACTTTTACTGCTCTACATTTACCTGTTATTCTTCTCCTTCATCCTCTTCCCAGTTTCGATGGGGTATTTTTTTTTTTTTTCCAATGAATCGCCCAAATAGAGTTCCTCTCCAATGACATAGACTGTTACCAGACTGAACCTACTCAGCGTCTTGCGGTGGATGATTTGTATTCTAACATATATACTTATTGATTTGCTGCCTCCCTGCTCCACCACCACAACCGCCTCTTCCGACAACAATCTCTCTTCCTTTCCGACGATGCCCAGACCCAACAACTAATGACCAAGGACTCTTCCTAAGGACAAAAACTCGTAGCAACACAGTTAATGACCACCGTCGCCAGGAGGAAGAAGATCGACGGTGACAATCCTGTTACCAAGAAACGAAATAAGAGACTTGTTTTTCTGTATTTATTTATTTCCTTTGTGTCTCGCGTGTATAACATTACCAATCCAGATGGTAAATGGCTTGCACTATGTAAATATATTTACTTTATTTGCGTTGAATTCGCCCATTATCGTTTGATTTTATTATTATTGCAGTTCTTGTGTTTCCAACGCGACTTGGGCAAATGTGTTTGCCATGGATGCTGCAGTACGCTACCGGTGGTGTGTTTGGATATTGGGATAAAGAGTAGCATTATGGATATTGCAGATATTGCATCAGTGCAATATTGTTCAAAATGATGCCCGTCACTTTTTCCTTGCATAATTGGCTGGCTTCTAGTGCACTTGTTGGGTGAGCATGGCAACATTTTTTGCTAGCTCATCCTTGCTTTTTGGTTTCTAGCTCTCCTGCAGTGTCTCTATAAATTTTGCTGGAGTCTTAAGTGCAATTTAAACTGTAACCTGGCAAAACATGTCAATGATTTTTAAAATATAGTGACTTTTTTTGCTCTGTAAATAATATTGCTAGATAGCCTGATACTTGCTAAATACTTCGCTTTGTCCCCATCCGAATGGGTAATTGCTTGTGCCGTTTTGTTGTGCCGATTCACCAACATATGGAGCAAGCCAATTTTTTAGACGGAGTCATCAGTTCTATATGTGGAACAGATCCAAGAAACTGTTTGAAGAAGGGTATCCCTGTTTTCCAGCCAAGATAAAAAGAAGTTGCGGTCTTTAAAGTTTCTTCTGCTAGTTCCGCTTTGATTATAAGAGGGTGGTTGCACTGTTCATTCCCCGATATAATGGTTGCTCCACACCATAAGTCGCCCTTTCTCAGTTTCATCTTCTAGACGCAGTGAAAAACATAATGCAGTCGACAGAGCAAAATATTAGTTATGTTCCGAAATTAAGCATCAAAACACGAGAAGGAGAAGAGGAACGATAAATTTAAAGCAGTAAGTTGGAACGTTAAAGGGATAAAGGGAAAAGAGGAATATAAGCCGTTGGGATAAAAGAGGGCATTTTTGGAAAAATGGTAAATGTTGCTCTGAATCTTAAATTTTGCTCTTGCAATATCAGCTGTCAATATATATATATATATAGATAGAGAGAGAGAGAGAGAAATAAGGGATGCAATTTGAAAAAAAAAGAGAGTAAAAAAGAAACTGTGCCTGCATGCATGTCAATAAGAAGGAAGAAGAGGAAAAAAAAAAAAAATCTATACTTTACCCGCGCGCATCAGTTTAGTTATAAATTAAAGTTGACCCATGGGTTAGTATAAAAAATTGTAACCCGCGGGTTGACCCTGACCCAACCCAACCCGTTAAATAGGGGTCAAAACTCAACCCGTAACCCATTCAATCCAACCCAACGAGTTATAAAGGCGGACAGGTTGACGGGTTACGGGTCAAGTTACCACACCTAGTATGTTTAAAAGTGAAAACGTCATTGGGCCTGGCCCAACAGTATCTCAACAGTAGAAGAAAGGGCCCAAAGGATAGAGAGAGGTTAAAACCCAGTATAAGGGAGAAGGAAAAGGGTTCTGATCCTGAGGGTTAAGCCGGTAAAAGTACCAAGGTCAAGAGTGTATTGGGACAGGGAGGTTTGTTTGTACTTATGGCAGTATCTTGTGAGGCATTAATAAGGAGAGGCAAATCGGGGCATCATCATGGTGCGAGGCAAATTCGGGAAACAGTTACGTTGGAGAGCGAGATCCAGCCGGGGAAAGCGCAACGGGAAAGTTCTCAGTCAAGGTATATAGTAATGAGATCTGGGCAGAGTTTTAGTTAAATAGCTAGAGGATACAGTATTATGTTTTAGCTAGGCTAAAGAACACAATACTGGGGGGTTCGTTGGTATATCTAAAAGTGAAAATGTCATTGGGCTTGGCCCAACAGTAGAAGAAAGGGCCTAAAGGTTAGAGAGAGGTTAAAACCCAGTAGAAGGGAAAAGGAAAAGGGTTCTGAGGGTTAAGCCGGTAAAAGTACCAAGGTTAAGAGTGTATTAGGACATAGAGGTTTGTTTGTACTTATGGCAGGTATCTTGTGAAGGCATTAATGAGGAGAGGCAAATTGGGGCATCGTTATGGCGCGAGGTAAATCCAGGAAACAGTTACGTTGGAGGGCGAGATCTAGGCTGGGAAAGTGCAACGAGAAGGCTCTCAGTCATGAGATCTGGGCAGAAGAGGGTACGCAATTTTCTTATGCACTTAACACTCTGTCCATTATACTTTTGATTTATCTCTTACTGACTTGAGCGTCGGAGTGGAACAGAGGGGATAGCCCCGCTGTGGTTAGACCTGTAGTTTCCGGCCAACCGGTAAACTTTGCTGGGTCCAGCCGGCTTGTTCCGGGTTATAGAGTTCAGGTACCATTTTACCTTGCCGGGATAACTTTCCTTGGGCACTTTGTGCTTCATCATTACCATTTTATAAATTTTGAAATAAAAATATATTTTTAAAATTTTAAACTAAAATAAATATACAACGCTAAAAAAATCTAAAAGTAATTGAACATAGTTATGTTATGAGAACATATCCCACATTTATCGCGAGGGGAATGCGATGGCAGATGCATCGGCACAGAATGCGAGTTTGACTGGTCTCACAGATTTATTTGTCCACTCGACGCTCTCTATTAGAGTTAGGGGTTCGGTTATTTTAGATACTAGGGATTTTTCCTATTTGCGGGGTTAGGTTCCCTTATTGTGATGCGGTTTGTAAGGTAGTGTATTGTCCATTTGCATTCATGCATCTGTATATCTCTAAGGTAAGACTATTTACGCCTTAGAATTTTTTGGCATTTTGGCATTTAGTTTTTAATAAAGGGTCCCCAAACCCCCCTAGCCACTTAATCAGCTGTTATCCCAAAAAAAATCAATTGCAAAAAATTAAAAATATTAAATTAATTATCTAATTTTACTATTATAAATATGTTTATTTTTAAAAGGCTTAAATCCTTTAAACCACCTTGTGTTTGCTGGTGTGTTTGACATTTACCCCATGTATTTCTTAAATACATCTTTTGCCCCCCTGTGTTCTTTTAAATAAATCTTTTGTCCCCCATTTGAGCACTAGTCAACCATTTAAAAAGAAAATAAAGACATCCATGCCCTTACACTTTATTTTACCATAATTATTACATTTCTTTAAATATTTTATATTTTTGAACAATAAAGTTTATGTTTTTCTTAAAATATACAATGCTACAATTTATTTTATTTTAATTTTCACTATATTTGTTCGTTTTATATTTAAGTTTCCTTTACAATTTATAAAACAAATTCCAGTGAATTAAAATATTTTAAAATTTTGACTAGATGGGAAAATTTTAATATATATTAATATATTCACTTAAGTGTCAAAATATATTATATAAATTATGAAAATTTTAATTTTAGAACATAGTGAGAAAAGTTTCTTGAGTTTTAAAATATAATTTTAAATATGACTCTTTTTTTAAAACGAAGAGAGTATTTAATAAAAAGAAGAAATTAATTCAACAATATATTATTATAAAGTTTAAAAAATAATTTTTCATTTTATAGTTTTTTTATAGTTCAAACAAACAATAAAATAAAATTTGTATCAGCCAACAATGTAAATGTTACGTAAAAAATAATCTATAAATTTTGAAAGAAATATGAAAATACATTACCTATTTCAACTACATTAATATACTATATTTTTAAATTTTAAATTTAAATTTTTTCATCATTTGACATTTTAAAAATATTTTCTTCATTTTAAATACAAAAGTTAATAATTAAATAAATACCAAACTATATATGTAAAATTTCATTATTGTAAAAAAAAAAATAAAAAAAGAAAGAAAGATGTTTAATGAAATAAAAATAAAAATAAAATATTAATTTTTTAAAATTGCACTATTATATTTTAAACGGAAAATATAAACTTTGTTGCTAAAAAAATATAAAATGTTGAAATACATGTGACAATTAAATGTAAAATAAAATGGAAGGCATGAATGTCTTTATTTGATTATTAAATGTAAAATAAAATGGAAGGCATGAATGTCTTTATTTGATTATTAAATGTAAAATAAAATGGAAGGCATGAATGTCTTTATATGATTTGAAAATGTTGACTAGTTGTCAATGTGGGCAAAAAATGTATTTAAAAAATACTGAGAGGCAAATACCATATAAAATAACAAACTAACAAATACAGGGTGGTATAAAGGATTTAAGCCTTTTTAAAATATATGGTGAGATTGGTTTAAACTATATCAATTCCCTTATTAATAATTTAGAAGAATTGCACCTCTTTATTTTTTTATAACTTCCACTTCCCTTATTAAAAATTTTCCATTTTATATTTGTATCTTTTTGATATAATTTGATTTTCTTGCTTATTCACCTGTCCACCATTCCCTCGCCCCTGCCCCCACCCCTCCCCATCCCATCACCCTCCACCCCTCATCCATACTAATTTTTTTGTTCAAAATTTTCATTGAATATCAAATCTTTTGATATAATTAATTGAAAAGTGGGTAAGTTAAAGAAATTTATAAAAGAAGAGATTAGAAGAAAAAATAAATACAATTAATTGTAGGACCAAAAACCATATTCAAAATGCAAAAATCAAATAAAATAAAATAAGCAAGTCTGAAGCAAACTGAAAAAGAATTACAAATGAATGGAGGTAAAAACAACAACAAACATGGGTCCATGGAAATAATTGGGCTGATATTTTTTTTTTTACACCCCTGAGGGCAGAATAGATGTCTTGATCCTGCATTTTCCCTTCTTAATCCTAAAAAAAACAAATAAAACCACCATCCTAATTCCCATTCTCTTCCAAACAAAGAAATAAAAGAAGGGATAGGCTAGAAAAATCACGTGGCCCTTAAAAGCCCACCAAATTCAAAAACCACCAGCAAAAAGTAAGGAAACAAAGAACATGATTTATGCAGTGCCTCATCTATGTGAAATACCAATGCTTCATTATTAAGAACTTTATTTACTTAGAGAGGCAAATGAAGATTATTTTTGAAGCCTTGGTTGGGAGTCATCAATTACCAAACAAAACGTCTACTGTGGAGCATGATGCAACACATTACTAATGCTCTTCAGAAGTAATTTAGACTATAAGAAAAGAACTTATATTATGAGCATGAAGGACAAAAAGGTATTTGGTGTAAATATATTTGCATCCATATTTTTGCGCAACTATTGAGAGAATGAAATATATATATATATATATAGAAGTAGCACCATTAATTGCATACAGGAGCAGAATCCTTCAACAATTAAGTTGAAGGTATGAACTTAAAGGCTAAATCATATAATATTATACTTTTCCATTTGACCAAAATCCATAATTTGTAAACTCCACAAAAATGTTGGAACACCATTAGTTATTACTAGTTTGTATTTGAATCGAGTCGAATTCAAATAGTATTATGGTCGAACTCAAATCAAAATGCATCAACGCCAACTCGAGCTCAAACTCGACGAGTTCATAATATTATAATTCGAGCACAAACTTGAATACCGAATTGAGTTCTAAAAAATATGTATATTTTCTAATTTTTTAAATATAATAAGAATGAGTACAAAAAAAACATTTTTAATATAATTTTACTATATAATAATAAAACAATATTTATAATGTTGTGAATATATATTGTATAAGTATTACTGAATATCCCGTCAAATTTGTGGAACCAAAATTTACTTTACTTAAACTCGACTCGTTAAGTTACTCAAGTTGTTCATGATAATCTCAAAATTACTTCTTCAAAAGTAGTTAAAATATAACCTGGAAAATGAAATTTTATTTAAAATCTTGTTTGAATTTGTGTTATGTTTCCACCAATATGGATACCTTGTTCCTACACCCCAATGCAAAACCTTCTAATATTGCTATTTTCACTCCTAATTTCAATAGATGTATGTGTTCCGTGGTGTTCCACAAAAGGGTAAATAATTTTGCAAAATATAACTAAAGTAGGAAATTGTATTGTGTACACTAGAACTAGGTCAAAGAGCCATTTGGAAATATGAGTGACGGATGTAATTTAGGAGCCGAAAATGTGTAATATATTTTTGGAAACATAAGGACTCATGAGAGGAGGATGGTGGGTAGTCAATGTGTTACATTGAAATCACTTTTAATATACATACATAACTGATTGAACATTTTTTCAATGGAATGTTTATTGATTTTGTGCACAAATGGATTAGTGATCTTATTTAATTAATTACCATATAAAAATTCATGCTTATTAACCTTATTTAGCATTGATCATTGGCCAAAAATTTAGCATCAAATTACCAGCTTTAATATTCTTGTGAAACCTGACAATGGATGAAATGAACTGATGGTTATATTTATTATAGAGAAAGTTTCATATTCGATGGTCTCACAATGAGACCGAACTAGCTAGGGGTCCACAAAAGCTGAGAACAACCCTAGTCGAATAAGGACTTTGATTCGGGTCGATTTTCAAACTGATGGGTGGTTTGGATCGAATCTACCTTGGTTCTGATCAAATTTTGGGACTACAGGTCTGGTTCGATCCCGATTCCCCTCGAATCAGGTTGGGATTCTCCCTTTTTTTTGGTCTCCTTTTCTTTTTCATAACCACATGAATCTTAAAAAACAACCATCCCTCATGAGTTGAACAAAAGAAAAGTACGGATAAAAGAAAAGCACCCACCCATTAAGTAACCAAAAGTGAGTAAAATTGTTGGACGAATAAAATAAAATAAAACTATTGATCACCCTTAGTTGTTGAGAATATTGTTGAATGAGATTTCAGCGTATTCATCTGGTGTAAATTGGGTGCTACCGTTGTTGAAAATGGGTATGAAGTAATTGTTAAGGTATTCATTTCTCCCAACTCCAATTGAAAATATACATTTGTTTAGATGACTTGCTGCAACGTCTTTATTTCCTGACATTCGTATTATTTGTGAAATTGTGTTCTTGTAGTTATTCACTTGGGCTGTGAAAAACTGATTCTTTCACCCTACACAAATTTGGAATCAAACCTCATTCATTAGCATTAGCAAGATATGTTGAAAAAGTTACTATTTTTGTTTCAAATTTATTTAAATATTTGAAACAAGACCGACTTAAAAAAAAAATTTTAAATGAATTAATTAGATACCATTTGTTGGAAAGTCTCATATCTAATCCAAGGTTACCCAAAGTATGGCTTCCTCTCTTGCTTCTGCATAGGTTGGAATGGTATCGTTGAAGCCCAATAGCTCAGCTGATAACTATTTTATATACAAGAACACGAATGATATTTTCTATGTTCAATCTTTCTCGTTTCTTATTTTGTACATAAATTTTTTTTTCCTATAAACATTTTTTCATATTTTTAAAAGGAAAATAATATTATAATTAAATAATAACAACTAGTATGATTTAACAGTCCCAAAGAAATCACTCGAAGAAAATGAAGTACGAAAATTTGTAGTATCAAAATAAATAAGTATTACACTAGTACGCATTATAAAATATAAGATGTGATTTTTAGTTAGAACTTTTAATTTGAAATCAACCTAACCGTTTCACAAATTGCTTCTACCCTTTTGTAAATTTACTACTTTTTTTGTGTGTGTGTGTTTGTGTTATGTACAGTATTTGCATAATTTGCACGAAAGCTCATAAATTCATGCATCGGGATTAATACGGTCTATGATTTGAATAAAAATTGATTATGTTCATAATAATAAATTTAATTTTTAAATAGTCAAATATATATAGAAGAACAAAATGAGGAGAGTAAAAAACGCGTTATTTTTTGTTATCATATATTCCGTGTTCATTTGACTTATAATTAAGCCGTTAATTACATTTCTCTAGTGAGGTTTGGAAAAATTAAAAATACCACTAAAATTTAGGGTATTACCTATAAAATATCTATTTGATCAACTTACCACCAGTACCTCACTTGATTTGATTATATTTCATATTACTAATCTAGTTTGGAGATATTAGTAATATTTCAAAACCTTGCAACAGTTATTGGTAATTAATCATCTAATTAATGTTTAATCCAAGAATTACTTAAACCACTTCAAGATCAAGATTGAGTGTACATAAAGTTCTTACCCTGCAATATCATATCATAATTCCAAATTTAATTTTGACTGATCTATTTTTTCTCATTTTAATAAAATTTTCAAACATAAATAATCTATTTATTTCAATTTTAAAATCTATTTTATGGCTAACTATTTGTGTAATGAGTACAAGTGAAAACATAGAATGCAGCCGGTCAAAATGGGAAGAATTTTATTTAGAATATGATAATTATATACCTTAAAATGTATATGTGCTAGTGATTTGTTTAAAAAGTTAAATTACATTTATAAAAAGAAATGTATGAAGTAGAACTGTAAACAAGTCGAGCTCGTGCCATGATTGCTCGGGAAAAATAGCTTGGCTTGATCTAGGTATTTGGGCTCGAGCTTCGTTTGGTAAATTTATACTAGGGCTTAAGCTCGAGCACTGACTAGAGTGAAACTTTTGAGATTGAACTATTTTTTCAAATTTATATTTTAAAAAGTAAAAAAAAAAAATTATTATAAATTTAAGAAAAGATATTCTAAAATTATATATATAATCTGGCTCGATGAGCCATAAAAATAGTCATAAGTGAGCTTGAGCTCTATTCAAACTTGGTCAAAATTGAGGTCGAGCCAACTTTTGACAGAGTTGTTCGTGAGTGGCTCGCGAGCATCTCAGTTCATTTATATCCCTAGTATGATGACCTTAAGAAAATGCTTATTCTTGTGAGTACTTTAGCATTTCTATGTTTCTAATTTGGAATAAAGTAAAAACACAAAATGAAAGTGAGTGTTGAAAAACTTACCAACAACATCAACTGTAATTTTTCCATTACAAAATCTTCAACTTGGTCCATCCAAATAATCATGATGATCCATAAGGCAAATAATTAGTCTTTACGAACGTGTGTGTGTGTGTATATATATATATATATATATATAATTGTTGTTGACATTGTCAAGAAGAGAATCGCCAAAAATGAAGTAGCATGGAACTTGGGTTCTCCAAACCTCATTTCCAATACTGAAAATCACTATAGCCGCCACCGCAAACCACAACAACAATAATCTTTCAACCTTCTAATATTTCTATTTTCACTCCTAATTTCAAGAGATATGTAATCGATATTTCACAAAAAATGAGGTAAAGTATTTTGGAAAGTATAGAAAAGTAGGAAAAGTACACTAGCACTAGATGGTGAAGGAGTCGTTTGGAAATATGACTAATGATGAAATTTAGGAGCATGAAAGATGTAATATATATATATATATATATATATATATATATTGGGGGTTGGATGTGTGTGGGGGTGGGGGAGGGTTGGGGTGGTGGATAATGGGTGTGCCTTATAACCGTAAGGTCGGGATACAAGGGTATATATGTGTGTGTGTGTGTGTGAACAAATTAGGACTTATGAGAGACAATGATGGGTGGTAGTCAATGTGGTGCATTGAATTCAATTAAATATCCACACATAATTGAATTTTTGGATGAAATTTTAATTAATTTTGAGCAAAAAATGGATTAATGCTCCTATTTAATTAATTAATTACCATATGAAATTCATGCTAGCACTGATTATTGACCAGTGATATTAAATGTGTAAGTTACATATGTTATATGTTACAATAGAATTCTTTCAAATGCCTATAGTAACTATTGATCAAATTTGATTGTTTTATATCAATTCAAGAAGGAAAGGAGTTTTCATCCTTAATTAATGATCTGGGAAACTAATTTTTTAATATTGTATGCCATTAAAAGTTTGAGTGAGCCAAATGAGTTTTACTTTATCTAAACATAATTATTTATGAATTATTTTATAGGGGCATGTTAAATGTAGGAACCATTTTACTATATGCAGGAACATTTTTAAAAATTTTACTAGTGAAAAGACAAAAATACCCTTTACACAATTTTTACTTATTTACTCCACTCCCTCACTCATTTACACTAATTTACACTTTCACTCAACTCATTTCACTCCACTCATTTACACTTTACCTCTCCACCCATTTACACTCACTCATTTTCACTCCACTCACTTAACCACAAGTGTATCAAATTATGGTCGATAATCACGAGTACGATCCATATTTCACCATAAGTAAACAATCTATACACTTTTTTTACTTAAAATTGGTTTTTTTTTCTTTCAAAAAATGCTATCTGGGGCAAAATCTCGCCCGGCGTAGGCGACATTTTCTGGACTGGGCGAGATTTTGTCCGAAATCACACCCAGAATGGGCGACATTTTCTAGAAAATGTCGCCTACGCCGGCCGAGATTTTATCATATTTCCGCCCGGAATAGGCGTCATTACCTGGAAATGTTGCCGCTCCGAGGCGATATTTTTGAGGACGGTAACATTTCCAGAAAATTTCGCCCACCAAGGGAGGAAATTTACAAAGGCTTCTCCCACACCGGGTGACCCTTTTACAACATACCGCCAGCCTTATGCGACATTTTGCAAAAAGGCTGCCCGGTATAGGCGACATTTTTTTGAAATGTCGCCTAAGGCCGGCGAAATTTTTGTAAAATGTCACCCTCGATGGGCGACATTTTGTGAAAATGCCTCTTGGCCCTGGTGACATTTTTTTAATAATGTTGCTCAATCTGGGCGACATTTTTAAAAAATGCCTCCCAGTGAGGGCAGGATTTATACAAAAATTTTGCCCATGCTGGGCAGGATTTTTAAGGAAACAATTTTTCGATTCAAATTCTGTTTAAGTATACTCAGCAATCTTTTTATATTGACAGGATATACGTATTGTCCTGGATGAAATATTTGCTGACCACACTGAGGTATTTCAAACGGATGAAGAGTTCACAACTAGGGAAGATTTGATTGTTTGGGTGAGAACTAGAGCCGCCGAGAACAATGTGACTGTAAAAATTACTTCCTCTTCAAAAATATTGGGGCTTTTTCTTACAAAATGGAGAAAAGGGCTAGTGGATATCGGTTGCGAGAGATCGGGAGAAGTTAGAGATAAGCTACCCCTACCTGAAGGAAAAAGCAGGCGAAAAAAATACCAGCAGCAAGTTGACGAGTTGCCCATTTAAACTTGTGGGAAAAGAAATTATTGGGGGGAATTGGAAGTTAGATGCTATAAACTGTAAGCACAATCTTCAATTACACGAAGTTAGTAATTGGCATTCAGCGAACTCACGGTTAACAAAATCGGAGAAGAAAAAGATTGCAGAAATGACAACTGTTAACATCAGGCCGAAGCATATGTTGGCACAATTGTGAGCTGATGGTCCGCAAAATGTCACCCACATTAGACATGTGTACAATGAATCAGCAAAGATTAGAAGGGAGGTGAGGGGAGATTTGACTACCATTCAGTATTTCTTCAAATTTTTACGTGATCACGAAATACATATATTCGCACACAGTGGTTACTCGACCAATTCCCACATTACCCATAAAAAATAACGTACATTTAAATGATATAGAAATATTACCTCATCTGCCCTCAATCCATCCAGTGCGAGCCTGTATGAGAGCAAATCCCGTCTAGCCTCACACTTTTTGTCGGTGCCGATGTGGCACTTCAGTGCGGTAGACGTATTGTTAGTCCAGGATCTCAGTTTTAGAAGACTAAATGTGGGAAAATACTTGTATATCCAGCTCTAATAAACATAATATATATATAGTGAAATTAATGAACCATTATGGATTATTGAACTAATTTATAAATGATTCATTTACCTGCAATAATGTCAAACACCTTCCAAGCTGAGCACAGTCCGCCTTAGAGGCCCTCCAAAGATTGCGATACAAGTTCACCAAGCAAGCTGCACCCCAAGCATGTCCCCTTACGCTCTCTATATTGCGGAGGAAAGGCAGGAAATAACCAGGAACGTGGGTTTTTTTCTTATCCACGAACAGAGTGTTTCCTACTAACCACAACCAATACCCTACGGCAGAACTCACAGGTTCCCCCGGTCTATTGTCACAATATTCTCGAAGTAGGGACATCTTCACACTTGCAAAATCCCGCTCCCCCAACTCAGCTGGCTCTATCCCTAGCATGCCTAAAAGCTCCGCCTGTAATTGTGACGGCTTAATTTTCCATGAAATTGGATATCCGACAATCGAAATTCCCAATATATATGCCACATTATGCAGAGTGATGCTCATCTCTCCGAAAGGCAGGTGGAATGAATTGGTTTCCGGATGCCATCTCTCCACAAAGGCACAGAGCAGTGCAGAGTTTAACTCAGGATGCATGCAACATCCCAAATGTGCCAAACATAATTGTGCCACTAGGCTTTTCACCTCGGCTAACACCCACTTTATCACACAATCGTACCCATGATGGCACTTCAACATTTCACGTTCCTACGTAATTTAATAAATATATGAACACATTTTAGGCACCAAGTTATTAAGCATAATTCGAATCAAGTTATAAGGTATATTTCAAAACAAGTAAATAGCATAATACAATACCTATCTGTGCCATATGTAGTAGGCAACATGACCCTTGAAACTCTGCAACAACTCAGGATTTGCAGGTCCACCGTCAATCGGATGATCTAGAATAGGGAAAATGGCAGTTTTGGTCCCTTACGTTTGGCTCAGTTGCGATTTTAGTCCCTTTTCTTTTTCTCTCAGCAGTTTTGGTCCCTTTGGCAATTTTGGTCATTTTTATCGATATTTGGAGGTAAACCGATAATCTGGGGCATTAAAAATATATTTCCAAATTCTGGGGCAAATTAATAAAATCTAAAACCTATTAAGGGGCTTTTTGTAATTTTATTCCCCTAAGAGGGAAAAAAAAAATAGAAGAATCATCTTCTTCTTCACGAGAGAAGGGGCCGCGCCGCCGCTGCTCACCACCCTCTTCATCCTCATAGTCGGCATCAGATTCAAACCAAAAACTTCCGTTTGATATTTTTTTCCCTTTGTTTCCGATTCCGATGGAGAGAAAATGATACGGGAGCATGGATAAACTGCAGAAGACCAAGTCCTCCCTTCCCTTGCGCAACGGGTGACGAACAGGTCCTTTGCATTGCAAATCCTCGTTGTTTGCTAGTTCCATTTTTCTAGCTTTTCGTTGATTCCAGAATTGGTCAACAGACCTTGCTTCTCTGCAATCTGTTAGGATAGCTTCAGTTATTTCATAATTGATTTTTCTAGCATTGTAATCATGGCCAAGTTGAGGCCTATAAATAATTCAGTGACATGCATCATGAAGCATGAATAAGAAATACCTTTTCCCTCTTCTTGAATATCCCTTCTTCCTCCCGTGTTCTCCCTCTTCTGCCCAGAATGTCTCGACGTTCGAAACAGAAAACAACAAAATATCATTTTTGTTTGCTCATTTACTTAATTATTAAATGATTACTTTATTACCGAAAACAATGTGGGAATGTTGAAACTAGCCAAAGAAGCCAACTCCATTTTGTTTGATTACAGGATTCCAATGGAGTCCTGCGGCGCATCTGTCGAGAGCCCAATTTCAATGAACGGACTGCCATCAGCGTATACGCGCCGGAGACCGTCGGCTGCGTGGTGGTGGACTCCGAGGTTAGATACTGGGAAAGCCGGCCTGATTGCCGTCTTCGGCAATGGCGAAGTAGCTTACAGGTTTAACTGTTGTGGATTGTTCAGGGGATGTGCTGGATTCATGGAAGTCGGTGTGGAGATTACAATTTCCAAAAAAAAAAAAGTTTTAGATTTTATAAATTTGCCCCATAATTTGGAAATATTTTTAAATGCCCCAGATTACCGGTTTACCTCCGAATCCCGGTAAAAATGACCAAAATTGCCAAAGGAGCAAACATAAGGGACCAAAACTGCTGAGAGAAAAAGAAAAGGGACTAAAATTGCCACTGAACCAAACGTAAGGGACCAAAACTGCCATTTTCCCATCTAGAATATGGTATTTCTTCCACCCAGCATCCATCCAAAACACTGACCTAGCCTCGGAACCCATTAATGCTTTAACTTTTCCAATCCCTCTTGGTTTGTTGCTTGCATTTGGCCATTCGGTTTCATAGTCCAACTGATCCGAATTCCATTCAATTTCCCCCTGAGACAATTCCCTCTCAATCCGTTCAGCATTTTCCCTTGCTGCATCCTCAGCCGCATTTACAATGTAGTACGGTGCAAATTCATTTTGACTGTAATCATCATTACTTGTGCCCTCCACATTTACAGTCCTGATAGAAGCACGTGATCTTCCTACCATTCTTCTCTGACGCTCGGATGTCGTGAGAGGGATGCGGGCATCTATTCCCTCAATGGATTGCATTTCCTCCGTGGTTCTTATTTCCTCAT
This sequence comes from Leptodermis oblonga, assembly GCA_016801395.1. Lineage (NCBI taxonomy): Eukaryota > Viridiplantae > Streptophyta > Magnoliopsida > Gentianales > Rubiaceae > Leptodermis > Leptodermis oblonga. The sequence continues at coordinate 30,362,450 of CM028756.1, read as the reverse complement.
TGGATTGAATTTCCTCATTTGATTGTATTTCCGCAGTGACTTGTTTTTTTCTTCTGCCAAACATCAACAGTTTATTTTTGAATCTATCTCCCATCTGAAATAATAACAAGACGCAATAGGCACTACAAAAACAATTGAAAATAAAACAGCTCAGAAATGAGAAAAAAAATATCAAAAAAAAATAATAATAATAAAATCCCGCTTGAGCTCAGCGGGATTTGCAGGGGGATTTTCAGAAAATATCACCGTCCTATGGCGGGATTTTTCATGAAAATCCCGCTGACCTTAGGCGGGATTTTTGGGTGAATCCCGCCTGAGCTCGGAGGGATTTTCTGAAAATCTCGCCTGAGCTCCGCGGGAAATAAAAATTAATAAAATCCCGCCTGAGCTCGGCAGGATTTTCTTATAATCCCACCTAAGCGGGATTAATCCCGCCCGAGGTAGGCAAGATTTCAGAAAAAAAAAACGTGCCTGAGGTCGCGGATCAAATATCTGGCCAAACTTCCAACCCCCAAAATCGCAAATCCGGCCAATTTCACAAACAATTCCCCCAATTCGTACAAACCCACAATAAACCCATAACAATTCCGACAAAAAATACATACAAATCCCACAAAACATCAACCAAACTAATAGGAATTTCTAAATTGAAACTATACCTCAGATTTTCGAGCTTCAAAACCGAAACTGAAAGCTTCAGATTTTGTCTAAGAATCACGAGTTTCAAGCTTCAATTTCCGAGAAAGCCGCCGCTAGCTTCAGATTTTTGGATTTTGAAGCTTCAGATTTTTCGATAGCTTCTGCGAAGAAGTGATTCACGAGAGGGAGAGGAACAAGAACAGTTTTTGCACATGAATAGTAACATTTACCTTTCAAAATAGCTGAGAGGCATTATAGACTATTCACAGAAAAATGTTCCTGTGAATAGTAAGTTAGTTCCTGCATATAACAATTGCCATTTTATATTATGCTTTGAATGAGTTAAAGTATGATTATGCCATTCAAAGTTATATTTCAGTTGTTATAGTTTGAGAATATATATACTTAACGTTTTGAAGATCTCAATCAAAAGGGGGAGAATAAGAATTATGAGAAGTATAAAATAGTTAGTGGTGTATCTAAAATTGAATTCTGATTGGACTATGCCCAAAAAGGAATAAAATCCATAAAAGTTATAAAGAAGAGAAGAGTATAGGTGTAAGAGATCAAAATAAAAGAGATGTTTTATCGATTGTGGATATTAGTTGTGGGTATCAGTTTGGACATCGGCTGTGGATATAGATAAATTGTTATTAATGAGCAGAATTTACAAGTATTTCTAAGAATATCATTCAAGAAAGGACATGATGACTCTCGCTAATGTCTAATAGCTGGATGGAGGTTACAAATGAATTAAAGCTCGATGGCGGTTACAAAGGAATTAAAACCCGATGATGATTACATAGAAATCCAATAGACAGAAAAGACAAATGTACTTAATAAATACAAAGGGGAAATCTGTAAGTTAAAGGTACGCAATTCTTCTTTGATTATATTGAAATTATAGATTATTGTGCTTACTAACTTAAACGTCGGAGTGATACAAGGGAGATTGCCCGCATCTTCATGGCAATTCCAATATCTAGAAGAAGCATTTCAATATCTAAGAGGTTTCATCAGTATCTTGCTATAGGTTAGGGGTATCCAATTTCCTTACTGCAAATTGTGTTTCATGTGTTGTTCAGAGTTTTGCTATGGAAGGTTACTATTTGAAATTGGATATCTAAATATTCAATCCAAATTGTACTATGATATTTCTACTACTATTTTCAAAGAACAACAAGTGGTCAAGTGAAACAATGCACACTAAATTGAAGATGTATGTTGTTGTAAAAGAAAATTTAAGTATGGAATGGTGTCCATAGAGCATATCATAATTGATCTTATGTTTGACTCATTAGAGAATGACGCAAAAAATTTTGGGAACAAATGATTCCTTGGGGTCTTATGAAATTTTGAATGATTGCTCGCTTACGGCATGAGACACATTATGGGAATATTATGTCTTGTTTTAGAGCACATTATTGTTTGAAGTGTTATGATAGGATTTAACATTTGATCACTCAATGAATATAAATGTTGAATTTTTATTTTCCCTCATTTAGTTAATCTGCATTTAATTAGTTATTAAAATTGTGGTACATGGAAGAGAGTATGCGTAGGGTAAAATATAATTGTTTTTTGGCCACATTATTGAAACTCATCCATTCATGTGGTCAATCGTTTAAGTGAGAGAATGTTTTATCTTTAATTAACTGAGTGTGGAGTTCATGACCACACAACTTAGTTATATGTTAATTTTTAACCTATTTAAGTACTAGATGAACAATTTTCTTATCTTAGTTAATAAAATGTTACATAACATTAAAATCACTCTTAATTAGGAGTAATTAACAAATGGTGAAAATACACAAAGAGACCTAACGTGAACATGACTTGTGATGGAAAAGTCTACTTTACAAATTATAGGCTGAATTGATAAATTAGTCACCTTATTTTGGAAATGTTGACATTTTAGTCACCTTATTTTTTTATTATTTTTTTGGTCACCTTATTTTGTTTTTGCACTATTTTAGTCACTCTGTGAAAATGCTCCGTTAAGTGCCTAACGGAAGACTTTTTTTGAGGATATTTTTGTCATTTTTGAAACAACTTCGTTTTAATAACAAATACTAGTCTTTTTTTTTTCTTATTTTATAAAAAAATGGTCTTCTTTTTCACGTAAATTTTTTATTTTTCTTTTTTGTTTGTGAAAAGAAAAAAAATCCCGATTCTGCTTATTCTTCCGTTCAAATTCAGATCTAATTCTACTAAAAAAAATTTTTCAGATCCAATGAGAGAAACTCTATCAAACCCATTTTCTTTTTTAATGTTCCATTCAAACCCAAACACAAATGTTGCCATGTAATGTATAAAATTTCCCAATAGCAAAGAAGAAGAAAGCCCCCAGGGGCTTAGCTCAGTTGGTAACTTGGCAGCAGATTGCAGCCAAGGACGCAGGATCGAGCCCTGACAGTCGCAGTGTGGGATTTTCATCCCCCAATGTGGGGGGTGGATCCTTGTGGGCACCAGGCACTGGTCCTCCTGCCAATGTTATCGCTGAGTCACCCTGATTTACCCCTCACACGAGGCTCATGGGGCTGGACGGTGTGGGCCCTGCGGGCGAGGGATATCGCCTTTTGCAGCCAAGCAAAGAAGAAGAAGGCGGCAATGAACAGCTATGGACAAAGACACCAAACGTCCCACTGGTTATTAAAAAGTAATCCAACCCATCTGCAAATCTAAAAAGTTTAGAGAATGGCGATGAAGGCGGCTACGGATCCGGCTTCTCTAGATCTCGTCTCCATCATCATTCTTCTTCTTCCCATCAGAACAATTCATGTCCCGAATCTCAAAAAAGGTCATTTTTCTGCTTCTTCTTTTTTTTGTGAAATAAACAAACCCTGCAGTGAATTTTTTTCTTTTTCACAGATCTGTAACCTCCAAAGTATTCTTCATCCTCTTGCTTTGAAAAATTCAAAATCGGCCATGGATAACTTCGCGAGGCTGCTGGATTTTTTGTTATTGAATAAAATCGGCGGTGGAATAAATTAGGAGAAATTACAAAGTCTGTCGGAGCCCTGGAGATGAATTTAGCGAAAGCCCCCATGAAATACTTGTGTTGCAAACTTGCAAATTAACTAAACTATGGAAGGTTGAAGACTCAAAGAGTCAAAGGTGGGTGTGTTTGCAAGCTCAATTGGGAAGTGGAAAATGGAAAGAGAGGGAAAGAGGCGTGGAGGTGGTGGAAAATGGAAAATGGAGAGAAAGGGAAAGGGGGAAAGAGGAGAGGAATGAGTGACTGGGAAAGGGAGTGAGGGTGGGGCCGACAATGAGTAAAAAGAAGATGGGCTGTTTGAAATGAAAATAAATGAAAGGGAGTGACTTTAATGTACAGGAGGAAAGAGATTGAAAAAAGACGAGAATGTATCTAAGAAAATTACTCCATTAGTGATTCAACGGAGACCAGTTGATGGAGTGATTAAAAAAATACAAAAATGAAAGTATAGTGATTTAAAAAATAAGTGACCAAATTTTCAACCACCCTAAATTATATATATATATATAACAGCTCTGAGCATGTGCTGCGTGAGTATATGTTTAGGGCGCAACAACTTTTGGGGCCCCAATTTACATGTTATGAATTTTCTTTTGTTTTCATTTTATTTATTTATTTATTTATTTATTTTTGTTGAACGACACCAACTAAACAAGAAAAAAAAAAAATCAAACTCACACCCAAGCCCTAGCCCTAGCCCAATCTTCCAAATCTGTATATCTATCTAGCTCTCCCTCCCTCATCAGTCATCACTCTCACCCGATAACCCCTATTAACCAGCTTCATTTTTTTTTTGGCCAAATTTTTTTTTTCACTCCCTCGTATTTTTTTTATTTTTATTTTCCCTTTTTTCCCCTTCAACAGTTAAGAAGCCTCTTTTTGCCCCCAAAGTTTGTGATTTTTTTTCTTTAATTCAGCACTAACTTTAATTTTGTTTTTGTTTTCATTTGAAGATTGATCTTTGGCATGTTCTATATTTATTTATTGTCAACCAATCCTTCTTTTCTATAAAGTTCGTTTTTATTATTAAAATTTTATTATTTAGGTCTCAATAATTTAAATTATTTGTTTAAATTTATATATTTAAATATTAGATGTTTGGGAATTGGAATTAAAATTTTGTTATTTTTATTATTAATTTGAGTCTAAATTGTTTGAATTAGGGGGTTGAATAGGTTATAGTTGAAATTAAAAAATAATAATTTTTAATTTAGGCAAAAAATATTGTATATGAATTTACATTTGAAACCATAAAAATTGATTTAGGATTTTACAAATTAAAATTAGATATATAAATTTTAAATGTACATAGATGGATGAAATATGATTTCACATGATTTGTGAATTGTGTATTTACTTGATGTGAATGGTGTATTTACTTTAGGGATGATTTTGCATCTAAATATGCAACAAGAATGTTACTTCTTAAGTGAATTATTACATTTCTATTTTCTTTTTGGTGATTTTAAGAGCCTTATTTATGAATATTTTATATATTTTTGTTTTATATTTACAATGACATAAGGGCCCAAATTTATATTATTTAATAGTGTACTTTTTTAGAATATATTTTATTTTTACATTTACAATGACGTAAAAGAGCCCAAATTTATATTATTGAACATGGCCCTTTTTTAGATAGGAATGACCATATATAAATATATATATTTATTTATTTATATGAGTAATATTTATTAGGACAATCCTGATATAACGTATAACAGAACTCATCAGGCATCCACTCACGTAAATATCTATTTTTTTAAAATTGACATATTCTAATTATATGGTATATTTATCTTATGAAAATTAAATTTTTACATTTACTAACGTAAATATAATTATATGTGATATTCGTTAATCTTGTATTTTTTTTTTTTAATAGTACTTAAGGACGAACTTTGTTTTTAGTTTAATTATTTTTGTTCAATGAGAATACAACTTCTCCCTACTCTGATCTTGGTGCAGACACACTCTGTTGCTACCTTTTAAGATAAATTACTTTTCATACCATAGAGGTTTTCCTGGAGGCGTGCTAAATTTGTTCACCCTCAGATTACCGAAAAAATTCATTTTGGTATCAAAGTTAAAATCAGGACTAAAATATCCTGAGGTGAGGGTAGAAAGTCACAAGCATTCTTCGGTTCCATGCAACACAAAAGATGACAATGATGATGAGATGGAAGAAATCACATGTGACGGATGCGCTCAATCCATTGGCCCTACCAAATACTCATTCCGTTCCATTAAAAGAGTCAAAATAAATATACAATTTTTTATAGATGTTAAGGGTACAACCTCAAAAATAGATAATTTGGACACCATTTGTTCTATTCATGTTGTTACTTTTTAAGGGTAAATTAATTGTAAATCATACACAATTATATTAAAAAAGATAGGGAGAGAAATTTTAAAAGTGAATTTTTCTTATGGATCAATTCGATCAGAGACCCAATTTAAATGAACAAAGCAAAAACTAAATGAAGATAAGGGAAGAAGAAATGGAAATTCTCAGGGTTTGAGAGGAAGTGGGGAGAGCTGGGGGAGAGAGTAGGAGGCTGAGGTAGATTTTTTCTTTGTTTTTACTTGGTTTTAATGAACAAATCAAAATCCACTTTAATTAAGAAATACAAGGAAAAAACATTACGATAACATTAATTATTAATTTATTATTATAAAGATGGAATACATCATCCCTTGGTTTGGAATTTTACAATGCGGTACATCCACCTCTGAATCATAATCCTCAAGAAATTAATAACGCAGACAAAAATACATTAATTGAGTAGGAACACATAAGTAATTGTAATTAAACAACAATATTTTTAGAGTTGTGCTAAACGACTAATATCAATGGGGTATGCATCTGATGCCTTTTGAGCTTGGTACGATCTTCTGCCGATGACCACATTGGCCGCTTCAGTTGGATGGAAAGCATCCCAAAACAAATGCTGATTTCTGTTTCTGCATGCCGGTTGCAGTGGAAGACAGGTGATTTGGCCTCTATTTCTCCCTACTCCACAGCACCCTGCATTTGTCACGGTGAAACCTGCAAAAAAAAAAAAAAAAGGTTCAAATTACAAAACGATCCTCCTGTGTATCGGTCGAAAAATAAACATAATGGTCGGAAGATGTTTAAGTGTCGATAAGAATTTAAACGGTCCGAAGGGTGTTGATAATAATTATCGAACCAACTAATAATCTTATCAAATTTTAGGATATGTGTAAATGGTAATGGTACGCTCGTTTGGAGGTTACAAGGTTATGAATTTGATAAATTATTTTAAAACTCAAATCTCATTTGACACGGGTTTAAAAGTTTGTTCATCAAAATCTTATTTCAAAAAAGAATTCTTATTTTGAACATTAAAAATTATTTTTCTCTAAACCCAAACTTTGAGAAGAAATTTTGTTTACTGCCTACTACCTAACAAACAAGATTTTGAAAAAATTATTTCTCAAAATTCTTTTACTAATCATATTTTTTGAAAACTTGTTTTCTAAAACCTCCCTTAAAACCCTCTAACGAACAGGCTAAGTGTGTAGACTTTGTAAGAAGAAATTACCAAAAGATGAGGGACTGTTGATCAAATCCTGGAAAATTCCATAAGCATCAATGTAGATGAATTTTGAATCAGTGAATTGATTGTTCAAGGTGTCCACCAGGCCCTTAAGTTTGCTATTGAACATCTGACAGGCTGAGTTGATTCGGGCCACACATGTTCTTCCATCTGGGCTATTTTGGGCCAAGGCATTTGGGCTGCATCCGATTTGGCCCACTCCAATCAAGACGAACTTCCTTGCTCCAAAATCATGTAGAGTCTACCACAAAATTTCAAACAAACAATAAATAAGAATTGATTATATTGATAAAGGTGGGATAACTGGTTCGCCTTACTATCTTGAAAGGACCCCTTACGCTATGTAAAATTTAATAATTTAAAAAAATTGCTAATGTGTCCCACCAAAAATTAAGAAAAATAAGAGCATTGATAAAGATAAATTAAATTAGTATTTAATTATGAAATATTTGAATATCTTGCTTTACAAAACGTTAGGGGCCTGATTTTGCTACTGAATAAAATATAAAATACACATGGTAAATATAAAGAAGTGGGAAATTAGAAAGAATACTTACTGTGATTTGTTGAGAATATTGTTGGATAAGAACATTAGCATATTGGTCAGGGGTAAATTGCCTGCTGCTGGAGTAAAAAAGAGGCATGAAATAGTTGTTGAGATAGTCATTGCTTCCAATACCAATTGAAAATATGCACTTTCTTAGGTAATCTGCAGCTGTGTTTTCATCTCCAAGGATGTTCACGATTTGGTTCACTGTGTTCTTGTAATTATTTACCTGCCCTGAAAAACTTATCCTTTGACCCTATTCAAATTTTGGCAAAGAAAAAAAGTTAGATTGGTGACCTCGGATCCGAAGAGTAATAATAAACATTTCGACTAATTTATCACAATTTTTTTTATAACAACTCATATGATTTTCATTTGTTGGTTATATTGCTATGAAATTAAAGAATCCTATTTCTAAAATAATACTCATTTAGTGGGACGAAAAGTGTAATAAATAATTTATTTTATATGTTATCCATGACAATCATTTTGTTATAATTAATTAATTTTTAATTTTAGTTTTTGATGTAGAGATAGAATATTATATTTTCAAAGAATATATATAGCAAGAAATGTTAACTGAAAAAATGTAAATGAATAAGTTTGTACCAATTGGCGGCCAGTTTCTTCTCTAATCCCAGCTGCCGCGGAAGCATAATTTACTCCACCTAGTATGGCACGACCACTAGCTCTTGTGTAGGGTGGAATAAATTGATTAAACCCCAACAGTTGAGCTGATGATGGTATAAAGATTATGGTCAGAACAGGGAAAAATTAATGTTCTAAAACAAATTAATTCATAGAGATTTTACCATAGCAAAAATCATTGTAAATGTTCAAAAAGTAACATGACAAAACCCTCATATATAGAACAAGTACTTTTATAAGCAACCTAAACTAGTTACTAGTAACCAATTGATTCGGACTGGCTTACTTCAAAATTCGAAACTATGACAGCAGAGTTGTAAAACTCTCTCATTATGGTCACCTCTACTCTCTTTTACTGGAGTTTAAATAATTACACAATTAATTTTCTCTCGTTTTAGTATACATTGTGTACGCTATTTGTAATGCAAAGTCTCACTTTACATTGTGTGACACTGTGTACTCAATCGTGTAATAAAATATTATTTGTAAATGGTAATAACAACATAAAATAAAACTACTACCATAAATGACTTGTCTTTGAAATACATATGTGTCCAAAATTTACGAATAAAAAAGTGAAATAATATGCATAAATTATTGCTGGTTTTCAACCACAAAAAAAAAAAAAAAAAACCCCATTTGCATGGGGCCGGGCATTTATAACGCCAAGATAAGTGTATAGTACAATAATTGATTCCATCCAAGGATAAGCAACGCAAAAAAGCTAGAAAACGATTGAATACGTTGTGCATTAATTAAAAAAGATCAGCATCGATTTTTTCCCTTGGTCACTATTCATTTTAAAGAACAAAAAATGGAAAACGATTTTAGTTAAAAAGATCAAACTCACCAACAAAATCGACTGTAGTTTTCCCGTTACAAAACCTTCCAGTTGGTCCGCCAGGGAAATCAATTCCATAAGGCAAGTAATTTGCTTTAGCCAAGGAATTAATGTTATTGTTGTTGCCATTGTCCACCAGCGAATCGCCAAAGATGAAGTAACCCGGAACTTGCTGCGCCAAAACACCATAATTGTAACAAAAATTCAGCAAAACCACCATCGCCAAAACTTGAATTCCTCCCACCATTTTCATGAGGAAAATGTTGACAAAAATTTAAAAAGTGGATTCTACAAAAAGGGTTCTTGAAGAAAAGTGTAAAGAAGCAATTAAGTTGAGGTGAGATGAAATTTAGAGGCATGGATGGTTGGATTTATATAGTGAGGATTTGAAGATTTGACTTTCATTTGGAGTCGGCGAAAGAAGAAATAATTAAGACGGGGTGTGAAAAGTGAACCAATTGGAATGATCAATTTGTAAGTTTTATGGGTGGGAAGTCAGTCAGATGCATTAAATTTCACGCGGAGGTGGAGTCAGACTCAGACACTCCGATATTTCTTCTTATTATTGTCACAATCTTTTCCCTGAGTTTTTCTGAAATTGTTATGCCTAAGAACAATGAGTCAGTGCCTCAACAATTGTGACACATAAAGGATTATTCAGAGTTTGGGAGTTTGATTCCTACCTCTGCTTATTCAACTTCGTTTTTCCCTCTCCATAATCCCTAATGTAATCATTAGCTAATAGTGCCGAGTTAAAAGTTATGCAGGCTTTCAATGAAAATGGTTTTTCTTATTTCCCCTTTATATATGGAATGAAATTTGGTGGCTAGTGTTAATGCGAGATTGGATTAATGTTTGGTGTGTAATCCAAAAAAAAAATAAAAAATTGTATAGTGTAGTTTATTTTTCAGTGAATTATGTGTGTGAAGATTTTATATTGATATTTGCAGAAAGAGAAGACTACATACTACGTACTAGTATTAATTTCATGCATGAAATTAAATATTTCCTGATCAAGTTATCTTATTTTTTATTATTTATTTAATTCAATAATTTCTCTCAACTCATTTGAGGTGCCAACCTTTGCTTGTTCACTTCTTGCTGGCTTCAGCATGGCCGACTTCTCTCTCTTTCTACTGCATTGATTATATGGAAGAATGAAGAAAGCCTTAAGTTTGAATTTGTCAATTGTACGTCTCCCTGATTTAAGGAGACAAATTTATAATTTGTAGATATAGCTCTTCCTTTTTCTTTTTCGAGATAGTCTTGTATCTAAGTTGCAAGATTTCGAAAAGGTAAGGGCATGTTTGTTAGAGGGTTGGAGTTTTGGAACACAGATTTTTAAAACATATTTTAAACAAAACAAACAAGTAAACAGGCAGAAAAAAACTAATTTCAAAAACTATATTTAGTAAAAGAATTTTGAGAAACAGTTTTTTTTTTTTTTTTGCAAAATCTTGTTTGTTAAAGTAATAGGCGCCAAATTAGATTTCCCCTCAAAGTGTAGGTGGTATAAACAAAAATAATTTTTAGTGATAAAATTTTTTCTTTTTTTTAAAACGTAATTTTGGAGAACAAACTTTAGAACATATACTAAAGGAAATTTGATTTTTCATGCAAACCGCAAACCACCAGACGTAAATGAATGTAATTTGGCGAGGATCACATGATAAGTTGACACCACACAAGATTTGACTATAGGTGCTCTAATTCATGAACCAAGATTTTGAAGATTACAAGACCAAACCAAGAGGCTAATTTGTCCATCTGGGAGATCACAAAGCATCTCACACGCTTATTTTTCAATGTGGGATACTAACATTTTACTATGACCCACAACAAAATGGAATTACCTAACAAGAGGGAGCCTTCTGTTCGACCGCCTTACTAACGACGGTTCTTCTGCAACTAAAGTCGATATGCGTATTTTCATCCATCAGGGATACATGAGGCTAAGTTTACTTGCGATACATCAGAAGCTAAATTTGATATATCAAAGGCTAAACTTAGACACAGTAGTGGGTAAACTCGATGCACAATATTTCAAAAGTTAACATATACTTGCGACAAATCAGCAGCTAAACTCGGCATATCAAAGACTAAATTGAATTTGTGATAAATCAAATGTTAAAACCCTTACTTGTATTTTCATAACATTCATGTAATACTTTGAAAGTTAAACTCGATATCGTTAAACCATCCAAATACAAGTTTTATTCATTTAATTAATCAAAGAAATTTACTTCCTCCATCTAAAAGGAAAAGAAAATACCGTTTTTGTTATTTTCACATTTTATAAGACCGTTGTGCAAATAAAATTACGATTAGAAAAAATATATAAATTAATAATTATTTAATTATGAGGAAAGTGATACCTCAGTCTATGATTGTTTTGAAATTTGATTAACCTACCGTCGCCGCAAATAATTAGTGGAGACGCAAGTGATGCGCTCGTGTGTGCGTATTTTTAGAGATAATACCTACAGTATTATTAGAATAATGGAATAATAAACTGTGTAATATTATGAGAAAGATAGCCTATATATAAGCAGCGGCGAATGCTGAACAAAATATCAACAGAGGCGACATTAGTGGAAAATTTTTTTTTCCTGGTGTCACTAAAAATACATACTTGTACTACAAAAGTATCAAAATAACCATAATTATATACATCTCGGAAAAAAAAAAGAAAAAAAAAACTTAATGATAGCTAGGCCTGGGCATCGGCGATAGCACGTGGTGGACTCGCCGGTCGGCAGTGGTGGCATTGGCTACTGGAAATTTCGTTTGTTCGCACAATGGGGCGAAGGAGATGAAGTATTTGAGGGAAATTAGAGTTTGGGCTGATGATTAGGCATAGAAATTGGGGGAGGGCTGATTTGTAAATTCATACTTTTTTGAAAATGGCCCCTTATTTTTATTTTTTTAATTTTTCCCTTAGTAGAACAACGTCATTTTACTAAGGGGAGAGAAGGAAAAAAAAAAAAAAGGAAGAAGTCGCCTTCTTCAACTTATTGACAGGGCGGACGATGTAGCATAGCTGAACTTAGGTTTCAGCTGCGGCAGCGACGGGGTGGAGAAGAAGGGTAGTATTACTACTACCCTTCACTCTCGACGATGCCAACGCCCAGCCCTGTGTCCGCCACTGTATATAGGCTAAATAAGGTAATTATTTTAATAGCACCCTTCAAACTCAAAATGGTAGGACCACTTGAGTTTGGACACAAAAAATAAAACGCCTAGAATTTGACTCTGTAGTAGTTGGTCGCCATATGCGATGATATCTGATGGTGGATTTTTGTGTTTGACCGAAAAGATTTTGTTATGGATTTTTCTCTGTTTTTTAAAATTTTTCTTTTTTCGATTTGCCACTATTTCGAAACTAGTCTCTGATATCATGGTAGAATTAATATTAGAATAATGAGAATAATGTAATGTGTCCACTATTATGGAGGAACGCAACGGATGTATACACATCAGCAGCATGATGTGGTACATCCGTCCAATAAAATTTGACCACATAAGCAAAATTTCCACATATGAAAGTTGATAAATAGAAAATATAAATTTAGATCTTAAAAATTAGGTGATTCTAATCATTAATTATTGCCAAAAATATCTCTTTCCAAATTATGGGGCTTGGCATCATCTTACTTAACTGTGCGTCAATGGCAGAAGTTTTGTATTTGTACAAAAGAAGAATTGGAGGCTTTTTTTTCTGCCAATTAAAGCTTGCAATTTATAATTAGCACTACAGAAAGGAACTTGTGTTGTACAAAGAAAAAACTTTGCTAATTGCTAATTGCTAACAATTAAAGGAGCACTATGTCGTCTTCATCTTCAATTGAGAAGGGGGGCATTGGCTTGGTTTGGTGATTTTGGAGGACAGAATTAAGCATGAATTTCTTTCTAGATTTATTGGGATTAGAATCCATCATCGGGTTTATCAATAAAAAGACTCAATCTTTTGATTGTGCCAAATATTCATGCTTAATTACATGGATTAGAACCCAGTTTTGATGTACAAGTTTTCTCCTCCTTTCTGAATTTTGACTGAGAACTTTTTTTTTTTTTGAAAATTAAAATTTTTATTAATGGTGTTGGAAATCGTCCAACTGCAATTGAAAAAAGACCAAGATCCAGTCAATACAACTGATTACAATATATTTGATCTGATAATTAACATATCTGAACTACAACAGTGTATCTAATCTACTAAACTGTAAATCTATACATAGTATAGATCTAAACACAGTAGAAATATATCGTTGAACAAATCTCGTACCGATGGTCACGGATCTACCACTAATTGCTGATGAAAGCTTCAATAATGAATCTTCAACCAAGTCTTCATACGCCATGGCCATGAATCAAATCACCATAGCCAGAAAGAAAATCACCATAGATGAAGAGATAAACAACATTCATGAAGAGAGAAACACCATAAACAGAGAGTAAAATAACATAAACATAGATAAAAATAAAAACTAAAGCAAACTAAATAAAGGATTACAAGAACAAAAGTAGAACTGCTTCCCTCATCCTCCTTCATCAGATGGAGGAGGATGAGGGAAGAAAATAATTTTTAGGGTTTGGAGGGAGGAGGCTGCGGCCGAGAGATGATAATTTTGACTGAGAACTTTGCGCAGACTATGAATAAAGAAAATAAAAGTTATTTCTTTGATGCCTCCGATTCTTCTTTTGTACAAATTCATAACTTCTTTCTGCCATTGACGATTAAGAAAGATGATGCCAAACCTCATAATTTGGAAAGTTATATTTTTGGCGATAATTAATGATTATAATCAGCTAAATTTTAGGATCTAAATTTATATTTTTCATTTATCAACTTTCATACGTGGAAATTTTGCTTATGTGGTCAAATTTTATTGGACGGATGTACCATATCATGCTGCTGATGTGTATACATCCGGTGCGTGGAATAAGATTTCAATATTATGTGACAGATAGCCTATTTATAGGCTCCAAACTTATAGACCTATAATAGGTAACATGCTTAAACTATGAAAGAAATACTAAATAAGGTAACACTAACTAAGGTAATTATTCTAGCACGTATAGTGAAGTCTGATGTCGAACCGTACATTCATCTAAGAGGAGACTCCCTATATATATGGGAGAGACTATAGTCGTCCGTTTCTTCTGGATGGTCCCCTCAAATTGATTTGAATCCTTAGATCGACTATCAACAGTTAGCAACGGCGGAACAAATAAAATTTTTTTTTTTGAAGGGTACAACATATATTTGAATAAATTTTTTCTAATAGTTAAATACAGATGTAATATTTTTTTAATAGTCATATATATACCACTAATAACAGTGTAGGAGTAGTTGGAGGGGTCTGGGGACCACCCCTGGTTCAGCCCATGACGACAGAGTTATGAGTTATAGATGTGAGGTAATGTTTTAGAGACATATATAATCTAGTTGCTACCGGCTTAATAAATTTTAGTAGTATTTGGAATTATCAAATAATTATGAACTATTTCCCTCCGTTCTACTAAATGAGTCTACTTTGACCAATGTACAACTTAGTATGAATGTTAATGTATAACACCTAAAATAGTTAATTTGACACACTTTATTTCATTTATATCATTTTATTAAATATGAGCTAATTGTAGATCCCACATGATTATATTATCTGATAAGGGTAGGAATAGTAAAAAATTTGAAAGTAAATTCTCCTATTGAAATAAAAAATATTTTTTAAATTAGACTCTTTTAGGTGAACATATTAAGACAGAAGAATTTTTATTTATTTATTTGTTTTTATGGTGGGGGAACTTGAAAAACAAAGGATATTCAAAGAGATGGAGTAGTATTATTTGTGTGGGTAGCAGCAAACCAATTTACAACATCTATGTGAAAATTTGAAAGTGAATTCTCCTATTGGAATAAAAAATATTTTTTAAATTAGACTCTTTTTAGGTGAACTACAACTTATCAAAGTTGTAAAGAATACCAATTTGATGTATTTTCAGAGGAAATAATTTATGAATTTTTTGACTAACAAATGTAAAGCAAGGTTCTAGAGAATCTATTATGGAGCTTAAGAAAGGAGATAAAAAATTTAGAAAATGATAAATGATTTTACATATATACAAGAAAATTTATTATTTATATATATACATTTTTTTATGTTTTATTATTTTTATTATATATATATATATACATGAAAATAAATCAAACGACTATATATTATAACTAATGAAGATTAAAAGAGTTATCTTTCTAAGAAACAATAAAATTTACCGAGTACTATTTGTTCCCATGCATGGAAGAATAACGTTTTCTAACAAATATATATATATATATATATATCAAATTAATTTTGTGTATATAATTATGTGTTATTTATAATAAATTTACACTTGAAAAATTAAAATAATTAAATGATAACGATAAATCACTTATTTTAAAAATTAATAAAATGTCATACTTTATTAAAAATATGACTTTTCCATTGTAATACAGGGGTAATCATATTTAATTTTCTTTATCTTTTATACATGTACTAATATGATTATGTAAGATTCACAACCAGTAAACATGCCAAAAAGTAAGTGCATATAAGTGAAATAAATAATAAAAAATTTCACTTAGAAAAAAATAGTAACAAATTTAAAAATCATTAAAAATATTATATTTATTTAAAACATAACTATTTTAACGAGATGAAAAAAATTCAATCATACTTGGCTGAATAACTTTTATTGGACTGGAGTAATAATTTTTATTTAAAAAAAAAAGAAAAACAGAATTTCTATTTCTTCTCTCAGGGCATGGGATTTTTTTTTTATTATAAAAAAAGTGTCATACAAAAGTGTCATCTATGATCCAACAATTTTCATTTCTCTTTTCTTATTACACTTGTATGGCGAGAGTTTTACATCACGTGATCTGAAATAAATATCCATTATAATGAATAAGACCAGAAGGAATTATTGTAATGAATACAAATATCTTTACTACAGTTTTCGTTCTATTATAAAAATTTATTTTATAACATGATAAAATAGACTTTTCTTATTTTATTAAAAAAGTTTACTTTATAATATAACAAAAGGGATTCTTCTGATGAAATAGAGGGAGTATTAAATATCATATTAAAAAAAAAAAAAACTATTAAAAATCATGTTCTATTTAACCCTTCAATCAAAAGAGGGAAACAACCATGCATCCTGATAAGCATGCTTGACCGCTCAAAGTTTTTGATGGAACCAACCCCAACAAACATTTGACTTGGTCTCTCTTGATTTCAGAAATGGTCAATGCCAAATAATTTCCACAACTTTCTAAAACCAAATTGAACAGATTAGTAATTATTTATTAACGTACGTTAAAATTGACTCGATACATATCATGATCATGTTATAAATTTGATACTTTCCGTCCTATTAAAAGACTTCATTTTTAAAAAATATTTTGTTTTAAGAAAAGAGTCTACTTTCAAATTTTTTATTCTTTTGATATTTACTAATATAATCATGTGTAGTTTACAATTAGCTTATATTTCAAAAGTAGAGATAAAATAGAATAAATTGTGTAAAATTAACTATTTTAAATGTTATATCTTGATATTCATAATAAATTACACATTTGTCAAAATAGACTCTTACAATGAAACAGAGGAAGTAAAACATTTTCAAATGGTTTATATATCACAATCCCACCAAATAATGGTTTCTTTTTCTTCTTTTTTTTCCTGTTGAGAAAAGCTTTTTTTTTTTAATTTTTATTTGTTGGATCTAGAAATTATCTTTTTTACTATTTAGGCTTAATCACTATTTACCCCCGTATTATTCTCTTTTGACTACTTACCCCTCATGTTTTTAAAACTAACTCTTTACCCCTCTCCCCCTTTGATTAAGTCATGTATAATAATCATTAAATTGACAAAATTACCCCCATTAAATGATGACTCCCAATCCATGTCACCCCCGACCTCTCCGCCACATCACCTACCTTCAGGAGATCGAGTCTGGATTGATTTCAAATAAAAGACAAATTATGCTACTAGCTGGGATTAAACACACGACCCTCCACTTCCTTACACATGGAATATCCACTAGGCTACTAATATTTTTGATATCAATTATAGTTCTCATTAGATTTATCCTTCACTCTCTCTCAATTCCCCAAATAAAAGAATTATCCTTTTTACAAGAATCATCATTTTTTCTTCCAAAATTTTAAATTTTGAATTTTGAACTGAATAGAAAATTAAGTGAATTTTTTATGGAAACCCAAACTTTTTTATGTAACCAAAAACATTTTATGTAAAGTTTTTGGATTTACATAAAAAAATTAACTTAATTCTCTACTCAGTTCAAAATTTAAAGTTTTGGAAGGAAAAAATGATGATTCTTGTAAAAAAGAATGGAAAAGAACAGAGTTTATGCTCTTTTGAGATTTGAGAAAGAGTGAATGATAAATCTAATGTGAACTATAATTGATATCAAAAACATTAGTAGCCTAGCGGTTATACCATGTGCCAGGGAGTGGATGGTTGTGTGTCAATCCTAGTTAGCAGCATAATTTTTGCCTTTTATTTGAAATCAATCCAAACCCGATCTCCTAAATGTAGGTGATGTGGCAGAGGGGTGGTGATGTGGCAGATGGGTTGTGATGTGGACAAGGAGGAGTCATCATTTAATGGGGGTAATTTTGTCATTTTAATGATTATTATACAGGACTTAGTCAAAGGGGGTAGAGACTTAGTTTAAAAAATATGGGGAGTAAGTAATCAAAAGGGAATAACATAAGGGGTAAGTAGTGATTAAGCCTACTATTTACTTTCTCTCACGCACGATATGTGTTCTCACCGTTAGTAGGTTTTGGAAAATATAAAATATGTACCAATTAAAAACATTTAATAAAAATTTACGGTACAAATAAAAACAATGAAAATGAACAACCTAATGGCGAAATTTAGGGACCGACATGATAACTTAGCAATTGTACGTCCACGTTTCGGTCTTCTTTGTTTTTTGGGGTTGGCAATGTAAGAGAAATACATGCAGCTCGTAAGGTCCATTATCGAAACTTGAAGAAACTATTCGATTTATTTGCTCAAAAAAATTTTTTTTTTTTTCTAATATTAGTAATTGAAGTGTTAGAGATAATTTTACTATTTTCATCTCACATAAAGAGTCATATTTTATTTTATCTTTTATCACTAAAAACGATAACATTACTAAACTCTTTTAGTGTGACGTAAGAAGTTTCTTATTGATCGACGAGGGGGAAGGTATGAGTATATGATCAATTGATGTTAGAACAGTTGTAAATCGGCTATAAAATATTTGAGGCAAAGGTTCATTTTAACTCCTAAAGTTCTACCCTAGGGTCAAATAAGCCCTTAATATTATTTTGGGTCTAAATAAGCCACTAACGTTGTATGTTGTGTCCAAATAAGCCCCTAACATTATTAGGTGTGTCCAAATATACCCTTTAATGTTTACAGGATTGTGCCAAATTAGCCCCTCTCCGTTAAAGTGCTCTTACACATAAATGGGTTAAATTAGTCCTATTTTATTATGTCAGGGGGTTTATTTGGACTCAAAAAACGTTAGAGCCTTATTTAATCATTGGACAAAATATTAGGGGTTAAAATGAACTTTTGCCCAAATATTTCTATAACTTGAGCATTAATAAAGTTATATGCATGACCTATGCCAGTAGGCAATAGGGTAGATGTTTTGACTTAAGACTTCATCAATGGAGCCAACCTTCATCAGCTCTACAAACTCACTAATATATCCCTAGTGGAGAATGAATCAAAGTCAGCTGTTATGCCTTCCAATCCAACTCCTCTAAAAGGAGTTGGCTAGCTAGCTAGCTAGGACCATGCTGCTTGAGAATGGATTGAATTACCCCTCCAAAGTTGTAATCTAACATGGTTCAGTAGCAAACACTACTACAAGTGAACATCTGTAAAATTACGGGTTTGAATCTCTATTAAAAGGAATTTATCAAGTCGATTTTGGAGCGAGTGAGACCTATATAAGTCCCGTATTTAATTATTAATAAATAAATAGAAAAAGTTGTTCCCCCAATTATTTGTTGTACTATACATATTATTTGTGAAATTTAGCTTAATATATTCTTTTTTATAAAGCAAACTACGGGTGATTAGTTTGTTTTTCTTTTCGTTTTTTATAAGCAATTGAATATTGTGGATTTTATTATTGGAAGAAGCACTCTAGCGCAACTAAATATAAGATTCGATCTAACAATTAATGAGAAATTATTTACAAACACTGCACCTAATCAACAAAATCATGAACTTTTACACGTTAATGTTTTAAACTGATAAAAATCAAGTAAAATAATGAAGATTACCGGACAAATTTTGTACCAATGAATATGGTCTTGAATTTATTATTAATCTCACAAAAAAACCTAAAAAATGAAATATTTACCCAATCTATACAATAAATATAGATTTATTCTCCCCACAATGTACTTAAAATAAATCTATACTTATTTAACAATGTAAAACTATTTTTCTCATCCTTTTATGTATTTTCTTTTACTCTTTTAATACTAAATATATAGGATAATAAATTTGTTAATAAAGTAAGACATATAATTAAATTAAACCAATGATATGGGATATTGATGTTTTATATGTAGAAAGGTAATAATATTATACCGGATGGACTAAAAATGATACTGCTCTACAGCGTAGACAAAGTCGTCCCGGGTAACATGGGGTAGGCAGAAGCTTTTAATTGTCACGTAGGAGCGCGCTAGGTACAATATTATCAATAGGATAGTACGAGTAAGTGCCGAAATGATTGTTACGCATAAAAAGTCACTCAAAGATTAAAAACTCGATTCATGTCTCTGTTTGTTCAGATCGGCAGGACTCGACAAAAGATTTTTCAATTTCGTTTTTTCCTTCTCTACATACTTCCTCTGTAATTGATAGGTAACGGTACCAAATTAAAAAAAAAACAAAATATTATCAATAGGTTACAATCACATTAAATTTGACACTGAAAATGGATCGATCCATCAACGTGAGTCTTCAACGAATACAGTTTAGATCCAACAGTGAATGAGAATTGTGATCACTTTGCAGTTGGCAGTCGGCAATTCGTAGGCTTAAAACGAAAAGTGCAACTGCATGTGCTATTAATTGATTACCCCCTCGGTTCTTTTCAAAGTTTTTTTTTCTTTTATTTTATTTAATAATTGGGATGTGCATATAACTAATTTTTAAGAAGTATTTCAACTACTAGCTCAATAGCAAAGTCAAGTTTAAGAGAAATACACTCAAAAGGGATTGTTGTCATATTTGAATATAAATGAATCGATATGACATGACCATACATAATAGCGAGATATGATCTATATAACCGATATAGTAAGACAAATGCTTAGTTGTTATTATAAACTATGTAAATCTGAAATCAAGAATATTAAACTAGAGAAGTTACAAATATATTTTGGTAAGAAAATATCAACTTCTTCTTATGTTTTAGAAAAGCTCACTTTTACACATGTACATTTTTTATGGTGGAGGCCAAAGTACAACACATAAAATTTAATACCATTTGTTTCATCTGTGTCTTTACTTTTAAGGGTTGGTTAATTGCGAATCATGCATAATTATATTACTCCCTCTGTCCTACTTAAAAAGTCCACTTTTAAATTTTCTTTTTGTCCCATTTAAATATTTCACTTTGGATTTGTTTACTTTACATATCCTTGCTAATATAATAATGTGTGATTTGCAATTAACTCTTATTTAGAAAGTAAAGATACAAATGAAAATATATTGTCAAATTATTTATTTTAGATGTTGTACCTTACATCACATAATAAGTTGTACGTATTTCAAAGTGGACTCAGTGAGATAGAGAGTGTAATAAGGATAGGATCGATGGATAAAAAGTTTGAAAGTAAACTCTTATATTGAAACACAAAATGATTTTGACAGTGGACTGTTATAATGAAGTAGAGATGAGTATTTTTTTTAAAATTAAATTATAATTTATAATAAAAACTTTATTAATTTCTTTTATATATTGAAATTTTTAAATAGCCACCAATTTGAGAACAAAAAAAAAAAATTAGTTGTAACTTGTAAGGATACTTAAAATAAATTTAAAACTGTGAGAACTGTTAAGACTAAAAGTAGGAACAAGGTAAACTTTGAAATTATCACTATAGTCAAACCAACTTGTTTTCAACAAGAATTAGTTGCAACTGCGTGAAAGGCATTCATTAGTTACCTTTTAATGTGCAACTGGCACACAAATGAAAACAGCAACAACTACGAGACATATCAATCAACAAAATCAATATAAGACCTTTGAATCTACTAATTACAGTAACATCAAAGCTAGCTCTACAACAATATACCATAGAACCTCCATAAATTAATACTCGGTAAATTAATAATCTCTCTACAATAATAAATTTATCCGGTTCGGATTTGAGCGAGTTCAAAAAATTACAAATTTAAATAAAATAATAGGATAATAAACTTTAGGACACCCTCTATATAAATACATAATCCCAAAAATATCATAAATTAATAATTCTCCAAAATTTTTACCAATATAATTTGGATAATTTACTAAAATATAAACCTATTATTGTTTGTCTTTTCTTGAAATTTAAATTTAGGTGAATTTAATCTCCAACTTCTTTAATTGCATCGAAAACTTCCAATGTAGAATTCATGAATTGCAACAAACATTGCGAGGAGTCGCGCCTTATTGAGTTTGATGCATTTTATCGAATATATATTTTTTCACTGTTATAATGTACAATAAACTCATTAATACAACTGATTTGTACAATGTGAATATCTAAATTATACTAATTTAAAAGCATGAATCCATTGAAAGAAACTTGTATGTATGGGGGAAGGTAATAGAAGAGCCTTATAACTATGAGTTCATGGGTTCGAACTTTGATGATGTAAGAGTAAAAATAAATAAATAAAATGGTAAAACTAACTTGCACAATTTATCTAAGTTTATGTTTACGGAAATTGAAAAACACTCTTTAAAATAATAAATTATTAATTATTTATTAAATAATATCTCTATAAATTAATAAAATTTCATGGTCTCAACATTATTAATTTATAGAGGTTTTACTATACTCTCAATCTTCAATATAAGGTCACATTTCTAATACTCCCTCTGTCCCACTCAAAGAGTTCACTGTGAAATGTGTACAACTTATTATGGTTTGTGAGCTACAACACCTAAATTAAGTAATTTACCACCATATTTTTCACTTATATCCTTACTTTAGAATTAAGGGTTAATTGTGAACCACACATTGTTATATTGGTAAGGGTATGTAATGTAAATAAATTAAAAGTGGACTCTTTAAATGGGACAAGATTTTTTCTTGAAAGTGGACTATTTGAGTGGGACAGAGGGAGTATTATTTACTCCATCCAGTAAAAAAATAAAAATCGTGTTAGAAGGAGTAACAATCTTCAAAATAAATGATATTTTAGACAAAAAAACATAATTTTTTTTTCTCATCTAAACTTATCTAACTAAAAGCTAGAGATTACTAGTAGTATTAATTGGATTACAACTAAAGAGTCAATACTCCTAGTAATATTAAATTAAACTAGTTAAAGATGTTTTTTTTATTTAAATGAGTTATTAATCTATTTGAAAAATTGTAAAATAACTTTTATTTTGGATCGAAAGGAGTATAATATTAAAAACAAGACTTTTTCGATGGAAATGAAAAGGAAAGAATACCAATAAAAGAATATTATAATACTAATAATTTAATAATAATAATAAGTTAATATAGATAACCTACTTTTTAAGTTTGTCTAAATTACAAAATAAAATTCACATATTGTTCAGTCAAATTTTCAAATGAATTTTGGAATTGGTAAAACTATCAAATTAAGTTGCGTTTGGACAAATTATTCAAAACGTTTTTTGTTTTATAATGATAAAAAATTTACAAAATTGTGATTGAAAAATATTTTATGAATTTTGGAAAAAAAGATTAAACATATTTTATAAACTTATTAAAATAATTATTACTTCAAAAATTTTGGAAGGTCCTATCCCCAAAAAACCCTCTCCCGTCCACCCAAAAAATAAGGTTTCCCTCGGCCCCAACACCCACACCCCATTTCCCAAACCCAAAAAAAAAAAAAAAAAAATTATACTCACCCCCCCCCCCCCCCCCCCCCCTGCCCCCAAAAATCGCCAACCCCAATTCCTAAACCCCTCTCCTCCCATCCTCAATTTCCGGACTTAATTTTCTTTTTATTTTTTTTCCTTTTTAACTTCAAATTATTTTATACTTATAAAAATTATAAATAAAATTGATTCAATCTTTTTAAAATATATATATATATATATATGTACATATAAACGGTCTTTCTTTTGTAAATATATTAATACAGAATTTTCATTCTATTTTGAAAACATTGAACGGTCTTTCTTTTGTAAATATATTAATACAGAATTTTCATTCTATTTTGAAAACATTGAACATATATATATATATATATATATATAATAACTTACATCATAAATAACTTTAAAATGCTTTTATGAGATACTAGTCCAAATACCTTTTAAACTATGTTTAATTCTGAAATTTTTTTTATAAAATACTTATCCAAATGCATATTTCTTTTAAAAAAGACTTCAGAAATATAGTTTGTAAAATGTTTTAAAAAAACACATTTATAAAAATATTTTGAATTACTTGTCGAAAACAGAACTTAAATTAATGATGAACACTTCATGTTTCTGTTTAGTTACACGAATCTGTAGCTATGGTCAAAGAATAATTTGTTACTCTTACCAAACTATAACATGCATCTATAGTACTCGGTCCCATGTTCCATTAGTATAATTAAAACGCATTTTGGAAGGGGACCTAAAGCGCTGACATAAATACTACTGTAGTACATTATTGAAGCATGATCCACTCTTGATTTGGAGAGTCAGATCGATAGATACACAGCATTTATTGTGAATTAACAACTTTAAATTATTAATAATGACAAATTAATATTGTGGTGCCACCTTGAAATGACACAATTGACATCAAAAAAATGAAGGTAAATTTGAAAAGGACCTTGCATGAAATGACAATTTATTTTTTTTTTCAAATTCTTGACAAATCCTCTCTCCCCTCAAACTCTAAAAAATTTCTCTCTTCTTCCCTCATCCTCATACTCAAAAAGAGGATCAGGAAACAATTTCACTTTTATTTTTGTTTTCTTTCTTTTGATCTTAGTTAGCTTTAAATTTTACTCTATAATTTGTCGAAGTACTTCAAATAATTATTTATCCCTACTTAGGGTGATTTTTTCACTTTTTATGGTGATTTTATCCTTAGTTATGGTGATGATGTCTCTACCTATATGATGATTCATTCTTGACTATGGCTAATGAGGACTTGGTTGAAAATTCAGCCGTTGCAGCTTCATCTGTGGTCATTGGCAAATCCATGATGATTGATACTAGATTTATTCAGCGCTTAGTTATTTATTTCTACAATATTAAGATATATATGATAGTTATTTAAGAAGGAGACTCTTTTATTGAAACACAAAATATTATTAAAAGTGAATTCTTCTAATAAAACGGAGGGAGTATAATACATAAAAGTTGTTGTAGAAGCAAAACAAAAAAACTGATGAAAACGAACATGAACTTAATTTCAGTTGCTATCTAATGCAGATCACACTTATGTGCCCTAAAAAAAAAAAAAATAAACAGCATAATCAAACCGCATATATTATATTCTGATATCTCGTGGACCCTATAAAAACAGCCCTAATAAATAAATTTCTTGTTTTGGAATGCTCATGTTATTGCGAAAGAAATAATTTAGAGCTAAAACAAGTATATTTGTCTTTATTTACAAATTTGATGTGAATATAATAAATTATTGCTTGCAAAAACTTATACAGAATGGATTTATACATGTGACAGAACTCTTGAAAGGTTTGGATGCTCGAGTTCCTATGTGAAAATGCGCACATCCAGTAGTAAGTTTAGTTTTTCTGATATTGATACTCTTGTTGCTCTCTTTCAAGAGTAACACGACAACTCTTCAAGAATAGCTGCTGCATTTGAAAGAGTATCAATAACTCTTTCAACGAGTATCAAACTAATCTTGAAAGAGTATTAATTATACTTTTTCAAAAATAGTTGCTATTCCTTTCAAGAGTAGGGTTGCTGCATTTCAAAAGTAGCATAAGTTTTTATTCTTATTTTATAGGGTAGATTATAAGTTTTTATCCTTTTAAGAGTAGCAATGCTACTTTTCACTCTTTTCACTCTCGAAGTTTTCATCGGTAATTAGTGGCAAATCAGAAATCGTTAGTATAAGATTTGGTGAGATATGATATTTATCAAATTAATTTTTTGTAAATAGTTGTAACGACAATTTGTTGATCTTCTATTTATCGATGTTGGACTATTTTCAATCCCATTAATGTAATCTTTTAATTCACAAAAAAAAAAAAAAAAAAACCTTGCTGATTTTGTGGGTTGCTTATTTGAAGTCTTGAACTGCAATTTTGAGTTTGCATTTTAAAAATATTCCAATCCACCAGCTGTATTAAATAGTAGTTGTAACGCATCAAGGTTTACAAACGTGTATTATGGATGATTTTATTCCTATAATTCCTATATAGCAGGCCAAATCTCATGGAACAAAATATCAAAATGAATTTCAACAAAATCTTTCTTTTCACAAAACCTTGTATGTGAGGGTCCAATAACTTGCGTATTAAATTTACGTTATAATAAATTGCGGTTATATTTTGAAAATATGTTTATCAAATTTTATTGTATATAGTTTTTATTGATTAATTTGTCGACAAAATTTATCATAGATATACAAAAGTCTCATCAAAGAATTTCTTTTCATTTTTCTAGAGTTCAAACAAACTTTTGAACTTTTTGAAGTTTGAAATGTCCCTATCTTTCATGATTAATTAAGAAGGATATTTTTCTCCAAAGTTGATCAATTGGGTATCATGTCTTTATGAAGTTTGATGTTAAGAATACGTTCGATTTATTCTGTAACTTGAAAGACATTTAGGCTCTATTCTTTTTGTAACTAAATTGGAATTTTTTCATTTTCGAGAAGGAATTTTTTTTTTTTTGAGGGAATTGTTTTACTAGAAACTGTGTAGGAGAAAGATTTACAAAAATGTAATAATTATGTTATTTTTTTAATTTATGTGAGTAGAGATTTAGAGGAAAATTTAAAATTTGAATTTAAGAAAGAATAAGAATGCTTGGAAATCAACTTTTTTTTCAAAAAAAGTGATGATTTTCTTAGATTAATCACAAAGAGAACAGAGCTTTAGCATAATTTTTTTGTTCTTTGCTAGGGGCCTGTTCTTCTCCATGTTCTCAGACCCGGTTCTGAGTTTTTAGGTAGAGACCGAATGGGTTGAGACCCAGAACAAAGAAACGTCGTTCTCAGACCGGGTCCGCCCTGCCGCCGCGTCGCCGCCGCCGCCGGCGGCGGCCCAAAACCTAAATCCCCAAAATCAACTTCTTCTTCTTCTTCTTCTTCTTCTTCTTCCTTCTTCTTCTTCTCCCCCGCGCGGTCTTCTTCTTCTTCGCGCCGCCGGCCCTTCCTCCTCCTCTTCTTCTTTTTCTTCTGTCTTCTTCTTCTTCTTTTCTCTGAGTTCTTTTCTTCTTCTTTTCTTCTTCTTCTTCTTCTTCTTCTTCTTCTTCTTCTCTTCTAAAAAAAAAAAGAAAAAAGAAGAAGAAGAAGAAGAAGAAGAAGAACGAGAAGAAGAGATTCTCAGAAGGAAGAAGAGAAGAGAAGAAAGAATTCAAGAAGAAGAAGGAGAAAGAAGACAGAAGAAGAAGAAGAAGACACGAAGAAGAGACATGAAGAAAGGAGGAGGAAGGGAATAAGTAAGAGGAGAAGGAGGAGCAGCAGAGGCAAGAAGAAGAAGAAAGAAAAAAGAAGAAGAAGAAGAAAACATAGAGAAAAGAAGAAGAAGAAAGAAGAAAAAAGAAAAAAGAAGAAGAGAGGGAAGAGAAGAGAGGGAGGAGGAGGAGAAGAAGAAGAAGAAGAAGAAGACGCGAGAAGGAGAAGAAGAAGAAGAAGAAGAACGAGGAGAAGACCAAGAAGAAGAAGAGGAGGCTAGATTTCAGCGGCTGGGGGAGGAGGAGCGCGGCGGCGGGAGGGCGGCGGCGACAGTGGGATTTGGGTTTGTGAACTGGGTTTGAGAATTGGGTAAAGAACATGGGGTTGGGTTAGATTTTTGGGTTGAGACCCAAAAAAAGGCCAGAACCGGGTCTGAGAACATGGAGAAGAACAGGCCCTTGATGTTTGTTTGTTGCATTATGTTATGGTACAAGTTTGTACGAAAAATCTTAACTCCCGGCTTCAAAGTTCAATGTTACAATTACTTGATGTGAAGCCTCTCTAAAATTTGGAAAAATCATACCCCCAAAAAAACTCTCGACTCAAGTGATATATGATTATGTCATGAACCTAGGGTCAAGTTGTAGTATCCAAAAATAATAAGGCACGATTGTAATAGAATTAATTAGTTTTGGAAAAATTGCAAAAGTAGTCCATAATTTTTATACATGTTCCAAATGTAGTCCACAATCTTTAGTATGTATCAAATATAGTTCATAATCTATCCCCTTTTTTTTCAATTTTAGTCCAAATGATAGAAATTAGACCAAGTTAACAGTCAACGAGTTTGACCGTAAGTCAAACAAGAAAACGATTTTCAAGAAATCTTTTTCTTGAGATTTTTTTCCGTTTTCTAAAGAAAACGATTTTGAAGAAATCTTTTTTTTAGAATTTTTTTTTTCGTTTTCGGTAGATAACGGTTTTCAGGAAATCTTTTTCTTTAGAATTCTTTTTTTTCGTTTTCTGAAGAAAACGATTTCTCAAAGATCTTTTGCTTTGACCCTCCTAAAACCACCCCACCCCTTTCTTCCAAAACCATTTCTGCCATGGAAGGAGTTTCAAGCTTCCTAGTCCAACTTACGTTCAATATTTTCAACATAAACATGACTTTACAGAGCCAAAAATAGCAGTAAGTAAAAGTTTGGACTACGGTGAGTAGTCAAGTGTGTTCGGATGAGTCCCTTTCTCCTTCCTTCCTTACTGCTCGGTTCTTGAAAATACTAAACTTAAGTTGGACCTGAAAGGTTGAAACTCCTTCCATGGCGGAAATGGTTTTGGAAGAAAGGGGTGGGGAGGTTTTAGGAGGGTCAAAGGAAAAGATTTTCGAGAAATTGTTTTCTCAGAAAATGAAAAAAAATTCTAAAGAAAAAGATTTCCTGAAAATCGTTTTCTTCAGAAAATGGAAAAAAAAAATATTTTTAAAGAAAAAGATTTTCCTGAAAATTGTTTTCTTGTTTGACTGATGGTCAAACTCATTGACCGTTAATTGGTCTAATTTTCATCATTTGGACTGAAATTGAAACAAAATGGATACATTGTGGACTACATTTGATATTTACTAAAGATTGTGGACTACATTTGAAACAGTGGTAAAGATTGTGGACTACTTTTGCAATTTTTCCAATTAGTTTTAGTTACTAGTTTCTACTATTAATATTATTGTAATAGTCAATTTAATATGACAAAACAAAAGATTACACTTGATTGGTGGTTGATTTGAAAGACTTTGCTCAATATATATCCACTTTCCATTCCAAATTTTTAGCTTTGATTAAGGTTCGAAGTTGTAAGAAAATATCATGCCTAAACAAGTACATACTCAATCTATCTCATAGAAAGAGACATGTTTCGAGTTGTATCTTGTGGTTCAAAATAGTTATACTACTTAAAAGTCTGAAATCTTGTAATAGGACAAAGGGAGAGCATATCTAAGTTATATTTTGAATTGTATCTCGTAATTAAAAACAAATTATGCTACTGAAACCTTGTCATTGGAAGGATGGAGCATATCTTACTATTCATTTGTCAGGGCAATACAATGCCAGCCTTTCAATCAAGGAAAGGAAGCCTCAAAATAATGGGACACAAAGTACCCCAAAACTCAATTCTAGTGCACATACATATAGTAACGCCACAAAACATACTAATTCGCTCAACAATAATTTTACAATAACAATTAACCAATCAATATTTAGTCTCTGAAACCCCTACTGAGAATGCCTTAGCCTATGTTTTTGGAACTCCAATCCTGGTAAGTGCAAAATAAGCAATAACTCTATAAACCACAAGCATAACAGTCATGGCAATCAAAGAAACTCCAAGTCCGTTGAGTCCCACAGCCTCCACAGCAGGAAAATCTTGAACAAAACAAATCCCATTGTTTGTTGGACAAGGATACATTTCTCCAGCATTGAACTGAGACATTAGCAACAGCTTAAATGTGTACTGGCCAATGGAGATATCCTTAATCCACGCCACGAATTTCGGGACATGTTGAACATAATATCCACCAGCAAGAAGGAATGCCAGCATGATCACTGATCCTGTTATGGTTGCTGACTTCTGATCCATGACCAATGCCCCGACCGCGAGTCCTAGGCCTTGAGAGATCAGGACGCTGTAGAGTAGAACAAACAGGCAGCCGAAGAAATTCATGGTCGTGGGCTTCAAGCCGGCCATCCAGTAGGTTATGATGACAAAAATTGTTGGAAGGACTAGTTCCATTGGCATATCGCCTAGTGTCCTCGCCATGAAGTAGGACGATAGTCTGTACATTCCTGATGCCCTTTCCTTCTCTAGCATCATCCGCTCCATAGGAAACGTGAAAATCGCGTTGAAGAGTGGGAAAAATCCCCAGAATCCAGAGTAAAAGAAGAAAAGACCAACCTGCAGATAATGCAAATAACACATCTTAGTTTTATGGACAGTCATGTATGAAAATAGATGATTTTTGCACCCAAACTGATACTCCCTCCGTTCCCATACAAGGAGTCCTGTTTCTAATACTAAAAACAGTACTGAAAACAGGAAAGTATAATAAACATGATTCTTTATATGGGACGGGAATTTTGGATTGTGCTTCAAAAGAAAAGCCTTACCTTATCTTGCAAGTTATTGGATTGCCACCATAAACAGCCACAGAGAAAAGCAATCACCAAGACTTGTACTGCTTTGACACCAGAGAAAGACTCATGCCTTCTTTCCTTCACACCTCGCTGGAGTAAGATTGAGAATTGTTCCCACCACGTTGTTGTCCATCGATCATACTTCTTTCCCTGTTCTGAAACCCCAATTAAGTTACCATTTGGCTGTTGCAACTCCGCTTCCAAATTCGCCCCGATATTCGATTTGAAAGCAGAAACCAAAGTCTGCTTAACTGAAGCCTGGTCATATGATTCATCTCCTGGAACACCTACAAAAAACATCAAATCATTAATTACATCAAGTTAGCTAAGAAATCAAATTGTGCAGCATATGCACATTATTAATGTAACAGAGACTATACCATTTGCAAGATCAAGCAAGAAATCTGCAGGATTCATCGGGAACATCGGAACAAAACCAAGGCGTGAGAAGTAATCCATGGCATCTGAACCTTTCCCAAAATAAATGGGATTTCCTTCAGACAGCAACAAGACCTTATGGAACATATAATACAGCCTACTTGACGGCTGATGAATTGTCATGACAATTGTTCGGCCTCCATTCGCCAATTCCCACAAGGTGGAAACAATCTTCTGAGCTGTGGTGGAATCAAGCCCTGATGTGGGCTCATCCAGGAGCAGAAAACTTGGATTTATAAGCATTTCTTGCCCAATGCTGACTCTTTTTCGCTCCCCGCCCGAAATTCCCCTCACCAGATTATTCCCGATGATGCTGTTTTCGCACTTTGCTAATCCCAGCTGAGCCACCACAGCCTCGGCATGCTCTACCTTCTGCTGTTTACTCATGGAATTCGGCAACCGAAGCAGCGCAGTGTAGACTAAAGTTTCAGTGACAGTAAGGTGAGGATAAAGAACATCATCTTGGGTAACAAAACCGGTGTTTCGCTTAATCACATTGGAAAAAGGCTTGCCATTGTAGGTAATGCTGCCGGTTAGACAGCCGCCTAGCCGACCGCCTAAAGCAGTTAAAAGGGTTGTTTTTCCACTGCCTGAAGGTCCCAACATTGCCAACATTTCCCCTGGTAAAACCACCCCCGAAATCCCCTTCAAGATGATTTTCTCCCCATTTTCGACCTTCTTCTCTTTCTTCTTCAGAAACCCTTCGTTTTTTATGTTAATCTTGAACACAACGCTCTCAAACTGCACCAAATGAACAAGTAATCAAAATGTGATATTCAAAGAAAACAGAAACACTAAAAAAAATCTATGAACAGGGGAGGGAAGGGGGGATTGAATTTATGACTTGATTAATGTGGCACATGTGTAAAATGCAAAATACATTAAATACGCCATATACTATACTACTAAAATTTGATTCATTCTCACTTGATCCTCCAAATAGACCAAAACAAAACAGACAAAATTAACCTAGCAAATTCAGAACAAAATTGTATAAAAGAAGGTATTCTGAGGTTCCCTCTCAAACTTTCACATATTTCTTATTAATTTAATAAAGGGTCATCAAACCCAATCTCGGGTGTTCTCAACAAAAAACAAAATAAAAATTTCTATAAAGGGATCCAATCGAATCAAATAAACCAACTTATAGCTGGAAGTATCTGGGATTAGAAACTATAACAAGATGCAATTACTAGAAAACTGAAAACAGATTAATATTTCAAAAGAAAAAAGAAACCAAACATTTGATTAATGATCAGAAGAAAAAAATAAAGAAATAATCAGAATCAGTACCTTTAATGTAACGGGACGATTGGCTTTCTCAAAGATGGCTCCATGGCCAACTGCATTGGACTCATGAGCCGCTTCGACATCAACCATCTCCCGTTCCATCCCAAACCTGACTTTCTTTCACCCTCTTTTCCAAAGGGTATAATATATATATATATATACACACACACTTTAATGCAGCCAATGCAATACAAATGATGGGGAAAAAACTCTTTACATTCCTTTCCTCTTCTGCATGCGATGTGGGCTACTATATATTTTTAAGAAAAAAAATCCCACAAATTATTTCTGATTTGAAAAGGGATTTCTTCAAAAAAAGAAAAATTGTTGTTGCAGCTGGAATTGTTGGTGACTTAGTGTGAGAAGCAATTAAAAGAGTGTGTAGTAGAGAGCAAAAGTGGTAATAAAAAATATGAAACCAGAAAGTCATGCAAGAATGGTGAATGGATGGAAGGCGAAGAAAGGGAATGTAAAGAATAGAATGTAGGACGCTTTGGCTAAGTCTTGGGTACGTTCACTTTGTTAATTAGTTAGGCATCTGTTATTGAAATCCGTGTTCTTCTGAGTTTAAATTTAGTTATTTCCAACGTTCCACGTTTCTCTCTTGTTCGGTTCGTATTGTTTTGTTGTTTCCTTTCAGATTCATTACTATAAAATTCATAAGTTGTTAAATATGGTATATAAGTATGAATGTTCGTTTTATTTTTATTTCTTTTTTCTTTTTTTGGGTTAATTAATCATTTCATTGGTTCCTTAAATTGGGTTGTTGTTTTTATATGGTCAATTAACTTGAAATTGTTTCATTAGTCTCTCAACTTGAAAAATTGTTTCAAAGCGGTCTCCAAATTCAAATTTCGACAATATTTGAGCATTTGAATTGTTTGAAGTTAAATTAAGAATGAAAAAATTACTTAATATTAATTTATTTTTTTATTTTTTGTCTGTAATAGTGTGTGTAAATCTTACATGTTTGATGAAATATTGTCGGAATTTGGATTTGGAGACAATTGTAAACACATTTTTAAATAAGGAACCAAATAGAAATAAAAGCACAATTTAGGGAACCAATGGAGGGAGTTAAACTTTTTTTTTTTCTTTTCTTTTTTTTAGTATCAACATGATATTCATTTCCTTTGTTAATTTGTACATTTGTGGAGTCCTAGAACTCTACAACAGATGTTTTTCTTTTCCAACACGTGTTGTTCTTGTACCCCATTTCTATGATCTTTATAGTCAGAATTGCACGTCTGTGCTTCCTTCCTTGCTACTTCAGCATTAGCCATTAGCTGGGGAGTTATTTTTTCTTTTACTTCTTTGCCTTTCCAAGAAATTTATAAGTCACATTAATGGTGTATTTTGACTTCAACTACCGATACATTTGAATTGAACCAATTTCTAGGGAAACTTACAAGGAGATAGTATGTACTAAATTAATACATAAAGTTTTAAAAGAAATTTTTTGTTTTTCATTTTTCCAAATATAAATTTAGATTAAATCAATACGTACATATTGGTTTTATATATCTATGGGCTCATTGTATTAAAATTAATATAGACTTTGATATTCAATGCGTACAAATTAGTTGTATCTATGATTTTATTGTATATATAAAGATAAAAATATTCAATTTATGATGATAATTAAATTACTATATAAAACCAAAATAGAAAGATTTAATTTCTAAATTTTGGATGCAACTAGAAACGGTAGAGATAAAATTCACCTGTTTTTAAATTTTAAGAAAAGACAAACAACAATATATTTATATTTTAATAAAATATTTTGGTTATATTTGTAATTTCTTTCGATTAAGTAATTCAATGCATAACCATATATTTACATAGGTTTATTCTAAAAAATTATTATCTTATTATTTTATTAAAATTTGTAATTTTTTTAATTAGTTCGAGTGGGTATGGGAAAAAAAATCATTTTAATAATTTTAAGTATAGTTCCTTCATGTAACCATTTAATTACTGAATAATGGCCTATGCATTTTGCATTAATAATCCATCATAAATCATTATTCAGTGACTAAACAATTCTATAAAGAAACTATAATATTTCTCATAATTTATAGAATATTAATTAATAAAATTTTTATAATATATATATATATATATATATAATCAATGATCACATATATCTACAAAGGTAACATGAAAAATCATCATTATTCGAAACAGATCCCATACTAAAAAAAAAACAATGTAGGATAATCGTGTTAATGGGAAGGTAGATTATAGTTTCGAACGGTGGGGATGTAAGGGTTTTCTTTATTAAAAAAAAGAAAGTTGTGTTTCTTAAAAAAAAAAAAAATTGTTCCAATTGAAAAGTAATTTTTTTTAAAAATTACTTTTACTTTTTGTATCATTACTAATATAATTATATATATAATAATATATTAACTATAATTGCATACTCAATTGCATAAGGCAAATTTAATAGTTGAATGGTTGCTTGAAAGGACTAGTTATATAGTTTTTTCCCATTAATATATATATATATATATATAAAAATAGACACACACGTGTAGTTTGTAACTGATGCACACCCTTAAGACATAATGACCCTGGCATGGGCGAGATAGGGGCTAGGAAACGCCTCCAATACCCTTTCTTTTTTTTTTTTTTGAAAATAAAAATAAAAATTCTATTAATGGTGTTGAAAATCGTCCAATAACGATTGACAATAGAAAATCAAGGAACAGTCAATATAACTGATTACAAAAGATTTTACTGATTTTTATCATATCTGAACCACCACATTAGTGTATTTGACATACTAAACTGTAAACATATACCTAATTTAGATCTAAACATAGTAGATTTATAAAACAGAACAAATCTCGTGCTGATGGTTACGGATCTGTCACTAGTTACTAATGAAAGTTTCGAAACTGAATTTTCAACCAAATCTTCATACACCATGACAATAAATAGAATCATAACCAATGACTCATACACCATAGCAATGATGAATAGAATCACCATAGCCAGAGAGAAAATCACTGTAGCCAGAAAGAAAATCTCTTGGTGTACATAAAAGTAGTCAGATCCATTGAGCCTGCCCCAATAGGCAAAAGAGAATATAAATAGCAAGAAAACAAAAAGTATAAAGGGCCCAAATCTCTAATTAGGTCGGAAGGTAGCTTGGTCAGTACGAGTTAAGGAAATAATTTAGGTCAGTAGCAATCAAGACAACCGAGCCCGGGACATTCAGGTCGGAATAACGGTAATAGTGACATGATAGCTAAGCGACATTGAGGGCCAGGAATCTGGTTTAAAAATATGCAGGAGTTACGCACAGCGGTAATGGCAAGGGAGCCAAATCTGAGCCATAATTATAGGGGCATTCAAGTCACTATAAACAGGGGAGCGGTCAAGGATACAACTTAGCATGGCGCAACGGACA
Organism: Leptodermis oblonga; assembly: GCA_016801395.1. Lineage (NCBI taxonomy): Eukaryota > Viridiplantae > Streptophyta > Magnoliopsida > Gentianales > Rubiaceae > Leptodermis > Leptodermis oblonga. The sequence goes on along the minus strand of CM028756.1, from coordinate 30,326,978 downwards.
TGTCAATGTGAGGTTATAAATACTCAGTGACCAGGCTCAATCAGGTACACAATTTCTTTTAAGTTTAAACCCTTGGTCAATACAGTTTGCTTCCTATATTGTGCTAACTCGAGCGTCGGAGTGGAACAGGGGGAATAGCTCCGCTTGATTCTTGTTTCTTGCTCCTGTTACCAGATTCCTCAAGAAGGCTGCTGAGCCGAGCTCCCGAGCTCGGATCCGACATCCTCTCTCATCCATCCGAGCTAACAATTTGCAGATCTAGGCTGAATCTTCAAGTTCTTCATCATCCCACCGGAGCATCCAGATCGGGACATTTTACGTCACATCAACTGACCCCGTCTGTGGTGACGATTTGATCGATCTCTTCATCAAATTTTCTTCACAATCAAAGAAATTTGTTGAAATCATGACACAAGATCGTTCGGGAGTGGATGCTTCTTTCTCTAGCGCCACCATGGCTTCTACCATTGCTACCACTATTGTCACCACCGCCACTGTGGTTTCTACGATCGATATTCCGCCCTACCACGGTTGTTGTTGCATATTTCACCGCTATGTTCCTCGCCCCTCAGCAAAAACAAGCTGAGTGAGAGAAGTTTTATTACCTTAATTGTTTAGGTTTGTTAGCCATGGCACTCGGGCTCCCCCTACTTCTAGTTTGGGGCTCCCTGTTTCTAGTCTTACTACTGTTGTTCCTGAAATTATTACTATTGATGATCCTCCTGTTTCACAGGTTACTTCTGCGGTTTCTTTACCAGGTACTTCTGTTGTGCTTAGTGCTAGTTTCAATCCAGTAGCCGACACACTGGCTGGTCAGACCTCCAACCTACCTCCTCCGTCCGGCTTCCCTGGTTTGGTTTCCAGGTGTCTTTCTTATCCTAGTTGGGCTTACCCTTTCTCAGGCTCTAATCACGTTTCTGGTCTCCCTACTTTTTTCTGCCACTTTTCCTGTTTACACCACCTTAGCCCATTCCCAAGTTCCACCTACCTTTCCGGGTCCTTTCACGGTCCCTGCCGCTCTGCCCAATAACTACCCTGTTGCGTTAGGTTTGCCTTTCCCTTTTTTGGGGGGTTGGGAGGGGGGGTAGGGGGGTCCGTTAGGTCAGTAGTTGGGTAAGTTAGGTCAGCCTGGTCCTGAGGGAAGTCAGTCAGGGTATCCCTGATTATAGTCTCATCAAATCAAGCTCAGTTTCAGCATTATGGTGTGGGCACAAGCCCGGCTGTGCAGCCTCCTACTGGGTATACTCCCTTATTTAATCCAAGCTATTATACTAGGACTGGTATAGGGGGTCTAGCAGCTGGGAGGTTACTTGATTATCCTGGAATGGAGGGGTATCAATCGGGTCAGATGGGATACGTCCAATTTAGGCAATGCCATGAAAAAGATAATAGGACTATGATGGGATCATTTATTAATGGTGATGTGACACAAAATGTCCGGACCAAGATGCTTCGGTGGGCTGGGTGAAGATTTAAAGATATAACTTGAATCTATAAATTGGTAATTCGGATGGGTGAGAGCGAAGCTCGGGAGCTCGGATGATTGATGTCGGAGCTCGGTTCTGAAAAGCGGGAGCTCAGCTCGACAGCCTTTTTGAGGAATCTAGTAATGGGGGCAAGAAACAAGAAACAAGAAACAAGAAACAAGCGGGGCTATCCCCCTTGTTCTACTCCGACGCTCAAGTTAGTAGAGTATATGGGTAAATTGAAATGACCAAGAGCTTAAGTCCGTAAAAAATGACGTACTTGAAATGAGTATGACTACTGAATATATATAGCCTCACCTTGAAGTGTCCGTTGGAGTTATGATGAGCCAGCATTGATTGCTCGTCTTGATTACCCCCTCATTTATGGTGACTTGAATACCTTCCTTTTCCCTTGCTAATGTTATGACTCAGTTTTAAGGACTTTGTAACTCCCTCGCTACTTATGGCTCAGATAAGGCTTTTTCATCATGGTGGCTCCTTTGTAATTATTGTAGTGAGTAACTCGTGCATAAAACCAATCCTAGATTCTCGCCCCTTAATATGTCCTAGCTATCATGTCATTGTTACCGTATTTCGGCCTAAATGTTCCGGGCTCGGTTATTTTGATTGTTACTGACCTAAACTAATTTCTAACTCGGTTTGCTCAAGCTACTTACCGATGTCAGCTCTCCAGGTCGTCCTGGACGAGCCCAGCCCCAGGTCATCCTGGACGAGGTCAACCTAAGCCTATTTTTGGGCTTTTCATACTTAAACTCTCCTTGTCTTGATTGAGCCAGCCCAATGGGTTTTAGCTATTTTTATGCATACCAAATGGGTTATGGTCGGGACCTTTAGCTACTGAGTTATCTATCAGACCCTCACATTCTTATTTTGAAATGTTGGTTACTGCAACTAATTTTGCTGTTATTGAGGATGCCGTGGCAATTAAACAGGAACGAGAAATGGGGCTTTCCGATATTTATGGTAAGCGGAAGGCTTCTTCCCTAGTACCTAACCCTGGAGGGGGGAAGAGGCAAAACTTTGTAGGTACTACTGACAATGGTCCAAGGGCAGGGGTCGGTATTAATGCTTTACAGGTGATCGAGACCTTTTCTGTGCCACGGGCAGTCATATATGCGGCCATTCAGCATCAAGGGTTACTGCCTCTAGCTCGTCCCATACCAGGCCCCATAGATCGGCTCAAGCCCAGTAGGTATTGTAATTATCACAAACATATTGGTCATAACACTAATGATTGCAGGGATTTAGCCTTTGAGATAGCAAAACTTATCCAAGCTAGAAAGCTACCTCAGTATATCCAAGTGGCTCCTTTGCCCAAGCCTCCAGTCTCGGCAGGGCGGGAACGACCTACAAGATGTTACGGGTGTGGGGAGCATGGTCATTTCGCTCGAGAGTGTTCACAGCTCGATCCTTGGGCCTCGCAAGCAAGTGGTGGTGCCGACCCAACCATAGCTGGAGTCGTAAATACCATAGCTGGAGGGTCGACCTAGGGTGACTCCAACCGTCAAAGAAAATAGGTATATCGCCAAAGGAAGAGCGTTCTAGGTAAGCGTAAAGCAGACCCTATGTGGCCTCGGTCATTACCTTTGATGACAGTGACCACTTATTGTCTTATAACTGTGATGATCCACTAGTTATCAATTGTTACATTTCTAATTTTCAAGTACGTAGGACGCTATTAGACACTGGTAGTTCTAGTAATATAATTACTACAAAGGCATTAGCAGGCTGTCAATTGCATAAGGCCTGGCTAAATTCGGTTCGTACACCCTTGATTGGCTTTGGCAATTACCATGTTATTCCTACAGGGAAGTTAAGCATACCAATCACCTTGATAGCTGGTTAGTTAAAACGTACAGAAACTATAGATTTTGTGGTCATAGACGAGCCATCACTATACAATATATACTTAGGTCGGCCAGGGCTAAATCTGTTTCAAGCCATTGCTTCTACCATGCATATGCTTTTAAAATTTCCTACCATGGATGGTGTGGCCTCTCTTCGTTGTGATGTCAAACAGGCTAAACAATGTTATATAGCTTCTCTAAGAGAATAGGTATCGGTGAATTCCAGTTTGCCAATTGTTCCGGTGGTCCCACCGACCCTCGCATCCCAACCTCCACCAGCCACTCTTGAAGGCAGTACCTCTCGTATCATCGATATCACTGACTTGGAAGATCCTACAGGTTGTTCAGACCTATTCATTGAGGCTGGGGCTGAGGTTAAATCTATTCCTCTTACTGCCGACCCAAATAAGGTAATCAAGGTAGGAGCTGATTGATCTCCCCAACTAGAACATGATTTGTTTGACCTATTGCGTGAGTTTGCGGAGGTCTTTGCTTGGGGTTCAGAAGATATGCCCGGTATTTCTCGAAACATCATTGAACACATGTTATCCATTGATGCTAGTCATAGGCTGGTTCGTCAACAAAAATGAAATTTCGGAGGAGAAAGCAGTAAATATGTGGAGATTGAAGTCAAAGCTTTGTTGGAAGTACGTATTATTCGGGAGATGGAATACCCAGAATAGCTAGCTAACCCCGTGTTAGTTCCCAAGCCAGATGGCACCTGGTGCATGTGCATCGACTTCACCGACCTGAATAAGGCCTGGCCCAAGGATTGGTTCCTCCTGCCTTTAATCGACATTCTGGTCAATGCCATAGCTGCGTTTCGCTTTCTTAATTTCTTGGATGCATACAAGGGCTACCACCAAATCTTCATGGCTAAGGAAAATGAAGAAAAAACATCATTTATCACGGACAAAGGTACCTACTGTTTTATTACTATGCCTTTTGGTTTAAAAAATGCTGGGCTACCTTTCAATGTTTGGCTAATAAAATATTTAAAAAGCAATTGGGTCGAAATATGAAAGCATACGTTGATGATTTACTCGTTAAAAGTAGAAATGAATCTACCTATTTATTCGATTTACGGGAAACACTTGAAACTTTAGCTTAGTATAAACTAAGCTTAAATCCTAAAAATGCATCTTTGGGGCTACCTCGGGTAAGTTTTTAGGTTATATGGTTTCTGAGGGTGGAATTTCTGTTAATCCCAAAAAAGTAGAGGTTGTTTTACAAATACACCCCCAAGGTCAATTCATGAAGTTCAACAGTTGACAGGTAGGTTAGCTGCTTTGAATCGATTTTTAGCTCAATCAGTAGAACGACCCTTACCCTTTTTTAATGTTTTGAAAAAGTCAGATAAGTTTGTTTAGGCCCCAGAATGTCAATTAGCTTTTGAACAGTTAAAAATATATTTAGCTTCTTTACCGTCTTTAACCATGCCAATTCCTGGGGAACGATTATACATGTATCTAGCCACTGCTGAATCTGTAATTAACTCAGTTTTGCTTCAAGAGGATAACAGGGTCCAAAGACCCATCTATTTTGTTAGCAAGGTTTTACAGGCTGCAGAGAAGAATTATTCCAGCTTGAAGAACTTAGTTTTGGCTTTAGTTCATTCTACACAGCGTCTCCGATCTTACTTTGATGCTCATCCAGTCATTGTTTATACTGATGTACCTCTTAAGGCGGTCTTGCAAAAAACTGGTGTTTCAGGTTGTCTCACCAAATGGGCCATTAAGCTAGGAGATTACGAGATTACCTTCATGCCTCGTACCGCGGTTAAAGGTTAATTGTTAACAGATTTCATAGCCGAGGGAATATCCGACATTCAGGAGGCTTCACATGTTTCATCGCAGGAAACCAACCTTCCTTTAACCCTTGATAAAGGCGATGATTCATGGGCACTCTACGTGGATGGTGATTCCAGTCAGTCGAGGTCGGGCGCTGGGCTCGTCCTCACTAGCCCGTTGGGGAAAGTGTACACTTATGCTTCCCACCACCAATAATGAGGCAGAATACGAGGCCCTGATAGTCGGCCTAAAATTACCTCATAAGTTGGGGGTCCGTCATGTGAAAATTTGTTCAGACTCACAATTGGTCGTCAAACAAATTTTGGGGGAGTATAAGGTTAAAGATAGACAGATGGAGGAATACTTCGCATTGGTAGAAGAACATTTGCAAATTTTTTCGAAATGGGCTATAGAGCGGGTTCCACGAGGCAGTAACATGAATGCAGATGCATTATTCCAAGTTGCCTTCCTCAGTTTTCTCTCATTGACTAAGAGTGTTCTGGTAGAAGAGATACAGACTAGGAGTATGGCTGAGCCAATAATCTTGCCCATATTTGAAGTTCAGGATTGGAGGTTTCCCCTGTGGCAGTGTTTACAAAGCGATATTTTACCAGATTCACGAAAAGAGGCACAACGAATACGAAGAAAGGCCGAGCATTATCCGATAGTTGGGGATGATTTATACAAAAGGGGTTTTCTGATGCCATTATTAAAATGTTTGGGTCCAAGGGAGGCGGCGAACATGCTTCGGGAGGTACATAGGGGGATCGTTGGTCCCATATTGGGGCTTGAAATTTGGCCAAAAAAATAGTTGGGGCTGGGTTTTATTGGCCCCGATTATTTCATGAAGTGGCTGAATATGTTCGACATTGTTCTAGTTGTCAGCATGATGCACCCATTCATAGGGTGCCAGCATCCAGCTTTACAGGGATAATGGCACCTTGGCCTTTCGCAGAATGGTGGATAGATCTTATGGGTCCATTTCCTAAGATCGGTAATTGTCAGTATCTAGTTGTGCCATAGATTATTTTACAAAGTGGGTGGAGGCCGAGGCCTTGACAAATATTACAGGACGAACTGTAGCTCGGTTCTTATAGAGACAGGTCATCTGTCGGTTTGGCATACCTAGTTCGATTATTTTGGATCATGGGACACAGTTTGAATCCAAGGAATTCGTAGCATTATGTACTAAGTTAGGTATCATTCTACGTTTTGCATCTGTGGCTCATCCTCCAGCAAATGGGCAAGTGTAGCTCACGAATTAGACCTTGTTACATGGGTTAAAAACCAGCCTAGAAGATAAGGGCAAGAATTGGGTGGAGTAGCTACCTCATGTATTGTGGTGTCACCAAACCACTCCTAAGTCCGCTACCGCAAATACTCCTTTTGAATTAGCCTTTGGGGTGAACGCAGTCATAACCCCGGAAGTACAGAATAATGCGCATAGGGTCATGCACTTTGAAAGGGGTTAAAATCAGGAAAACTTGGAACTTAGTTTGGATTTATTGGAAGAAGTCCCGGATACAGCCTATGTACACCAAATAAATTACAAGAATTTAGTTCGACAGCACTTCGACGCCCGGGTCAGAGATGGAGCCTTTATACCAGGAGACTTAGTTTTACGAAACCGGGCTATCAATAAGCCACAGGATCAAGGCAAGTTCGTTGCTATTTGGAAAGGGCCCTACCGGGTGATAGAAACAAGACTTACAGGCTACTATGTGTTAGAAGATTTACAAGGACAGTTAGTTCCGTGAGCTTGGAATGTAGCACACTTAAGAAAATATTATGTCTAAATAGCCAGTTAGAACCAAGTTCATAACGGGAAAAGCTGGGGTTAAAACACCAATTCAAGGAAGTTATACCGAAAAACCCATTTACCTGCCCAATAAAAGAAAATCAAAGAATACCCAGAAAAGCGGGAAAACGTTATTTAAGTAAACCAAGTACAATTCAAAGTTAGGCCGGAGGAGCTTGGGAGATCGCTTCTTGATCAACGGGTTCGGTCAGATCGGCTGTGGGTTCTTCTTCCTCTACATTTTCTGTCAAGGGAATGCCGGCATCACCACACTCTTGTTTGACCTCATCAATCAGGTCGTAGGGATCCCGACCCGGAGCCAGCAAGGAGTTATACGCTAAGGATTCTTCGGGGAGACCATCTACCGACCGAGGACCTTTTACTTCGTCCCAGCATAGCGTCTAGCTGCATTGGATCAACTCCATAAAATGCCGGTTCATCAGCTCCAGCAAAGGTCTCTCTTTGAAGGCTTTCAGGGCAGTTTGACGCGCCTCTTCCGCTTCCGACGGGCTCAGCAACCCTGCCGACTTTTTCTTTTCTTCCTCCAAAGCCCTTTTCAGGATGGAGTTCTCCTCTTTCAGATCGGCATTCGCCTTCTTTAGGTCCCCGACCTCCACATCTAAGCCCAACGCTTTTGTCTCCTATTGACTGGCCTTGGTGCCAAGCTCTTGGTTTTCCTTATAAAGCACAGTATTTTTCGATTGGAGGTCGATCACCCTGCTAGACTCCACCCCAAGTTTCATTTTAAGTTCGTCTATTTCCTCAATCGGCCTTTTTCGTCTCTCTTGTTCATAACTCTGTGAAAGGATATCCAAGGGTACGATTCTCTTTGCAGTGGCCCCATAATTAACTCCGACCTATATCGAAAGACATTTAGCAGTTAGTATGTAAAGTAGCAAGGTTAGTTCAAGTATTAACATTGGAGTTCAGACTTTACCCGTTTAATGTGAGTGGCAATGAGGGTTTCTTGTTGGCTAATGCTCCGGGCCAGGTCGTTCAGCCGTTCAATGCCTTGTTTCATCTAGTTGCTCACCTCGACGATCTTCCTAAAAGAATTATGGGAATCATTTACAATTTCGGTGTAAGGCATGACATCTCCGAATTGAGGCTTAGATAAGTGAGGCTGGTAAATTGGCAGGGCTAGGGAGGCTGGTCTTTCCTTCAAATCCTGTAAGATAATTATTCTCTCCTTAGTCAAGGAGTCCAGGGTCCCCAGCAGCTCATCCAGCCTGGTAACTTCAGCCCCGAGGGTCGGACCTGTCAGCAAGGGAAGGTCAGGGTTCATCTGAGAAGCTTTCTCTTTTTCGGCCGCTTGAATCTCCTAGGAGGTCAGCCGATTTTTCTTGGAGGCGCAAGGAATTAAGGAATCAGGGTGGGGGGAGGGGGTCAGCACCTTCCCCCTTTTGGGTAAGATCAATTTCGGCAGGGGATTTTTGGGTTGACCCCGAGGTCGTCGACGTCTGCCGGTTAGATTTTCATTTTCGACTAAAGCCACTGAAGCCACCCGCAAAGTGAGACATAAAGACATTAGAAAAACCAACCTAAACACAATGAATCTATAGTTAAAGTTCAAAGGGAGATTATCACATTCACTCTCCACATCGGGGCCCAGCCCAGACAAGAAAGCCCTCGGAAGGATATTTGGCCGAGTATGTCTATGTACGGGTAAAAGAATCTTGCATCTTGTACTGAGACATTATTATGGGGTTGGATTTATCTTGGACTTGATTTGACGGCATGATTAACTCCACCCATCAGCAAGGGAGATTGGCTTCATAAGCCTTCACCATAAGGAAGCGAGATTTCTAGTTCTTTATGGCATCCGGGAAGTCAGTTATAAGGATAGGACCGTTCCTTCATTTTTGCAAAGAAACGCAGCCCGATCCAAAGGGATATTGACGGATAGTATAGAATTGGAGTAGCAGATCTATGGAAGGTCGGATTTTCGCTCCGGAACACACACACTGGAAACCCACTAAGAATATAAAAGCATTGGGCACAAATTGGCTAGCCCGATCTTGAAGTGGTCACATAGCTCGGCAAAGAAGGTCGGTACAGGGAATCTAAGTCCGAATTTAATGTGTTGCTCATAGACGGCGACCCAACCGTTAGAAGTGGTATTGATATGTTGTTCAGCTGTGGGCAAATGGGTCGGGATAGTCGGGTCAAGATGATGGGCCAGCTTTAGGGCTTCCAATTCTTCTAGGGTTAATTCAGAAACTATTTCATTAGGGTAAAATCTAAGAGGGACCGTTTCGGCCTTGTCTGCTAGAGGAATTACAGGAGCGTCGGAATCCGGCAGGATTTTGCAATCCGGGAGGCTAGAAGATCCTACAGCTAAGTTCAAATTACTCGCTAAGGGTGTGTTAGAGGGGGGAACATTTAGCAAATCGTCGAAGGTTATGTTAGTCGGAACAGAATCATGCATGTCCCTCGCCGAAGATCTAACCCTGGCCGGTGATTGGGTTACAATACCCTCGGAACTAAAACAGCGAGAGGGAGAAGGAGGGACATGCTGACCTGTGGAGGGATTCAAAGGAGGAAGGCCGGTGACGAAACTTCTTTCTTCAGCCATTACATTCTGAAAGTCGATGGGGTCGGCGCTGCGGTGTAGGCAGCAGGAACATAAGGCAAAAATAATGTGGCTAAAAAGGAAAGGGCAAAAATTGAGCAAGCAGAGGTTGTAAACGCGTAAAGGAAGAAGGATTAGAGGCTTTAAAGAGAGGCAAAACACGGCAGTGAAGGAGTTATGGAAGGTGAAGCAAAAAAGGAAACAGTCGGATTAATTAAGGGAAGCCTTCTCGAGAATTAAGGCAATGTGGAGAGTGGTACCGTGCGTATCGAAGATCGTGGTACCATCATTATGTTGGCAGAAAAATGTACATGTCTTTTCATATCCTATCCACAAATAGCTCAAACCCAAATCTGCTGGGTCGGAATGTAGAGGTACGCGTTTCATAAAAGTTTTCATTTCATTTGGGTCGGTCAAATTCTTTTTTAGTTATGATAACCAGTAGGTCGGGATAGTTTAAGCATTCTTGGTTTGCTTGGGTCGAGGAAAGAATTCCAGAAGTTGGGTAGGTATGGATCGGCTGGGTACATAGCGAATACATAAGTCACAGCCTTAGTTATTCTCTAGGGGGCAGGAAAGGTCACATCACATAAAAAAAATAATAATAAAATTGGGAGTCTGGGGCTAAGGTCAGCATGTGTATAGCATAGTAAGTATCATGTTTTAGCTTAGTAAAACACAATACTAGGGGGGCTTACTGGTGTTCATAAAAGTAGTCAGATCTATTGGGCCTGGCCCAATAGGCAAAAGAGAATATAAATAGCAAGAAAACAAAAGTATAAAGGGCCCAAATATCTAATTAGGTCGGAAGGTAGCTTCGTCAAGACGAGTTAAGGAAATAATTAAGGTTTGTAGCAATCAAAACAACCGATCCTGGGACATTCAGGTCGGAATAACGGTAACGGTGACATGATAGCTAGGCGACATTAAGGGCCTCGAATCTGGTTTAAAAATATGCAAGAGTTACGCACAGCAGTAATGGCAAGGGAGCCAAATCCGAGCCATAATTATAAGGGCATTCAAGTCACCATAAACAGGGGAGCGGTTAAGGATACAGCTCAGCATGGCATAATGGAAATGTCAAGGTGAGGTTATAAATACTCAGTGACCAGGCTCAATCATGTACGCAATTTCTTTGAAGCTTAGGCTCTTGGTCAATATAATTTGCTTCCTATATTGTGCTAACTTGAGCGTCGGAGTGGAACGGGGGATAGCCCCACTTGCTTCTTGTTTCTTGCTCCTATTACCAGATTCCTCAAGAAGGCTGCTAAGCCAAGCTCCCGCTTCCTACATCCGAGCTCCCGAGCTCAGATCCGACATCCGCTCTCATCCATCCGAGCTACCAATTTGTAGATCTATGCTGAATCTTCAAGTTCTTCATCATCCCACCAGAGCATCCAGATTCGGACATTTTGCGTCACATCATCTCCATAACCAAGAAATAAAACACCACAAATATGAAGAAAAACACAATAAACAACGATAAATTGAAGGAAAAACTCCCAATCAGGAGAAAACGAATTAACAAATAACAACAAATGAGAGAAAAACGGCTTCCCTCATCCTCCCTGAGGATGAGGGAAGAAGATGGTGAATTGTAAGTCTTTGAGAGAAAAGGGGGGCTAGGGCGAGAAGGGAATTAACGCCTCCAATGCCCTTATTAGCGTATATATATAGCAACGATATAATTACTAAATGTATGTATTTAATTTTCAAAAAAAAAAGTTTATTTATATATTAAACCTCTCAGTGCTTTGTACCCAAGGGCTTAGCCCAATGATACATCCAAGAGATTTTAAAGCTTTTGACTTTGGGACACCCTGGCAACTCTTAAGTTCAGTGACACAATTTTCATGCAGGTACAACTGCCATAGTAAGTCTGTGTTCTTTCAATGGCGCCCATATATACTGTGGTTTCAAAAATTAGAAAACTTTCTATAGTAAATCTCTACAAATCGCCACAGAAACCCCTCTTTGTAGTAGTGGACATATAACGTTAATAAATTACTATATATAACGTCTAGGGTTTCCTTCCTTTTTAATTGCATTTGTTGATAATTAATGAGCATGTCTCTTGTCAAATGTATGTATCTCCTTTATAGGCGACTGACAACACATAGCTTTAAAATTTTATTTTATTTTTTTTACATATATATATAGACAATACTTTTTTCTCGTACATGCAATACATTGTTAAACATACGATATTTCCATTCTTATAATTGATACTTTTATTTTTTTTATAACAAATAGTACTTAGAAAAAAAAAAAAAAACTAAACATGTAATACATCAACAACTAAACTAGATACATCAAAGGTTATAAACGATACATGATTCATTAGAGGCCTTACGAAATATCAATTAAAAAAACAAAACAAAATAGGCACATCAAAGGCGGGCCTATACTTTTTTTTATATAAAAAAAAATATATATATATATATATATACATATTTATAAAAAAACATGAAATACATCAATAGATAAACTCGATACATCATAGACTATAAAAAACACACGATATATCAAAGGAAATGCACGATATGTATATATATAGGGTTAATCTATAAATTGGTCACCTTATTTTGAGAATGTTAACGTTTTAGTCACCTTACTTTTTAAAATATTTTTTTAGTCACCTTACTTTTATTTTTGCACTATTTTAGTCACTCTGTTAAAGTTGTCTGTTAACCCTCTAACGAAACATTTTTAACAAGGGCATTTTTATCCTCACGCCTATTTGTTTACTCTTTACCAATTATCACTAAAGAAAAAAACACTCAAACCACTATCTCTCTGTCTCCTGTTTTACTTTTTCTGTCGGCCCTTCTCATCTCCTCTCTCCATTCTCTCTTTCTTCAAAGCTTTTCCCAACAGCAATAGCGACGCGAAGGAAGCGAGCAGTAGTGAAAAGTTGAAGACCGACAGATGTTGGTAGACGTTGGGCTGATGTGGCAAGAAATCCTAGATCCGGTGACGCTTCGATCTCTGAAAAGCAACGGTCTGAAACAAGAAGAGGCAACGGACGTGTCAGAGATGGAAACTGCAGATCTGGATGGTCTAAAAGGCCGGAAGCGGAAGATGGGCGAGGAAATTAGCGGAATCGACAAGAAGGAACTGGCGGCTGACGGGATACTGGCTGTTGCGGCTGTAGGGTTGGAGAAGAGGCTTGCGACGTCAGAAGGTGAAATAGTTGGTCATCGACAGCGGTGGCTCGGCGATTGTTCCAATGGCTAATTTGCTGAACATAAAGTTAATTTACACCAAAAAAAAAAAAAAAAAATACCCGATGTCTGCCTTGCACTTTGCTGGAGTAATGCAAGCCGACGGCAGCGGTTCGACTGTTAGTTGCGGCGGAGGGCAGCGAAGAAGAAAGACCAACAAGCAATCAATGGGTTGTAATCAGCGGTGAAAGCATCCTTGATTGCAATTGCGGGAATTGCTTTGGGTCTAATAACAATTGAGATGGCCTGCAAGCCTTTTGAAAAGGATCTAAAAATTCATCGCAAATCTGAGAATTCCACCTTCGTTCTGGCCAAAATTGTCTAATCTCGAATAGGAATATTAGGAACCAAATTCCCAATCCTTTGTCTGTGTGGGAAATGCTATAAATCTCATTCATCCCCGTTTAGGATTTATTTTAGTAGAATGCAATTGGGTTGATTGAGAACAGAAATCTAGAGCATTGAATCCCTGTGTTGTTTCTGTATTTGTTTACTTTCGAGAATTGTCATGTTGATATCATTGGGATTTAACGGAAATGAAAGGCTTTTGGGGACATTAATGATCAGGGTGGGGTTTGATTTTCATAATGAGTTAGTACTGATGATTTGTATAATGTTGGGCTGAATGAGTCGCTAAGAAAGGAGGAAAGAAAAACTGGACAATGTATTTTTTTTGGGTTTGCTTTAGCGACCATTATAATAGTCACTAAAGATGGAATATATTAGGATTTTTTCCCTCAATAATCAAATAGGTGCACAAAATTACAAAAATAAGCAAGAATTTTGTTTTTTTCCGGATCTATAGAAAACGAATCTGCCAAATTCCTTTTTCCAAAAAACCGAATTTGACAGATTCGTTTTCGGTAAGAATAGGGAGGGAAAAAAAATTTTTAAAAAAAAAAAAATCGGAAGAAAACGAATCACGGAAATTCGTTTTCAGTAGAAAACGAATTTCCGTGATTCGTTTTCTCTTTGGTTTTTCAAAAAGGAAAACGAATTCGTCTATGGAATTCGAATTCTGTGAAATAGGGAATTCGTAGTGAAATTAGGAGAAAAAAAAAACCCAAAGCCCAGCAAAGAGGGAGAAACGCGAAACCAAAACTGCTGCTCCGGCGACCGATTCTCCAATTCAGCGCCGCCGTCTCCAAGCCCTAGACTGTGAAAGACGAAGCCGGGCGCCGCCGACTCGACCCATCCGGTTGACCGCCTCCATTGTCGTTGAATTGAAGCTTGGCCGACGGAACCCTAGCTCTGAAATTAGTCCGGTTACCAGCAATTCCGGCGGATTAAACGATTTCCCCTTCAGTTCCGGTGGGTTCTGGCAGACGTCGGTCCGATTGTCCAGTAAGCCCATCCAATTCCGACGGACGTCGGTCCGAAAACTAGACGGACAAGCAGGTTGGGTAAATTTTTTCCATCTTTTTTCATTGTGTATTTCAATTTCAAGAGAGGAAGTTTATCGTATATAATGTAGGTAAACTTTCGTGGTGACACCCTCCCCCATCATACTTAGTCTCTCCTAGTTTGTTTCGTCAAATATGTGCATGAATGTGTGATAATTGTGCTAATTTTTCTTGGCTGCGTTCTTGACTTCATTTTGATGCTTTTTTTAGCTGTTTCTTCTTGTTTCTGAGGTTTATTGGTTTCTGTAAACCTCTGAGTTCAAACGAATCTTGGATATCAAAACGAATTTGGTCTTGGATATTTCGGGAGGTTTGTTGATATTTTCACTTTGAGGATGCAACAAATTGCTGGAGTTGCTAGCTTTTAGTTGTTTAGATGAGCATATTACTGGTGAGGATCAACTAAGAAGCATTCGTACCTTTATATTCTAACCACTCCGTAGTCCAATTTACCGTCTCCAGTTCTGAAACAACTTTAGCATTAAACTACCAACTGGTTCTCTTTGTTCTGGATAGTTTTTTATGTTTTCTAGGTTGTTTTTGAACTGGAATTCTGAAATTTGGTATGTATTTTTGTTTTCTGGACTGTTTTTTAACTGCAATTCTTACATTTGGTCTGTTTTTATGTTTTCTGGACTGTTTGTGAACTTTAAATTTTTTCTGTGCTGTTTTTTATTTTTTCTGGACTATTTTTTTCTGAACTTTAAGAGGCAAGCAAGACACAATTGGACAAAGATTGGTGAAATTTTTACATCCTTAGTTATTATGCTTTGCTCATTCAGGTTTGAGTGCTCTACAGTTGAGGTTAATATGGCATTGCTATCTTTATCCAGGTGGAAGAGCAGGAGGAGGTAACGAAGCTTCAGTCAGCTGAGAATAAAACTTGAAATCCGTCTGTCAGGAAAGCCTTGGAATAAACAGGTAAAGAAGAGGCCAATTGCTTCCTCTTTTGCATAATTGTGATGTGTAATTTATGTACACAGAAGGATGAGTTTGATAGCTATGAAGTATAGTCTTGACTTCTAGCACTAAATATCTGTTGATGTGGATTGATTACCTAGAAGCATGTGATTTTTGTTTTTCTTGATATAATTTTCTTTCTAAATCTAATTCATGCACAATGTATGTTAATTTGGACAAAAGATTTGACTTTGAGATTGGTCAAGAACCTGTTATTATTGGAATTGAGAAGTAAGAAGCAATGATTGAGTTCTATTTGTTGTAATCCAAATAAACTGCCTGCACACAGTCAACAAACTCATATTATCATTAGGACTTGTGGTTGTGGCTAACAACAACAACAACTAAGCCTTTGTCCCACTATGTGGGGTGGTTGTGGCTAACAAATTAGGAAAATCATATGTTCACTTAAAGCCTTCAAAACTTGTATGGTTAGTCTGACTTTTCATGCCTAATGTATTGTTCTCTTGATCATAGAAACTCTGAATGTAAAAGGCAGAGCTAAAAGAACTTCAGCCAGGAAGTGGTGTTCAAGCTGGAGGTCTGATTGTACGTTCTTTTGCCATGGACGGTTTCAGTTTCTGGTATATGATGTCTACCATACCATCTGAGTCCTTGTGTTCACTTGAAAGATGCAATAAGTGGTAAATGGAGCAAAATCCCTTTCCTTGGAAATCATGGTGGATTAGAGCTTTTACCTTTTTGTACGTAATAGTTAGAATGTAGATGCCCTCTTACTGATGGGCAGTGTCCATGCCTGTGCTTCAGCTTCAAGCTTTGTGGGTAGATGCTAGTTATAACACTGTAGCTGTTAGAATCTGGATTCTATAATCTAAATGATTTTAATTTTAGCAGACGAATTATATGTTAGTTAAATTAAAATTTGTTTGTACAGATATTGGAATTGGCTGGAATCATATAGATTACTAGTATTAGCTACTCCGAATTTTTCTTACGGTTTTTTTTTCCCCATAAGTACACCTCGCATTCCCCACATTCGTTTTCCATGAATACTAATTTTCGTAAAAAATCTTTAAAAAAAAATATTTCTCTGGAAAACGAATTTGGCGCATTCGTGTCTTAGGAAAACCGACATCGGTCTAATGTTATTTCTTTTTAAGCGAAACGAATTTATGAGTTTTGTTTTTACTTGAATTAATTATTTTTAAAACATAAATGTGTGACTAAATTTTTACAGATAAATAAATTCCCCAAATTCGTTTATACGAAGATTTTATGTATTTCAAAAAATGCCGTAAATTACTTCTTCTAAAATTTTATTGAATTACAAATTAAAATTTCAGTTATATAATTATGTTTTGCCTTTTTTTTATTTTTTATAACAACTCAAAAACGATTTACGGCGGTTCGATTCAATTAAAATAATTATTTAATTTTTTAAAAATTCGTTTACATATAATTATTTTTATTCATTTTAAAAACCATTTTAGTGGAATTAGTTTCTTAATGAAATTAATAAAAAGCAAAAAAAGAAAAAATTAATTATGGTTTCTTAATGAAATTAATAAAAAGCAAAAAGAAAAAATTAATTAATGCAAAAAAAAAAAGAAAAATTCTTTTGAAAACGAATTCACGGAATTCGTTTTAAAAAGAATTTTTCTTTTCTTTTTTTTGGTTTGTTCGGTTGAAAACGAAGTTGGGAGATTCGTTTTCAACTGAAAACGAATCCCCCAACTTCGTTTTCAATAGTTTGGGAATTTCCCATTTTTTTTGCTTGTTTTGGTAATTTTTTCCCCCAAAATGAATATTAAGGTAAAAAAATCGAATATATTAACCTTTTTGAGTTGTCTTTTAGCTAAAATAAATTATGAGAAAAATACCCTCAAAAATTGTCCTCCGTTAGTGGGTTAACAGACAACTTTAACAGAGTGACTAAAATAGTGCAAAAACGAAAGTAAAGTGACTAAAAAAAAAGAAAAAAGTAAAATGACTAAAACGTTAACATTCTCAAAGTAAGGTGATCAATTTATAAATTCACCATATATATATATATATAAATTAAGAAATATGCAGTACACCAGTTGCTAAACTCGATACATTATATCGTAAATGAAACACGATAAACAATAATTCATAACAAACACGCAATAGTTATGAGACTAAACTCGATACTCGCATTTTTTGAAAAAAAAGTATCAAATATTTCTAGAAAGAAAGAAAGAAAAAACACTGGACGGTACAACCCTACATTTATAAGTTTTTGCCAATTACTTAATTAATTAAAATGGAAAAGAGAAAAGGAAAAACTTATACCAAAAATGTCTACAACAATGTGGTATGGAGGGTTTCAACTTTTCTGGAAGGGTGAGGGTTATAGAAGTCATAGGTGCATCAACATGTCGTAACTCGTCAGTAGAAAAAACAAAACCTGAATTTATTTATTTATTTATTTTTTGAATATGGGTCCCTGATGAATTATACCCTAAATTCTTTTTATTTTTATTTTTTATATTAAGTAGGTTTCGAGTTTACGACTTCTGATGTGGTTTCGCTTATGAATAATAACTGCTTGATTCGTAAAACTGAAATAATTGGATTGTGAAGGAATATTCTATAATATGACGAAGTCGGAGAGTCCTTAACTAACACCCCTAATCGGTAACGATGCTCTTATGGAATTCTTCTTAATCCACTCTACATTTTTGCGTGAAAAGACCGAAATGCCCTTGGGGTAAAAAAAAATTCTAAAAAATTTAAAATTTTTAATCTGTTGGAATAAATTTTTAAAAAAAAATTAAAATTTTTCCGGAACCATCGCCGGAAACCGGCGATGGTTTATGCCAAAACCATCGCCGGTTTCCGGCGATGGTTCCGGAAATTTTTTTTTTTTTTTGTAGTTTTATTAATTATTTGGTTTTTTTTCTTTTTTTATGTAATTTTATTAATTATTTTACTTGTATTATGTCCGAATTTATTAGTAATTTTGTCAAAATTGTACAATTTTTTACCGGAATGGGGAAGATCCGCCCGGTGGTCGCTGCAAATATCAAAAATCTAAAGGTAAGGGGGGGAGGGTGTACCATCGCCGGAAACCGGCGATGGTTTTGGCATAAACCATCGCCGGGCGCCGGCGATGGTTTTGTGGAAAACCATCGCCGGCGATGGTTTATGCCAAAACCATCGCCGGTTTCCGGCGATGGTTCCGGAAAAATTTTAATTTTTTTAAAATTTATTCCAACAGATTGAAAATTTTAAATTTTTAAAAATTGTTTTTTACCCGAAGGGCATTTCGGTCTTTTCACGCAAAAATGTCGCTGCAAATATCGATTCCGTCGCTGCAAATATCATGCCCCTTAATGTTTAGCTGTTTTTCAGTTATTCCTTTCATCTCAATCGAAAAGTTTTGTTTTTAAGACCTTTTCTTCTTCTTAATAACAAAGGTATAGCACAAGTAAGCACAAAATGTACACATTATATTAGCATGCTAATATTGTTTTATTTTTAAAAGTAGTACAAAATAATATTCTATAAAATTAATAAGTATTTACAAAGTATATATATATATATATATTGTTAAATAATTTTATTTTAATCAATCCCTATATGAATAGAGTGATGATAGAGATAGTTAAAAAGAGTGAATGATATAGCATATATAAAACCATCATTCACACGTATCATGTATTTGCCAATATTGATGAATATTCTTATCTTTAAATTTATGGTACATGTTTCACTTGTTGACCATTCAATTCACATGTTTCACTATCCTCATCATTATTTATCTTCTAAAAGTCAATCAATGGAGACACAAATAAAAAATTATTAAAGTAAAAAAGTAAAATTTGAAAATCAATGAGAGCTCGTGCCCACAGGGCCCCTACTCTAGCTCAGCTTATAAATTTAGACCATATTGCTAGCAAACATATAACCAAATTCTTATCAGAATTTTGAGGCTATTTAGTCTTCGACAAAGGTGGGTTGGTACATGATACTTCGGTCTCCGACATAGTATATATAGTGTCCTAATGGTTGTTTCAGACATTACATTAGTCTCCCAGTATGGTTTAAATCCCATTATAAAGTATCTCTTTTAGTATTAAAATGGGACACAAAGTAAATTACTTATAACTTATACTCCCTCTGTTCTATTAGAAGAGTTCACTTTGTAATATTGACTCTTCTAATGGAACGTAGGAAGTAATATATAAGGGAATGGTATATTAAAAATGTAATATGAAAGACTTGTGCATTTATATATACATCACTTATTACAAGATAAAATCAAATTTTAAAAAAAGAAGTAATGATACTCATTTTAATTGATTCCTCATAAATTTTTATAGCAATTGTGTGGAATATATTTATTGGTTACATTTTGGTGAAATAGTTATTAATTAATATCACATTATTAACCAATGATTTAATATATGCCACATTGGTTATTATGAAAAGTTATAATTAATTAGTTGAGATGTACTATATCGTTATCTATTTTAAAAATATACATGTTTAGATGACATCTGAATTATAATATTTTTTTCCTTCAAACCCATGGTCACTTGGGAGGTATTCCCTCCGTTCTATTAGAAGGGTCCAGTTTGAGAAATATTTTTTATTCCATTAGAAAGGTCCAGTTTGAGTTTTTTATATCTCCTACCCTTACTAATATAATTATGTATGGTCTACAATTAATCCTTACTTTTTAAGTAAGGATATAAATGGAACAAATGGTGACATGTTAAGTATTTTAGGTATTGTATCTTGATATCCATAATAAGTTGTACCTAAGTAAAGATGAGCCCTTCTAATGGAATGGAGGGAGTAGTGATTAAGTTCTTCCTAAATGACTTAATTTATCATTATTATTTTTCATTTTTAAAACTTTATTATAGATCTAGACAAATCTTTCTCCATTGTTTTCTTCTTCAAATTGAACAGCTCTCCATCACTACATTGCGTAAAATATAAAAATATAGGTAAGAAGTAAAACTAAAAAATTCATTTTATTTTAAGGATAATAAGTTTAATTATTAAAGACTAAAACTGAATGTAATCATGAAAATATACAGAAGAAGGAGTTTCTTGTCCGACCGTCTGATGATCCGACGCCGATACTTCTACCCCTAAAACATATTCATATGTTTTCATCAATAATTCATACATTGGAGGCTAAAACTTGCTTTCTTCACTATAGGCGATACTCATGCTTCTAAAATCGATATGCTCAGTACATACAATACAATATTGGTTGTTTTATTATAATATAATGACGATACATCAGCGATTAAAAGTGATACATTATAGACTAAACTCAATATGTGATACATCAGAGGCTAGATCCAGTACACGATATATTAAAACCTAAACTCATAGCCGCGATATATCAGCACTTAAAAGTGATACATCAGAAATTTTGGAGGTCAGACAGTTCAACTTATCGAATACAAGTTTTTGGGTATGAAGAATATGCAGAGAGCAACAAATATCTAGCCTAAAAATATTTAAATAAAGTGAATCCAAATTTGTAATGAATTTCTAGAATTGTTGTAACATAAAAAAAAATTAAGAAAAAAATTATTTGAAGCTGTTGCCGTTATCTCTCTGAATTTTTAGTTCAAGAAACTAATAAAGTTTTTTTTTCCCCTTACAAAAGTATGTTAATAATAAAAACAAGAGTTTTCATCTAATTTGACAATGAGGCCAAATGGACTTGATTTTTTTTTTGCCCGATTCATAAGAGAATGAAGAACGTGGGAGGTGGAAAACCTGGTTTAAGGTTGATTTTGATTGGCTCTCTCTCCCTTTTCTTATTGCTACCCTAAACGCATTAATATACAATATGTATATTTTTGAAAGAAATTCTTTCAAAAATATACATATTGTATATTAATGCGTTTAGGGTAGAAAAATTATTATTTTATATGTTGCACCCACATTTTTAGTACAGCAGCAGATCAATATCAATAAATAATCAATAAACATAACCCCCCAATTTGTCCACATTTTATAAGAAATTTACCCTAACGTTATTAATTTTATATACGTTGTATAACTCAAATTTATGTATGTGGAAGATGTATCTAATAATTTCTCATACTTTCATCTTGAATTACCACTAGTTATTCAGCTTGTGATTAATTTCATCCAACCTGGTTTTTTTT
The DNA here is from genome assembly GCA_016801395.1 of Leptodermis oblonga. Taxonomy (NCBI): domain Eukaryota; kingdom Viridiplantae; phylum Streptophyta; class Magnoliopsida; order Gentianales; family Rubiaceae; genus Leptodermis; species Leptodermis oblonga. The sequence goes on along the minus strand of CM028756.1, from coordinate 30,305,772 downwards.
TTTTTTTTTTTTTTTCTGATCTGTTAGAAAAATTTACTTCCGAAAATGTACTACACTTGTATAGATTTCAAGATAAAATACCTAAAAAAGGCTAACTTGTCATCAATTATTCTACTTATGTCTTTACTTAAATGGGTTGTTGTGAGATACATATAATTAATATATTAGTATGAACAAAAAAAGCAATATTAAAAACTTTCTACTAGAACATTTTCTTTAATAAAAAACTTGACTTTAATTTCTAATGGAACAAATTGAATTTATGTTATATTATTCATAAACTTTAAAATGTTTTAAGTAAGAATTGATCTGCATCATATAATTCATATTTACTTGTTTATAAATGAACTAATTTACCATGGAATGTTTGACATATTATAAATAAACAAATACAGTAACATGCATGAGAAGAAAACTATTTTCTTGTTCTCGAAATCAGTTTCTTGAAAACGTGCATGAAAGAAATTTCTTTTTACGTAAATAATTTGGGAATGATTTATAGGAGAGTGCTACATTTATTCTGAGGCTCAGCGACCTTATCCTATGTGGCATTACATAGTCGATGCCAAATAAGCAATTAATATTGTTAAAATTATAGGTAACATAAAATTAATCCATATCACCCCAACTCATTTAATACAGATCTTTCCTCTACCTCCTTCCTCTCTCTCTCTCTCTCTCTCTCTCTCTCTCCATCTTTTCATCTTCTCACTTTCTACTCTCTCCATCTTTCCATCTCCTCATCCATCTAGATTAGTAAATGGCAGAGGCCACTTTGCTGCATAATCGTCGCTTATTTCCTTTTTAATTTCTACCATTTAGATGGCCAAAATAGTTTATTATGCTGAGAGAACCCATCATCATTCTTCCTCGCTGTCTCGTAAAGTATCTTTTTTGAGTTAATCTCATAAAAAATAATTTTAGTAAGATAGAGTTGGGAGTAAAAGAGAAAAAAACAAAATCATAACTGAAAAAAAAGAAGTGAAATATAATATTATTTCAATTGCTATAAAATAAATAATATTATTATGACACTCATGGCCGGCCCTAGGCACTCTCGAATTTTATAGAGCCCCTACAGCCTATATTATATATTATATTATTTAAATTACATATATTATATATATAAAATATAATTTTAAAAAGTGAAAATTTTTCTTTAAATAAAATGTATCGAGTTTAGCTTCAAAAGTATCACGTCTATATTATAAAATATTGTATATAACCTCTAATATTGAAGTAGTGCAAATAAAATAAAAAGTATCAATTTTAAGGGTAGAAAAAGTATAAATATGTAATTTTAAGGATATAAGTAGTGTATGTTAGATAAAAAGTATTCAATTTTATGGGTAGAAATAATGACTATGTAAAAAAGTAGCACATGTAATATAAAAAATAGTGCATATTTCTAAAATTAACAATAAAAGAATATATATTTTTTATTTTAAGGGTATAAATCATACATGTAAAGTAAAAAGTACCGAATTTAAAAGTAGAAGTAGCGCTTATTTAAGAAAATAGCATATGTAATATTGAAAGTAGTGCCTATTTATAATAATAATAATAATAATAATAATAATAATAATAATAAAGTTACTTAAGGGTAGAAGTAGCGCATGTAAAATAAAAAGTACCAAATTTGAGGGTGGAAGTAATGCCTCTTTGAAAAAGTAGTACATGTAATATAAAAGGTAGTGCATATTTCTTTAAAAAAAAAAGAAAAAGTAATAGAACAAGTTTTGATTTTAAAGGTATTAGTAGTGTCTGTAAAATAAAAAGTAGGGCACATTTCTAAAATAAAAAATAGAAGTTTCAATTTGAATGGTATAAATAGTGCTTGTAAGATAAAAAAGTATGGTCTATTTCTAAATAAAACGGAAATAAAAAAAAGAATTAGTGTTGCACGGGGTGCTTGTAGTGTAGTCTTCTATCGAATGGTCAGACCATTTGACATGAATAACTCTAAATATAATAAAATTTTCATTTACGATGATATAAGATGGACAAAATTTATTTTTTTTGAACAGTGCCCTTATTTTGGCAGGAACGACTCTAATGATATTTGTCAAGTTTGAAAGTATTACTATTGTGATACTTGCTAAGTTTGAGAGTATTACTCTTGCAATACTTGTCAATTAAGTTTGATAATGTTACTCTCAGACAAAAAAGCAATATCCGTATGTAATAATTGTGATACTTGTTAAGTTTAAAGGTATTACTCTTAAATTAAAAACTGATATCAATAAGTAACAATTATGGCACTTGTCAAATTTAAGAGTGATACTATTGAATAAAAAAGTGATACTCGTAAGTAACAACTATAATACTTGATGAGCTTGAGTGTTACATTTGAATCAGACATTTTCATTTATTCTCAGGGTCATAGACTTCGCCTATGTGGCGAGACATGTACGGCCACATGTCACTAAATTAAAAAATGTAACACTTAAAAATATAATTATTACATTCTAAAATAAAGTTTTTTATCTTGTTTATGAAGGAGATGATCAAGTGGCAATGCCATGTCATATTTACTACATTAATTCTAAAAATTATTTCTACAATACTCCTATAACATATCTAACGTTCAAACATTCAAGAATAAATCTAACTATTAAGAAACTACAAAACTTAACTATTTCATACTTTTTGCATTATAATTCTAAGATTTAACGTTATAGTAAGTCAATATTGCTTACCCTTTGCTTCTTGAAGTTTCCTAGAACACAAGCTTCGGATTAGAAGTCCAATCCCAAGCTTCAAATCCTTCCTTTCTCCATTTTTCCTAACTTTTCTAACTTTTCCTACTTTCTACTTTCTCCTAACTCTAGCCTTTGATTCTGCGAAATCTTGTTGTTGTGAATGATCAAGGGGGTATTTATACAATCTTGGGCCGTATAGAACAAAACCTAGAGGTCCCTAGACCCTCTTAGGTTCGTAGCTCGCCATTGGAACTCGGAGAAGATATATTTTCTTTTCATCTCTAGTCCCCAATCGGTTTTACCCGCTCCAAGAACTGGTTAAAATCGATCCAATCGGTTTTACCCGTTTCAAGACTGGGTAAAACCGGTCTGAAGTTTATTGTCATTATCCACCAATCGGTTATACCCGCTCGGTGACTAGGTAAAACTGATCGGTTTTACCCGTTCCGAGACTGGGTAAACCGCTCTTCAGGCGGTTAGATTTTTTTTAAAATTTTTATCTTTAACTATTCATAGCGGTCCAATCAATTTTTCCCGATCTGAGACTGGGTAAAACCGATTGACCCACTTTTTTTTATTTATTATTTTTCATTTATTTTTTAAATTTCTTATTTTCTATTCCTATTTTCTGAAATTAAATAAATTCTTAAATAATAACATACTTAAACTAACAACATATCAAGAATCAAAATTAATCAAATCTAAAAACATAAATTAAAATTGAAATTATAGTAAGAAAATTCTTTTAAAGAAAATATTTCATAATTTTATAAATATTCCTAAGAAAATAGTTTAGATTAAAATTCAGTTTATATAAATTCTATAACTCATTAAATTTAAAAATATTTTTATAAATACCTCTAGATTTTAGAGGGGAATTTTAGTGTTAAAAATTTACGGAGTCTCACATCCTTTCTCCATTAGGAAATTTCGTCCTCGAAATTATTTATTTTGGGAAATAATTAAGGGGTAGTTATAAATTTTTTTTCTAATCATACTTATTTATATAGGTAAGGAAATAATATAGGACTTATAAGGTTTTGCATATTTTGGAAAGAAATGTTATAAGAAATCCTAAGAATAAAATATCATAATCTTGTTAATAAATTTCGAATGTTTAAGGTTTCATTTTTGTTGATATATTATAATTTAGAAGTTTAATAAAACTAAGGGATAGAATTTAGAACAGGAAATATAGTATAAAATTCTTTTGAAAAAGTTTGGGGTCAAATTGAAAATAATCAAAATTTCTAGGCCAGAAAATAATTTTTTGGAGCTTCAATCGGCCCGTTCCTTTTGCCCTTTTTGAAAACCGAACCCTAGCTTCAAATTCCTCAAATTCGTGGCTTCAATCCCTAGAAGTTTAATCCTCCTATCAACCTAAAGAACAACTTTAGAGGGTTATTTCATTCCATAATCCATGAAAATTTCTCAAAATCTTCGGATTCCTTACTAAAGCCTAAACTAAGAATTTGGTGATTCAAGGTTGTTTTGTGTAGTTGAAGTTTGAATCCTAGCATTTTAAGCATCCTTAAAAGGTGGGTTTTCATATTCTTGGTTTAATTTTTCATTTATTTCAATTTTATTTCATGCTTTAATATTGTTATGGGTAAAACCGTTATTAGCTCGATTTTACCCGATTTGTGCATTGTTTTTGCATTTATTTTATATTATTTTTTATTGTTTAGGGCTTTATTTAGCTTTTGGTGGATTGAATTTAATTCCTATAGGATTGAGGCTAAATTTCTAATTTTTCCATTATTCTTGTTCTTGTATTTTAGGTTCAATGGCTTCAAAGGAAAGCTAATCCTACAAAGAAAACTCTTTTTAGGAGAAGTAGAGCACAGGATTCTACTTTGGAGCCTTTGCCTCGATTTTTGCATGATGAGGCTCAGCAAGCCTACGACAGCATGTTGTCATGTAAGCTTTCGGATTGTCATGTTCTTGATGTAGATGGGACGGTTAAAGTTAATATAGACGAGGTTTTAGAATATTTTGAGTTTCAAGGCTTTATGCGTTTGTTGAATGTGAATGAATCTATTCATGAGATTTCCGTAAGAGAGTTTTATGCAAATTTTAGGCAAGATGAGTAGGGTAATCATTATTCTAGAGTGAATGGTGTTCAATTTATAGTTAGTGCAGAGATGGTAAATAGAGCTCTAGAATTGCCTGAAAATTTGCCTAGAGTTGATAATTCTGAATTGCTTACTAGGCATACCATTTATTATGCGAAGCATTGGCCTGCTATTTTCCTTTGCCTATGTTGGAATTGAGTAAGAAATATTTTAAAAGCCCTACAGATGCTACTACTTATGGTTCTTCTATGCATTATTATAAACCTGGAACTTTAGAGCCGAATATGAGATTATTGTATGAAATGACTTGTCATACTTTTGTTCCTACTGCTAGGCATTCTTCTGGGCCTAATATTTCAAAGATTACTTTGTTCTATTTTATGGCTGAGTGCTTTTTGATCAATTTTGGGTGCATGTTCATGGGGTACTTGGCTGAATTTAAGGAGAATAGATCCTTGGCATTTGGGCATTATATGACTAGGATATTTGAATATAATAATGTGCCTTTGGAGGATCGATCCGGTCCACTCCCGATCCGATATGATTTCTCGTATTTTTCCAAGAAAAGAATGAGAATGAAAAAAGGCAAATGGTATCACGGGAAAATGCCTCAAACCATAATTCGAAAGAGACTCCAATAGGGAGAAGGGAGTAGTCAAAGAGAAGAAGGAAGTCAACAAGAAAAAGAGGGAGGCTTTTCTCAATCCAGCAATGAAGCACTTGTGGATCTCATGACAGAACAATTAAGTGCCATGAATGCACGGATGGATACTCAGTTTCCTAGGTTTGCACACTCGTGTAGATCATTTTCAAGAAGATGTTGAAGACGAGTTGGCTATGGTGAACAGAGGAATGCAATTGCAGTATGATGAGGATAATATAGCTGAGTTGGAACACATGTGACAGGCTTTACGTGATGGGAGAACGGCTCAAATAAGTCAAAGGAACATGGGAGATGGAAGACTTGAGTGATGTGTCTTGCATGGCATGATTTGGACCTTAAAATGGATCATATACTCTTAGATTATTGTTTTTACTTTGGTTTGCACCTTTGAGTGCTTTGAATATTTCTCTTTTTATGTTTTTCGTTTATGTTTATTACTTGTGCGGTTTGTAGTTCTTGAATGATTTGGCATGGTTTCTTTACTTTTGGATTGTTTGTTTTAGTGTAGCAAATGATTCATGGTTACTTTAGTAGAAAAATATCTTATTGTTCTTCTTACTTTTGAACTGTCTAATGTAGTAAAGAAGATTCGTAGATAGCTTGATTAGAAGGTTTCATGCTTTCTTTGCTTGAAATGAAGGTTTTGGATTGTGGATTGTAGGTAGAACTTTTCTTAATGTAGTGTTTGGTTGATTTGAAATGATGGAAGGAAATGTATGTGGATCGTAGTTTTAGCCTTAATAGATTTAGATTTGTGGTTGGGCTATTGTATCTTTTTGTTTGCAGGGGGTTATCTTTAAAATACAGAGGAAACTCTGTCGATATATATATATATATATATATATATATATATATTTCCAAAATTTAGCTAGAAGGATTCTAGATATGAGGAGTTGTTTTATTATAATTTATTGTTCAATCTTGTTTTTTTTAAAGGGATTATGAAGAATTTTAACTTTCATGGAAATGTTTTGCTTTTGAATTTAGATATCGGTTGCGTGTCTTTTTAGAATTAGAGTATTATGAATTCTAAGTAAGGGTAATGGATTTCGCATTTAGCTAAGGAAATGATTTATATCCTTAGACTGAGATTCTAAAGTTGGTTTTCTAAAATTCTATTGCTTAAGGATATGTTTTCAATTCGTAAATAATTTATGGAAAAGTCTTCGCCTAATTCTATCTCTATGGCTTATTTTCTAATAAAGAAAGTCAATTTTTTCGGATCATTGGTGCTCATCAGCCACTTTGGATGGAATCTCTGATACGAAGCATTGCTATGAGAGTTTTTCCCATTTGTATCGAGAAGGAAACGCGGTGGCGGATAACCTGGCTCAAACTGCAAGCTTGACAGGTCTTAAGGAATTCTTTGTTCACCGTACTCTCTCTAGGAGAATCATTGGGTTGGTCACACTATATGCTAGGGGCTTCCCATATTTGCGGTCTTAATGTTTTATCCCGCTTTGCTACTGTTGTTTACTTTTGCTTAGTAGCCCACATGTATACACTGCATTTGCATTTTTGCACTACTGTATTTCCAAGGTAAGGCTCATTACGTCATCCTTGGAGTTTTTCGGGCATTTTGCCTTTTTAATTTAATAAAGGATCCACAACCCCCCTCCCCTCCCAACCACTTAATCAGCTGTTACCTAAAAAAAAAAAAAAAAAAGAGAGAGAGAGAATAAGGATAATTAAAATGTAGGCAAAAAGTTATTTGTCAAAAAATATTCATATTGTAGAAATGAGGAAAAAAAATGAAAAAGAAGAAAAGCAACAATGTTTAAAATATGAAAAAATTATGACGATTAGTATTATGATCAAAGTTTTTAAGAATAAAATTTATAAAAATTTAAAGGAAATGTAGAAAATCAAATTTTAAATAAATATATTTATTATGTATTAGAAGAGAATATGTAATTTGAAGGAATAAAAAAAGTCATTTTATTTGTATTAAGGGTAAATCTATCATTTAATATAAAAGCTTCAAAAAAATAGCTGACTTTCATGTTTGACTATTAACGCTAACGGAAATTTCAAACGTTACAGATTTCGAAAAAATACGTGGGGGTTATTTGAAACTTTTTTGTCATTTTGGAGATGGGGGGGGGGGGGGGGGTGTAATCCATAACTTTTAATAACCACATGGGGGTTTTGAGGTGTTTACCCATATGTACACACATAGTTCACAACTAATACACACTTAAAAACACAATGATTTAGTTCATAACTAATGGGCGAGCTAGGGGACATGTCCCTGAACCCCTCCAAACACCTCCCATACTCTAGCAGTATATATACATTAATGATTTAGTTATTAAATGTATGTATTTAATTGCTACAAAAATTTATTCATATATTAAACCTTTCTGTAATTTTTTAAGCTCCGCCTCTAAAAACAGGTATAAAAAACAGTGATCAATTACGCATTTTAAATATTATACTCTAAAATCCAAAAGAATGATACACTACAAGAAAAGTGACCTATTGCAACACATTTATATGCGACATTACATGTAGGTGTCGCGAATATACCACACTAACGCATTTTTGTCTTATATTTGCGACATCTTTGCGTCATTTAATTGTTGCGTCGCACTTTTGTGACATAGATTCGACATCTTTTTTTGGTCTCTAAATTGTGACTTTTTATTTGTGACACTTGAATAAAAGGTCGCAGTTAGACAACACAATTATAATTGTGCCGCAAAATTGGGGCACAATTGCGTTATATTATTAACATGTCACAAATTAGCAACCTAATTTGAGTCATTTTAATTATTGTGTCACACTTCTGTGACATAGATTCAACGCTTCTTTGTTTGTCTCAAAATTGCGACAATTTATTTGTGACACTTCAATTAAATGCCAATATTAAACAACACAATTATAATTTTGTTGCAAACTTGGGGCACAATTGCGTCATATTATTAGCATGTCTCAAATTTACATCATAATTTGTGTCATTTTAATTTTTTGACTTAAATATGCGACAAAAGCTTTGCGGCACTATCATAGATGCCATAAAGTAGACACACAAATTTGTTTATGACGCAAAATTTGCTCACACTATAAGTATGTTACAAATTTGTGACAATTTCGTTATTCAAATTAATTGTTACAAATTTTGAGACATTTTTTTTAAACACTTGACACATTAGAGAAAATTTTGATTAACGGCGTAGGAAACAATGAAAATTATTAAAAATTACGTAACTTTTTTATATTTATTGTTATGGGCAGTAAAATTCTTTTATAACTTTTGCAAGTTTTGCCAAATTGTTTAATACTTGGTTGTTGTCGGCTCTAGATAATGATGCTATCCTACTCACTAGGGTTGCTTTCTAGAGCAGAGGTGGACTGTGCACACCAGTATGTCACTTCTCTTTTGTCCATGATGTACTAAGTTTTTCAGTCTAATAAAGTGCAGTTTTATCCTCACCAAAAAAAAAGAAGAAAAAAGAGCACACATTGTCTTTTAAAGTTGCTATAACGTTGAAAGCAAGGCCTAAGAAATACTAGATCAACAAAAAGAGCCTGAAATTGAAGAGGTAGACTATGCACACCAGCAAGCCACCTTTCTTTTGTCCATGATGTACTAAAATTTTGAATATAATAGAGTGCAGTTTTATCTGTAAAAAAAAAAAAAAAAAATTACACACATTCATCTTCTAAATCTTCTATTAAGTTTGACAAATCTGAATCTTTCACATTCATTCATATACACAACAATAACAACAACTAAGCCTTTGTTCCATTATGTGGTGTCGGTTATATGGATCACATCTCGCCATCGTGTACGGTCATGGCACATCGATTCATTTATATCCAAATATGACATAATATTTTAAAGTTGTTTTCCAATTCTTTTTAGGTCTCCCTCTACCCCTTTTTATGTTAATTGCTTCTCTGTTTTTTACCCGTCTTACTGGGGCGTCTAGAAGTCTCCTACGTACATGTCCAAACCATCTTAGGCGTGTTTATCTCATTTTTTCATCTATTGGGGCTACGCCTACTTTGTTTCTAATGCTTACATTACTTATTTTATCTAACCTAGTATGCCCACACATCCATCTCAACATTTTCATTTTCGCTACCCTCATTTTTTATTCATGTTCATATTTAGTCGCCCAACACTCCGAACCATAAAGCATCGCGGGTCTTATAGCCGTTCTGTAAAAATTTTCCTTTTAGCTTTTGCAGCATTTTTCGGTCACAAAGTATAGATGACGCACTTCTCCATTTAGTCCACCCTGCTTGGATCCTATGTGCTACACCTTTATCAATTGCTCCGTTTTCTTCTATTATAGATCCTAAGTTTTTAAAGCTTTTCGTTTCATTTAATTCATGTTCTCCAATTTTAACTTTTATAGTATTGTTATCTACACGATTACTAAAGTGACAGTGCATATATGGTACATATTTGCTGCTCTTATAGTACATAAATTGTACTAGCTTTAGCATTAAGAGTTGGAGGAATTATGAAAGCTCATAAACAATTCCAAACATGCTCAATAAAATTAAGAAACTAAGACCACTGGGAGTCTTACTGTAGTATATCATGAAACCATTTAAAAGCACTAATCCACGGGGTTAGGTGAAGTCAGAGTTGTTACAAAGGTCATACTTGTCAAGATCATCGAAATTATGGAGAAATCCTCTTTGATGGTTCTTAGTGCAACATTTCCTACATAAAATGGAATGAAGTTCTGAAACTTAGATGTAAACATGGTTTAGACATGATGTAGTTAGTGACTAAAAGAGTGAAATGAAGTTATCGAACTTACAGCTAGTAGGTCCACCCCTTTCTCATCTTAATTACGAGCAAAAGATGAAAGTTGCTGAGGGCTCTATTGAGAAAACTCACAGTACTACAAACCCTCATGAATCTTGACTTCATTCTTTCCTTTTCTCCTATCTTAATGGAGACATCTACTATCTTATGACCTTTGAATCTTCATTTCAAGTTCACAGTGTTCTGTTAAGTTAAAAACTAATGTTGCTCCTCTCTCTTTGTTTTGCATTCTAGCGGCTTTTTTTTCATTTTTTTTTAATTTTCCTTTTTGCTTTCTATTTCTGTCCTGGGCTTCATAGGTCAAAATTTTCTTCTATTTATTTACTTATTTTTGTAAGCATTGATAGCTGAAGCATTTATCCTTCTCTTGAAGCTTTGGAAGTCTAAAGTTGTAAGTTTTCAAGTAAGCAATTGGGAGAGGCACTTTGTATGCGTTTCACTAGTTGGGGTGACACTTGAATTTTCATGGTTAGCAATTTGTTTTTTTTCTATAGTGGAAAAGAATGCTTCAATTGTAATGTGATTTTTAAATGGTTCATAATTTCGTTTAATGACTACTAAGATATTAATAGATGACTTTATTCTTGCTTATGAACTTTCTTACTAGCATTGGGATTGATGAGTTTAATATGGTAGTTGCTTGTACCTTTTCACGTGATCTTAGAATCAGTATTGTATCTCTTTAAAATAGGAATAGGAGTTACGTTGACAAAGTAGGAATATGAGTTATGTTGACTAAATAGGTAAATGATCAATTTTTTATTAATATTTCATTTTATATTTTATTTTAATGCATTAATATTCGTTTCTCATATCAATTGTCATAGATAAGAAAAGAGATAAATAACACTGATAAGAATTACACAAACATCCATTCAAATGGTACTTCACCGAAGGTAATATAAACAATTATACTTTTCTACTAATTTATCAGCTATGTATTAAATATAATTAATTTTTGTTAAAATTATTTAGGAACAAAGAAAAAGTCCAAGGAGGAGCAAGAGGAAGGCAAAATAATCTTCTTCAAAATGTGACAATTTGACTTATGGAATTAGCATTCGAGTCTTGGAAGATAAATTTAGAAATTTGCAATTTTTATTTATATATGTTTAGTGATGGATTTAAATTATGATGTTCCCACTTTGACATTTAGCAAATAGTTGATTTCATATTTTGAATAATACTCTAGTTAACTTAATTTTTTTTTATATACAAATTGTGAATTATTTACTCTATTAACGCATTTGTGTCGCACAAAATTTATGCAAAATAATAATAATAATAATAATGACGTAAATTGTGGTGCCAATTATTATGTGACATAAATTTTACAGACGCGATATTCTGTCGCAAAATAACATTACGACATTTCAAATAATGACGCCACATGTGTAGCAAATAAATATGTGATATTAGCTTTAATGACACAAATTAGTGTTACAGATAATGCGTCAGTGCAACTAATGACACGTAATGTGTTGCAAGATTTATGCGACAATAATTAAGTGATGCAAAATGTGTTGTATCTTTTGTGGCAGAATTAGTAAAATAAAATGCCACAAAAAGGCTACATAGCCTTCGGGTGTGACGCCATATTTGTCGCAAATAATCTTGCAACATTCATCTTAATGACACAAATCAGTGTCATAAATGAGTATGCGTCACAAAGACAAGTAACACATAATGTGTCGCTTATTTTAAACGACAATTTATTTAGTGATGCAAAAAGTGCCATACATTTGCGGCACAAATGAAAAAAGCGCCACAAATTTGCTTCACCACCTTTTGCAACTCAATAACGAGAAACGCATAATGTGTTGCAAATTAGTATTTGCAACTAATTTGCAACACTAAATCAAATTTTAGAGACACAATTTACGTGTCGCAAATTCCCTTCGACATTTTAAATGTGATGTCACATTTGTCGCAAATAATCTTATAGCATTCATTTTAATGACACAAATTAGTGTCGTAAATTAGTATGCGACACTAAGACAAATGACGCATAATGTGTCGCGAATTTTAGGCGACGAATAATTTACTGAAGCAAAAAGTGCCGTACATTTGCAGCACAAGTGAAAAAAAAAGGTGCCACAAATTTGCTTCGCCACCTTTTGCGACTAATAACAAGAGACGCATAATGTGTTGTAAATTAGTATTTGCGATACTAAATCGACTTTTAGCGACACAATTTTCATGTCGCGATAGGTCACTTTTCTTGTAGTGATATAATATTAAAAAAACATGTCTCTTCCACTATAATAACATAAGAGTATTAAGTTATTAAAAAAATTATATGGAAATTGCCATGGTAAGTTTGTGTTCTTTCTATGGCGCCTACATATACAGCGGTTTTCGAAAAAACAAAGATGCCTTAGTAAGTCTCTACAAACCACCATAAAATTCCCTTTTTGTAGTAGTGGACACTGAACGTTAATAAATTACCATATGTAACGTCTAGCTTTTTATTTTGTATTTGTTGATAATTAATGAGCAAGTCTCTTGTCAGATGGATGTATCTGTCTGATAGAAGACTGACAACACATACAGACACATACCTGAATGCAGAGTCATTCTGACTTAAAAAAAGCCCCTTTTTATATTATCGTAAATGTAAAATAATATATATGGTTTTACTTTTACGATAATATAAAAGAACCAAATTTATATTTTCGAACTGGGCCATTTTTTTAATACTCTCCATGTTCCATTAGAAAAGTATACTTTCAATTAATTTTTTTGTTCGAGTAGAAGAGTCTACTTATAAGTTTTTTACTCTTTTTACGCTTACTAATATAATAATTTGCAGTTTGTAATTAATTCAAATATAAGAAGTAAAGACATAATTAGATTAATAAAATGTGACAAATTAACTATTTTAACTGGTTTATCTTGAGCTCCATTAATATGTTATATATTTTGAGATCGAATTTTTCTGATGGAATGCTTATTCGATAGAGTTTGGGTATGACACAACTCTTATAAAGCTTTCACCCCAAGAGGAGGTATTTATTAATAAGGCTTTCAAAATTAAAATATTTCAATAACAAAAAAATATAAATAATTAAGTCACAAATACAACTCTAAATAATATATATATATAAATCTCATAGAAAATAAAGGTGAGTGAATGACAACGAATTTACATTCGGTATTCAGTTAACAGAGTAATTAAAGTAAATAATATAATACATATATTTAATAAATTAATAATACACACACATATATATAAATTAATAATACACACACATGCATATATATATATATAGGGGCCCCATAAAATTGGAGGCCCTGCGTAGTGGCTCATGTGAGTCACCCACAGGGCCGGCCCTGCCTGAATGGTTCTTTGAAGTGACTACAGACCTTTTCAAAGGAACCATTCAGCTATTGAATTTGGTATTGTATAAATTTTATGCAATTGCATAAGACAAATTCAATACATGAATGATCTTTTGAAGAGACTATAGATTTTCCTTATACAAAGACAATACTTTTTTCTTGTACATGCAAGTTTTCAACATATAGTATTTTAATTCTTATAATCAATACTTTTATTTTTCATAACAGACAATATACTTAGAAATAGAAAAAAAAGGTAATACATCAACAACTAAACTCAACACATCAAAAGGTATAAACGATACATGATTCATTAGTCTATACAAAATATCTATAAATAAAAAAGAAAAAAAGAAAAACAAAACAAAACAGGCACATCAAAGGCTATGGCCTGTACGCTTTTTTCAACTTTTAAAAAATTCTTTTTATATGAAACATGCAATACATTAATAAATAAATTTGATATATTAGATGTTATAAATGACACATGATATATCAGAGGATATACATGCTATCTGAGGATATATATGAAGAAACATGCATTATAGTTAAATTCGATACATCATATGTTATAAATGATTTATGATAAACAATAATTCATAACATAATGTGATACTTATGAGACTAAATTACCCATCTTTTAAAAAAATATCAAATATTTCTAGAAATAAAGAAAGAAAAAACATTGGATGGTACAATTAGTGGCGGAACTTGACTAATATAATTGAAGGGGTGAAATATTTATATATAACTAAGCTATACAAATTTATTATAAAAAAAAGATTTATAGGGGCCAAATAGTTATATACATTTTACTCCCTCTATTTTGTTAGAAGGGTACAATTTGTTGTATTGTTTTAGTACAATAAACTGGACCCTTCTAATGAAACGAAGGGAGTAATTGTTTTTAAAATATACACACACACATATATATATATATATATAATATAAAAAAAAATAAAATTTTTGAAGGGGGCCATGCCCATCGCATGGAATGGCCTAAGTTCCGCCCCTGGGTACAACCCTACATTTATAAGTTTTTGCCATAATTAATTACTTAATTAATTAAAATGGAAAAGAGAAAAGAAAACCGTTTACCAAAAATGCCTGCAACAATGTAAAATGGAGTGTTTCAACTTTTCTTGAACGGTAATTAAGCAGAATCAGCTAGTAAGTAGAAAAAACAAAAGCTGAAATTTCTTTTATTTTTTTATTTTTTGAATAAGGGTTCTTATTGGGTTCTACTTCGATCTTTAAATTTCTCTCCCTTTGCTCTGGGTAATTTTCGAGTTCGCTACCTATGTATGGCTCAAGATCATCTGTTACATTTTCCTATTATACTCTATATTATACATCTTAATAACTCATCGTAAAAAAGAAAACTTTATTATAATGCCAATGAATATCATTGATGAAAAGATTAAAATAAAAAATAATATTTATGTTGAGTTATTTATGATGAAAAGGTCCTCTGTTACTAAGGAGTGTAACAAGAAAGTGTAACAGAGGATCTCATGCATGTATGATAGTTCACTTGTAACTAACAATTGACTGATCAATTCCTAAAACTGAAATAATTGAATTGTGAAGGAATATTCTATAATAGGACGGAATCGGAGAGTCCTTTAAGTAAGACCCCTAATCGGTAACGATGCTCTTACGGAATTAATGTTTAGCTGTTTTTCAATTATTCCTTTTATTCCAATGGAAAGGTTTTGTTTTTAAACCTTTTCTTTCTTCTAATAACAAAGGCATACGTTTGATTCACTCATAGCACAAGTAAGCACATAATGTACATATTTTATTTAGCGTCGAACGCAGAACAAAATATTAGAGAGAACGATTTTTGTGACAAATTTTTTTTTAGTGTCATTAAATAATATACATATTACTAAAGTATCAAAATAACCACAATGATATATGTCAAAAAAAAAATCTTAATGAAAAAAATAAAAGCAAATTGGAATTGGCAGCAGGTGGTTGACTCGTCGGTCAGCAGTGGTGGCGTTGGCTGCAGGAATTTGGGTTTTGTTTGCGCATTGAGTGAAGGAGATGAAGGATTTGGGGCAAATTGAAATTTGGGAGGAAGGATTTGGGGCAAATCGGAATTTGGGAGAACGGATTTGGGGCAAAATGGAATTTGGGAGGAAGGATTTAGGGCAAATTGGAATTTGGGGAGAAAGGATTTGGGGCAAATTGGAATTTGGGGAGAAAGGATTTGGGGCAAGTTGGAATTTGGGAGAAAGGATTTGGGGCAAAATGAAATTTGGACTCTTCTATTAGAATCAAAAAATATTTTTAACCAATGAAAATTTTCTAATGAAGCGAAGGAAGTATATTTTACTAGGACAAATTAGTCCTTTACTAATTGTAAAAATATGAATTAATAGTTTAATGTCTATAACAATAAATATAAAAAAGTTACTTCCCTTTTACAATTTTGTTTTTTTCATACGCCGTCAATAAAAATTGTGCCTTGTGCAACAAGTAAAAACTTATATACATATATAGGGCCTGTTCTTTTTGTTTCGTTTTGAAAATGGTTTTGGTTTCAACAATAAATTTAATATATTTTAATCATATTCTATCATTTCCAATACAACTTTTTACTATTCAACATCTACTTTTTACATTATAAAACTATTTTTCAAAACTTGTTTTCAAAACGTTCAAAAAGAACAGGCCCATATATAAAGGTCTCCTCTCCCGTTTGACAGATTGTTTGCAATTTGCAGCCGCAGAATTTCAATGGAAACTGAAGCTAGTTCTCGCCCAGCAAAATTTCCCCACATTCCGGATGAGCTCATCTATGATATTCTGTCAAGGCTCCCTGTGAAATCCCTAGTCAGATTCAATTGCGTTTCCAGATCATGGCTTTCTTTAATCTCCAGCCCTTCTTTCATCAAATCCCATCTCAAACTCAACGCCAAAACTGATGAACAAAGGCTGCTCCTCTTGAGGCCTGTCCCCGCCACCGGAAGCAGACATCAGTTCAGTCATTGCTCTCTCAATTCTTTCCTCCTTGAAGATGTTGCTGACGAAGTTGATGTTAATTACCTTCCATATCTACGAGAAGAAGATGATCATATTTTTGCGAGTAATTGTATTTTTGTGGAGGGTTATTGTGATGGGATATTCCGCTTTTCGATTGCAGGGATGAACTTGTTCTTGTGGGACCCAGCTACTAGAAAATTTAGGAAATTGCCTAGACTTCCCACTGAATCACAGGTTCCTGTGGGTCATGGTTTTGGTTATGATGTGGCTACTGATGATTATAAAGTAGTCGCTCTCGTGGACCCCTGTGAAGATGAAAATGACAGTGAAGAAGGTTACCAGCCTATTGTGATTGTTTACTGCTTGAAGACTGAAATTTGGAGGAGGATTGAGGATTTTCCAGTGATATTTCCCTCGGAAGAATACTATAAAGAACATACAGCACAGTTTCTGAATGGGAAGCTTTATTGGCCAGTCCACAAATTCACTGCTGGAAAAATTCTCAGTTTTGATTTAGCCAGCGAGAGATATGGATGGTTGGACATGCCTAATTCTTACAAAGGCAGTGACTGGAAATTGGATGTTTTTTAAGGTAGCTTGTGTTTATATATATGAGTGTGGAGGAAATCATGTTATCCATTCAGATGTGTGTATAATGATAGGGAAAGAATCATGCTGTAAGCAGTTACTCAAAATCCCGTGTAGTCAACTTCAATGCCGTGTTACTAAACCATTACGCATGTGGGATACTGGTGAAATTTTATTGGTCTTTGGGGGAAAGTTGATGTTGTACAGTCCAAACGATCTTCCAAATGTTTGGAGGAACAAGAGAATGCAAGGTTCTTACGAGGCCTTTGTGTTCGCTGAGAGCTTGGTTTCTCCTCACAGGTCTTGATTCTCATCCATGGTGTTGCTGGGATTTATAGATACTTGAACCGGAAGAAGCACACAAAGATTTGCTGTTGAAAGTTTAGCTTCTTTTTGTACTAATTCATCTAAGCACCTTCATAAGGAATGTAATTTAGCTTCTTAATTAGTCATTTAATCTTTAATTTGTGCATTTTGCTTTAGATTTTTTAACATATTGTAAGAAGATGCAACAGCATTTCTTGATCTCTTCATTCATTTTTGTTCATGTAAGAATGTTCTTATGTGACAAAACTCCAAATTTAAAACTGACTCCACATGATAAAGAACAGAAACGCAAACAAAACTGTTTTGAAATGTGAAACATCATTAGCAAAAATCATCAAATGTGGTTCTCAAACAAGAGGTAAGTAAAAGTAGGACACGTTCCTTTTGTTGGGTTGTAACTTTAGCCATGGATGCTATTTTGGAATTGTGAACTCTAATGCCGGATGATTCTGTGAGCACAAATGTGCGTTTTGGACGATTCTGTAACTCCTTTTGTTCATAATGCCGGCCGGTTGTATGTTTATTCATTTTGGAGATATTTCGGGCTACAAGTTTTTATTTCTTTCTGTTTGTTACAATATGTTGTTGCTGCCGACCTTGCCTGAGAAGAGTGCATGATTGTGCAATAATAATAGTTTGGAGCTGACTTGAGGCTTTTGTATTTATAAAAGATCCAAAAAAGGAAAACAAGAGAGATCAGTGAAGAAAAAGATTGCAAAAAAGCCATCGCGTGAGGCTTTTGTGAGAGAAAATCAGTGAAGAAAAACTGAAAAACAGAGGCACATATTGTCAAATCAAGCAAGGATTCCATAGAAGAAGGTCTTCTGTAAGGGAGTTATAGATGCAAACCAGTCCATTGCAAGAACCAACAAGAGTGAATGAACATTCCATCAGATGACGATCATCAATTGGCTCGGGGATGGAGGCTTCAGCAGCGGATTCATATAGTAGATAACTAACAGAACACAGCTCGAGCTGGTAGTCCCTGATGTTGATATTTAATGCGCAGATAAGACTGTGATGTCCATATTCATCCCTCCCAGATGCTACTGCGAGATGGGTTTGATGAATCGTGGGCAAGAGATCAAAAGAAAGCCATGATTTTGAAACACACTTGAATTTCAGCAGGGATTTGGCGGGTAATCTTGAAAGGATTTCAATCATGAGTTCATCCGGGAGAATGGGGATCTGTAATGGGTCAGATTCCGGATCGATGTTGTTTCTAATTGGCAGGTCAGAATGAGGTTTTGGAGGCTCTGGACTGGGTTCCATGACTGGTGGCGACAGAGTGCAAAATGATTTGGCAGGAGACGAATTCAAGTATTTATATAAGATAGCATTTGGCTATTTTTTATTTTTTGAGAAGC
Organism: Leptodermis oblonga; assembly: GCA_016801395.1. NCBI lineage: Eukaryota > Viridiplantae > Streptophyta > Magnoliopsida > Gentianales > Rubiaceae > Leptodermis > Leptodermis oblonga. The sequence goes on along the minus strand of CM028756.1, from coordinate 30,286,924 downwards.
GCATTTGGCTTTTTAAAAGAAAACTAAAACATAAGATAGCATTTGGATTTCAGGAAATACAGAAAGATAGATAGTAAGTTGTTTCTATTGCGTCACCTTCTTCCTATCTTTTAGGAAAATTCGATTTGCTTAGTTACTCTGTTGGTCCTATATAAAAAATTCTCTTTGTAATGCTGAAAACTCTTTTAATGAGACTGGTGAAGTAGCTAAACATAACAATTTAACCTTTAATTAATGTTAATTGTAGGGAATTTGGTTAAATAGCAATTGTAGGGAGTAATTAAAAAATTTATGTGTTTATATTGTTTAAGATGACTTGTCTTGTTTATGTAATCTTTTCTTTCTTAAGTAGTTAGAAGTTAAGAAAGAAGTTAAAAAGATATGAAAGAAGCTGCATCATATAGAATAACATCATAAAATTATGCAACCAAATAAAAATATCAATTTCCAATTCATTCTGTCTTCTGCACTCTGTGGTTGTAAAGTAAGTAAAGATCACTCTAGGTCAAGGGCATCTGGCCAAACTAAGCTCTCAACATACGAAATCACATTTCTAGCATAAATTTATTCACCAATAAACCTCCTGAATGTATTCCTCTCCGGATTGTAAAGTGCCGACCCTACAGGTTAGGACAACAGGATTTCGTCCTTCTCCAACAACCTCTCGGGCAAACAAACTGGTGGAGCTTTGAAGTACCAGGGATGAAAATAAGGAATGGGAAAAAGTTTAGTCCAAGAGTCTTTCACTCGTATTCCTTCATTACCCATACATCCGAGCCAAAACGATAATTCTGGAATCGACGAACCTCTTCCTGTAACTTGGGTTTGGGCAGTCCATTTCTTGGTACGTCTCATTTTCCAAATCAATGCTACAAATTCTCCGATCACCACTAGTGACGAGCCAATGGAGGTTCCTTACGAATGTGAAATAACCCTATTATTTTATAATCGTCATTCAACTCATCATAACCAAACCCAAACCCAAACAAAAAAGAGTAATCTAACCTCTGTTCCATACCCGATTTAGGCAATTTCTTAGCTTTGTTTACACAAGGGTTCCACAACAAAATGTCTCCGTTAACATAATTATAGACGCAAATCAGTCCATTGCAAGAACCCACAAAAGTTAAATGACTCACTAGTAAATCCCATCAGATTATCAATTACCTTATGGGTCGGGGTTTCAGGTTCAGCCGCTGGTGCACACATCAGAGAGCTAACAGAAAACTGCTGTAGGTGATACTCACCACTTCTCGCATAAACACCATGGAGAAGAGCGTGATGTCCCAAATCATCCCTTCCAGATGATATTGCGAGATGGGTTTTGAGAAATCGCGGGCAAGAGATCCAAGAAAGCCATGATTTTGACACACACTTGAATTTCAGCAGGGATTTGGCAGGTAGTCTTGAAAGGATTTCGGTGATGAGGTCGTTTGGAATCAGTAGTAATGGGTCCGATTCCTGATTTGGAGTTTGCTGATCAATTTCTTTTCTCTTCGGTGAGATACATGGCTGGTGATAGTGGATAAAAAGCTTTGATTTTGCTTCTTAGTAGAGGAGAAAAGACAATTTAGAGATGAAAAATTGTTAAAAAAGTTGTGATTATGAGGCTTTTAAAGAGATCATTTTGGTTTCCTGAAGCGTTACTCTCCCTGATCTTCCAAGCTCTTCAGTTTGGGTTGTCTCACTTCTGAGGAGTCACGACCCTTCCACTATTTTAGAACACATTTTAAAAGTGTGTCAAAATGTCTTTTTAGTTATGCATTTAACTTTGAGTTACGGATTAAAATGTGCCCAAATATCATTTTTTTAGTTAGGTATTTTAATTGGGAATGTCAAAATATCTTTCTAGTTTCCGTGTCAAAATGACGGACTCACCTAGTCTAGCTCAATTTATTTCATTATTCGTGATTTTTGTGCTCACCTAATATTTGAACCTGTCAATTAATGTTTAACCATAACATGTTTATTTTCATGTTATTTTATCAAAAGCTGATCGTGTTCAAATTAGTAATTTTATATTTGTCGGTCCGATGGTCTATACTCACCAATCAAAAACCAACTTGTTTAACTATAGAGTAATGATAGACTTATAAGCAACGAATCATAGCAATTTTTTTATAACTCATGTGGTATGTATTCATTGGTTACATTTTTATTAATATCACTTAACTGGCCAATGAATGCATGTCACATGAGTTGCTAACAAAAAGTTGCTATGATTTGTTGTTAAGACTATAATTATTTATTATTCATGTTTTTTTCCAAAAAAAAAATAAAAAACCAAAGAAAAATCTTTATATTCATATTATTTGACACACGAACTTGTCAATATTATATTCAAATCTAATTTATCTATATTGGTTTTCTTTTTCTTTTCTCTTTGGTCTAAAAAGGTCATTAGGTACAAAAACTGCAATGTGCTTTACCAAATAATAGCTACTTCTGAGAGAGCACTTTTATTTTTATTATTTTCTTTGTGTTACTTCAAAAAGAGTAGCGGTGCTATTCTTCTAAAGTAGTACTTTTTTGTTATTTAATTTTCTTTTTAGTGATATTCCGAATAGCAGTGCTACTCTTTCCATAGTGGCACTTGACCTCTTCTAGAGTATTATTGTTAATCTTCTAAAGAAGAACTTTTATTTTATTTTTTTTCAGTGATACTCCTAAAAAGTATCACTGCTACTATTTTGAAATAGCACTTTTAATTTAATTTTTTTCTTTTTGTGCTACTGCTACTCTTTTAAGAGTGACTCTTGACCTCTTGTACATTATCATTGCTATTCTTTTGAAATAACACATTTTATTATTATTTATTTTTCATTTTAATGGTACTCCTAGAGAGTAGCATTGCTACACTTTTAATATTGACACTTGACTTATTCAGAGTATTACTGCTAATCTTCTGAAGTAGCATTTTTATTTGTTTATTTTCTTTTAGTGATACTCGTAAAGATTAGCACTGCTACTTTTTCAATAGTAGCACTTGACCTCTTCTAAAGTATCACTGCTATGCTTCGAAGTGGCACTTTTATATATTTAGTTTAGTGATACTCTAAAGAGTAGCACTTCTACTCTTTTAATAGTGACATTTGACATCTTATCGAGTATCACTGCTACTCTTATGAAGAAGCACTTGCCTTTTCTTTTAGTGATACTCCTAAAGTGTAGCATTGCTAATCTTTTAATAGTGACAGTTGACCTCTTATAGAGTATTATTGACACTCTTCTGAAGTAGCATTTATTTATATATTGATAACTTTTTTTCTTGCGTTATTTTGTTTTTATTAAAGTAATACTTGAACAAAGTGTTATTATTACTCGTGAAAAGTGTCAATTTTATTTTGTCCAAGTATCAATTTGAAACACACAAAAACAAACAAAAATACACACGTACTGTTCACTTGAACATCAGTCGCCCGTGGTGGACCTAGGCAGGGGCAAGCCGGTGCTGCCGCTACCGCCCGCCTTTCGCCAGTATCGAACCATAGTAGTATTAGTACACCTAAGTACTCTTCCTCTTTCTCCCGCCATTTTCACCACTTCGCCTACCTCTTTGTTCCATAATAGTCATTGACAGAAATTGCCACCCAAGCTTCCCATTTGCAACCCCAAAACTCTGAGCTTGCCGGAACGGGAGTCGAAAATCAAGAACGGCCAAATCTGAACTAAACAGTGTTAGAGATTTTCCAATAACTAAGCCGAAAGAAGAAAGGAAAAGGAATGAACTGAAGAATGTCCGAAATACTGTCCGATTCAGACAGTATTTCGGACATGTTCCAGCTGTTTCAGTAAACAGCTGGAACTGGAAAGTTTAACTTCTGGGACTGATGTATGTCCGAATCATTGTCCGATTCGGATAGTATTTCGGACATGTTTAAGTACAAGTTTTCTTCTTCTGAAAAGTTGCATCTCTTCACGGAAATGGTGATTCCGAACTCAATTCTTATCCGAATTCAGTTCCGTTTCTTCCTACATTTTTGTAAGAGTTGTGGCTATTAAATGGCATCCTTTGGAGGTCTATAAATAGACTTCTAAGGATGGAGTTATAGGATACAAAATCATTCGCAGCTTCGGTTTGATCTTGAGTGGGTAATTGATTATTGCAACTTCTACACGAACGGCAGGCGAGAGCTTTTGGTTGAGGTTTCCTATGTAATTCCTTTGGCGTGGTTTAATTAGGGCAATGGCAGAGGTTTCTGTTGTAATTCCTTTGTGGTGGTTTGGTTCAGGCAACGTGAAAGAGGTTTCTGCTAGTCGCAGTTGTAACTTCTCTTGCTCACATGGATATGCGTTTGGCTTCTTTGTGTGGTGGGCTGCAGGGATTTCTGGCAGTGGTCGCAATTTGGTAAACCCCAACTCCAAAAACCCAAATTTGATTTCCAGACCACGAATTCAGCATCAGCAGCACCATAAAGGGGATGATCTCCTTCTGATTACTTCCCCTCTCGGTATCCAGTGGGCGTGAAGACCAAGGAACCAACGACATCAATTTTTCAAAATTTCTCCAGACCAGGCGACAGTCGGCTCGACGAAGCGGGAGCATGTGCTTGATAGAGAATGATAGTTCTGGGAGTGACAGTGGAAGAGTTTAAATTCAGTAGGTCGTTGATATTTGCTCTTTGTTAATTGGTGCTTTAAGAAGGGATAGATGTATAGCACATCTATATATTTGGGGGTTCTATTCATTTTCTCCACAAATTGAAAGTTGATACACGTAGATTTGTGGAATTGTGGCCAAATCATATGGGTAAACTGTGACTGCTTGAATGTGATGATAATTAATATGAATTATGGGTGCTCTGTAGTATTTATGTTATTGTGAGCTGTTAGTGGATTTTTGGGAAATGGGGGGAGTAAGGAAGAAAACAAGAGCAGTAACTAGACTAGGGGAAAATGAAATTTGGATTAAAAATCATAGGAACATTCATGGTTATATAGCCTATGCGATGGTGCTATTCAGAAAAAAGCATATGAGATTGTAGTGTTTAAGGCCAAGGGCAAAGCGATTAATAAAATTGCAAAGATTGCTGGGGCAGTGACGAAGAGAAGGGGAAAGTTTCAACAAGTTCTATATACTCCATACACACATTTCTTTCAAGGGACCTCCAAAAGGGTTCTGCACTCACAATTGTCCTTTCAAAGAAGGAGATTAAAACAGAAACAAAAACTTCTGGTAAAGGAATCTCCGAAAGTAACAAACAAGTCTATTCTTTGGCCAGTAAGATGTCTCACTATTGCAACATGGTTTGGAAACCCATAAGTAGCATAAGACAGGATTGTCTTTCTACTAAAAGTGGCATCATCAAGATAGAGCAGGCCCAACATAAGGTGGGAAGGAGTAAGGAGAAAAGTGTAACATCCCAAGATAGAAAGAATATGTATATGAGTTTGAATAAAAGGTTACATGAAAGAGGGGGGAACCATAGAATGGAGTATAGCAAGTGGAAGAAGCAAAAGGTGGTAGGTGCATGACCTATTAATTTATCTAATTCAAGGAGGAAAAGAGATGATCATGGAGAGGAAAATGATTACACAAACAAGAGGCTGAAACCTGTAGCCCATCATTTTAAGAGGCTTAGGTGGTTGAAGGATATTCCAATACTTCGTTTCACTAGAAGAATGGTGGAGGGTCAGGACCAAGAGGGAAACCACAACAAACAGACAAGAATTCAATACCAGGTGCCACAATACGGAAGGTAAGGCTGACGATGATAACTTGATAAGAATTTTCTTGGGCAAGAGATACTCCGAACATGTATTGGAAATGGTCGAGGAGGCTTTCTATGAAGACTCAACAACACTGAGTTTTGTGACGGTTGAACCAAATCAGCCGTTAGGTGAACAATGAAAATCTATGGATGGAACTGTAGAGGCCTTGGAGATGCAAGAAAGAAAATTTTTATCATCAAAAAATAAGGAAGTGGCAGCCAGATATTACCTTTATTATGGAAACTCGACTCTCTGCAGAAAGAGTAAGAGATTGGTGTAAATATATGTATTTTGTAAACTATAATTATGTAACCCCTGAAACTAGTTGGGGAGGGGGTGGGTTATGTGTGGCTGGAATGCTTATGTAAATATAGTAGTAGTAGCAAAGTTGATGAATTTCTTTTTCATGAAAGTGATTGAAAGAGATGGGTATGAATGGATTCTAGTTTTGCTGTATGGTTATCCTGTTGCTAAGTACAGATTGTGGGTTTGGGAACAACTGGACAGCATCATGTTAGCACATTGATTTCTTTCCCTAATTGTGAGAGACTTCAACTAGATTTTTAGTAGTGAGTATAGGTGGCCAGAAGCAAATCATAAGGTACTAGGGATATCAGAATTTCACAATTTTGCCCAAAGAAATAAGTTTACAGAGATAAGGCAGGATGGGAGTTGGTTTACATGGTCAAATGGTTAGAAGGGTAAGCAAGCTCTGTATCAGAGACTGGATCTCGCAGTTGCAAAATATGATTGGAGTGCAAGGCATCTGAGATCAGACATCAAGAATTTTTCAATAATTAGATCTGACCATGGGGCTTTTCTAGTGGAAACAAAAAAGGAATGGAGAAGAGGGAGGAATCTATCCAGGTTTGAGTCTTACTAGGTTAAATGTAGGGCGGTAACGACTGTGATACAAGAGGAGTGGAAGGAAGAAATGAGAGGATAGGGGAGACACAATTGGGATCTACCAACCGAAAGTGACGGAGAAGCTGAAATGTACTACCTGGAAATTGAAGATTTAGGACCGTGACACAATTGGAAACTTAGATCAGAAAATCAATGCTTTAGCTCAAGAAATGTTGCACACGCAGTCAAGGCCTCTCTCAGAAACAGTTGTGGAAAGGGACAGGGATTGTCAGGAAAAGTTAGAGCATTTAACGGATTACCAGGAGGAGTATTGGAAACAAAGATCGAGAGTCAAGTGGGCTGAGATGAGGGATAGAAATACAAAATTCTTTCATAATTGGGCCACAAAAAGGCATGGAAGGATTGCATTATTGGCATTCAAGATGGGAATGGAAATTGGGTTTTAGAGGAACAAAGTATCAATAAGATTCTCGAGAAGCATTTCAAACAAATTTATGTGCAAAAGGGTTCTTATCTAGCAGGTGCTGCGAGAGTTGATGTGACGGAAGTCATACCTAGGAGCTCACTAGTCTTGGATGATAATTAGAAGGATTGGTTGGCAGAGAAATTTACACCAGAAGAGGTATGGGCTGCAGTCAAGGTATGTGTTCATAGAAGTCACCGAGACCAAATGGCATGCCAACAGGCTTCTACAAGCACTATTGGGAGCACGTTAGACCACAGGTATCTGAGGAGATTTTAGATTGTTTAAATAATGGCAGATTAGATAGTAGCTGGATTATGACAAATATTGTGCTAATTCCAAAAGGAAAACTGCCAAAAACGCCATCTAATTTTAGGCCCATTAGCTTGTGCAATGTATCATACAAGATTGTAGCTAAAGTTTTGGCCAATCGGCTGAAGAAGGTAATTGATGGCTTAATTAACAATGTTTTGGAACATGAAATTGTAGAGGCTATTCGTAAGAGAAAATTAGGAAAAGAATGGTGGATTGCTATGAAGTTGGACATGAGCGCAAAGCTTATGACAGAGTCTCTTGGGCATTTCTATTTCAAGTAATGAAGGGTATGGGCTTCCCAAATAATTGGGTAAATTTGGTGAAAAAATGTGTAATAACAGTATCATTCAGGGTTACTTGCAACTGGTGGATGTCAAAGGCTTTCAACCCTGTCAAAGGAATAAGGCAAGGTTGTCCATTATCTCCTTTCTTATTCATTATGTGCCAACAAGTATTGTTAGAAATTTTACATCAATGGGAAGGTGAAATGGGTGGCCCGGGTTTCAAGGTAGGTAGATCGACCTCGCTTGTAACCCATTTGATGTTTGCGGATGATAGTTTGTTGTTCTTTCGAAGTGATAACAAGAGTGTGGCCAACATAGGTACTCAATGATTATGCAGCATGCATGTTCAGGTCAGCGAATAAATTTTGATAAATGCTCGCTTATGTTTAGTCCAAATGTAAGTGGAGACAAGCACAATTCATTAGGTCCAATTTAAGGATGCAAAGAGTGGTTACAGGTAGGAGATATCTAGGATTATGTATGAATTTCTCTCAAACTAAGAGACACGTTTTCTCTGAGTTGAAAGGAAAAGTTTACTCCCGAATTAAGTCATGGAGGTTGGACTCACTATCTGATGGGAAATATTGGCTAAATTAGTGTTGAACTTGCTGGCTACGTACACAATAGGGGCATTCAGGATACCCAATGCGATAACAAAAGAAATTGACAAGGCTATCTGCATATTCATATGGAAAGGGGATGAAGAGGGAAAAGGAATTCATTGGAGATCTAGAAAAACAATTACAAGACCTTATTGCCATGGGGGATTGGGTGTGAGAAGCACAGAAGTGGTGAACAGATCCATTATGGCAAAGATTGCATGTAAAATAATTGCAGAGGAAGATTCCTTATTAGTAAAATTTCTCAAGGGCAGATATTGTGAGGGGAGGAATTTTTTGACAGTATCAAGTAAAATGAGGGGATCTTGGGAATGGAAGGGAATACTGTGGGGAAGAGACTTGATAAAGAAGGATTGCGATGGAAAGTGGTCAAGAGGGATAGGATAAGCATCCTTTATAACTGGATACCTGGCGTGAATCTAGAGGAGGTTCAAGGAATACAAGCTCTTCAGCAGACAAGCTTAAAAGTGGAACACTTAATTGATTAGAATTGCAATTGGAGGGAACCCATTATTCAGGCTATATTTCCACGAAAAGTCCAGGACAAAATCAAGTCTATATATTTGTCACCATGGCCAGAAAGGGAAGGACATGCTATGGTATGAACCAGAGAAGACATGGAAGTGTTCAGCCAAAGCAGGATATAAAAAGAGCATTAAGGGAAAGAATTGAAGCACAAGAAGTGGAAGGGTACCGGGAGCCAGATCAGGGTGTTCAAATGTGTGGAAACGGATTTGGAAGTTACATGTACCAGCAAAGATGCAGTTCCTGATATAGCGTACACTTCAAAATGCTTGCCCTTCAGCTATGAATTTTCGAAGAAGGTAAGTTTAAGTACCTGAAATTTGTGCTAGATGTGGTTGGAGGAAGATACAGAACACATCTTTTCAACTGTAATCACTCTAAAAGGATTTGGAGAGTATCTTCACTGGGATTTAATTTTGATGTTGGGTCACCAATGAACATTAAGGATTGGTTTTGGAATTGGATGAAAGAGACACTTGATGAGGAGGCAATTGAATTATCAGTACACGTCAGGTATGGTATTTGGCTATCAAGAAACAAAATGGTCTGGGAGAACTATCTCATCCCTCCGGAGAAGATTTGGCAGCAAATATAAGGGGAATTCAATTTGCAGCAGAGGCGATTAAGAGTAAGGATAAGACGAGGAAATTTGACCACCAATAGTCCACAAGCACAGGCAAGTACAACAGTAGCTGGAGAAGTACAACAAGAACATCCTAATACACAAGTGAAGATTCTAGCAGATGGGGCTTTCAAAGCAGAGAATAACGCAGGAGCTATCGGTTGGGTAATAAAGGATAACTCAGGGGTCTCTCTCCATAAGAAGGGATGGAAAGTTCCAGGTGGATCATCACTGCAGATGGAAGCCTTAGCCTGCCTAAGGGCGATGCAATATTCAATTGTGAACGGATGGGTACCACAGACACTCACTGACGGCCTGGATTTGGTCAATCAATTACGTGATACCTCGACAACTCATAAGGAGGTACATGTAATATTAATGGATATTAGACACTATGTTAGAGCATATCTAGACCTAATTATCAAGAAAGTAGATCGGTCACTTGAGCATGAAGCACATTTGATGGCTACAAGTGCTCTTAGGGAGCCTATTATTGTATCTGTTACTTAATATAATGAGAATGAAATTTGCTTTTAAAAAAAAACAAAAATAAAATTAAAAAAACAGCTTGCTTCTCGGATTCGTTATCGCCGATCTTGATCCATCAAATGCGCTCCATCACATGATGGATATAATATGATCCAATTGAATTCAGCCCACGCATGCAGCAAACATTTAGATTGATCCACGTTTGATCTGATCTAATAATTAGGGCGAAATTCAATTTGAATCCCATGCATCCACTTGACTTGGACCAAATTAATTAATTATTCTAGCCCAGCCCCCCATTGTTTTAATCTCATCAGCCATGCATGTAATATTTGATCATCATTAATGTAATTAGCGTGGCGCATTCAATTAAATTAGATCAAATTAATCTTCACTGGCCCATTTAATTTAATTTGGTGCATTCAGCTTTGTGTCATGATTTAGGATTAAACTGTAATAGTTAGAAAGCAGTAGGCACTTTTGTAATATGTAATTGTTGAGGGCTAATAGTATAAATAGTGTTTTAGGGGTAAAGAAGGGTGGTATGCTTGATAATGGAATTCTGATAATTTTCTCTCCCAAATTTCTTCTGTTCTCTCTCGTTCTTCCTTAATTTTCTTCTAATTTCCTCCCTAATTTTAATTCTTTTTTACTTTAATCCCAAGTGTGTGACACTTTGATCCTCCATTTTGACCCAATAGACTTGACGTTAAGAGTTGACTTTGATGTTGATTCTGCATTTTCGCACCACTAGGTTTTGGGAAGAATTTGGTAATTTGGGCAGTCAATTCCTTCAGCAGTAATTAGGGCAATGGACTTCGGCTGGCGGAGAATTGGGCAGTCGACTTTGGTTGGTGACAATTTTGGCACTCGACTTCGGTCAGCGGAAATTTGGGCAATCGGTTTTTGTCAAAAATTTGGGCTGTCGACTTTGGTCGGCGGCAATTTGGGCGATTGATTCTAGTCGGCGGTGATTTGGGCTTCGAGCGAGGTTTGCTTTGGCCGGTGGTTTCCGTCAGTCGTAGTCAAGACTTCTTTTGGTTATTCTGTCTTCTTGGTCACCATGATTTCACTTTCTAACTAGAAAACTCTCGTTAATATCTCCCAGTTCATCGTGAGTTTGAAAGGGGATGTTAGATATATGGAAACATATATCTAAATAGTAATAGCACTCGTGCAAAAACGGAGATGGGAGGCGGGTCAATAGGGGCTTTGGAGGCAAGTGTTGTGTCTTTGCACCCGCCTCCAGGGAGGTGCCCGCACCCACCTCCAATTACCAATTTTATTTTTTAGAGGCGGGTTTTCGCCTCCAATACTCGCTCAGTACAAAATTTAATTTCTTTTTTTTTCAATTTATGGCTTCGGCAGGAATTGAACTCGCGCCTACAGAATCACTTGCCTCTTGCACGTTAAATTTACCACTAGGCTACATATTCTTATATATTTCAAGTTAAAATCGAAAGGATATATTTATATATTTTTCCTTCTTAACTTGTGATTTTTATTACCTATTAATTTATCACCTTGCTCGAATCTCAACAAAATTTCAAAATTATTTTCAACTTTCAACAGTCCAAAACAAAGATAATTTTCAAAATAGTATTAAAAAATTGTTCAAATGCTTGGAGGCGGGTGCATTTTGCCTCCAATAGATAGCTATTGGAGGCGGGTGCATGTGTTATCTATTACATGCACCCGCCTCTAAAGGCTTTGTCCGCCCCTTTACAAACACCAGCTTCCAAAGGGGTTCCTCCCTTGAGCATTTCTGCAGCTGTTTAGGTTTATTTTAGTTTTAGATTTCTTATTGGAAAATGGAATACTAGTATATATATATATATATATATATATATATATATACTCTTCTTTGTTTTAATTGGGGACTGTATTATTGAGTAGTTTTTAGAGATTGTATTGTTTATAGAATCCCAAGTTGGTTCTCTCCAATAGAACAAATTAACAATTCCAATCTCCAATTGTGCTTAAATTTGACCATTGTCAAAATCATGTAGGTTGCAGTGGCGGAACCAGAAAAAAATTCGTGTGGGAGCTAGCTTATGATCGATTAAATAAATGTATTGACATAAAAAATAATTTAAATCCACAATTATAGAAGGATAAAAATTTCTCAGTATATACAATTATATTAACACTTGATAAGTATTATTTTTCAACCCAACAAAAAAAAAAAAAAATACTTGATAAGTATAGTTCATGCTCGTGTAATCAAAGGAAGAGAATAGTGTATTGTATTTTACGAGTTTGTTATTGATACAGACAACGTAAGTAGCTCGTTATATATGATGAAATGACGCATTTCATGATACAAATAAGTGAATATCATAATAAAAAATATATAATAACACTATAATATTATGACAGTAAAATGAATGTATGATTTGCCTTTCAAGATATATTTTTTTGGGGTTAAGTTCTGATATAATTAAACTCTATAAAAAGAAAAAATAATATTGTTTTTGCTATTTAATGACTAAAATAAATAAATAAAATAATATTGGGATGCAAGTGTGGGGGCTGTGAGGTTTGATGTTGCTTTGAGGTTGGACGATATAGCACCTCTCCATGTACTCTTGGGTGAACTTGGTGGGGGCTAGAGCCCACACCAGCCCCCACCTAGTTCCGCCCCTGGTAGGTTGCGTGTGTAGAGAAATTCCATCAATCTTGACCGCAATTTTGACAGAAAACGCCCACATAAAAAGAAAAAAAAAGAAAAAAAGAAAAAGAAAAGAGTGACCAACACTGAATATTACAAATACTTGAGTGACCACGAGTGTCATTTGGCCTATCTATCCAATTGAATGTATATTTTAAAATATTAAGAAACTGTTGACTCGTTTAAGATTAATTAGATGAGACGGACGCGTTATAATAACATATAACTTCAAAGCAAAAAACAAGTAATTGGATTCATTGGTAAGAAAATAAGTATAGAGAAGGAAATGCAACCGTGAGTTTTCGTGCCGGACAGGGAATAAGCGACATTAAAAAAAAAAAAAAAAAAAAAACTTTGGATATTAAAACATCCACGAGGACTTAAACATTCTTGTAAGCCAATCACTCTAATTCTCTAAATCGCTATATATCTTAGTAATATTAAATCAATTATCAAATTTGGTTCATTTTGAGTTTGTGTTTCTTTTTGGCTACTGCGCATGATGTATAGATATTCAAAAACCTTTGGAAACATAAAATGAAATTTCTTGGTTAATTTAGGTTTAGTGTAATGGAAACAAACAAACAATTAATTTAAGCTTTGTTTTATGTTTTTTTCTTTCCTTTAGGTTTAAGCCACCTTTTGTGGTGGGGTTTGGCATGGACCCTACTCTATAATATTAAAAATAAAAAGATTAAACATACAAAAAGAATGGGGGGATGTAATGAGACTTAATTCAAATTAGGTTTAAAAGTGACCACATACAATATATACAAAATGCATAGAAATTGACATTACAATGTGGACTATACCTCCCAAATCAGGAAAGGACTGTCTATATCTAAACTAACCATACCGCGAACGTCTCATGAGAAGTATGAAGCTGAGTATCGCTCTGAGATTTTGATGCGTGAACTAGCATATCTTGTTAAAACATTCGCAACTGCATTAAGTTCTTGTAAAATATGATAAATACCAAAATTAGAATACAATAAGATATGCCAAACCTGTCGGAGATCCTTTTGAATGTTCCAGGGAATATGAAAATGCGTTTGACAGTATTGACCAAAACTAAAGAGTCTGACTGTATTTGTAGAGGATTAGTGTCGAAGAGCCTTGCATCTAGCCTCAAGATTTGTTCCAAAGCCAAGATAGATGAAGCCTGCCTCCTTAACTTCTCCCATGCTGCCCCTTATGACATACCTTGCACCAGTGTCCAGGATTGCCTAATGACGACCCATCCACGTTAAGTTTAAACACGTATGTGGTAGTTCCAAATTAAGCCACATGAAAATGGCTCCAAGCCTCGGATATCATACGACAATCATTGAAATATTGTTGCAACCCATCTTCTTCATCACATGAGACACATTTGGAGGCCATTTGAAAACCAAAATGAAGCAGTATATATAGAATCAAAAGCAAGCAAATTATTTAGAACACGCCACATGAAAATCGCTACTTTTGGTGTAGGCGATTGGACCAAACCTTGCTTAGAGAATGAATTACCTCATGCCGTGGGCGGAGGGCATCATAAGCCAATTTAATCGAAAAATCACCACAGCTAGCATATCAGGCTCAGCAGTAAAAGTCCAAGAATCTCTTATATGGTCAATAAATTCAGGGTCGAATACACAACCAATCATCATAAATTTTCATTCCTCAACTATGAGATCTGTAAGACAAAGAGGTTCCTAAATGGGATGTCATTCCTATCAGGCTTTGTTTTATGTTTTTAATGCTTTTAGTAAATTAAATTTGCTTTTAAGAACAGTGCAATAGAAAAAGCCATCTTGTTTCCTGTGGAATCGATCTCTTACTTGCCTCCAGGCCGTTCACTGCAGTATATACTCGTTTGTACTGGCACAGTGAGCCGCGAATAGGTTTATTTCTTGTCATTGTTATGTGCTAAAATCAACATATCTTTACATATATACGTAATGAGACAATTGTAAGCCAAAAATATGAACAAAAATTAGTATCATGGGCCTTTTTGTTGTTTGAAAAGATTTCAAACATTAATTAGGTGATGGCAATTCTCTAAAACCTCAAAGGTGTAATGGTAAATTCGCAAAATCTCGAAGGGTTAATCATACAATTTTATATAAGTACTCAGAAAATACTCAATATTACCCCAAAAATGAAGTTGTTGAACATGAGTAATTTGGAGCAATTGTTTCCAGTGCTCCTTTCATTCCACTCACACCCACTACACTATATATATGCTCCAAATATACCAATTATCAAATATTTTCTCATGCACCCCTGATTTTTCTTGCTTTCCATGTACTCCGTATATTAATAATTAGAAGCAACAACATTCAATCAAATGAAATCCACGATAGGTAACTTTTTCGAGATTAATTTCCATTCACTATATACACTCAATTGTGACTGAAAAGAACACTCACGCATAACACATAAACAAACAAAGTAGCAATACAGAACTACAATCACCATTGTCACTTCCAGTTTCCAAATGCAGCTTAAAGAGATGTAGAAAGTCATGTGGATGACCGAATAATGATCTTCAAACTTGAATTTCCGGACAATTGCTCTTGTGCTTCCTCAATTTGTCTCACCAAATGTACTACATTCTCAGAACAATCAGAGACCTCAATCATTTCGAGCGTAGAAATGTACTCCAAACAAGGCATCTCTTCCAAATGATTACAGTTATCCAATATCAATTTCTCAAAACATTTAAAATGGTCATCACAAGCTACCCACCTAACAAGGTCCAAGCAAGACAATTTCAATATTCTAAGTTTTGAGAATTCTCCTTCATTCATTTCCCATCTGTCCCCAATAACGGATAGATGGAGTAATTTCAGAACTTCAAGATTTGGAAGTCTACCAATGGCTGACATATCCGGCCAAAACAAATAAACTTCCGACAATGTCAACTTTTTCAAATTTGTAGGCAAACTAAGCACAAGCTTTCCAGAAAAAGGAAATATAAAAAGTGACTTAGGCAACAGTAAACGAGACGTATATAGTAGTGAACGTGACCCATGTTGTGGTTCAACAGGAGTGAAATTGCTCATATAACGTGACAAATGAAGTGATTCTAGTTGACTAAGAAAGTCAGGGATTATAATTTCACCAAGATCTTTTGCATCATAGTCATCTGGTAAAAGTTTGCATTTCAACTTACGGATTTTTGGAAATTTTCTCATTAGCTTTTCTCCATTGCTGCCCCAAGAAAGAATAATCACTCCAGAGATCCTATCCAGCTCATATAAAACAGGTGAACTATCAAGATCTTGTCCAGGCAAACAACCACCAGCATTTTGATAAATACTCCTGATGTAAAGATACTTCAATTTCTGTAGATTCCAGAAATTGTCTGGCAATGAGAGCATTTCATCTCCTGCATCCACAATAAGAGTTTCCAAGTTTGAGAGCTTAGTTATTGATGATGGGATGTGCCGCATCTCACCTCGAATGGCTAGGAAGACCAACTGAACAAGCAGTTCTATTTCATTTGGAAACATAGAACCAATATTAATTTGCTCCAGATCCAAGACTCTTAGAAGCTTGAATATGTGAATCATGAATGACATCTCTCCCAAGAATTGTTCATCTATGGAGTTGAAAAGTAGAGAACGTGCACAAGGACAAAACAATTTGGACTTTTTGAAATGTTGTGGCTTGGAGTGAATGCACAATCTTCGCAGGTTGCACGGCTCATTAAATGTTGAAAGCTCTTCATACCCTTTTAGGAAGTGGAAAAAGTATTCATCTTTGGCTCTTTGCAAACAAAACTCATGAAGCAAGTCATGAATGCGGCATACTTTGACTCCACCATCGGATCTTCCTTTGGCAGCCATAATCAAGCTCCTACCAATCAAATCTTTGAGGTAATCTTCAGCAATGTCTTCTCGGCTCTTTTTCTCATCTTTGTGAACAAATCCTTCAGCGATCCATAATCGAAGCAACCTCCTAACTGAAACTTCTTGATCTTCTGGCAGTGCTCCAAAATACAAAAGACAAGGTCTTAAATATTTTGGTAAATGTCTGTAACTTAGCTCCAGTGAGTTTGTGCACTGTTCCGTACTTGAAACAATGCCAGAACTTAAACCATCCAGAATCTCCTTCCAACCCTCTGGCTCTATAGTTGTTAAGAGTCCAGCTACAATGACAATTGTCAAAGGTAACCCTTTGCAACTTTTAGCAATTTGCATCCCCATATCACGTAATGCTGGAGGCCAACCATTTTCAAGGAATAACTTCCTTTGCAATAATTCCAAACTCTCTTCGCTATTGAGTTCACGAAGAAGATAAGGTTCTTGATCAAGCATATGGCGAGGAGCAACATCATGAAGCCGACTTGTCAAAATAATTCTACTTCCAACATTGTCATCGGGAAATGATCCTCCCAAGCTATTCCATGCTTCCATGTTCCATACATCATCCAGAAAAATGAGATATCTCCTTCTTTTCAAACTGCGCCATAACGTTTCTACTAAATCTTGTTCAGTCATATTCAAAGATTTCTTTGGATCAATTTGATGCGAAAGGTCAAGTACCACTTTCTTTTTGTCCACTACTTGCGAAATAATGCTCAATGCACGAACATCAAAATGTAGCAAAATAGAAGAATCATTGTAAATTTTTGTAGCCAGAGTGGTCTTACCTATTCCTGCCATACCCGTAATGACAACAATTCGCAGTTGCTTTGTCCCTCTCTTGAGCCGATCTATCACTGATTTTGCCTCATCCTCAAATCCCACCACTTCATTTATTATTGAAGGAGTTCTTTGCGATGGCATGTGACAAGAAGTCCTGGATAATTTTTTGACTTTGATTTCTGGTCTATCCCCAACAACTATCTTTAACCTATCCAGCTTAATATTCCCAATGTCTTTGATAATGGAATCGAATGATGCTGAAAAAGAATCTGAAAGATCACCGACCACAAGGTGGTCGATGAGACCCTCTACTTTGTATGCCACCTCTAAAACACGATCCCAAAGTGCTTGGAGTTCATCATCTTGATTACGCAACTCCTCAATATTCACCAAGAAAGATCTTAAGAAAAAAAGCTCTTCTTTTATAATACAAACATGATTCTTGACAGTAGGTTCAACTTCACAACTTGTCAGCTCCATCAGTTTTTCCAATAAAAGATCGACAAAACCCAACTCATTAGTCCTTGGAAAGTTGAATTTCGGTAATTCTGGACCTTTCTCTCCAATCCTTGCCAAAATAATTCTGATTTCTTCTAATAAATCCTGAAGCCCAAGGTCTACTACATTCGATTGGTGAAGTGATAAAACTGCAACCCCAGCATCACAAACTACAACTCCAATGCCTTCCTTACTTTTCATATCAAAGTTGTTTGGCTTCTGTTGGAGAAGGGTTCTCAAGGATCTAAGTCCTTCATACAGTTCTTGGAGTTCATGCTTCGTTGAGACACAACGATAAGTATTCAATGGTAGCATCTCCCATATAATAGATATGAGAGATTCAAGAAAATTCTTCATTGCAATAAAGACATCATCATCCACATTTTGACTGGGAGCAAGCAATCGCCCCTGTAACTTTGCGGTACACAAGGCTTGAGTGTAAATCTCATAGACCGATCAATAGGCTTGATCATTTGAAGCAAATGTGAAATCTTAGACTGCATTTCTTTGCACATTCTTTTGTTAATCTTCTGGACTTTACACATGAAAAGGAGAGATGCAGCATTGATAGCTATAGCTTCAGTCCGAGCCAACAAATATTTTTCGAGCTCGACACTTCTGTGAGTGACAAAAGAAATGAGGGATTTCAAGAATCTCAAATGCTCTCCCAAGACTTCCATTTCTTCGCCTAAAATCTCAAACTCAACAATCTTATTGAAAGGAATTGTAGATCTGAAACAGTTAAAATCCACTAAACTCTCCAAAATGGAACAAATGATTTCCAACACTTCATCCATAGTGAGAGATCCTGATTGCCCTAAGTCATCAAGAATACTAACATACCATTTATCTATTTCTCCCTCCAAACATTTAATGTCTTGTTGAAACTCAGAAGCCATGCGGGAAAGCAGCGGAACTGGTGATTGCCAGACCTTCATCTGTGTTAAGTGATCACCATTAAGATCAAGACAAAGAGGATGAATTTTCTCAGCTTTTCTGTGAACAATATCTTCAATCCTTACCAAGAAAGATCCTAGACTTCCATCATTGCCTAACTTTCTCGCAGAGAGAACAAAGGTTTTGAGACTCATTAACTTATATCTCAATTTCTTAGATGTTTCAGCTTTGCCATAAAAGAAAGTCTCTGCCTTCAGCTGTAACTCTACATCATGTAAGGAAGAATGAATAGAAGTAATGATCGTGGAGGGCATCTTGTTCTTTGAGAATATTCTTTTACTGTATTTTTGTGGAGAAAAGGAAACCGCAGCAACGAAAGACTCCTAATTGTGTTGTTTTGAACCACCAGAAACTGTGATTTTATTCATCCCACTTTAGTCCCAATTGGATGCCATGGCTCTGCACACTGCTGTGGACTTTCTAGATCAAAGAAACAAAATTATAGTGAAAATGATGCACCTAACTACTATGTTATCTTCCGGCATCGAAGATGGAAATATAACATTCAGGATGGAAACAACCAAATATGATTTGGTAGGAAAATTTTCAAACTTGAACAATTTCAAATTGGATCCTAAAAGGTATCCCGCAACAACCAGAAAGCTGAAAAGTATTATAGCAAAACTGTAGCAGCAATCTATAGTCCTAAAATTTCGATAAATAACCACGCTTGGAAGCTCAAAGGTAGAATTTGAGGTTTTCAAAATTTTCCTTGACATTTTAGAGGCAAGAATATTTGTTGAAGTTCTCTCTCCCCCATCTTCACTCTCAAATATTTTCTCATTATCTCTAGTTTAGCATTTCATCCTAACTCTTGATATGAAGCATTAATTTGGTCTTGTACTCTTAAGATACACAGGCCTTAAATCTAAATCTAAGGCTCGATCTTTGTATTTTACGGTTAATATGTTCACCTACTAATTCTTGTATAGAATGGTTGGTTTTGTTACTTATTGACATGATATATTGAATGATTTTTCAAAACCATTTCCTAATTGTTTTATTGTGACTCATTTTACAGGCTAACTTTGAATTTACTTTCATTATTATTTTATAATTATTCCATAGAATTCTACATTTACTTTCAGTATTTACTTCAATGGCAATTCGACTGTGACTCATTTTCCATTCCAGTGTTTACTTTCATAGTCCAGGGGCCAAAATTTCATCCAAGTAAAGAGTGAAATGGAAAGTGGATTGATGTTGGACTACCACTGAAGCAAATTCTTAACGTGTATGTAAAATTAAGCAATAAAATCTACCATAATGGAATAATTAAAAAATAAATATCAAAAGTAAATGCAAAGTTATGCGGTAAAATCAGCCATAATGAAACAATTAGCAAGTGGTAGAACCAATCACTCAATATGTCAATAGGTTGTAATACCAATAATAAAATACAAGGATTAGTAGGTGACAATACTAACCATACAATACAAAATTAAACACAAAGATTTATTCTTAAATTTAAGGCTTATTAAGTAAACGACCAAGTGATTCCCAGCAAGAGTTTGAGATAAAATTCTAAACTAAATAGAATGAGAAAAGATTTGAGAGTAAGGGGAGAGTAATAACTTCAAGAAAGCTTCTAACTTCAAGAATGTGAAGAGAAATTTTGCAAACGTGGAATTCAGCCTCTTGGAGCTTCAAATGGTGGCAATTTATGATTTTATTTTTATTTTTTATTGGTATATATATATTACTGCTACAGCGCTCTTCAGATTTGTGGGGTTTGTGAGATGCCTTCTAGTTGGTCTGGAAATTTGACAATGTTTTGGGCCACATGTCGTTGTGGGACAATCCATGCAGAACTTTGGGTTGGTCCAGAATGGAAAGGAACACCTTTTTAAGAACTCAGTATATGTGTCTACACAACTATTTGTGGTGATAATCTGCACAACTGTTTGTGGCAAATTACTCTATAATGGTTTGTTGAGAATTGAGCTAGTAGGTGTTTGCGACTCTAGAAAAAGAGCTTCAATCTGCCTTTCCAGTGAACACCATCATCTCCAATGAAATTTTAGTGTACCCTCTATAATTCCCTCAAGAAGACAAGCACATATACAAGGTGACTTGTAATGTCACAAGTCAAGTCCAGCTTCTGTGTTATCATACTCAAGAGCCTTCTGTCTAACGTCTAACATATTATATATCTCCAAATTTATTTCATATAAACAAGGTTAAGCAACTTTTGATGGGTAGACAACCATAGTTGCAAGCTCAGAGCATAATGTTACCCACCAAAATCATATGAACTACCTAAGAGTTTAAAATAACTTTAACACCAGAACTCATTCTAAACAAAGAGAAATGAGAACTTAGAAAGACATATTGAGTGTAGAACTTAAGTTTTTGAATGAAATAGAAATAACAAATACAATAGGTTGAGAAATACAGTCACACATCTTGCTTTTTATAGGCAAATTTTCACACACTTAGACTTACTGAGAATGGAATCTATGACCACCATGGACCAATTTGCCATAATAGATCAGTAATGGCTCCGTTCTTTTCGTGACCGAGAATGGAATCTATGACCACCATGGACCAATTTCCTTAAATTGCATGAAAAAGAAAAGAGCCTTGGTCCATTTCCTTTTCTTGTCTTTTCATCCTTTTGGCTTATAATGAAAAGAAATGTACCTAGTGGTCTTAGATTCCACCTCTAGTAGGTGTTAGTGTGTGAAAAATTTGTCTATATAAAGCAAAGGTGTGTGTGCTTGCATTCCACACCTCATTGTATGTTTCTTTTCTAATCTCTAATAAGAAAATCTGAGTTTGTTACTCAAAATGTTTTTCAAAAGTTCTCATTCATCTCTATTTTGAAGAAGTTCTGATGTTAGCTAGAGTTTTTTTAACCTCTTGTGTAATTCATATTATTTTGATTAGTAACATTATACTTTAAACTCACAGCCAAGACTGCTCTTGCTTATCAAAAGTTATTTACATTGTCCATGTGGAATAAATTTGGTGAGATATGATCTATTAGAGAGAAGGATCTTAAGTTCAATGACCTAGAGGCCGAGCTGCTGAGATTGCTAGTTAATTTCTTAGTATAAGTGGTTGTCTTCTTAAATATTCAAACTAGGCTCTGTTCTCTTCCATAGAATTTCAGAACCTGAGAATGGAGAGAATCTTGGCGGGGGGTCAAAGTACGTTCCTTGAACCTAGGTGAATCCCAAATTTTGTGGCCTTGGTTTTTGTGCTATGTCCCCCATTCCCTCCTTCCTTTGCATAATTCCTTTTTACTATACTTTTAAGAAATTGATTAATTTACTTTATTTGTTTTCAAATTAATTACCCTATGTAATTCTAATTCATATTTTTTTATTAACAACAATTTTAGGAACTAATTAAATGTACTATAATATATTAGATTTCAAACAATGACAAATTAACCAAAACATAATTAATAAAAACAAATTTAAAGGCATTCAATTAAAGGATAAAAAAAAAAAAACCAACCGTGCCACATTTATTAGGAATACAAACGTAATAACGAGAATAGAAGGGGTGAAAAAAACACGATCAACGTGAAATCTTTATAAAACATAAAGCATTTGACAACGGACAATCATTCATGAAACAAGCCCTTCATCTTCTTGGAGATGCCTGGATCCGTGCTAGATTTGAGATGCGATTTCGTCCCGATATGCATTCCAAGCAGTTACGGCAGCTGTGGATGTGTCAAACATCGTCACTGTCCCATCATGGTCATTGTCTACCTCGGTGTCCGAATCTATTTCTGCATTCTCTATCTCTGCGAAGTAGTCATCGTTAGGCAACTGCTCCCTAATGAAATTATGGATTGCTGCACATGCAACTATCATTAACGTTTGCCTAACTACCATGTAGTTAGCTATCGGACTACGTAAAATAGTAAAGTATTTTTTAAGTACATCGAAAGATCGCTTAATTACATTTCTGATAGATAAGTGCAGATGCTTAAATAACTCATTCCAAGTCCTGGGGGCTCTGCCTCTATCACGGTAGTCTTGCAGGTGGTATCTATGTCCCTTATACGGTGCAAGAAAAGTAGGAACATTTCTATAGGCAGAGTCCACTATATAATATTTCTCTGTCATTACCGAAGCAATACTCAAAAATAATTTCGTTTTCAAACCCTATAAAATATGGTCATTGAAAATAAACTGCAACGATGATTTTGCCTACCTTTTGGCGGCATTGAAAAATTAGAATTGTCTCGAGTAATTGATTCTAGAAAACACGGGTATCACTTGCACTCTCTTCAAACCCTGCTCTTATGTACACAAGCATCATGTCGTGGTCACATGCTGCTAAGACGTTTTGACTAATTTGACTATGCCTATTATGAAAAGCATCTCTATGACTAACCGGCGCTCATGCCGAAACATGTGTACCATCAATTGTTCATACACAATCTTAAAATAAAAATAAAAAATTTGGTATTTAATCATAACCAGTTATAAACTATTCAGAAATAATGTGTACCTTTTCGGGGATACATTTGACACTCTACTTTACCTTGAACCATGGGTACCAACCTTTGGTTGTGAAGTATCCTCAGATGTATTACATTTTCATTCCTTGGACATATTAAATACTTACTAAACAGGACAATTGTACAAACAATTTCGCGTACATGTCGGTTTATAGTCGCAAGAGAGTATTGAAACCTTTCAACAAGTAAACGTTGTCTGTAATATGTGTTATATTTTCATTCCTTGGACATATTAAATACTTACTTTGCAGACAACGTTTACTTGTTGAAAGGTTTCAATACTCTCTTGCGACTATAAACCAACATGTACGCGAAGTTGTTCGTACAATTGTCCTGTTTACTAAGTATTTAATATGTCCAAGGAATGAAAATGTAACACATATGAAGATACGTCACAACCAAAGGTTGTACCATGTTTCAAGGTAAAGTAGAGTGCCAATGGTACCCCCGAAAAGGTACACATTATTCCTGAATAGTTTGTAACTGGTTATGATTAAATGCCTTTTTTTTTTTTTTTTAGGATTGTGTTGGAGCAATTGATGGTACACATGTTTCGGCATGGACGCCTACTAGTTGTAGAGATGCTTTTCGTAATAGGCATAGTCAAATTAGTCAAAACGTTTTAGCAGCATGTGACCACGACATGATGTTTGTGTACAAAATAGAAGGGTTTGAAGCGAATGCAAGTGATGCCCGTGTTTTTTAAAATCAATTACTCAAGCCAATTCCAATTTTCCAATGCAGCCAGAAGGTAGGCAACATTATCGTTGCAGTTTATTTTCAACGGCAATATTTTATATAGTTTGAAAACAGACTTATTTTTTTAGCATTGTTTCGTTGATAACAGGGAAATATTATGTGGTGGACTTTGCCTATATAAATGTTCCTGATTTCTTTGCACCGTATATGAGATATAGATACCACCTACAAGACTACCGTGGTAGAGACAGAGCTCCCAGGACTTGGAAAGAGTTGTTTAATCACCGGCACTCATCTATCAGGAATGTAATTGAGCGATCTTTCGGTGTACTTAAAAAACGCTTTACTATCTTACGTGGTCCGATGGCTAACTACATGGTAGTTAGGCAAGCGTTACTAGTAGTTGCCTGTGCAACAATACATACTTTCATTAGGGAGCAATTGCCTAATATTGACTACTTCGTAAAGATGGAGGATGCAGAAATAGATTTGGACACCGAGGTAGACAATGACCATGATGGGACGGTGACGATGTTTGACACATCCCCTGCTGTCGTAACTACTTGGAATGCATATCGAGACAAAATAGCATCGCAAATCTGGCACAGATCCAGGCATCTGCAATAAGTCGAAGGGCTTGTTTTAGGAATGATTGTCCGTTGCCAAATGTTTTATCTTTTATAAAGATTTCGCGTTGATCGTGTTTTTTTTTTTTTTCCTTCTATTCTCGTTATTATGTTTGTATTCCTAATAAATGTGACACATTTTTTTTATCCTTTAATTAAATATTTTCAGTGCGTTTTAATTTTTTTTATTAATTATGTTTTGGCCTATTTGTCATTGTTTGAAATATAATGTACTACAGTGTATTTAATTAGTCCTTAAAATTATTGTTAACAAAAAATATGTATTAGAATTACATATAGTAATTAATTTGGAAGCAAATAAAGTAAATTAATCAGTATCATAAAAGTATAGTAAAAACAAATTATGCAAAGGAAGGAATGAATGGGGGACAAAACACAAAAACCAATGCCACAAAATTTGGGATTCCCGTGGGTTTAAGGAACGTCCTTTGACCTCCGCCATGATAAAAAAAACCCCACCAAGATTTCCTTCATTCTCAAGTTCTGGAATTATATAGAAAAGGACAAAAGAGAACAGAAAATGATAGATATAGAACAATTTCTTGCACTTCAGATAGAACAGCCACTTGATATATATACATATTCAAGAAAGATATTAATCATTGACGGTGAATTTTGCTACGCTGTTCTCTGGTTGATAATTCCCTTTGCTTGTCAATGAAAATGAAATACCCGTCTCTGGCTTTGACTTCATATATATATATATCTTGAAACAGAGGTATAATTGATAGTTTTTCAGTCATTAGTCTAATGTATATTGATCTAATCCTAGTTAATTAAGATCTCCCTTCAGTTGCCTCATGGAAATGAAATTCAAAACAAAAGATCCAAGAAAGAGAAAAAAAAAAAAAAAACACTTGGAAAGAACTACGTAGTCCCTAGAAAACATACCTGAAACTGAAAGCAAACCAAGGTCTAGGCCAGGACTTGTTTTGAATTTTGAAGGGACAAATCACTCCTCGATCGGTCGATCCCTTTCTCCAGAAGTCTCAAATTAAACGTACAAGCTCAACCACTTGACTGCTTCTGTTTTCACAACACTCTACTCATATATTACAATTATCTAACCTGCGTTTTTCCAGAATGGATATATAATGGATAAAGATAGTGGTATTCTTTACTTGAAGGAGTAAAGTTTATGAAGAAAAGCAAGAGGACCACCATCCAATTCCTATACGATTGATTTGTCCTTATCAAGAACCCCACCACTCACCGGCCAACACCCACAATTTCCTCTTTTTACAGGACAATAATAGACCCCTCTTTATTTGCTTTACTGGACTATTTATCTCATGATATGACAACTCAGCTACATAGCGTGACTTTCCTGAGGAGATTAATTTGTGAGTGTCCACCCAACCATTGGGTAGATCTTGATCTTGTCACACTGAAAAAAGAACGACTAGAGAAATATTTGGGAGCATTCCATGGACTATTTAAGGTTTTACAAATACCATAACAACAATTTGGTGCTGGGGTCTTATTTCAGCTCAGGATACTTGCGACAAAATTGTTCTACTAAATTCTGAGGGGCTGTTCTTTTCATTTCGATTTGGTTTTGTTTTTATTTTAACAGTAAATTTAATATATTATAATTATTTTTTATTATTTTTAATACAACTTTATACTATTAAGTTATATTTTTTTATATTTTCATACACTTTTTACATTATAAAATTATTTTTCAAAATCATGTTTTCAAAACAATCAAAAAAAAAAATGCCAAGTTCTCTAGTAAGGGAAGCAAGTAGCTTGCAATCAACACAATTGAGGGATTTTAGGACCTTATCGCGCTCTTCGTGCGGTAAGGTTATTCTAAATGCCAGGAATTTTCCTTACTTGCGAACGTACCTAATGTATTTTTAATTTCTGATTGGGCTTAATAAAATGCCTCAACGTCCTTTCTACTCATAAGAAAAATACATAATAAAACTCTTACTTTTAAAATAAAGATGAGTTAACATTATTGCCTTAGCACAAAAATTTACTAAATGGCTTATTAATATAACACAGTTAATTTAAATGATTTCATATATAAATTTCCTATAATTAGTGAATTACTATCCTAACAATAACATCACCTCAGATGATAATATAGATACAAGGGAAAGTAGATGTAACAAGCATTATATCATCTCCGGAAGTGCCTGAAACAGGGAAGATAAGACAGACTTGCTTGACCTCGTGAATTAGGCCCTGTTCTTTTCTAATTCATTTTTAAGAAATCATTACTTTTTTTTCTAAAATTTTATCTAAACAAAACCTCATTTTTTAATTATTTTAAAATTTAAAATTTTCTCTAAATCTTCACTGACATAAATTCAAAAAAATAATATAATTATTACACTTTTTCTTTTCTTTCCTATACAAATTCTCAAAAGAAATTTTCTCCATACAAATATTACTTTCCAAACACTAAAATTTCCCAAATGAGTCATAAAAAAAAACCAGCCTAAAAACATACACAGAGAGATATATTCATGGGGAGATCAATGTTGCATCAAGCAAGGAAGTATTTGCCCTTATCTCCACTAGATGATTCAACCGAATCTGATACCAAAGAGCTTTTATCATTATAATAAAAAGAGAAAAGGAAAAAAGGAGAAAAAAAAACAAAAAAAAAGAGCTTTCACTTTCGGCACCCAAATTTAGGCTCCGTTCTTTTGCATTCTTTTTCAAGAAAATCACCATTTTTTTGAACAAAAAATCTACCTAAAGAAACACCTTCATATTTTACAAATTTTAAAATTTAAATTTCTCTCTTCATCTCCACTCACATCTTTTAAAAAAATAACACAATCTTACACTTTTTTCCCTTTCTCTTACACAATTTCGCAGAAAATATTTCTCTCCAATTTTTTTTTCTTTCCCAAGCCAACCAATTTCTCAGTTTGGTCACTAAAAGAATAGAGCCTAAGGCCCTGTGGCAGTGATGCTATGACAGAGGGATAAATATTTTGCAATGAGTATGGAAAAAGGAGAATAAGGCTATGTTTGTTTTTATTTATTTTTGAAAATACAAAAAAATTTACTATCAAACACTTTCATTTTTTACTAAATTCTAAATTTAAAATTTAGATTTCTCTCTAAGATCATACTCGCATTATTTTTAAAATAATATTATCATTAACTATTTGATACACAATTTTTCAAAAAATAATTCTTTTATAAAAAAATATACTATTTGAATTCCAATCCAACCATAACGTAAATTTTAGTAAAGACTGGTTTTAAAAGGTTAAACACTAAAAATCTATTAGGGAAGAATCCATAATTAGAAAGGGGATCTACTATTGGAGAACTCACAAGAGAACCTACCAGATTTGATCATATAATATATTACAACACCTAAAATGACTAATTCGACACTCTTTATACCATTTATATCCTTACTTGTTAAGTATGAGTTAATTGTGGACCACACATCATTATATTAGTAACGATATGAGGAGTAAAAACTTTAAAAGTGAGCTGATGTGAACCCCTGATCCCCAACGCCGTGTAAACCAAGAACTCGATTTTGAAAGTGCTAAGGAAAGTCTAATTGCAAGACGCAGCTCTTAACTCCTAGAATCCTTACCCTTAGATTCGGCAGACTACTAAATTAACTAAGTAATTTAAACACGTAATTCGAACCAAGTGGAGGATAATAAAATCGAAACAAAGCTTAGCAATAGACAGAGCAATTATATATTAGCCTATAGTTTCTGTAACTTTTAGTAATTAACAAACATGTAAATTACATAAGCCCCCCAAAATAAAGATGAGTGATTAAATAAGTATATAACTAACTTTTATCAATTTAATCAACTAATGAGAAGTGGAATTCAGCTACCCTATTTATAGGGAGATGGCGGAATTCAAGAAACCAAAAACAAAGAGGAAACATAACTAGAATTGGAAACCAATCAAGAGATTGATTTCCTACAAGAACTAAATCCTAAAGGAACTAGGATTGTTTGAAAAGGGAATTTCGGCTACAAGTGGGAAGCACTTGGCCTAAAATACAAGCAAAAATAAGGAAATAAAGAAGTAGAAACAAATCACAAAAATGTTTCAAGAAGGTAAACCTTTTCGCAAACTACTATCCTAGTAAGCCTAGTTGTAACAAACTTGTAACAAGCTAACAAACTAGTAACAAACTTTGAGCAGAATTAGGTAACATGCACAAAACCTAATCCTTCCCCAACCGAAGCTTCCAAGTGCCGTGTTGGCTTCTCCTTGTAGGCTTGGCATTGCCGAATTGATGGAATGGACTCCAAGGTGGGTTCCGCCCAATTAAGATGGCGCATGAGGTGGATGATGTAGGGAGGTTTTGGAATCTACTGGAATCTCCCAGAATTAATACGGAACGTCAAAAATCAAGAATTTCAAGATTCAGTAAACCGTGAAATTCAAGATTTTCAAGAAAATAAAGAACTTCAAGAAATGCCCCTTCCTTCAGCTGGATTGATTAGTAGGCACCATTTCCCCTGTGATGGAGAGTAAAGTGACGCTTTTAACCTTCCTTTCATTCTCTTCAAGGGTGTTGGTGTTCGTAACGAGCTGGGCTTCTGTAGCACTCCTTTGAACAAGGTTTTCATGATCTGATCTGAGCTTCCTTATCCTTCTTCGGGTCATAGGCCCAACTATGTTAACGAACGGATCTCTCTGATATGGGCTCGGGTCCAGGAGCATTGGCGGACCTCTATGGAGCACACGAACCTCTGCTGCACTTTCTGAGCCTTCATTACTCGAACTTGGATCCTCTGAATACTGACTTGGCATAGGGCTAGGGATGCCCTCATCATTCCCTCCCGGTTGGAAAGGATTCGACCTCGAATCAATATCCTGGCCAAAATTAAATGGAGATAAGTCAGCAACATTAAAAGATGTACTAACGCTATACTCACTAGGTAGATCCAGTTTATAGGCATTATCCCCCATCTTTGCCACAACTTGAAAAGGCCCATCGCCTCTGGGGTGGAGTTTCATTCTCCGGGCTGCTAGAAACCTTTCCTTTCTCAAAGCTCACAGCCTTGCGACTTCGA
Source organism: Leptodermis oblonga (assembly GCA_016801395.1). Classification (NCBI taxonomy): domain Eukaryota; kingdom Viridiplantae; phylum Streptophyta; class Magnoliopsida; order Gentianales; family Rubiaceae; genus Leptodermis; species Leptodermis oblonga. Next base: position 30,257,408 of record CM028756.1, on the reverse strand, counting down.
TTTGCATCTAAAGCATACTTGGCGTTTTTCTTCTCAAGGCTCTCATGAACCCTTTGATGAATTCTTCTGACGGTGTCTGCTTTCTGTTTGCCATCCAGACTTGTTTGATCCTTCAGGGGCAGTGGCAGTAAATCCATGACCGTCAACGGATTGTAGCCGTAGGCAACTTCGAAGGGCGAGAATCCTGTTGATGAATGCTTGGATGGATTGTATGCAAACTCTACAATTGGCAAGACCTGTTTCCAACCTGTAAAATTACTTTTAATCAGTGCCCTTAACAAATTTTCCACTGTTCGGTTGGTCACTTAAGTTTGACCATCTGTTTGTGGATGACTAGTAGTAGAAAATAGCAATTTAGTTCCTAGTTTAGACTACAATGCCAAAAATAACTCAAAAATTTAACATCCCTATTCGAGACGATGGTGCGTGGTATTTCTAGTAGCCGAACCACTCCACTGAAGAACAGTTCTGCAACGTGTCTGGTATCATCTGATTTCCTGCAAGGAATAAAGTGAGCCATTTTAGAAAATCTGGTCACCACGACAAAGATTGAGTCATTACCTCGCTGTGTCCTTGGCAACCTTAGAATAAAGTCCATAGAGATGTCAGTCCAAGGAATAGTTGGAATAGGCAAAGGTGTCTAAAGACCATGAGGTTTGGAAGTAGACTTTGCTTTTAAACAGCTAATGAAATGTGAGCAAATATGTTCTACATCCTTCAGCATTTTAGGCCAATAAAAGTGTTCCTTCAACATGTCAAGTGTTTTAGTTACACCGAAGTGACCCATTAGCCCCCCCCCCCCCCCCCCCCCCCCCACATTATGTGCTTCATGCACCAACAGTTCACTATATGAACTACCTGGGATGCATAACTTGTTTTCTTTATACACAAATCCATTCTGCTTTAAGAACTTCTGAAATGAACCATTTTCGCAAGCTTCATATAATGTAGAAAAATCAGGATCTGAAGAATACAATTCTTTCAGATATGAAAACCCTATAGATGCATGATCAAGAATAGCGAGGGATTCATACCTGCATGATAGAACATCAGCTGCCATATTTTCTTTTCCCTTTTTATACTTAATAATATAAGGAAAAGTTTCAATAAAAGCAACCCATTCAGCATGACGCCTGTTTAACTTACCCTGTCCCTTAAGGCAATTAAGGGACTAGTGGTCTGAGTGGACAATGAACTCCTTGGCCATTAGGTAGTGTTGCCAAGTTTCTAATGCCCTTACCACAGCATAGAGCTCCTTATCGTAGGTAGGATAATTTAAGGCAGCTCCGTTTAGTTTCTCACTGAAGTAGGCTATAGATTTTCCTTCCTGCATTAAAACAGCCCCTATACCAATCCCTAAAGCATCATACATTAGTTCAAAAACTCTATCAAAATGAAGTAATGCTAAAACAAGTGCATGAGTGAGATCATGCTTAAGAACAGTGAAGGCATTTTCTTGTGTCTGGCCCCACAAAAATGGAACATTCTTCTTACACAACCTATTAAGGGGCGCGGCTTTGGTTGGAAAATCCTTCACGAACCTCCGATAAAAACTAACCAAACCATGGAAAGATCTTACCTGCGAGGCCGAGGTCGGAGTAGGCCATTCTCGAATAGCTTTCACCTTTGTATCATCAACTTTGACACCATCCTTCAAAATAACAAACCCAATAAAGACAACTTCCTCCACACAGAATATACATTTTTTTACATTGGTATACAATTTATTATCTCGTAACTCAATTAATACCAATTTAATGTGTTCTATGTTTTTAGACATGCTTCGACTATAGATTCGAATATCATCAAAGTAAACCACAACAAATTTTCCTACAAACTTTCTAAGCACATGATTCATTAATCACATGAAAGTACTAGGTGCATTTATGAGGCCAAAGGGCATAACTAACCACCCATACAAACCAAATTTAGTTTTAAAAGCAGTTTTCCATTCATCGTCATCTTTCATTTTTATCTGATGATAGCCTCGTGTTAGATCTCTTTTAGTATAAATAATAGAGCCATAAAATTTTCTAGCATGTCATTAAGCCTAGGGATATAATGCCTATACTTAATGGTGATTTTGTTAACAGCTCTATAATCTATACACATTCTCAAAGTACCATCCTTTTTTGGAACAGGAATTACAGGTACTGCACAAGGGCTTAAAGATTCCCTTGCCTGACCATTACCTAGTAGTTTTTCAACCTGACTTTGCAGCTCTTTTCTTTCCACAAGGTTTGCTTTGTACGTCGGTCTATTGGGAATGGATGAGCCAGGCACGAAGTCAATCTAATGCTCAATTCCTAGAAGAGGGGGCACTCCGGCCGGTAGCTCTTTAGGAAACACATCTTCATATTCCTGCAAAAGAAACTTGACTTCCCTAGGGACGTTGTCAAGGTTAGTGGAATCATCTTTAGCAACTAATACAAGAATACAACCATTATCCCTTAACACTTGTTCGACTTCCCCCACTGTGGCAAAAAAACCACGCCTAGATTCTTCTTCTGAAGGCTTATCAGAGTTCTCTTACTACTACCCTTTTGCAATCTGTTTACCATTTCCCTTGTCTTGTCACTTCTCAGCTATCCACATGGTGATCTTGTCCTTCATCCTGATGGATTCAGCATGAACTTCCTGTGGTGAGATAGGTAAAAAAGTATGGATCTTGCCCTATTGGCAAATTGAGTAGGCGTTGCCAACCCCATCATGTGTAGCCTTCATGTCAAAGAGTCGTGGTCATCCGAGTAGTATGTGACTCACCTCCATAGGGAGCACATCACAAGTAACTTGTCCTGCGACCTTACCTATAGCAAAAGTAACTCGCACCTACTCGGTGACTCTATAGCTTTCTGAGCTGTCGAGCCATTGTAACTGGTACGAATGTGGATGGTTAACTATTGGGATATTGAGCTTCTCGACCATGTACTCACTGGCCACATTGGTGCAGCTCCCTCCGTCAACTATCAGAACACACACCTCCATTGACTTTAGTCCTTTTGTAGAAGATGTTGGTCGGCTGTGAAGTATCCTGGGCAACAGCTGTAGTCAAAGATCTGGACACAATGGCTATCTAGCTATATTCCTCTGGCTGGTGAACATCCTCCTCTGTATCTGACTTGCTGTTGTCAGCCAATTCTGAGATGTGACTGGCATTATCATGGTCTTCTTCTTCTGCGATGTACTCACCTTTAGGATGTTAGAACAGTTCCTCATGTAGTGCCCGTGGCCAGAACACCTGTGGCAAGTGATCTGCGAGATGCTCTGCTTCAGAGTGAAAGGCGTTTTAGCTGCTGAAGAAGAAGAGGTGGATGGGGCAGACTGAATAGTTTTACGTTCAGAGTTGACCGGTTTCCTTGTTGGTGCTGGCGTGTAGACCAAATTCTTTCTCCAAGTAGTAGAGGCACGGGCAGGTGTCCTAACCTTTGGAACCGTTTGCAGGTACTCCTCGATCACTTTGGCTTTGTGGAGCATATCCGTTAAACTCGTATCATTCTGCAATTCTAACGCTAAAGCTATCCTTCTATTAAGCCCACTAAGAAAACGAGCCATGCTAGCGGCATCGTCTTCTATTACATTTGCCCTAATCTTAGCCATCTTTAACTTTTTAAAGTAAGCATCGACAGTTAAAGATCCCTGTACAAGAGTGTGTAACTTCCTATACAATTCTCTAAAATAATACGCGGGTACAAAAGTCTTACACATAGCTATCGTCAAATCAAACCATGTAAGAGGTGGCGCACATGCACGCATAGGCCTGGTATTGCGCCTCTAGTCCAACTCCTGATTCCACCAAACGAGTGCATATTCGGTGAAATTGACCACCGCAAGTGGGACCTTCTTGTGCTTGGGAACCGAGTGAAGCTCAAAGATCCACTCCATCTTGATCTCCTTGTCTAAATATTCTTTAGGGTCCATACCTCTTACGAAAGAAGGCACAGATGTCTTCAATTGACTTAGACCTTCAAAGGGCTTTGAATTAGTGACAGCCTGTGGGGTGTGGACATCCTCCTCATCCGCGAACCGGTCCTGCTAGGCGGCCCTTATATCTGCGACCTCGCCCTTGAGGTCTGCGAATTGATTGGTCAAATTCCCAATGGCAGCCATGAGTTGCGCATTAGTAACCAGTGGCGCTTCTCCTCCTGACATGCCTAAAGTAACCAAGAAAAATTCCTACTAAAAATAAGTAAAAGTAAGCATAGTAACCTTACTCCTTTGTCCCCCCTAGTATGGACCTCCTAACAACTACACACAGCCATGTGTATCGCTCTTAGGGATGGCAACCCTTATGTGCTGCATCACTCCGCCTTTTACTGCGATCCTGTATACTTAATTAAGTTCACAAAACCCTGGGCTAAGGTAACAAGCAGCCAATAAATCACACAAAGAACAAACTATATAGGAAGTGGCAAAAAAATTTTGAAAAAAAGAACTTGGTTGGATTTTCAATTTAAAAATACCTTTTCGAAAAAGAGATTTTGTAATATAGCTCGAAGAAGAAGTGCGCACAAAGGAACTTTTGGGGTGAAGCCCTCAAAGTTCAAGAAATTAATTTAATGCACACGAGGACAAAATTCAATCTATAATTTAGAGTAAACGTATAGGGTAGCATGAAAAGATAGCAAGCTTAAGAAGCAGGGCAATTCAAGTGAAGAAGCAAGAATAATTAGCAGGTTTGAAACAAATCAGGAATGACCTATCTAACCCAAGAAGTGATCACCCTACCAAGCGGTTAATCAAGAAACCAATTCCAACCAATTATTCAATTTTTTTTTTTTTGGAAAATTAACTCCTGTGGTGAAAAAATTCCCCAGATGTCACTGTAGTGCTGTGGGGAGTAGTGTTGAAGATGAATACTATCAACTTTGCAAGTACAATGACAGAGAAGAAGATTCCCAATGAAGAAAAGATTCCTTGTTGGCTTTAGAGTGTACTGCTGTGGGGAGTAGTGTCGATGAACGAACACTATCAACTTGACAAGCACACTTTAAACCGTGGAGAAAACAATTCTTACAGCAATTGCCACAAAAGATACCAAAATATGCAATTTTATCACCTTCTAATACTTAATATGCCATTTTGTAAAAGTAGGCAGCACAACGATACAATTTCAAGAATTCAATATATTTTGAAGAATTCAAAACAAAGTATCAAGATTCGTTCATATAAGTCACAATTTGCAAAAACAAGGTGAGTGGCTTAACTTCAATCGCCAAAGTTCACCAAATTTAACATGAATCGCGAATAGGGAAAGGCGAGCAAAACAGTCCAATTTAAAAGGGCAATTCCAACAACAAAAAGTGTAACTTTTATCCTTTAATTGTTACCAAAAGAGCACTTAATGGATTCAAAAGGCAATTGCAATACAGTACCAAAAGTGAGCAAAACAGCCCTAGCTTTAAAAACCCTAAAAACCAATTTTCCCAAATTTGAGAAATCTGATTTTTAACCCTTTCTTTTCAGTTTTCCTTTCTTTTTTAAACCCAAAATTTTGATTTTAATTTGCAAAACAGTACTAGAAAAATTGAAATTTAAAAAAATTTCAATTTTTCTCGTACTGTTTTGCAAATTAAAATCAAAATTTTGGGTTAAGAAAAAGAAAAAAATATCTCAAAAAGGAGCGTTCTTTTCCACAAAATCAGTAATTAAAGTAGATTAAGGGAACATAAAACACCTGATGAATCAATTGGGTTACTCGAATCTCCTCATATCAAGCAAACAGCCTTGCTCTGATACTAATTTATGTGAACCCCTGATCCTCAAAGCCTTGGAAACCAAGAACTTGGTGCGGAAAGTGCCAAGGAAAGTCTGACTGCAAGACGCAGCTCTTAACTCCTAGAATCCTTACCCTTAGATTCGGCAGACTACTAAATTAACTAAGTAATTTAAATACGCAATTCAAACTAAGTGGAGGATAATAGAATCGACACAAAGTTTAGCAATAGACAGAGCAATTATTTATTATCCTATAGTTTCTGTAACTTTTAGTAATTAACAAGCATGCAAATTACATAAGCCCCACAAAATAAAGATGAGTGATTAAATAAGTATATAACTAACTTTTATCAATTTAATAAACTAATGAGAAGTGGAATTCGGCTGCCCTATTTAAAGGGAGATGGCCAAATTCAAGAAACCAAACACAAAGAGGAAATAGAACTAGAATTGGAAACCAATCAAGAGATTGATTTCCTACAAGAACCAAATCCTAAAGGAACTAGGATTGTTTGAAAAGGGAATTTCGGCTACAAGTGGGAAGCACTTGGCCGAAAATACAAGCAAAAATAAGGAAATAAAGAAGTAGAAACAAATCACAAAAAGGTTTCAAGAAGGTAAACCTTTTTGCAAACTACTATCCTAGTAAGCCTAGTTGTAACAAACTTGTGACAAGCCAACAAACTAGTAACAAACTTTGAGTAGAACTAGGTAACATGCACAAACCTAATCCTCCCCCAACCTAAGCTTCCAAGTGGCATGTGGGTTTCTCCTTGTGGGCTTGGCATGGCCGAATTGATGGAATGGACTCCAAGGTGGGTTCGGCCCAATTAAGATAGCGCATGAGGTGGATGATGTAAGGAGGTTCTGGAATCTTCTGGAATATCCCGAAATTATTTTGAAGCATCAAAAATCAAGAATTTCAAGATTTAGTAAACCGCGAAATTCAAGATTTTCAAGAAAATCAAGAACTTCAAGAAATGCCCCTTTCTTTAGCTGGATTGAGTAGTGGGCGCCATTTCCCATGTAATGGAGAGTAAAGTGATGCTTTTAACCTTTCTTTCATTCTCTTCAAGGGCGTTGGTGTCCATAACGAGCTGGGCTTCTGTAGCACTCCTTTGAACAAGGTTTTCATGATCTGATCTGAGATTCCTTGTCATTCTTCGGGTCATAGGCCTAACTATGTCAACGAACCGATCTCTCTGATATGGGCTTGGGTCCTGGAGCATTGGCCTGCCTCTATGGAGCACACGAACCTCTGCTGCACTTTCCGAGCCTTCATTACTCGAACTTGGATCCTCTGAATACTGGCTTGGCATAGGGCTGGGGATGCCCTCATCATGAACTCTTCTATTAGAATAAAAAATATTTTTCAAAGTGGACTCTTCTAATAAAATAGATGAAGTACTTGAGTTTTATTGATATGTTGCACTAAAATTTGTTGGTGATTATTTTGCGAAAGCAGGAAATGAGAGAAAATGACTTGTTTTTATATTGTAGTATCACTTCCCGCACAAGCTCGTAGTCTACTGATACTAGATATGCGTGCTTTCCGATATCTCAATCGGTGCAGTCCTTAGAGTGTTTTTCCCATGAAAAATAATAGAAAGAGAAAATCATCGATGTAATATTATAGGGCAATAGTCATTGGGAAAGTTTAAGTATCAACTCATTTTTTCATGTTATTGTTACATCAATCACTGTAAAAGTTCAACATGAATTTATGCGTGCGAAGGTTCTAATAAACTCCTAATGTTTCACCTAAGGGTCAGATAAATCCCTAACGTTACTTTTGGAACAAAAAGCCCCCTGACATTACAAAAAATAACCAAATTAGCCCCTCTTCCGTTAACTTTCGTAACATCACTTATTTTTGCTGATTTGTCTCCTTCACATCACTTATTTATGCTAACGTGGGTTATTTCTACATCCATGTAACCAACTTGGAGAAATGCCTTCCTCATATCGCCTTTTTCCTCCTTCTCTCTGCACCAAACCGATTTATCCCAACTTTTTGGCCTTCCCTTCATTATCACCAACTTCAACAACCCCGCCAACATTATAACCATCACCATAGCATCCAAATCAACAATCACCATTATCATCACAAACTTTTCACCCCCTGATTCAATTTAAAGTTTTGCTCACGGCAAGGAAAATCCAAAGTGAAACTTTCAATTGACCAAAACTCGGGCAAATCAAGTTTGAATATACCACCGTCATGGGTTCGGTGAGGTCAGACTCTCCATCAAATAAAGCATGGGAAAACAATTGGAAATACGTCGCCGCCGTCATGCGTCCGACTAGTCTAAATTTTAACATGGTCACTTGTTTTTTCACTAAAAGACTACTAATTCTCAATCCATGGGTTCATCTGGGTTCAAAAATGGAGCAATTCGATTGAGATTTGCTTAGTTTTATATCATCAACTTCATAGACGGTTCATATTTGGGTTCAATGACTGTGACTCTGTCCAGCTCCAATACTATGACTCAATCGAGCTTCAAGCCTAGAGAAGGGCTGTGGAGGTTATAGCAGCGGGTGTTCTAGGTTTTGTTGGTGTTGCTAAGTTTTGTTTTTTAAATTGGATATTTATCCAAAATTTTATCTCTTTTTTTTTTTTTTTTGAGTTATTGTTGGTTCATGAATTGTTTAGGAAGAGGAAGTGATGAGGTTATCATTAGCTTCCTTAATCCAAAAAATGGCCCACAAAGCAAGAATAAGTTTTTCACAGGTTTCATAGTCAAAAGCCAGTTCAGTTATGATCACAAAAATTGAAGATGATCATGAACTAGAGCTGAGCCCAATCAAAATGCGATATGTTTCGTAGAGTCTGTGGACTCTGCGAAACCTGATTCCACAACTCATGCTCCATCTCACTGTGGAAAAATCCATACAACATCCAAGTTTCACAAGTTGGCCCAACACAATTCAGAAGCAATTTGTAAGACAAGCCGCAACTCGCCGCACACAGATCCGCGCACATCACCCACTTGCGAATTTTTAGCAAGTTCCTTATTTATTCCAAGAAGGATTTGGAAGTTGCATGTTTTCCTTTTCCTTTTCTTTTTCCTTTTCTAGTTTGTATTGTAATTTAAGTCAAGTTTCCTATACTATTTTACAACTTGACTTAATTATTAGTTTCATTTTCGGTTTTAGTTACTTTATTTCTTTTACAACTTGAATATGAATTTTCTCTACAAGATACCAAATTCAAGCTTCGTTTTGCTTTAATTAGTTTTGCGTATTTTTGGATCTCTACATACTGAGATAACCGAAATTACACTTGCCAAATTCATGCTCTTTTTGAGTTTGGTTTGTAAAGGGTTTCCAACTTTTGTTTGGATTCCAATTCTAGTTTTATTCTTTTTTCTATTTTTGCTATCATTTTTAGGTTCGCTATTCTTGTAAATTGGTGAATTCATCATCAGTAATATTCAGAATTATTTGGTTAAAAATTGTGAGGTTAATCCTTTACTTTTAGAATTCTCAATTGTTTACTTTTTGAGCTTGTGTTTTTTCATGTATTGATAATTCTACAAGTTCCAAACTTAGAAGAATTTAGGTTACTTGCTCAGCCAAGATTTCTATTTGTTCATCTCTTAATTCTTCTAGTTAGTTTAAGAATAAAAGTAGCTAGGCTCACCTAAATGAAATAAAAGTTTTGAGTTTTCAAGAGAGTACGTTTGTGTCCTTCAAGATTTTAACTTTCCTTGGCAAAGTCTTCCACAATGTGGGCGTTTCGTGACAACTCACATCAAATTTGGTATCAGAGCCAATGCGAGCTTGTTGGTTGGAGGGAGACCGTAATAACACAGTTTAGCTCGAAAGGTGTTTTCTATCTCAATAAATTTCTTGTTTGAAAATTGTGTGGAACAATAATTTTGGTATTACTCGTATGGTTCCTTGGAAATTACTTGAGAATTAGATGACATCTTGCATGCTGAAATTTTATTTTATTTTTCGGAAAAAAAATATATTGCATACTTTTTTCAGATTTTGGCTTAATTGATTGATTGATTTTAAAAGTCAAAATTTCTAATTTTTCTTGATGGGAAAAAAAATAAAAAAAGAAGAAAATTGGCTGAAAAACAAAAGAAGAAATCAAAAAATTAAAAAGGGTTGTAAATCGGATTTTTACTTCAATTTTGGTATCAATTGTGTTTTCGGTTTTGCTCCCTTTTGCGATTTCTTGTGCTTGATTGTGATAGTGACACTTCTGTTGTGTCACAAATTGTTAGAATAAAATTTTCTTGGTTGTTTGTTGGTTGAACTGTCGGCCTTGTTGCGACTAAAAATTGTGTCCCTAGAAAGTGCTGATCGGATTAGGGTTTCGGAAAAACCCTAGCTCCTTGCGACTAAAAACTTTGTGTCGCTAAGGAGTTAGGTCAAAATTTTCCGTCACCGTCTGGTTTGATTATTGCTATTTGAATTGTCCCTAAAACCTAGGTTTGGAATTGCAACGATTATTAGGGTTGCGAACTTTGGACCCCTAATTTGCCCCCAGCAACCAATCTTCGTTTAAAGTGACTTTTCAAATACAGGCCACTTCACTCTGGACTTATAGTTGGCTTTGCAACGTCTGTAGGGCTACGAGCCATTTCGAACCACTACTACCCATAGTAAAACAAATTAAAAACCTCCGTAATTATTCTAAGTTGGGAATCTTCTTATCCTTGATTCTTGAAAATATATTGAATTGAGGATTCAAAATTTTCTATTTTAAGCTGCAAAAGTTTCGGTTTTCAGAACCCAACACCCTTGTGAAATTACAATTTTTCCCTCCGGGGAGAATTGCGATTTTTGGGTTTACGTTGGCACTGAATTTACCCGAAACTTAACTCCAAATTGTTTGTTTAAGTGAGAAGTTAATTACTTGTGGTAGGATTGGTTTCTTGATTACCTATTGGGTAAGTGATCACTTCCCGGGTAGTCATTCCTGATTTGTTTCAACTCTGCTACTTGTTCTTTGCTTATATTCATCTGAATTGCCTTACAAATTACCTAGCTTGAATCTTTTCAAATGACCTGGACGTTAGATCTTAAAATTAATTCAGATTTTGTCTTCGTGTACATTACATTAATTTGCTGAGATTGAGGGCTTATCCTCGAATCTATTCCTTGTGCACTTCTTATCTGAAATAATTACTGAAAATTTCTTTTTTTGTAAAAGTTTCAAAACCCAAAATAGTTCAGCCCTATTTTGAGAGAATTATTTTGCTTCTTTGTCTAAGTTTGCTATTTGTTTGATTGAATATGATGGAATTATACCTTGTTCAAATTGTGAACTTCTATTTGTGAAGGAATTGAGTGGTAAAAGGCAGAGTGATTTCTAATAAGTAAAAGACAATTAGAGTGAAACACTGGGAGTGCGTAGCTTTAGTTGATATACTTGGGGACAAGGGGTGAGGTTATTATCACCTAGGATTCAAAACTTGTCTTAAGCAGGTAATTCTTCTTCAAAGTGCATTAAAGATAGCCTATCGTTCTCGCAACGACCAGGACATGCAAGCTATTGTAGCCATTTCTACTCAGTGTAATGCCAACTATGGTAAGTAGCGACAAACTGGGAAAATTCTCATGTGGTGTCCTTTTACCGTGGACCGACATAGTAGAAAACTTCCTTTAAAAGGTCGTCGTGCCAATCCACACCACAGGGTGCGACGGATGTCTTTTAACCATGCATTAACTGTTCCAACAAATTTCTTGGCAAGGGGACGTAAATGGAGGTTTGATATGCGTGTGAAATTTATTTTTATTCTTCATGCAATTTGTTAATTTTGTACTTTAATTACTTAGTCTTAAATTCTTAAAAGACCAAAGGTAAAAGGTGCAAAATAAAGAGCTTAGTTATTTCTTCAGTGGTAAGCATATAAGAAAAGATGAAACTTGGGTGATCAGTTTATTATCACAGCTACTTTTCTGATGTGTGAAGACTCCTTCCATCAACTAACCCATCAGCTGGAATTCTTCGAGCAGCATTGTTTTGTTGTGTTTTGCAGGAAATCTGAAGTCTTGGGTCAAGTTACAAGAGACACCAGCAGAAGTTAGCAGTGAACGTACTCAGTTGCGGATTGCCTTTGAATGTTGGGCCGCCAACAAGAAAGGAAAGGGAGTCGAGCTCCTTACCACAAGTCCGGCCCTCAAAGCAAGCAAGTTCGTCAAAATCGTGGATTTCACGGCCCGGCACTAGAACACTAAGTCTTATAGTGCCTTTGCTTATTTTCGGCCAAATTGGACTTCACTAGATGTTCGAATTTCTCCTGGAGAGGATTTTTCCGATTTGAGCACTTGGCGCAGCAAAGTGGAATTTTGTATTGAGCTATACGTGGCTAATCCACTTTTGTTTCCTGTTCCTATGTCCGAACACAGAATGGATTCGAGGATGAATCATTCCCAACCAGGAGGGATTGATGAGGTCATCATTAGCTTCCTTAATCCGAAGGATGGACCCACACAGCAGAAACCAGTATTTCACAAGTTTCATAGTCAAAGGCCCAGTTCAGTTGTGATCACAAAAATTGAAGATGATCGTGAACCAGAGCTGAGCCCAATCAAAAGGTGACCTATTTCATAGAGTCTGTGGACTCTGCAAAACCTCTTTCCATAACAAATGCTCCATCTCACTGTGGGCCAATCCATACAACATCCAATTTTTACAAGTTGGCCCAACACAATTCAGAAGCAAGCTGCAAGACAAGCCGTGACTCAGAGCCCGTGCATCGTAGGCCCATCGCAACTCGCCACACACGGATCCACGCACATCATCTACTTGTGAATTTCGCAAGTTCCTTTTTGATTCCGAGAAGGATTTGGAAGTTGCATGTTTTCCTTTTCCTTTTCCTTTTTCTAGTTTGTATTGTAATTTAAGTCAAGTTTCCAAAACTGTTATAACTTGACTTAATTATTAGTTTCTTTTTTGGTTTTAGTTACTTTATTTCTTTTATAACTTGAATTTGGATTTTCTCTTCAAGATGCCAAATTCAAGCTTCCTTTTTCTTTAACTATTTTTGTGTATTTTCGAATCTCTACATAGTGAGATAATCGAAACTACACTTTCCAAATTCATGCTCTTTTTGAGTTTGGTTTGTAAAGGGTTTCCAACTCTTGTTTGGATTCCAATTCTAGTTTTATTCTTTTTCTATTTTTGCTGCCATTTTCGGGTTCCCTATTCTTATAAATAAGCGAATTCATCATCAATCATATTCAGAATCTTTTGTTAAAAGTTGTGAGGTTAATTCTTTACTTTTATAATTCTTAATTGTTTACTTTTTGAGCTTGTGTATTTTTATGTATTGATAATTCCGCAAGTTCTGAACTTGGAAGAATTTAGGTTACTTGCTCCGCCTAGATTTCTGTTTGTTCATCTCTTAATTCTTCTAGTTAGTTTAAGAATAAAAGTAGCTAGTTCACTTAAATTAACTAAAGGTTTCGAGTTTTCAAGAGGGTAAGTTTGTGACCTTCAAGATCTCGACTTTCCTCGGCAAACTCTTCCTCAACGTGGGGCGTTTCGCAACAACTCACATCAGGAAGAATGGTGGAGGAGAAAGGATATGGTTAGATGGTGATGACGTGAAGGTGGAAAGAACCCAAATCAGTAAAAGTAAATGATGTGGCGGAGCAAAGTTAGCAAAAATAAGTGCTCTGACTGAGGTTAACGAGGGGCTCATTTGGCCCTTTTTCGTAACCTTAGGGGTCTTTTTGTTCCAAAAGTAATGTTAGGGGCTTATCTGGCCTTTGAGTGAAATATTAGGGGATTATTTGAACCTTTGCCCGAATTTATGCTATATGTGTATCATGATTATCATCATTTTTTTTCTAATAGAATGAGTCTCTTATAATCAGGCAATATTTCAACTCTTATAATCTATACTTTATTTTTTTCTACTACACAAAATAATGTTTTATATTTTAGAAACATGTAATACATTAGTAGATAAAATGCGATAAATCAAAGGCTATAAGCGGTATAAGATACATCAGAGGATATACACGATTATAATTTTTAGAAATAGACAATACATCAAAAAGATATATAGGCAATACTATTTTTTATATATTTAACAAACAGGCAATAGATCAGCAGTTAACATTGATACATCAGAAGTTACTTCTTTCGTCCTCTAAAAAGTGTCATTAGAGCAAAAAGCACACAAATTAAAAAAACTGTAAAATTGTCATATTTACTGTTAATTAATGTTGAACTTTTTGTCTGTTTGCATTAATTACTACACCAACTTGTGTCTTTAACTAATGAAAATTTTCTCTGTTTCAAGTTATTTTTATATGGATAAAATTGGAACTTTGTTTATTTCTTGCATTGGAGTTGTGAGGTGACAGTTTTCAAAGAACAAAAATTTGGAGCTCTAAAGACACTTGTTAGAGGACAGGGAGAGTATAAGTGATACACAGTACATCATAGGTTCACAATACGCAATATTTCATGCATGCATACGATAGTTTTCAAACTAAACACGATACTTTTTCTTTCACCTAATTTTTTTTAAAAATAAAAGAAATAACGCATGTGCTTAGAATTTTCGTCGGACCGTACGACCTATAATTATTTTTTTTTCATAAATAAGTAGATTATATTCATAATAAATTTAATGGATCAACTAATTATGGATCAACTGATTATGGATAATAAAAGAAATAACGCATGTGCTTAGAATTTTCGTCGGACCGTACGACCTATAATTATTTCTTTTCATAAATAAGTAGATTATTGATCGGCACCTTTTAGTTGGTTAATTTTAGAGTCTTTATTGTTAATTCTCACGGGCTTTTGGAGTGTCTTTTTATGTTAAGCATAGGTTTTAGGAAGCAAGGCAGAAAGAAAGAAGAGTTTCTAAAAGAACATAAATAAGGGTCTATTTGCCCAAATGGATGCCTAAGGCAGTGCGCTTGAACAGTGGCTGAATTCCAGAATACGGAAGATAAACTGGACTGAAGACTGAAGTAAAGTGGGCCGGATAAATTGTTGTTGGGCTGGCATTTAAGCAACTTAGCCCAAGTGAATTAATCAAGTTAAGCCCAAATCCAATCCAAGTTCAAGACTAAATGAATGCGTGTAAATTGAGTAAGCAGCAAGCTAATTGGATTCCAATTCCAAATTGCATGGACGGTTGATTTGCCTGAATGCAGGGCTACGACCCTATTCCTTTTCTAGCCGCCTATGGCTATGTTCTTTTCCTTATCTAATTAGATAGTTTTCTTCCTCTACAAGCTAATTAGTTATTTCTTTTTCCTAGTCTTATTAGGAGATTAGTAAGATAATTTCCCTCTATAATGGGATGTTTTGTACTATAATTTTCATGGCTCTCTACCTTCTCCCTCTTTAATCAATGTTAATTTCTTTTATTTTCTTTAATTTAGTTTTATTGTTTTAGTTTATTTTCTAGTTGAGGATTGATCAACGTTGTTCTTACAATTGTGAGATCTAATTGTTTTTCGTGTAATGCATGCATGAATTCCTTTTCACTCTGGGTTTATAACTTTTATTACTTGAGTTTATATAAGCATGCGCAACTTGTTTAAATTCGGGTAGAACCAATTATTCTGTCTCACTACTTCATGTCATTTAGTGGATAGGTTAATTAGTGGTAAAGTTACCTTCAGGTAATGCAGGGTAAATGGTTAGTAATTCTGAACTGGTGACGCGGGTAGGAATAACTAAAATCAAGATTCCCTAAATCTTAAGGCTATTAACTAGGTTAATGGGTGTCGATGCCTTACGGCCTGTTCCTTGTTAATTAAAGTAGCAATTATGTCTGTGCGGATTCACGATAATTGTCGATAAAGTAAGGGGAGATTGGGTTATGTCTGTGCGGATTCACGGTAACCTATAACTGATTGATTTATGTTTGCATGAATATATTTGCATCGGTGATCAATTGCATGAACTCAACTGAGATTATGTCTTCAAATAGGTATTTTTATGTGTTTTGTTTTACGAGAGTAATAAAGTTACCAGTCCCTGTGGAGATGATCTTGCTTATTACTATACTAGTTTTTAGTAGGTTTTTATAAATGTTTTTGGTAGTTGAAACGACACATATCAATTATATTCATAATAAATTTAATGGATCAACTGATCCTACAAAGAGGCCAATATAGACCATTGATTTACCAACTTTCAAAGTTGTAGAAAACCCATGAGTTCCATCTCTAACTCGATAAAACTAGCATTACGCATTGCTAGTAAAGTATATGTTTAAACTACTAATACTCAAATAAAATATTACAACTGAAATTAAAACTGAACAAAATTGTCCTTAGTAACTTTATTTTTGCAGCAACATCATACATTGAGTACCAGCTCTTTCTTTTTTCAAATGGAGGTAACCCCAAATCCACCGGGCACAAACTACAACTCACACTATTGTTGGATAGCCCGCAACCTATGAAATTCATCCCTCAACCGGTGTGAGTTTACCATCCATTATTTTTTCCTTTTCTTCTTTTTCGTTTTTCCAGCTTCATCTTCCCACAACAGATAAAATTGACATCAACTGTTGTGTTTTTTGCTTTTGCAACAAGTAGATCTGATAGCAAAGACAAAACTCATCTTCATGCTTTGCTTTTTCTTCAGGAATCTTCAATAAAACTCTCACATATGTAAATATTAACTACTAAGAATACAAATTTCAAAATAAGAAACTTAAAACCCCCACAATGAAGGACAAGAACACCCCACAACGGAGGACAACACTCCAACAAAGGAGAACAACACCTCAATATAGAGGACCACTTACAGTAAAGATTGACAAAAAAGACAATGCTTCCTCCTCCTCCATTTTAATGGAGGAGGGAGGAGGACAAGTTTTTTTTGGGGGGAGAAGAGGTAGAGAAAAGGGAGAGGATTTTGAAAGAAGAGAAAGGAGGGGGCATCTTCCCTTCAAGCGTTCAATTTGTCATATGCAACCCGTACGACTTATAATTAAACGCAAGTTTTTGCGTTTCTTGTGTGTTCATGGTGCATATAAAATCTTGTGTAAAATTAGTTTCCCTAAACTTATTACTTCTTTTTCTCACTCAAATTGATAGCAAAATCCAGCACTCAGATAAATAAGTGGTGCTAAAAATAACGTTACACTATAAGTGGTTTACCTTCATAAATTACACACGCTTATAATAAATTATAATTTTTATTTAATCAAAGAAATTTGGCATCTTAAGATCCCATTGGATAAAAAGAATTGAGTACATATACATACCACCCTTTTAAGATTAAATTAACAGCTACAATATAGCTAGTCTTAATTGATGATTTTCACCACCATTAATATGACACTACAACAAAAGATGCACTAGTGACATGTTTTTGGCCATATTGTGACATTTTTAAATGTCATTAAAAGAAATAGTGACATATAGTGAGGGTGTAGCTATTATGCGTGTCACAAAAAATTTTGTGATATATAGAAGTGTCATTATTATTATGACAGTTAAATGTGTAATTAAATTTATGACATCTAAAGATGTCATTAAATTTATGACATCTAAGGATGTCATTAAATTTATTACATCTAGAGGTATCATTAAAGACACCTAAAGATGTTATTAAATTTATTACATCAAAAGGTATCACTATTTTCATGACATCAAAATGTGTAACTAATATTTTGACATATAAGTGTGTCACTATTTTTGGGACCTCTTCACATCAAATTGCGACTATCAAAGTTTCAGTAAATTTATAAAATTTGAAGCTTTATTAGAATTACCACCCTAAATTGATATTATATTACTATCTTAAAAGATGAACTCTCCATTTTTTATTTCAAAAAATTGCCACAAATTCTTTTACATTTTTAAAGAAAGACATGATAATTGTTGAAGAATTAGGAAACTAACTGTGTATGGTAGTTACCTAATCCTGTAGGTATCAAACAAATAATTAGAATCTGGTTTATGGTAACGTAAGAAGTGGTTCCTAATTTGACTTTATGAAACAATGTTAGAATAAGAAACAAGGAGTTGCCTAAACCTAAATCCTGGTTTAATTCTGTTTCCTAGTTGTTACCTAATCCTAGGAGATTTCAGTTGTTATCTTGTCTATTTAAAGGACAAACAATAAACTTGTACGGATCATATTTTTGAGTTCTAATACATGAGAAAAGAATTCTTCTCTTTTACCAAATTCTACATGGTATCAGAGCCCTTAGGTTACTACGCTGAATTACAAACTTGCCATGGTCGGCTCAACCGCAGGTTCCACGGGTACTGAAAGTTCAGGGGGAACAACTTCAACCCCTGTAACCTTAGAACCAATGGCAAGCAATAAACTTCATCTGATTGAGCATCCTTGTCTGATTACGCAGAAATCAGATGTGGAGGGGTCAACTCTTATGGTCAAAAATCCAGAAATAGGAAAACAGGGGAGAAATCGACATTGGTGTGAACATTGTAAGAAAGCATGGCACACCAAAGAGACTTGCTGGAAACTACATGGAAAGCCTGCAAATCTGAAGAAGAAGCCAGTTTCATACTCGAAACCCGGGGGGGGGGGGGGGGGGGGGAGGAGGGGGGAAGGACATGCCCTTTAAGTTCTGAACACTGATTCTGGAACCACGGCTATCTCCTTCACTCAAGAACAGGTTGCACAACTCCAGAGGCTATTTCAGACCCAATCCTTAGGCAACCATAACTCTATTCCTTTAAATTCTTGCTCCTTAGCCAAGTTATGTATAATCCCAATTAGTACAATTGCTTGTACCAAGTCTACTGACTTCTGGATACTAGATTCAGAAGCCACCGATCACTTGACTGGTACCTCTAGCTTCTTTCTCTCGTATAGACCTTGTGCAGGAAACAATAAAGTCAAAATTGCATATGGCCTTTGGCCACAGGTGCTGGAATAGGACCAGTTTCTATCTCTCCTTTCCTAACCCTCACAGATGTTCTACATGTTCCTACATTAACATATAACATGTTGTCCATTAGTAATTTTACTAAAGATCATCACTGTTCTGCAAAATTTTTCTCTTCTAAATGTATCTTTTAGGATCTCAACTCAGGGAAGGTGATTGGGGATACTAAGCAAGATGGTGGATTATACCTTCTTAACATCAAATCCCTTGGTACACAAGACCAGAAAAGGTGTTTCAATTCAGTAAAGGTTATAGATGATAAAAGCTTGTTGTGGCACTATAGATTAGGACATCCTAGTTTTCAATATTTGAAATTATTTTTTCCTAAATTATCTTCTAACAAAATTTCAGAATTTCAGTGTGAAATTTGTGAGTTAGCAAAGCATCATAGATCTCATTTTTTCCCACAGCCATACAAACCATCGGCCCCCTTCACACTAATTCATAGTGACCTTTGGGGACCTTCAAAGATTTCTACCCTTTTTGGAAAACGATGGTTTGTTACATTCATAGATGATCACACTAGGGTTACATGGGTATATTTGTTAAAAGAAAAATCAAAAGTTGCTTTGGTGTTTAAAAATTTCTTTGCAATGATTCAAACTCAATTCCAGACCGGTATTCAAATTTTCAAAAGTAACAATGGGAAAGAGTTTTTTTAATAATGTCTTAGGTCAGTTCTTTTCTGAAAAAGGTATCGTCCATCAAAGTTCTTGTAGCTACACCCCCCAACAGAATGGAGTGGCAGAAAGGAAAAATTGCCGTCTCTTAGAAATGGCAAGAGCACTAAGGTTTACAACCAAAGTGCCTCAGTTTTAATAGGGGGAAGCTGTTCTCACAGCAGCTTATCCTATTAATAGGTTTCCAACAAGAATTTTAAATTTTCAAAACCCCATCCAAGTTTTAAACCAAAGTTTTCCAAACACTCGTTTGATACAGAATATACCTCTAAAAATTTTTGGGAGTGTGGTTTTTGTTCATAACTTCAACCTTCAAAAAGTCAAAGCATGATCCCAAGGCCCCTAAAATGTGTTTTTGTTGGCTATGCCATGAATCAAAAAGGGGACAAATGTTTTGATCCAGTGTCAAAGAAGTGTTTCGTATCTATGGATGTCACCTTCTAGAAGGTACATCTTATTAAAGCAACCCTCCCCTTCAGGGGGAGCCTAAACCAAGTCAAGGTGAGGGTTCAAATTGGTTGCCAAACATTACTCCCACCGAAAATGTGGAAATTACATCTGAAAAATCAATAGAACAAGAGTCAGAACAAGAGTTCTTAAAATTTTTAGAAATATCTAAACCCTTGGAAGAGGAGAAATGCTATAAAGGATTTGTGTACTCAAGGAAGAACGATATTCTTAAACCTCCTGATCAGCATCAGCAAACATCTTCCCTGGGGGTTTATCATGAAGACCAGATCAGTGAATCTGAGCAATCTGCTCCAGGTAAATATGATTCTTCTTGCTTTTCAAGTCTGCCTTTAGATAATTCAGATCTCATTGATGACTCTAATCTTCCTATTGCTATTAGAAAAGGAGTCAGAACCTGTACTACTAAACACCCTTTAGCAAGCGTTATGTCTTATACTAACCTTTCTCCTCAATTTTCTGCTTTTATCTCAAAACTATCAGCCATGGACATAACTAAAACCATTCAGGAGGCCCTAAAAGTTCCAGAGTGGAGAGAGGAATTTATGGAAGAGATAAAAGCTTTGAATAAGAATTCCACGTGGGAGATGGTGAAATTACCACATGGAAAGAAGACGGTTAGCTGCAAGTGGGTGTTCACAGTGAAGTATCACTCAGATGGATCGTTGGAGAGATATAAAGCTAGATTGGTTCCTAGGGGATTCACTCAAACCTACGGAGTAGATTATTCAGAGACTTTCTCACCAGTTGCTAAAGCCAATACTATACGGGTTCTTCTATCTATTTCTGCCAACCTTGATTGGCCTGTCATGCAGTTAGATGTGAAGAATGCATTCCTAAATGGTGATTTAAGGGAAGAAATATACATGGAGCCTCCCCCAGGTTTTTCGGATAAGGTTAGGTCTAAGGTGTGTAAAGTAAAAAAGTCTATCTATGGACTTAAGCAATCTCCAAGGGCATGGTTTGATAGGTTTACCAGATTTATAAAAGTTCAAGGGTATAAACAAGGGCAATATGATCTTACCTTGTTTATCCGAGAACAAAATGGGAAGTTATCAGTGTTAATTGTATACGTGGATGATATAATAGTTACTGGTCATGATCTTGAAGAAATGCATAAATTAAAGACAAATCTGGCTAAGGAATTTGAGATAAAGGACTTGGGAAAATTACAGTACTTCCTAGGGATGGAGATAGCTAGATCGAAAAAAGGAATAATGGTGTCCCAAAGGAAATATATTTTAGACCTGCTGAAACAAACAGGGATGAGTGGCTGTAGACCTTGTGATACACCAATTGATGTGAATGTGAAACTAGGAGAGTTTAAAGATGGAGTGCCAACAAAAAAGGTAGGTATCAAAGGCTGGTAGGTCGACTCATCTACCTAGCACACACTCGTCCAGATATATCATTTGCTGTAAGCCTGATAAGTCAGTTCATGCAAGCTCCAAAACGGGAACACATGGATGCTGCATACAAGATTCTCATATATCTGAAGGGAGCCCCGGGTAAAGGAATTTTCTTCAAGAAGAATGATGAAAGAAGTGTGGAAGTGTATATAGATGTTGATTGGGCTGGTGCTATTAATGATAGAAGGTTTACTTCAGGGTGGTTGCTCTAAGCAGTGCTGAAGCTGAATCAATTTGAAAGTTAAACTTCCTATAATGCTCTACCATGACAACCAATCTACAATAAGTATTGCTCAAAATCCAGTACATCATGATAGGACAAAGCATATTGAGATAAACCGATACTTCATCAAAGAGAAGATTGAAGCTAGTATAATTTGCACACCGTTTGTGCCATCTACACAAGAAGTTGCTAATGTGCTAACAAAAGGTCTAGTGAAGAAATCATTTGAAGTCCAAATTAGCAAGTTGGGCATACTAGATATCTTTGCACCAACTTGAGGGGGAGTGTTGAGAATTAGGAAACTAGCTGTGTATGGTAGTTACCTAATCTTGTAGGTATCAAACAAATAATCAGAATCTGGTTTATGATAACATAAGAAGGGGTTCCTAATTTGACTTTATGAAATAATGTTAAAATAAGAAACAAGGAGTTGCCTAAATCTGAATCCTAGTTTAATTCTATTTTCTAGTTAGTTACCTAATCTTAAGATATTTTAGTTGTTATCTTGTCTACTTAAAGGATAGACAATAAGCTTATCCAGATCATATTTTTGAGTTCTAATACATGAGAAAAGAATTCTTCTCTCTTACCAAATTCTACAATAACTATACCTATCCCTTATATCCTATCATTTCTAACTTCACGGAAATATGCTTAGAATTGAGTAATTATATATCATCCCACAAATAGGATAGAAAAACACAATCAACAACTGGAAAAAGTAGCAACCTACCCTTCAACTTTTTCTTGTAAGGCTTAAGCTTGAACATCACCCAAATCCCTCTCAAGTAGAGCCCTTATCTTTGATGTTGATCATCAGGAATGGACGAAGTAGCACTTTTATCATTGACTTCAATCGCTTTCTTGCTCACAATACAATATATCTGTGTGAGGGTTTCCTCAAATGCATTTTTCACATTGGTTGCATCCAATGTAGAAGTCTCCATGAGATAAAGGCTCTCTCTTTCAGCTAAAGCCACCATCCTCAGTTGCAACAGCTACAAGATGTCAAAGATCTGATTGTTGCCAATTAGCATAACAAGAACATTCTTTGTATCAGCCAAAACCAAGTCAAGAAACTTGAGTAGGCTATGAAATAATAAGTACGGCAGATGCGGCACTTAGTATTTTCTTGTATTCTCTCATTTTGTGTCAAAACTTATGATGAAACAGATTCTCCCTTTGTGGACTCAAACAGAAGCCTTTGGCCTTGCATAGTCTAGGTCCTCTTTCTCCATTTCCCTCATAAACCTAACTAGACAGTAAACGTTACATTAGGATATTAATAGATATGACATCACAAAAAAGAACAAATTCAGTAACTGATAAAGGATGCAGAAAAATTTCAACCACCTTTATCTTTCAGTTTTTATTTACATCTCTGCATGAACCACAAGGTTTATGCCAACCTTTGATTGTGATTCATCTATATTTTCTCTAAGTTGCTCAGCTCATTTTCTTGCATTTCTATTCCTTCCTGTAACTGTATTTTTCACCCTATTTCAGCCAGCCTCTGAACCTGATTGAGCATATTTTGAATTGCAACAAAGTGATGCCAATTCAATATGATTTTATAGGGACCTATTATCTGGAACATATAAAAGAAACTTAAACTTGCTTTTCCCTCGTATCATAGTTAGAAAAACCAACTTAGTTAGAAAAACCAACTTACTTGGTCTTCAAATATAGCAACTTTTCTGTCATGAAACTCAACAGAAGCATTGGCCAGTTGAATTGCTCCATCTCCATTGTCTTTTTCTCCCTAAGCAAGCTGTGTCCAAGTTTATATTTCACAGTTTCTAGAACAAGGTGAGACATAAAAATGGAATTACAGAGAAAAAATGAATTCAAGAATGAATGATGAAAAAGAGGAATAAATTTGGTGAATGCTATAAGGAAGATTCAGGACAGATTCAAAGATTCTTTGTAACCTCCTCAACTCAACTTCTCTAACAAAAAGATGTTTTAGGAATCAAACCACCGTATAACCATTTTATGTTATCCCAGTTATGGTACTCAGCTAGTAACAGCAAAATAGGCTCATATAGGTCAACATAGGCTACACTAGATGCCAAAGATTTAATTTGCAACATATTTGAAATACAAAGGAAAGAGCTGCAATATGAGCTATACTTTAATATTTTAAAAGCAACCATGAACCTTACCATAAGAAACTTGCACAAAGTGGATTCTACATCTTCTCCCACACATCCTGCGTGAATTGCATACAATTAGACAGAGAATACAAACTCAAAGTAAACCTATCCAGCTCTGTAATAACAAACAAAACATTCACCACCCGAAATAAAGAAATAGACAGGAAACTAACTGCTAGTCGTAACTATTAATCCTTGACAACATAGAGCCTGAAACATGAGAACTAGAATGAAAAGTGCAAGAAGCAAGAAGTTCATATATAGCTTATGCTTCCAAAATTGTAACAAGGAACATCTAGAAGAGCAGAACTCTTGAACACCTTGTTATCTCTAAATGACGATCATGATCCTATATTCATCACTAATATATTATGTAAATTAAGAAATTGGCATTGGGAAGGTAACAAGAAGTCGAGAATACCTGGAAAAGAAAGCTCATATGGTTGTGCCCTGAATAAGAGAAGCAGACACAACAGAGTGATTGAAAATTGAAAACACGAACTCAATTGGTTCAAAACACACCTTGTCTTCTTCTTCATATGGAGACCAAACCTGCATCTAAAGACAAGACCAACAAAGGGGTAAGAGTTGCTCCCAAGGATAACAATTGGCACCTCCCACTGCATCTAAAGAATATCCAAACAAGAAAATATCAGTCATATAGTTACAAATTGAAACCCGATTGTCATATCAAGGAGTATACATTATTTGGATGGGGATAGAGTGTGACATGAAACACACACTCATTTGTGCAGTTTGAACATCAGGATCAAAATGCTTTAAGAAAAGAAAATTTAACCTGCAAAGTAAACCCATTAATTAACCAAGAATAATTTTGAGCACTTTCGCTATCAATAAAAAACTATCGATGGTAAAAAATCATACAACCAGTTAAAGCATTCAATTCCTATAGAGCAGGTTATCACCAATTAAAGCATTCAATTCTTTCATTCCATTTTGCACACTCACTTTTCATTTCAAGTACATAACTTTTTATGAGCAATAGCTCATCGAAATTAATAGAAACGAGGTCCATTGTATAAATGCAACAGGTTCAAGTACACCAAATCCTACTCTTACTTTGTAAACAATCAAACCAGTGTCGTGACAACTTTAAAAGGAGAACAATAGTGGTTCTACTTTACATTGATACACTTGATTAACAGAAAAAATGAATTCACCCCAGCAAAAGTAATAATAAATAATGCACAATCAAATTTAAACTTATTGAGTGCTCTGAAAAGAACAGCAATCACACACTTGAAATATCATATAAAAGTTGGAAAAATCCATCAATGTTCATTCTCTAGCATAAACCCACTGATAAGAAGAGAAGCAGCGCATTCAGTATCATCCAAGCTCAAAGCTCCAGTATCTATAGGCACCAACAGCACTTGGGGTAGAGGCTGTTGGGGCTGTTGACAGAAATGTTTGAAGAGAAGGGCACTTCACACCAAAGGATCCTGCAATCCAATAGAAAATGAGTAGAATAAAAACCTACAATATAGAACAGAAACTAAAAGAGGAGAGATGGAGGAAGGTGAATTGGTGAGCCATTTCTGTAATTGCAATGCTTCAGTTAATACAAAGAAAAAGATTGCAGTAACTGTGTTGGTAGCTAAGTCTAAAATAAAGAGGGACAACATTTCTTGAATGAAAATATCAGCAAAAATGACAAATTTTGGTATGAACACAAAGTGTAATTAGTATTTATTTTAATTTATTTTCTTAAACTCTTTTTTGATCTGGTCACTGAACTGGAGAAGGTAGTCAAAGGCATGATATATTTATTTCTTTCCAAAACTAGCCTACAAGCACAAGGTATAACATCTATCGCCTTCTTAGTTCACTTCAATTTGATCAAATAATATAGTTGACAATTCAATAAGTGATCCAAAACGATAGAAAAATAGATCAAATAAGATATGACTATTGTCCTATTAATCAAATGAACAAATTGTAGGATATGATATTGTTCATGACAAGAAAAAACAAAACACAAATGCACTTGTCCAAAAACGAAATATATAGAGATGATTCAAACATAAAATTAGAAAGAGAAAAAAAATCAAAAGCTCGAGATATAAGCGAGGATAAATGAGTCTCAGGATAAAGCATTACAATGTGGACTTGTTGCCGACTCAAAGCAAGTGAGTTAGACGAGAGATGATCAAATAATTTAGCGATGAAACTCCGCAGACATCAACATCATGAGCGGCCTCGCATATCTCTAAAACTAATTATGCTCAAATCCACAATTCATCTGGCAATGGCAGCGTCGTAGAATGCCAAGAGAGCTTGAACGAGAGGAGAAATTAGGAAATCAGAGTGAAAATTAGCAAACGAGTCAAGAAATTGCTGTTGATTTAGGGCTTCCGGGAGTTGAGAGAGAGAGTAGGAAGCATGATCTGTCAAGGATTTAGCAATTGAAAGGCAAACCGAGCAGATTTTGCCATACTTGGAGGCGGCGAAGAGTCGGAGACGAAGACGGTGTCGGAGGCGGAGGCGGGGCAGAGGTCGGGAACGGAACAAAGGAGGGGAAGAGAGGAGAATTGAGTCAGTGCGTGTTTTTTTTTATTATTATTATTTTTTTTTGTATTTTGTTATTTGGTTTTATAATCCCATTTAAGTATTTAACACTCAAAACTCAACAAAAATTTGACTCCTAACGTCTAAGTTCTAATCACTGTAATCCAAAAAAGAAAAGAAGAAAAGGTCTTCTAATCACTGTAATCCAAAAAAGAAAAAAATTCTAATCACTGAAAGTATAATACTTGTGGTATGTTTTTATAGCCTCTAAATGTAATAAAATTTTTGACAATGGAGTACAAAATATAGCAAATTTTATTACATTTCTTAGTGTCATAAATTTTAATGACATCTCATCATGCAGTAATTTTAATTAGTGACATGTCATCATGTAACAAAATTTAGCTACACCTTGACATGGAACAAATTTGATTATATTTGTAAGTATAATAAATTTTAATGATATTTTGTGATGTAATAATTTTAGATAATGACACTTATAAGTGTAATAAAATTTAATTACACTATGAAATGTAACAAATTTAATTATATTTGTAAGTGTAATAAATTTTAATGACATTTTCTTATGTTATAATTTGATTTAATGACACATCTAAATGTAGTGAAATTTATGACACATTCATAGGTGTCACAAAAATAGTGTCACTAGTGGCAACTTTTCTTGTAGTGATATATTTCGCTTTCTACCCCAAAAACTAAAATAATAATATTTTGCCATTAATATAGTCTTCATTTTCATCATAATTAAAAGTTTAAGACACCATGCACTCTTCTTCGTAGTATTATATATCTTCAAAGTTGAGCTAAGCGACTAATGTCAACTGGGTATTCGCCCGATGACTTTTCAGCATGATACGACCTTCTTCCAACGACGACGCTTGCCGCTTCACTTGGATAGAAAGTATCCCAAAATAAGTTCTCATCTCTATTAGGGCATGGAGTTTGAAATGGTAAGCATGTTATTTGCCCATTATTTCTCCCTACTCCGCAGCATCCTTCATTTGTAACCCTAAACCCTGCATATAAACACAATTCTATATCTCAATACAAATGTCATTAACCATTTAGGTAAAAAAAAAAAAAGAAGGAAAAAAAAATCATATATATCTTAATTTGTCCTACTAATGTTACGAAAGGGTCAGGATAAAGTTCTAACAAAAGTTCTTTTCTATTTGTTGATACTGTTAATATGTATGAATCTCATCTACTAGTTGTAAAATAATTCTGATGTTGGAATATTTGGAATTAACCAAAGAAAATGATTTTAAAAAAATTTAAAAACCAGAAGGAGACAATAACCCAGGATAAAGAACCATTTAAATTTAAATGGAGTGATAAAATCAATTTTTTATGACGAAAAAGTTTAAATTGATTAAGCAATAAGTACCAATTGTTGGCCAGTTTCATCTCTGATTCCGGCTGCTGCAGATGCGAAATTTATTCCTCCAAGAATGGCTTCCCTTCTTGCTTCTGCGTAGGCTGGAATGGGATTTTCGAATCCCAGCAGCTCGGCTGCAGGCAACCAACAATAACAGAAATTAGGCACATAAATAGGACTGCCTTA
This sequence comes from Leptodermis oblonga, assembly GCA_016801395.1. Classification (NCBI taxonomy): domain Eukaryota; kingdom Viridiplantae; phylum Streptophyta; class Magnoliopsida; order Gentianales; family Rubiaceae; genus Leptodermis; species Leptodermis oblonga. The sequence goes on along the minus strand of CM028756.1, from coordinate 30,229,768 downwards.
AATTTCATTTTCCACCCTCATTTCTAAGTTTACAACTATGACAGCAAAACAACACTAAGTCCAACTTCAAATTAAATAACGCTTCTAGAAAGCCAGAAACATAGTTGGAGTTGGTCAAAGTCCGTCTAGTTCATGGGTCTACGGACGACGATGTTTGGTTTGGTTTCCACCACACAAAGTTAGAAAGATTTTTGTTATATATTGAGATTAACTCGAGTTCAAACATCACTTGATCAGATTAATTTGTGAACACTTGTTTCTCCTCCTTCATCGATCATGTTTCACTTAGTACTACTTTTCTTGTCATTATTTTGTGTCCAATTAGGAGCTTCTGTTGATCATGATGAAGAGGCAGCTGCTCTTCTCAATTGGACAGCTAGCTTTCTGAATCCCCTACTTTCTTCTTGGCACCCTGCAAATGCTTCAGCTGCCAGCAGTCCTTTCAGTTGGTATGGTGTTCCATGCAATATTAATGCAAGTATCAACATGTTGAATCTCACAAACTCAAGTATCAATGGTACGCTTTACAGTTTCCCCTTTTCCTCGCTCCCTAATCTTGAGTATGTTGATTTTAGCTTAAATCAATTTGCTGGCAACATACCACCACAAATAGGTAACCTCTCCAAACTCCAAACACTTAACCTGCGTGGGAATCAGCTGAACGGCTCAATCCCTGAGGAGATAGGACAACTAAGCTCCTAATTCATCTAGAATTGTGTGAAACCAATCTTGAAGGCTCCATCCCTGCTTCCTTGGGCAATTTGAAAAACTTGACATACTTGTACCTCTACCACAATCTACTCTCCGGTCTCATCCCTCTAGAATTAGGAAATCTTTACAACCTTGTTGAGGTCTATATGCATGGGAACCAATTTACTGGTTCCATTCCTCCTTTTGCTAACTTGCGGAAATTAGAATTGTTGTATCTTTATTTAATAATAGCCTCTCTGGTTCCATTCCTACAGAGATAGGACGACTAGACTCACTAATTGATGTAGAATTGTCTAGAAACTATCTTCATGGCTCCATCCCTGATTCGTTGGGCAATTTGAAAAACTTGACAAAATTGTTCCTTTTTAACAAACTACTCTCAGGTCCCATTCCCCCTGATATAGGGAAACTAACATCTCTTCAGATTCTTGCAATATTCAAAAATAAGCTCACTGGCCCAATCCCAAGGTCACTTACTAATCTTACCAATGTGAATATTTTGTACCTTTATACCAATCTTTTAAGTGGTTCAATTCCAGAGGAGGTTAGCAATCTCAAATCTATTACAGACCTAGATTTTTCTGAAAATCATCTTACTGGTCCAATACCGAATTCACTTAGTAATCTCACCAATTTGAATATTTTGACCCTTTTTGACAATCAATTAAGTGGTTCAATCACGTACGAGGTTTGCAATCTCAAGTCTATTACACAACTAGAATTATATAAAAATCAGCTCACTCGCCGAATCCCTAGATCACTTGGTAACCTCACGAATTTGAATCAATTGTACTTCCATGGTAATAAGTTAAGTGGTTCTATCTCAGAAGAGTTTGGAAATCTCAAGTCTATTACAGACCTCGATTTATCTAATAATCTTCTTATTGGTTCCGTTCCTAGTACATTTGGAAACTTGAGTGATTTGCAATTATTACGTTTTCAAAAAAACCAGTTCTCTGGTTCTATCCCAAAAGAGCTTGCCAATTTGACAAAGTTAATTAGTATACAAATGGATGAAAATCAATTCTCTGGTTATCTACCTGAACAGATATGCAATTGTGGATTGCTTCAAAATATCAGTGTAAGTGAGAACATGCTTACAGGTCCAATTCCTCAAGGTCTGAAGAATACCTCAAGTTTAATTAAAGTCCGCTTTGATGGGAATCAGATGACCAGAAACCTATCAGAGATGCTCGTGTTTATCCAAAGTTGGACTTTATTGATCTTAGCAACAACAACTTTCGTGGTGAACTATCCTCTAACTGGAGTAGATGCAAAAACTTGACTACATTGAAGATAACAGGAAATAACATCTGAGGTGCTACACCTCCTCAATTTGGAAATTTAAGTAATCTACATTTACTTGATATTTCATTTCTTCAAATCGTATTGTTGGGGAGATTCCTATAGAGTTTGGGAAGTTGATTTCTATGTTGAATCTACATCTGCAAGAAAATCAACTTTCTGGCAGAATACCCGAAGAACTAGGATCATTGTCCCAATTACTCTTTCTTGACCTTTCTATGAATTCGTTGGATGGCTCAATACCAACATCCTTGGGAGATTACAAGGGATTGGTTTTCTTGAACTAGAGCAACAATGGTTTGAGCCAAAATATACCTACTCAATTGGGTAAGCTACATCAATTAACGACACTAGATCTTTGCCACAATTTTCTTTCAGGAAATATTCCATCTGAATTTAGAAATTTACAGGGTCTAGAAACCTTAAATATTTCCCATAATAATCTCACTGGTCTCATTCCAAAGGATTTGGGAAAATTGTCAGGTTCATTGTGTATTAACATTTCTTACAATGACTTAGAGGGTCCTATTCCCAATGGAAGAACTTTCACGAATGTTACTATTGAGGAACTAAAGGGAAACAAAAGCTTGTGTGGGTATATTATAGGGTTACCACCTGTGAAAGCCCTTCCTCGGCGGAAAGTCACAAGCAAAGGAAACTTATGCTTGTAATTGTGCTCCCTCTTCTGGGATCCCTCTTATTTGTTTCTACTTTTGTTGGGATGTTCATTCTATATAAAAGTAGAAAGAGAAGATTGAGAGATGAAGGTATAAATGTAAATGGTCATCGCCCTTTGTTTATTACAGCATTGAATGGAAAAGAAATGTACACTCAAATATTAACAACTACAGAAGATTTTAGTGAAAGATATTTCATTGGAGAAGGAGGTTATGGAAGTGTTTACAAGGCGAGGCTTCCCTCGGGTAATGTTGTTACTGTAAAGAGACTTCATCCCATCTCTGAGTCCGAGGTGACAGCCCACAATGATTTCCTTAGAGAAATAGAAGCCTTGACATAAATCAGGCATTGAAACATTGTGAAATTTCACGGTTACTGCCCAAGTTCCAAACACTTATTGTTGGTGTACGAGTATCTTGAGGGAGGCAGTTTGGCAAATATTTTTAGCAATAATGAGACAGCTAAGACTTTGGATTGGGCAGAAAAGGGTGAATATCATTAAGGGTGTTGCTTATAGCTTGTCTTACATGCATCATGATTGCTCACCCCAGATAGTTCATCGCGATATATCAAGTAAGAACATTTTGCTTGATTCTAATTTTGAGACTCGAGTTTCTGATTTTGGCATTGCCAAGTTATTGAACAAAGACTCATCTCACTGGAGCGAAGTAGCAGGGACATATGGATACATTGCACCAGGTAATAAATGAAGTGTACGCTCATTAGATTAACTGTTTAAAGTTATCATATGATAACAACTCTTTTCCGAATATTGTAGAGTTTGCCTACACAATGAGAGTAACTGAAAAATGCGATGTTTATAGCTTTGGAATAAGTAATCCACGGAAAGCATCCGGGTGACTACATTGCTCACATGATGAATCCTACCCCTCAAACCATACAACTTGGAGAAATTTTGGATCATCGACTTCCTTATCCCTCTAAGGGCATGTTCTTTTTGGTTGGGTTGAGTTTTGGTTTGGAAAAAATAATTTTATAATGTAAAAAGTATATTGAAAATGTAAAAATGTATAGCTAAATAGTAAAAAGCTATATTGGAAATGATGAAAACTGATTATAATATATTAAATTTACTGTTAAGACCAAAACCAAAACTTAAAAGAACAGTTGAAGAGCTTATGATTTCCATTATGAAAGTTACTGAAAAATATATGATAACTGATCCTGAATCTAAGCCTAGCATGAACATGGTTTCTAAGCTATTATCAATGGCTCCCCTCCACAACATGCTGGTGAGTAACCGTAGGCAAAGGAATTGGGATCTATTTTCTTTCCTTTTGTTGTAGCTTTTACATTACTTTCCCTGTTATATTTCTTGATCTAATCTGGCTCCTATTCATGTAGTAAATGCAAGGAGATAAGGAGAAGAGATGTTTTGAATTCTACAGATGGATTAGAGGGATAACAGCTTTTACCATTTCTGTTAAGATTGAGTCTACCTTGGATTAAATCTTGTTCATATATAGCACTTAATATTAATTGTAGTCTTTGGGATGTTGTCCCGTGTTTGGAGAGAAAAATGTTGTATTATGATGGCTTGGTTTCAAATGCGATGTACTTAAATTGAGGTTCTTGACTTGGCAATACATATCATGAATTTATTGTATCAGAATGAAGTGCGAAAAGGAAGGAAGTGTTTTGGACGAAATTGTATTGCATTGGAATTCGATTAGAAGTTGCTATCTCGATTATCATCTCAGATATGGAAAGAGATTTAATAGCAAGGAAAATAGTTTTTAGATCAAATCGATTCTGGATCGAGAGACTGTAGGGGGGGGGGGGTCCAGCAGCCTGTGTTACTTTTTTTTCCCTTGGTAGTGAAGTCCACGTAGGCACCAAGCATGTAACCACTTCATTCTCCCTCTTTTCTTTCTTCTTTTTCCTTTCTCTTCTCCCTCTTCATTTTTCAGTTAGAAGAATTATGCTGCAATATTCAGTATTAATAGTTAGGAAAGCCACAACTACAATGGCTTCCACTTCAAACATGACCGACCACCGCTCTCATTGATTGATATAGTAAGAAAACCGAAAATAACAGAAAGAGTAAAAATATAGTTTAAAAAATTCATTGATCGATGCAGTATCACATGGTAGGAGTTAATTAATTGGCAATTTTAATTTGAAGTATCAAACAACTTTTTCATGTTGTTGTTACATCAGTTACAGTAAAAGTTCACATAAATTTCCATTATGTATATCATGATTATCATCACTCTTCTTTTTTTTTTAATGTAATGAGTCTCTTATAATTAGGCGATAGATTAACTCTTATAATCAATATTTTTTTCCGCTATAGGGAATACTTTTTTATATTTTTGAAAGTTGTAACATATCAGTAGCTAAATTCGATAAATCAAATGATATAAGTGATATGAGATACATCAAAGAATATACCCAATTGTTATTTTTTATTTTATTTAGAAATAATAAGGTGAACTTGATACATTATATGTTATAAGTGATACGCGATATATTAGATATTACAGGCTATACACAATACATAAAAGGTTATAAGTGATACTTTTTTTTAATATAACAAAATGCAATAGATTGATCGGCAGTTAACATCGATACATCAGAAGTTATATACGATACACAATTATTACATCATAGGTTATACAAAATACACAATGCTTCATGCATACACACGATATTTTGAAGCTAAACTCCATACATTTTCTTTAACCTAACTTTTGAAAAATTAAAATTAAAAATCACCGTGTGCTTAGAATTTTCGTCGGACCGTACAACCTGTGTAATTAAACGCAAGTTTTTGCGTTTCTTATGTGCTGGGTGAGCAAAGCTCAGACCCGACCCGGAACCGACCCGACCCGTCGGTTTCAGGTCGGGCCTGGCCGAGTAACGTCAAGACCCTTTTTTGTTTTTTTTTTGGTCCCAAATGAAAAAAATTTCAAAATTATATTTTTTTGCTTAAAGTGAGATTTGAACACGTGACCTAAGTTTAACAATTAATTTTAAAGTAAGCTGATTAGCCACTCCTATTTTTTGTTTTGTTATATTATCTTTATTATATTATATGTTTATTTATATATCAATTCTTTACACTACATATATTATAATAATTTTTTTAAAAAACAAAATACATTATAATACTATATAAACTAATGGTATAATTTACATTTTGTGTTATTTTTCTCTTTACTTTTTGTACACAGTTAAAATTACATAGTATTTAACAATTAAATTTTGGATAAATGCACAATTACCCCCCTCTGGTTTTGAAAACTTATGCATCACCCCCTTATGGTTTAAAAACATACCATGCGCAGGGGTATTTTGGTCATTTTTATCTACTTTACATAGTTCACGAAAGTTAAGGGGGTGCATGGTAGCTTTTTAAACTATAAGGGGGTGATGCATAAGTTTCCAAAACCACGGGGGGTAATTGTGTATTTACCCTTAAAATTTTTATTCTATAATAATTGTGAAATACACAGTTAAAATTTTTTATATAAAAAAATAAATAATATTTTATTCTGTAAAGTTATATATTATTTTAAATTTAAATACTATGTTTATATATATATAGTTAAAAAATAATATACACAGTTAAATTTCATCACTTCTTTGTACAATTATATAAAAAATTAAATTTTGTTTAGATTGTGAAATACATGTGTGATGTAATTTAAAATTATTAATATAATTGAAAAAATATTAAATAATTTATAGCTTAATTGTTCTATAATATAATAATAAGAAGAAAAAATAACTAAACAAAAAGTTGCTGGAGTGGTTAATCAGCTTTCCTTAAGATTGGTTTGTCAACCTTAGGTGTGTGTTCGAATATTGACTTATGCCAATGAGCATTATAATTTTATAGGTTTTAAGTTTTGATAACCCAAAATTAGGATAGAACAGAACCGGACCCACAACTGTGTAGGAAGGGAAAAAAAAAAAAAAAAAGAACCGGACCGAACCCGCGGGTTTTTGACCAGCCCTACACTGCTCATGGCGCATAATGCATATCATATCGTATATGTAAAATTAATTTCCCTAACTTATTGCATTTTTCCTCACACAAATTGATAGCATCCAGCACTCAGATAAATAAGTGGTGCTTGAAAAAACGTTACACTACATTCATAAAGTACACATGCTTATAATAATTATAATTTTTATTTAATCCAAGAAATTTGGTACCTTGATCGAGATCCTGCCAGCAGATAAATAGAATTGAGAACATATACATACACTCATTTAAGATTAAATCAACAACTAACATACGTATAGCTAGTCTTAACTGACGATTTTCAGCGCCATTAATAATCTCACTTTCTATCGCAGAAAATAAAATAAAAAATATAAGTTTAAGACACCACTCTGTCTCGTAGTATTATATATCTTCAAAGTTGAGCTAAGCGACTAATGTCAATTGGGTATGCGTCGGATGACTTTTGAGCACGATACGACCTTCTTCCAACGACGACATTTGCAGCTTCACTTGGATGGAAAGCATCCCAAAATAAGTACTCATCTCTATTTGGGCATGGAGTTTGAAATGGTAAGCATGTTATTTGCCCATTATTTCTCCCTACGCCGCAGCATCCTTCATTTGTAACCCTAAAACCTGCATATAATTAACACAATTCTATATATCAATAATGATGTCCGTAACCATCTCAGTAAAAGAAAGAAGAAAGAAAAAAAAAATCATAAATATCTTAATTTTGCCCTATTTGTTTTCAAAATATTCTCGCAAGATCCTATTAATGTCACGAAAGTTGTAACAAATTATAATGGAATTTTATAATAACCAATGTAGTGATATCTGTATTTACTTGACATACTAATAAGTGAAAATGATCGTGACAAATAAAAATAATAAATATTGAAAACTTTTGTCATGAATCAATCTATGTTAGAACTTAGAAGAGACTAGAGAGATTACCAAAAGCTGAAGGATTGTTGATTAAATCTTGGAAAATGCCATAAGCGTCGATGTATATAAACTTGGCATCGCTTCGCAAGTTGTTGAATTCGTCCACCACTCCCTTCAATTTGTTATTAAAAATTTGATTTGCGGAATTGATTTGGGCTACACAGGTTTTACCATCGCCACTGTTTTGGGCCAGAGCATTTGGACTGCACCCAATCTGACCCACTCCGATCAGAACAAACTTCCTTGCTCCAAAATCATACAATGTCTGCAAATCAATAATATAATGTTTCAACTTCAAAAATTGGAAGTCACATTAGTCTAAATTATCGTCGTTGTTGTTGTACTGTCGAAATTCTCATCCCACGTCATGTGAAGCAAAAGATTTTACTCGATTCTCAGTAGTTTGGAAATATCAAAACTTAAAATTGAATAGTGGGAGGAGAGTTGGGGTCAGGGGCGGAGCCACCCTTTGGTTTGGTGAGGTAGTTGTCTTACTTTACTTTTTTGTAACTATTCCTGATGCTGTGTAAAAATTATAAAGTAACCAATTTTGCCCCCATCAAAATTAAGAAAAAATAGAGGAAAAAATAAAGATTCAATATCTTGCCCCACCAGACATTAGGCTTCTGACTGCGCTACTAGTTGGGGTGATGGTAAAATGAAGAATCTTGTAACTCCGATGTTATGGATTCGAACCTTTTAGGTTATAAGATTTAATGGGGAAAAAAAAAACTTTGAATTGAACAGCCTAGTTAATTAAGTGGTGACTGAAAATTAAAGATGTGGGAAGAATAGGTAAATAAAAGAAGAATTAATGCTCACCCTGAGTTGTTGTGTATATTGTTGAATAAGAGCATCAGCATATGCTTCAGGAGTGAATTGCCTGCTGCTTGAGTAGTAAAGAGGCATGAAATAATTGTTTAGGTAGTCGTTGCTTCCTATCCCAACTGAAAATATACACTTGCTCAAGTAGTCGGCAGCAGAGTTTTCGTCTCCCAGAATTTGTACTATATCTGACACTGTGTTCTTGTAGTTATTCACTTGCCCAGAGAAAGTGATCCTTCCACCCTAGACAAGTTACAAGGAAACACTATTTTATTTATTTGCATATGGGAAACTAATGAGAATTTTTTGGTTAAATTAACTAATAGGGTTCTTTAACTTGTCATATTGTCTCGTTTTAATCATTCAACTAGAAAAAGTTTAATTATCATTTATCAATTTCATAAGTAGTTCTAAAATAGTCCAAAACTCAAATTCAAGCATATCAGAACTATTTCTGACTAGCATGTGAGCTGTTCCAAACCAAGGTAAATAAAGAGAATAAAGCGATTTAAACTTTTTTGTAACTAGAATTTGATGTGGAAACCACTTTGGAATTATATTTGAAATTAATTAGTTAAGAAAAAATAGCTTTTTTATTATTAAAAAAAGACCAAAATGAGGTAATAATCCAAGATAAAGAACCAATTAATAAAGTCATAAAACAAATTTTTTATGATGAAAAGTATAAATTGATTAAGTAATAAGTACCAATTGTTGGCCAGTTTCATCTCTGATTCCGGCTGCTGCAGATGCGAAATTTATTCCTCCAAGAATGGCTTCCCCTCTTGCTTCTGCATAGGCTGGAATGGGATTTTCGAACCCCAACAGCTCGGCTGTAGGCAACCCACAATAACAGAAATTAATTAGGCATATAAAAAAGGACTATTTCTTTTAATTACATTTCAAATGAACCTTTTCTATATTTTTAATAATACATCATTTTATATTTTCTAAAAAAAAGTGTAAATAATTGTTTCCACAAATATTATGAAGGTGAAACCATTTCAATTGAGATCTAGCTAGCTAGTACTTCAATTATCACAACTAAAATGTTTTAAATAGAGTAAAGGATATTCTTATTTTTTATATTCTGTTAATTAAAAGGGAAAATTTTAAACTTTCCCTGCATTAAATAAGAGAAAATTTACGAAAAATCTGAAATTGAATTTAATAGATGTATGTAAATGAGCCAAAATGATTGAAGAGATCGATGACCAGAATTATGGATCGCCCATGCAGACCTACCACGTGTGTGACCTAATCCTTATTCATTATGTTGGGTATGGCATGAGAGGAGGAGATTTCACATGTGTGTCATTAAAATAGTTGGATTTGAAATATATACTTGAAATATATATATATATATAACTTATTATAGATAGTAATGTACAATATTTAAAATAAGTAATTTAATACTATATTTTTAATTAAGTATAAATTAATTGTGGATTACACATTATTATATTAGCAATGGTTTGTTATGTGAATAAATTTGGCATTGTTCGTTTTGGATAGTTTTGAAAACTTGGTTTTCAAAATTATTTTTAAATGTGACAAATGTACTGTAAATATAAAAAGATGTAGTTCAAAAGTAAAAGTTATATGGGAAAACATGAAAAATTAGTATACATTTCGAAATTACAAAAACATGTTTCTAAAATATGGTAACAAACATGACAAGTAGGCTCTTTCGGTTGGATAATTTTCTTTCTTTTTTTTTTTTTAAGCTGGATTCTTTGTATGGGACGGCGAAAATAAAATTTAGCACTATTTTCTAACTTCTTTCCTTCATTCTAGCTTCCATACATCATGCTATTCCACTGGGTTCACTATTTTTTTTTTTTTAACAAATCAACCAAAAGATTTCAAACTATGTATCATATGGTACAACCTAAAATCCTAAGTTTAAGTTACAACAAATTCAACAATCCCTTATAGATTATAACGTTACATTAACATGTCAAATATAACGAAAAAGGCATAAATTGATAAGGACTTTATGGTTAGTGAACTTGAATTGGCAAAAATGACTTGTTATACGTTTTTGGTACCACATATTTTGGTCATTTAGTCCGTAAGAACAATTAATAGTGCTTCACGGAATGATGATCGATCTAGAACCACGCTTTTCATCAAAAATTTTGAAATGACGAATCCACAGCACATGCATGGAAAAGGAGCTTTTAAATGCATCAAGAATTAATGTTGTGTGTCATGATTTGCATACAAATTACTCTCTTCCATTAGAATAGTACATCTTGACAAAGGTACAACTTATTACGATCCTAGAAATAGCTAATTTAACGTCATTTATTTTATTTATATCATTACTATTTAAGTATGGATTAATTGTGCACCACACATAATTATATTAATAAGTAAGAGTATGAAGAGTAAAGAAATTGAAAGTGAACTCTTCTATTGAAACAACAAATAATTTTCCAAGCGAACTCTTATAATGGAACGGAGGAAGTAATTAATATTCATAATGTTGTCATATTCAAGTTATCCAAATTCCTGATTTAATCTTCATGACTTTATAGCTCTGTAAATGGTGAGTAAATTTCACCGTATTCATTGGTCCCTTCACTTAGCTTTCTAATTTTATTTAGTCCTTTATTTTAAAAAATTTTTAAAAAAAAAGAAAAAGAATTTGATTCATTAATTTTATTACTTTATTTGAATTGGTCATTGATTGAAAATTAGGAGGGATTATTAATAGAAAGCCAAGTTAATAAGGGACAAATGGTGATCGATCATTTGTACCTTAAAAAGTCTTTGTTAATTAACACTAATTTTTTGTGCTAATGATGAAAAGTGGAAACAAAATAGCAACAATTTTTTTAGAATAAAACAAGTCAACTTGATGCATAAAAGCTCCTATTTCACGCAGGTATCCTCAATGTTCGAACCTATTATTTCATAATTACAACGTCCTCCTATTAACCACCGCCACCAACCCTCCCCACACATGCATGTTTATTAAAATTTAAATTCTTGTGGTTCAACTTTTCTTCCATGTGTGCCGGCAAATATGATGTACTTAAAAGATGGATGAAAGAAGAAATTCAAGAAAATGTTTATTCATGCAAGCCATATATAATTAATTAATGAGATCAATTTAATAATAGGATGGTTTTAAAATTAAAATTAAAATTAAAAAAAAAGATTAATTTCAAATATTTATAGATCTTGTAAGTTCTAGCTAGCTAGATCAGATGAAAATTTGCCAAGTTCCAAATCACATTAATTTCATTCATTTCAAAATAGTACGTAGAAAGAGAATCGATCTAAGACTTACCAACCACATCAACAGTAGTTTTTCCATTGCAAAACCTTCCACTTGGTCCATCAGGGTAATCAATTCCATAAGGCAAATAATTAGCTTTTGCCAAAGAATTGATATTATTGTTGTTGCCATTGTCCACAAGCGAATCCCCAAAAATGAAGTAACATGGAACTTGGGGTTCACCGGAAACCTCATTTCCAAGGCCGAAAATCACAACCATTGCCGCCGCCACGAACCACCGCGAGAATCTCCCCAACTCACCACCTTTGAATGCCATATTCTTCAAAGAAATATAGCAAATTAGGAAGAACAATGAGCACACTAGTAGTGTACTAAGAAGGTGAAAGATAGGTTGGGAATATATTGCATTGTGTGTGAAGATTGGAGTATATCTGAATGTCAGGAGCAAGAAAGGTGTAATATATTTATGGACAAATTTTGTAGAGCAATTGAAAGGACGACTCATCACTCATGCATGAGATTGAGAGGCGATGACGGAGAAATTACTTTTTATTTTTATTTTTATTTTTTTGGGGGGATGGGTAGACATGCAGTTTGGTGCATTAAATTCACGCGGTTGGAGTACTAGTACTACTGTGACTATAAATATCTGAATTTTTCAACATAAAAAACTTAATATATCATACGTGAGCGTTGGTACAATTTGCTTGCATGTGTATGATTTTAATTTTTTTAATATTTAGCATCAAAAGCATCGTGTGTATGCTATGATCATGTAGTGAGTTTAGCTGCTAATGTATTGCCTACTTTTAAGGGGGAATAAAGTATTGCGTATAACATCTTATATTATCACGTATCAATTTTAAGGATAGAAGTAATGCATGTAAAATAAAAAGTATCAACAATAAGGATAGAGGTAGAGTTGTAAGGTTGTTTGAAAAGTAGCGTATTTCATATAACAAGTAGTGCCCATTTCTAAGACCAAAAAAGTTTCAATTTTAAGAATAGGAGTAATGCCTATTTTGAAAATGTAGTGCCTATAATATAAAATGTACTAGTGCATATTTTGGAACAAGAAATCGATTTTAAAGATAGAAGTAGTGCCTTTGAAAGTATAAGAGAAAAAAAGAAAAAAAGTGTATTAATAATTAAGGGTTGAAGTAGTGTCCGTTTAAAAAAGTAGAGCATGTGGTGAAGTCGCCTACCAAACGGTACATTCATCTGACAGGATCGAGACTCCCTCATTTTTCAATCGATTAATTAGAGTCGTTTTTTAACAGAAATTAAATGTCCTTAATTTTACTCCCGGGTCAGGGTAGGTTGTAGGTATATATTCAGTATCTCAAATCGATTTTTTAGAGTAGTGTAAAATATTTAATAACTAAGTTGCGTTTAAAACTTATTAGCTTAATTTTTTTGTTGTATCAAACTTAATTAGGACATGTTCGTTTTCATTCTTAATTTTTCATACTAAGTTGATAGATGAAAAAGGGACGGGTATATATTTTCTTTGATATATAGTATATTCTTTAGACGGAAATAATTAATCCTCGAAATTTAAAAGTCAAAAATACATATTTTCATTTGGAGTCATCTGATCAATTAATTAAGTTGACCAAAAAGCCATTAAAACCTGTCAAATCCGAATTACAAATATACTCCTTTTTTTTTTTATATATATAAACAAATATGCTCTTTAAAAACTTCCTTTAATGGTCACTAACCAAATATTTAGATCCGTTGATATATATATATATATTTATTAACAAATTCATGTTGAGAAAACATAATGATTATTCAAGGGAACAAATTAAAGAAGTAGAATGGTTATGCCTGTTCTTTTGGTTTTGATTTTGGTTTTAACCGTAAATTTAATATATTATAATCAGTTTTCATACAACTTTTTATTATTTAGTTATAATTTTTTACATTTTCAATATACTTTTTACATTATAAAATTATTTTTTAAAAAATATATTTTCAAAACTGTTTTCTAAACAATAAAAAAGAACAGTCCTTAAGTTTCCGCTCAAGATTTAGAGACATAGGTTGCATGCGATGGGGCTATGTTTACTTGGTGAACAGTCAAAGCGGAATGGGGCAAAAAGTTCATTAACTCAAAGAACCAATAGCTAGCTACCCACATTTATTGTGACGGAAGTTCTGCAATAAAAGCTACAGACAAATACTAATCTACTCTATAAGAGATATTTATACTGATGTGGAGTTTCAGTTTCTTATATATCACAGCGCAAAAATTTATATCCGATGTTGCTTGTATGCACACTTTTTTTAATTTTTTTTTTTTTTGTCAAAACACGTGTGTCGCCTGTAAGAAAAAAATATCAGTTTTAAGAGTCAAAATATTACATATTTAAAAAAGTATTGATTTTTAAGGGTGAAATATCACATGTTTAAAAAAGTATTGCCTGTAAAAAAATATAGTCTATTTAAAAAAGTATAACTTAACAAAACAAAAAAATCAATTTAAGGGTTGAACTATTTTATGTATAAAAAAGTATCGCATATTTTATAATGTATCATCTATTAAAATATTTATTAATTTTAAGGATTAAAATATCGTATGCTTTAAAAAGTATGCCTTTTAAAATATCGTATCAACTATTCCAAACTTAAAAGTATCATATGTAAAAACAGGTATTAGCTGAAGCAAAGTATTAATTTTAAGAGTTGAAATATCAACGGTTTAAAAAATTATCATCTATAAAAAGTATTGTATATTTCAGAAAAAAAAATTTATCGAAAATGAAGAAAACGCTCTTAAGGGCTAAAGTTCTTCTATTGGAATTAAAAAGACATTTGGCACCCTTATATAAGCTTTCTCAAATAAGCAATAGTCAAATAAGCTTTCTCAAAAAAAAAGGAAAAAACTATATATAGTAATTTATCATAATAATTGAGGTAATTGCATTAGCATGCAGCAGCAAGCTAGCCTATAGTTTGAAATTTTAAATATACACTAAAAGTAATATTTCCCCTAGGGCCCCTTAACAGCTAGCAAATCTAAGCAAGGAACCTAAGAACCATAAATTTCCATGTCGATCATAACGTTACAGGGACGGATGGAGCACTTATTACACAAAGGTGATGCCAATTTATTTAACAACATTAAATTAAATTTCAGAAATTGAGAACAACAAAAGATAAAGATGATAAGATGATTGACTAAATATTTATTACGCATGTGATTGTCGCATTTCTACAGATATTGCAATTACTTCAGAGTAGTTGTAATAACTGAATAATTGCTGAATGAGTCAACGCCAAGACTACAACCATTTCTACAATTATTGAGTCGCCATGAATGCCAATTCACTGTCACAAGAACGAGTCCGTTCCGATCGAATTCTAAGACGCATCGCAAGTCTTTCAGACACATCTATCGAGAGGCTAATTCAGTTGCAAACGCACTTGCGAAACACGGCAGCATACTCTGGAAAACTGCAACATACAGATCATTGGATCTCTCTTTCTTTTCTAGCTAAATTATCATTTGCATTTGCATCTTTTGTAGGCTGAGATAAGGCTCATTACGTCTTCTCACAAAACTCTTTCATTTTCCTCAAATTAATAAAGAGTCTTCATGCCCCTAACCACTTAATGGGCTGTTAAAAAAAAAAAAAAAAGAAAAGAAAAAGGGACACATCGCAAGTTGATATAGCTAGGAATATTCAATTCAATTATTAGGGTCGTTTGCTTTCGGAATTTGGAAATGAAGAAATGAAATGATATAAAAAGTCAGTGTTTAGTTGTTTATAACTTTAGAAACAAGAAATTAGGCATCGTACTTAGATAATTGAGAACGAACCAAACCCGCTAACTGTAAAATGTGATGAGTTTTAATTTGGTTCCATTCCATTAAACCGACCTACTATCGAACACATAGCCATTCACCTTCTATTCATTCAAACAAAACACCGCCTTAACTTTGCTAGTTTCTACAATTTTGTTAGCGTGTGCGAATTTTTCCATTTGGACCCCCAAAACTTTCTCATTGTGTTGTTTAGATATTAAGTTGTAATGGTACCAATCTATATGCTTACAAGAGTCATTTTCAATACAGTTCACCATTAGAAATTAAGACTTTTCCAAAATGAGTAATAAGATAAATATTATAATTGTATTGAATGACTTCATAATAAAAATAAACTAGGCCTTTTGTTAAACTATTTAGAAGAAGACAAAAAAACGTAGGATGACTGAAGATTTTCTCTGCCCTTTACTCAAATCTGTTGAGGCCTTTTATAAGCAAAATACACAACTGAAATCTAGGAACATTAGAATCCATGCCTGACATGTTCTCCATAACTCCATAACTCCTAAAGACTGGGTCAAAGACCACTACATCTGAATTGGAAAAACTGAAAGACTCCAACACCTCCTAAACTCTAGACCATTAACTAAATGACTCTACTGTAAAATAAGTGCAGTAAAATAACACTTTCAACAGTCCCTCCCTTAAACTGATGTTAGTAGAACATCAATTTACAACCTTAGCTGAATCTGAGTTGCAGATACCCAAGAGTCGCCTAAGCTTCTCAAGCAGCTCCCTCTTAAGTGCCTTGGTGAATATATCAACAACTTGATCTTCACTTTTGCAATGCTTCAAATCAATTGTTCCATCCTTGCAGAGATCCCTCAAAAAATAGAATTTCACAAAATATTGTAGTAGATCTAGATTGCTTAAACTGTAGCTCTTCAAGTATTCTTCTCAACCATATAGCTTGGCAAGCACAGCCTTTAGTTGCCACAAATTCAGCTTCCGCACTAGACAAAGTGACAATTGGTTGCTTCTTAGATGACTAGGAAATAGCACCCGTTCCGAACATGAAAACATAACCTGAAGTACTCTTTCTATCATCTTGATCTCTTGCATAGTCACTGTCTGTAAAACCCACCAAAGTAGATTTTTCACCCTTCTTGTAATATATTCCAAGGTCTCTAGTTCCCTGTAAATACCGAGGGATTTTTTTAGTAGCTGACAAATGCAACTCTGTTGGATCTTCCATATATCTCCTGATTAGGCTCACAGAGTACATCATATCTGGCCTTGTTGCAGTGAGATACATTAGACTGCCTACAATTTGCCTGTATAGTGTGATGTCAACCTTCTTCCCATCACGATCTTTGTGTAACTTCATGCCACACTCCACTGGAGTACTCACAGGATTACAATCCTTCATATGAAATCTATTCAAAATTTCTCCCACGTACTTCTTTTGGGAGAGGAAAATTTCATCATCTAATTGCTGCACTTCTATGCTAAGAAAATAGTTCATCAAACCAAGATCAGTCATCTCAAATTCATTCATCATGGACTTCTTGAATTCACCAAACATGCTATCACAATTTCCAGTAAATATTAGATCATCAACATAAAGATAGACAATTAGAATCTTACCTCCTTCTCCCATCTTAGCAAAGAGAGTGTGTTCATAAGGGCACTTTATAAAGCCAATTTTAAGAAAATAGGCCTCAATTCGACTGTACCAAGGCCTTGGAGCATGTTTCAGTCCATAAAGAGCTTTCTTTAACTTGCAAACTTTATCCTCATTTCCAACCTAGACATATCCAGGGGGTTGCTCAATAAATACCTGTTCCTCCAAATATCCATGCAAGAATGCCGAATTGACATCTAGCTGAAAAATGGGTGATAGGACTTGTCGTGGGTTTACCAAATACAGTAAAAATACTGCTTATAACCTGCAATTAAATGCTAATAAAATATAGCACAGTAGTAGAAAAGGTCGATCCACAGAGACGGCAATTTAATTCAAATTCCAATTAATGTGCAAATAAAACCAAACTATGACTAGTAGTCACCTTTGTGTCTCTTAAGAGACCTTAGAGTTGTCACTAAAATTTAGCAAAATAGTAATTAAACTAATAATTAAATAAAAGACTTAAACAATTATCAATTAATGAGAGAAAATCCGGTATTATGTAAATCCACCTTAATCTCATGCATGCAATCATAAACCTCTTAACTTGTCTAATTACTTATGCCGTTTCAGTTATAGTATTACCGCGAGTCTCCGCAAATAATCCCAATTCTCCCATAGATTCTCGATAATCCCCTGCGAGTCCCCGCAAAGGAATTATTCTCTAACTACGTTAACTAACAGACCGCGAGTCCCCGCAAACCTTATAAATTAACAAATAGAAGCATTAAGAACTAGAAGAACCTGAAACTAATAATTCCTACTGACGATGCATTAGAAATTATTACCCAATTAATCCTGTACTACTCGGCCGGTAGTTGTGCCACTCACTGACTCTACCAGATTAAACTAAGTTGATCAGGCTTAATAGAATCTTAGTAATTAGACATATAAACACAGACAATTTAGAAACATAATTCATTAGACCTTAGATTAATTTCTGGGTTTCATACATGCATGGATTATGGCTTCTTACATAATACCAGAACTAATAAATTAGCTACTCATGATAAAACACGAAAAACACATAATTATAAAAGAAGACATTAAAAGAGAAAAGGGAATACTGTACTGGAATTTAAGAAGTCGCGATCTGACAACCACCGGTTTGGCCAAACGGTAGACTGCCCGTCGGGAAAATCCAAAGTTACGATCAAAACAGAGCAAAACAGAACAGAACAGAGAAAAACAGAGGAAAACTATACTAACGCGAAACTGTATCTTGCGCGAGAATTATTTGTAAACTAAGAAACTATTCTATATAAAATTTATCTAATAAAACTTCTATAAAAGCTTGTCTCTAAAAAGCTGTACTCTAAAATAAGCTATCTATATAATAATCTATATTAAAAGTGCAGGAATAATCCCATATATATAGGGATACAAATCAGCAATTAACTAATCTCCTAATTGAATAAGGAAACCTTCTTCTACTTGGAAAGAAAATTAATTAAGCACATGGAATCTTTTCACTTTTTGGTAACTCCCAACTTCTCTTTTTAATTCCTTCTTGGATTGGTAAATTGCCCAAAACTTCATTGCTTCCCTTTTAAGCTTCTCCGCATCAACTCTGCGTCTGCCCACGTTCATCCTGCCGATTGGATTCAACTCCAATTGAATTGGATTAAATTCCAATTGGAATCAATCAAATCGGCAGTTGGAATAGGCCCACGTGCAATTGTCTTCAGGTTGGATTAAATTCCAATTGGAATTGGATTAAATTCCAATTGGAATCAATCACATTCCAATTGGAATAGGCTCACTTGAAATTGTCTTCGGGTGCAGTAACATGGAGTCCAATTTGCAGGCCGATATTGTGGCTTTCTTCATGGTGTAGCCCACAATTCATGTGGGCTTTTTAGGTCTTGACTTGTCTGCTCCAATTCTTGCACTTTTTTTTGTACATTCTTTTCTGCTTAGGCCCAATCTCTAAAACTGCAAATAAACATTAAAATCTTGGGCAAAAGCCCGTGAGAACTGCCATAACAAGTGCTAAAATAATTCACCTAAAAGATGTAGATCAATGGGCCAAGAATTTTGAGCTGCTAATGCAACCACCATCCTAACTGTGTCATGTCGTGCAATAGGAGAAAATAACTCATTATAATCAATTCCAAACTGCTGTTTGTATCCTTTTGCCACCAAGCGTGCTTTGTACTTATCAACTTCACCATTTTTGTTCAGCTTTGTCTTATAAACCCATTTTACTCCAATAGTTTTGTGCCCCTTAGGAAGTTCACACAGCTCCCAAGTGTCATTTTTCTCAATGGATTTGATTTCATCATCCATTGCTTTTTGCCATTTTTCATCTTTGACAGCACACTCAAAGGCTGTAGGGTCACAATCTGCAAACAAGGCAAAGTGAGTAATTGGATTGCTTAACCCAGTTACCTCATAATCTCCCATCCGAGCAGGCCTTTTCCGAACTCGACCAACTGACTGAGCTCCTCCTTCATTTAATTATGCAGCTGGTTGTGAGGTTCCTATAGTTGTTTGTGTTGAGCCTGATGAATTTTCAGGTATAACAGGTGCAGGAACTTTCTCCAGTTCAGCATTATCATCATAAAGAATTTGTTTAGGCTGCTGCCCATTCCAGTCCCAAGTATTTCCCTCATCAAAAACAACATCCCTGCTGATCACAACTTTCTTTGTCAAGGGATTAAATAATTTATATGCTTTGGACAATTCACTTACACCAACAAAAATGCATTTCTCAGCTTTGTCATCGAGCTTCTTTCTTTTCTCATCTGGAATGTGGGCATAAGCAGTGCAGCCAAAAATTCTAAAGTGGTCAATAGCTGGTCTTCTTTCACTCCAAACCTCTTCAGGTGTCATGTTTTGAATAGAAAATGTTGGACTTCTATTTAAAACATGAACACTCCAGTTTACAGCTTCTGGCCAAAAAGTCTTTGGTACTCCTTCTCTTGTCAACAGGCTTCTCACCATGTTGAGAATTGTTCTGTTCTTTCGCTCTGATACACCATTTTGTTGCGGTGTATATGTAGCTATAAGTTCTCTTCGAATGCCATTCTCCCTACAAAAAACTTTAAATTCTTTTGAGCAATACTCACCACCACGATCTGTTCTGAGAGACTTAAAGTCTTGCCTGCTACATTTTCCACAAGTGCTTTGAAGCTTTTGAATGTGTTAAGAGCTTCTGATTTTTCTTGTAAAAAATAAACCCACGTTTTTCTGGAAAAATCATCAATGAACGTAATTAAGTGCCTCTGACCTCCATTCGATGATGGATTTATTGGCCCACAAATATCCAAGTGAATTAGCTCCAACACATCCTTTGCTCTCCAAGACTTCCCACTAGGAAATTGAGAACGATGCTGTTTACTAACAACATATTCTTCACAAACTTGGGAGGGTGCAGTAATTTTTGGAAGGCCTGTCACCATATTTTTTTGCTGCAAAGCCTTCAATCCACCAAAACTTAAGTGGCCATATCGAAGATGCCACAACTATAAGGGATCCTTTACTTTAGCCATCAAACATGATTGAATGCTTTCAATCTTTATTGGAAATAGATTCTTAGGACTCATTTGGACAAGTGCAATCACATTGTTTCTGATAGGATCATAAATCTCACAAGAACCTTTCTTAATAGTAATTTCATACCCCTTTTCTTACAACTGGCCAGCACTCAGCAGATTATTCTTTAAATCGGGCACATATAACACATTAGAAATGGTTTCCACAAGGCCATTTTTGGTTTTTATGTTAACATCACCTTTTTCCCATCACTTTCACAGTAGAGAGATCACCAAAACTGACATTAGAGAGAGACCTTTCATCCAAATTTGAAAAAGAAGACTTACTTCCCGTCATGTGATTGCTGCATCCTATATCCACATACCAAATATCTGAATCAGCCTTCTTTCCTTCTTGGACAGCCATCAACAGGGTTTCTGACTCCTTTGCTTCCACAAAATTTGAATTCTCCTTTCTTTCTTTGTCCGCTGGCAGCCTACTTTAACATTTAGAAGCATAATGACCAATTTTATGACATCTAAAGCACTCTACCTTAGATTTATCATGTCCTCGACCTCTGCATTTGCCTTGAAATTGGTCATTAATGGCTCTGTAATTTCTGATGTCATTTCGATTTCCTTGATCTCCCCTTGCTCTTCCTTAGCCCCTTGCTCTTCCTCGGCCTCTGCCTTTGCCTCTTCCTCGTGGGCTGTTGGAGTGATTATTTGTGGAAGCTTTTAAAGCTTGCTCATCTGTTGTTGAACTTCAATTCATGTTTTGTTCATGCACCAACAAAGAGCATTGTAGTTCATCAAGAGAGAGATCATCTATGTCTTTTGACTCTTCAATTGAGCAAACAACATAGTTAAATTCTTGCGTCATGGAATGCAAAATCTTTTCAAATATGGTAACATCTTCCAATTTCTCTCCCTGACATCTCATCTTATTTGCAATTTCCATAGTCCTCCCAATAAAGCTTGTTACAGATTCTCCATCCTTCATCTGTAGAACCTCAAAGTCTCTCCTCAAGGCTTGGAGTTATGAACGCTTCACTCTAGCCAATCCTTTATATTTTGTCTTCATTGAGTCCCAAATAGCCTTGGATGTATCTTTGCAAAGAATGGTCTCCAAGATAGGGCGATCAACGGCCTGAAAGAGATAGTTCTTCGCTTTCAGGTCTTTGAGCTTTCTAGCTTCAACTTCTGCTTTCTGCGCTTCTGACATAACTGCTCTTGAATTCCAGACTCAACTACAGACCAATATTCTTTTGATTTTAAAAAGTTCTCCATGAGCATGCTCCAATGGTCATAGTGACCATCGAAGTGAGCGATGGCAACTTGCACAAAACTGGAATCATTGGTCATTCGAGTATTGTTCTCTGGTCTCAAGAGTTCGAAGGCTCTGATACCACTGTTAAACTATGTAGAAGAAGACAAAAAAAAACGTGGGATGACTGAAGATTTTCTCTGCCCTTTACTCAAATCTGTTGAAGCCTTTTATAGGCAAAATACACAACTGAAATCTAGGAACATTAGAGTCCATGACTGACATGTTCTCCATAACTCTTAAAGACTAGGTCAAAGACCACTACATCTGAATTGGGAAAACTGAAAGACTTATCCACTCAAATTTACAGTTGTCACCAGCAATCTTAAATTTAGTTTTTTAATTATATAAAATTTGAAAAATATTTGTATTTAGCCCCCTCCAGACTTTTGGAGACTGGATCCACCACTGCCCTTTTATCTCACAGTTGTCACAGATATAGAAGTGCGATCGACCTGCAAATTAATAGGGTCGACCCTTGTGCACAAGTTTTGGGCTGCACCTTAGCATGCAGCTGTAAAGTGTGAAGGAAATGGATGATCGATCATTTATAGGCTATATCTGTTTCTCATAAAGGCATTCACCTGTATTTCAGCGTTGAGGAACATCTTTATCTTCCACGTGCTTCATCCAACTAATTTCAAATTAATGTTACTGTGGACACAGTTCACAAATAAAATCGAACTACAAGGATTGAAAACAGTTTTATATTCGTTTTATTGGTTTTGTTTGTGATTTCTAAAATAAATTTAACATATTATATTTTCTTCGTCTCAATCAAAGATTTTACTTTTAAAAAATATTATTGTATAATTAAAAAGATTTATTTTAAATTTATTTATATTACATACCTTTACTAATATAATAATGTATAGTGCATAATTAACCCTACTTTATATAATAAGGATATCTATAGAAAATATGATGATAAATTATTTATTTTAAATATGTACATCACAATAAATAATAAGTTGTACATTTTTCAAAGTAGACTTTTTGAGTGGACGGAAAGAGTAATATTTTTTCATAATTTTTAATGCATCTTTTTTTATATTTTTAATATATTTTTTAAATTAAAAAAATAATTTTTCAAAATTAGGTCTTAACAGAAGTCCATAAAACCTTTTTTCTTCAGATGATCTGTTTGCATAAGGGAAAATTGCTATAGGAATTTCTAATGTTTTAATGCCAGAATTTCCCATGGTAAGTGAGTTCTAATTGCTATAGGAATTTAGCAGCAGCAATCTAGTCGGTGCGGCTGTCTAATTGGTGGCATGGATGACCTATGTGGCCACACAATTGCTATATACCAATCAACAGAAACCAACAACCCCCACCCCCCCCCCCCCCACCCCACCCCCACGTCACAACAAAATAAATAAATAAATAAATAACTGAGAAATGATAAAAGGAAAGCAGGTAAGGCACTTAAATAAGGAGTTTGATTATGACATAAGCATTTGATTAATGTACAACTTATTATAAATATTAAAGTGCAATACTTAAAATAGCTAATTTGACCATCTTTATTCTATTTATATTTTTATTAAGTATGGGCTAATTGTAGATCATACATGATTATATTAGTAAGGGTATGAGAAATATAAAATTTGAAAGTAGACTCTTCTACTAGAACAAAAAATATTTTTCAAAGTGCACTCTTCTAATGAAATGGAGACAGTAGTAGGTTTGTTATTAGTTATTTTTTAAAATATGTAAAAGAAATTTTTAAAGCTAAAAATACAGTAAAATTATAAAAATATGTAGCTGAATAGTAAAAAGTTGCATTGAAAATTTATTCAATTTAATGTCGAAACCAACAACAAAACTATTATACAAACAAAAAAAATTAAAAACAAAGAGGTGTCATCATATTCACAGTTTAAGTATTTCTACACTCTCCTAGAGTCCTTGTTGTGCAAATACTGATTCTACAATAATCGAGGATGTTGAAAACGCCAAGGTTCGATTTTGTGATGATATGACATGCAGTTGCACGCCAAAACCCAACCCTTACCGCTAAGTGATAGGCGGTGCTAATGATCTCAGCTCTTCAACACCGATTATATTATACCGGGTGTTAAAAGTCACAGACATTCAACACCGATTATTACAAAAATTGGTTTGATTAAAGTTAAAAAAAAAAATTCATAGCAAAATATAAACTAACATTAAAACAGAAATAATATATCATAGATATAAGAATAAACTATGCAAAGAAAAAAGTTACAAAATCAGTCACCAATTTAAATTAATTTATAAATGCAGTAATGTATATATATATATATATATATATAACTTTAACATTTTAAATATATTAAACTTTACTATTTTACAAATATCAACCTTTGCAGTAATAGAAAATTCCTAGTACAATCTGAGCGATATTTTATATTTTTCTTCCTCTTTGTCTATCTAGAACTTCATTTCCCTCTTCGACTTCGTATATTCAGAGTTTCATCTTCCTCTTCGTTCGGCAGCTTCCATATTACCTCAAGTTTCTCCATCTTTTGCTTCTTTAGGAGGTACGCTCATCCTTTGGAGTGGCTTTTGAAAGGTACAGTCATCCTTTCGAGAGACCTTAAGATATATGATGTTGAAAGGTCATTGACCCCCCTGGCCTTTGCTCTCCTCCATACTCTGTCATTCTTCAGTCATTCTACTGAAGGGAAGACCTCCCTAGTTGAAGAAAACAAGGAAGCATCACTGAAAATCTTAAGGCCAAATTGGGGAATGAGGCATTGACAGCAACCTAAGGCTATAATGGGAGGAAGAGTCGCACCCAAAAGACTTCAGGCACACCCGGTCCCAATATTCCAACCCACTGCACCTGCCAACTTAGCATTTAATCGGGCAAATATATAGCAAGAGACTCAAGAAATGTTAAAACAAGCTGATGTTCTAAACTTTCCCAAGTTTTCAACCAACACCAACTTGGCAGTACAAATATACTGGAAATTGGTGATGGTGCAGAAAAACCACATGTAAAATTTAATAATAAAAATATACATAAATTAAAATATGTGAACACAGATTCGATCTATTTTGTTTTATATTTTTTATTATTTTATGCTATATGTGACACTCCAGATCCAGCACCCCGCATACAAGGGGTTGGCTTCATCGAATGCCTGCCTGGTTCGCACCATGACTCAGAACATAATAATTTTTTTCCATTTATTATAATAAGGTAAAACTTACACAGCCCTATAATACATGAGTTATCAGAGTATGAGCCCATCTAAACAATCCAGCCTTCTAGTCATATCCAAAAATTTCCAAACTCCGGGTAATCCTAGTGAACATAATCATCTTCGTACCAAATATCTGTAATAAGATTTTGAAAACAGAAAACAGGAAAATGGAATGAGCCCTTGCCCAATGAGAATCCACCATTTTCGTAAACATTTACTGAGTTGCAACTATTACCCATGCATACAATTCAGGAATATCTTAACATATAACATTCATGACTCATACGGGATTCATAGAACATATCATATCATTTCATATCATAACATTGCATGTCATATCATATCGGTATCGTCAACCACTCCCAAACGGTCATATATGGGCTCCGTTAATCGGTACTGATTTCGAAATCAGGAACGCAGATGATCCAGACGACCAAGCCCTACGCTGGCTCGTGGGATCAAATCGCACCAAATAGTGGATCTGACACAACTTATGCTCATATAACAGATTCACTGCACAAAGGAAGTACAACTGAAACATAACAAGTACAATGCATTCCAGCTGGTGAGTAAACACAACTGGCACTTTAAGATCAAAAAGCATTTCAAGCATTTTTAGCAAACATTTCAAAACTTGCCACAAACAAGATTCAATGCAGTTCAATTATTAATTGCATTAAAACGGAATCTATTTTTAGTGATAATCTCACCTCAGTCTGAAGATACACGCTCAAAACTAGCTATCCAACAGATCTGTATATATTTCAGGTTCCGGCAATTCAGTACTATTTCTAACCAATATAATTATAATCTCTAACTTATTCCGGAATTTTAACTAATAAGGGCATAAGGGTAGTTTAAAATTTTTTCTATTCAAAACATATATATAACTAGAAAATAAGTATTCTAATATTATCAAACTTGAAAATAACTATAAAAACGTAATAATTGTAATTTTAAAGGAAATATAAACAGTAGTAAAACTGAAATATAAAGAATTTCTAAGCATTATTTCTACATTATTTCGTAACTAGTCCAAAATCGGACAAAACTCATAAAAATTATAACTTAAGAAAATACAAGTGTAAAAATTCTTAACACTCGTTAAAATAGTTTTAACAAGAATTTATAAAGAAATAACTAAAAGAAATTGAAATTGCGGAAAATCAATTTTTCCCTTTTTGGATCGGTTTTACCCGATGGTAAATCGATGAAAACCGATTCAAAATTTCCAAAAAACTTTGGATCAGTTTTTCCCGATTTCCAATCGGCTAAAACCGGTCCAGCATTTACAAAATAGTCCCTGATAAATCTTCAAATGCCGAAATTGATCAAACTATTTTTTCCAATCAGTTTTACCAGTTTGCAAACGGGTAGAACCGATTTATTTCGGGCTTGAATCAGTTTTACCCAATTCTAAATCGGTTAAAACCGATTCGTACCCAGATTTGGTGTTCTTCAACTATCTTTGGGTTTTTTTTAAAAAAATGTATCGAAATCTGTTTCTGTTCAATTCTTTTTGCCAAAAACTATTTCTATAATACTCCTGAAACATTTTTCTAACGTTCAAAATTTCAAGAATAAATTAAATTCTGAGAAAACCTTATAAACTCTAAAAATCTAAACTTTTGAATTATACTTGCACTTTCTAACGTAAAATTCAAACCTCTTTCGATTCCTCACGCTCCCTAGCTGAGTTTCCTCTGATTAGAATGGAGGTTTTACATCAAAACCTTGTTCCTTCTTCTTTTTCCTATTTTTCCTTCCTATTTCTAGTTTTTGAGGCTTTCTTAAGTTCTTGGAGATGGATTTGTAGCAAATGGAGGTTTAGGAAGGAAGGAGAGGGTATTTATAGGCTCTTGGAGCCGTATGGGACAAAGGCTAGGGGTTCAAATGACCCCTATGCTTGTAGCTTGGGTGGCAAGTATTTATTTTTAATTCTGACAACGAATCGATTTTACCCGATTGAGGAATCGGTACTACCGATTGGAATCGGTTAAAACCGATTCAAAAGACGGTAAGAAATTTTTAATTAATTTACCAATCAATTTTACTGATTGGTTAAAAAGGTCGACATCGATTTAGTAAATTCTACCCAAAATGAATTGCGGTTGCCAATCGGTTTTATCCAATTGGAAATGGGTAAAACCGATTGTCCCAATCGGTTTTCCCTTTTCCAAATGGTTGAAACCGTTTATAGGCAGTGAGAAACTTCCATTTTTACTATTTAAAGCGGTGCAATCAGTTTTACCTGATTCAGAACTGGGTAAACCGATTTGCCTATTTTTTTTATATAATTTTTCATTTATTTTCTAATTTTCTTATCTTCTAATTTCTATTTCCAAAAATTTCGTAAACCCCTAAATCATTATATTCCTATACTAACAGCATAACATGAAATTCAGAATCAAAGTTATCAACTAACTCACATAATTAAATATTTGAAATTAAAATAAAGAAATTCTTTTTGAAATAAAAGATCGGAGGACTTTTATAAAATTTTCTTAAAGAAATCATTTTAAATGAAAATTCTTTTAAAATAAATTCTTATAAATAATCATAAAATATTTATAACCTTCCTCAATATATTCTCGAGGTGAATTTTAAAATATTAAAATTTTACGGGGTTTCACACGTTGTATGTTGCCTCAAAAGAATGAAGGTAGACATATTTTCTCCGCCACTTTTTTTAGTTTGTTTTAGATTCTTTGTCTTTTTCGACTGAATTATTATTGTTTAGTTTTTACTGGTGTGAACCTTTTTTGGCTCAATCAGTTCATTTTCTGCTTGTCGCTCCATCCTCGGAGAAGATAAGAAGGATTAAGATTTAACAAAGGCAGTTTTTTTTTACAACTTTATTAATGGTTCTTTTCCATAAGGATGCAAGAAAATGCAAAGAGAATGGTTGATGTTACAAAACATCCTGTAAAATTATCAACAGAAAGAAATATCAACATTGTTGTTGAAGAAGCTTCTGTCTTTTTTAGTCTAATTGTATATTTATTAAGTGCAGCTTCTCTTTTTAAATGTCGGAACTTAGTTTCCCCTTTTTTCTTCGTGTGTCTATGTTACATGCATTTGGATGAGATTTTTAGGCTACAGTATATATTGCGCTTTGTATATAAATTGATTTGTTCTCATTTGCTTTATGCTATCTCTCTTCTCAAGTTTGTGATGGAATAGCTTGCTTCACATATTTAAATGTGTTTGACAACAAATTTGAGTAGTTTGTTTCACTCATGTCAAGGAACATCCTTCTCCACCCTTCCACCCCTTCACGAGAGGATAATAGCCTGCCAAGCAATTAATCAACTATAAAAATAAAGCATTTGATGCTGTTGAGCTATGCGATGATGTCCACGACTCGCATCAGATGCAATCCTGACTACGAGCATCCTTGCGACTCACACCTCTGTACAGAGGCCATGCTGAATTGATGTACAGAAGCCACGTTGAGTTGATGTACAGAAGCCACGCTGAGTTGAGTTGACTACATTCGATCAATTGAAGATTGAGCTGAAAAATGCAAGAAATCAGGAAGAAACTAGTGAGAATGAGGTTTCAGAGAACTTGATCCGATCTGATCAACATTTTGGGAAGGCCACTGCTGAAGCAGTTATGTTGAGCGGTTCAGATCATCCAGGTCTAATTTTGGTTACTGTACCTCTCACTGTGTATAACTACACAGTTTGGAGCAAAGCTTGAAGCTAGCTCTTGGTGCAAAGAGAAAGTTCGGTTTCATTGATGGGAGATTTGAGGAACCTAATTTCAATTTCGAGGATTATGATCTATGGAAAACTGCAAATTGCATGTTTGCATCATTGATCTTAAACACTATATCTAAGGAATTGGTTGAAGGTTTCATGTTTTCTACTAGTGCAAGAGGTGTTTGGATTGCATTATAGCAAAAATATGGAGGATTCAATGGACCACAGGTTTATCAAATTTAAAGGGAGATTGCCTCCATTAGCCAAGGATCTATGTCTGTTGTGGCTTATTACTCTAAACTGAGTCGACTGTGGGATGAAATTGGGAGTTTAAAGCCATTTCCTCCATGCACTTGCATACCAGGATGCAGTTGTCAATAGAATCAAGGTGTACTTGAAATGGATCAGAGCAATAAGCTCATGTAGTTTCTCTTAGGCCTCAATGACTCTTTTGATGGAGTTAAAAATCATATTCTTCTTAAGAAGCCTTGGCCTGCCATTGGAAAGGCCTACTCCATGATTCAATCAGTTGAAAGGAAAGGAAAATTGAACACCAGTTACCTTGATACCAGCAATACTCTCAGTCACATGATGTAAGTGTTAATATTGTATTCAACAAGACTCAATGTACAAAAGGAAGATTCAAAAAGAAAGAAACTGGAAATAAGAAGTCTGGACTAAGGTGTAAATTATACAATTTAGAGGGGCATTTTAAGGACTCGTGTTTCAAGATAATTGGATATCCTGAGTGGTGGAAAGGGAAGGGGAAGGAAGTGCAAAAGGAATCTGTGAATGCAGTTAATATGCTAGAAACTCCTCTTGATCTCTCCACAAATACTCAAGGATCAAATCAGATCTGTAGTCCATGCTCACAAGTGTTGTGCAAAGGGAGTTAAGCAGAATGATGAAAGGGAGCTATTCAACAGCTGGTGCTGGGAATGGCAACATTTTTGTGAGCATTAAGGAATTTGCAGGTATGCATACTCCAACTCACTTGCACCTTTTTGAGATTATTGGATCTGATTCATGGATAATAGATACAGGTGCAACAAATCATATATGCATTGATTTTTAAGCTTTTACCTATCATAAACCTGTCACCAAGTTACTCATATGTATCGGCCAGATGGTCACTTTAAATCTGTGACTCACATAGGCACAGTAGATCTAGGAAATAGGATCACTCTTGATGACTGCCTACACATACCTTGCTTCATATTCAATCAGTTAGGAAATGCAATAAACTAGCTGGCATCTATTTTTTCTTTCATCCTGAGTATTGTGTCTTACAGGACCAACTAACTAATTAAATAATTAGAGTTGGAAGAATAAAAGAAGGCTTGTACATCCTTGATCAAAATTCATTTGTCCCCCTGGCTCTCGGAACTCTCACACCTATCATAGCAACCATCTTACACTCCTCTTCATTTGATGCTGCTTCTTCTGCTAAGAAAGCCTTATGTGGCACAAAAGATTAGGTCATCCTTCATTTGATGTAATAAAGAGGATGAACTTAGGATCATCAACTGTTGCTTACAAGGAATTGCCTTGTACAGTATGTCTCTGGCCAAGCAGCAGAGAATTCCTGTCCATGTACACAGTAAAACTTCTACTGCTTGTTTTCAGTTAGTTCATATGAATGTTTAGGGTACATATTCTAAACCTTATATGAATGGCTATCACTACTTTATAACTATTGTTGATGATTTCAGTAAAATAACATGGACTTATTTCATTCAAAATAAGAGCATGGTATACACTGTGATAAAAAATTTCCTTCAAATGGTCAAAACTCAGTTTGAAACATCTGTCAAGATCATTAGGACTGACAATGGTACTAAATTCATTAGTCATCTCAATTGCTTTTTTCCAATTTTGCCATTATCCATCAAAAAAGCTGTGTTTACACTCCCCAACAAAATGGAGTAGTTAAAGAAAAAATCAACATCTATTTCAAATTGCAAGAGCCTCATGTTCCAATCGTTTCTGCCAAAAACCTTTTGGGCTGACTTTGTGCGCACAGCTACATACCTCATAAACTGTTTACCTTATGTTACATTAGGTTGGAAGTCACCTTATGAAGTTTTCTTCAAAGCTCTACCTTATTTAGATCAAATTGTGACTTTTGGATTCCTTTGCTATGCTAGAAATACTCTTCCTCACAAAGACAAATTCAGTCCTAGTGCCATCAAATCTGTCTTCATAGGATATTCTCCAAATTAGAAAGGTTATAAGCTTTATAGTTTAGATGATCACAAGGTGTTCACATCTAGATATGTAGTCTTTCATGAGCAAACTTTTCCTTATGAAAGGCTCAAGCTCAAGTCTTCTGGTAATCCAACCTTTCCTTAGGAGAATGTTCATTTACCTTATATAGGTCATCTATTACCAGAATATTCTCAGTACCAAGCTCCATAGAAGCTCACTACCTCTGAACCTCATGACTCAGAGACTCATACTTTCATATCTGAGTTTGATCCTACCTCTTCACCTCTTCTATCACAGTCCACACCAACTGCAATTCCTGAAACTGAGCTGAGTTGTTCCACATTGGTTCCTACACCTGAGTTTGTTCCTTTACCCCCACCTGTGCTTAGGCAAAGTACTAGATAGAAACAAACTCCTGCTTGGATGCAGGATTTAGTCACTCCCAAGTGTAACCAAGTCTTTACCTCTGCCCCAACTGAAATATCACCTACATATCTGGCATTTCTAGCTAATATGTCTACTTTTCATTAGCCTTACAATCTGAGTGGGAGGATGCTATGGCACAAGAAATCTCAGCTTTGGAGGCTAACAACAGTTGGCATCTTACTGCTCTTCCAAGTGACAAAAAGGCTGTTGGTTGTAAATGGGTATACAAAATTAAGAAGAATCCTAATGGCTTAGTTGATAGGTTCAAATCCAGATTGGTTGCCAAGGGTTATACTCAGGTAGATAGTGAAGATTACTTTGAACATTTTCCCCAGTTGTCAAGACTGTTACTATCAGACTCTTTCTTGCCTTGGCTCTCTCTTATTCCTAGCCATTACATTAGCTAGATGTTAACAGTGCATTTCTGCATGGCATTTGGATGAAGAGGTTTAATGCCGCCTCCTCTTGGATATTCTAAAGTTGCTCCTCATTTGGTGTGTCAGCTTAAGAAATCATTAAATGGTCTGAAGCAAGTTTCTAGGCAATGGAAATCAGAGCTGGCAGAGAGTTTGAAGCAATATAGCTTTCAGCAATGTAAGCATGACCACTGTCTTTTCAATCTTAGAAGGCAGGATATATTTTTTATTCTCTTGGTATATGTGGATGATTTGTTGATCACTGGGAATTATGAGCATGCCATTCAAGCTGTGAAAAGCTTCCTTCACAAGAAGTTTACCATTAAAGATCTTGGTCATGCCAGGTATTTTCTTGGAGTTGAAATTGTTAGGTCTCCAAATGGTATTTTCCTCAGTCAAAGAAAATATGCACTGGATATCCTTCATGATGCAGGCCTCACAAATTCAAAGCTAGCTGCCATTCCCATAATCCCTGGCCTCCTCCTTGATGATGAGACATCAGCTCCCTTTCCTAAAATTGACAAGTACAGAAGACGAATTGGCAGATTGTTATATCTTGGTTTTATTAGGCAGGATCTTGCTCATTCCACTCAATAGCTGATTCAATTTGTTAACTCTTCCAAGCAAAATCACTGGACTGTTGCCTTCCATATTCTGAGATATCTTCAAAGTTGCCCTGATAAAGGCCTGTTTTATTCATCTGCTAATGATGTTTCTATGAAGGCTCTTTGTGATGCTAATTGGGCTGCATGCAAACGGACTCGCAGATCCATCACAAGATATTGCATCTTCCTTGGAAATTGCCTCTGATGTGCATAAAATTGAAATCCCCATTGGGCCTAGCCCAATGAATCAAATCAAAGAAACAGAAAAGGATAAAAAAGCCCAGATCCATATTCAGGTCGGGAAGATCATACAAACCAAGTCTCTGTCATAATTTCAGATCGGTAGACCTTATAGCTTAGATCGGTAAGATTAATTATAATTCTACTCAAGAAGCCCAGGTCGGTAAAAGCTTAAGAGAAGTTAGATCGGTCAACAGTGTTAAAGCTCAGGTCGGAAAGTAACTAAAACACATGAAAGCTTAGGTCGGTAAAGAGTAAACCGATCCGAGATAAAGATAAGATATTCAAAACACTTAGACAGCATGGTAGGACCATTATCTTAATATATGCAGAGCAATGATGACAAAGGAGCCACGTTAAAGCCATTATTTCGGGAACGGCAAAAACCATCATTGCAAGAAGAATAAGTGGGAGCGTATGTCTTCATGACCCAACGGAACCATCAAGAGTAAGCTTATAAATACTCAGGCACAAGCCTCATTCAAGTAAGTTAAAATAAGCAATTTCTGGCAATTCTCACTAGCATTTCTTAAGCTATTATCTCTCATTTACAATTTCTCTGAATACTCTTGTTCTATATTGTTTATCTCTTTCATATTACTGACTTGATCGTCGGAGCCTATACAGGGGGGAAAGCCCCGCTCCTTCTCTTGATTACTCATTAGTTGGTCAACGGAGCAGTGCAAAATCATCAAGCTTCATCATCTTGGCCGAGCTCAGTAACCCAGATCACTCAATCATTCCCAATTTTGTTCATTCCCTTCACAGCACAACTTCATACAGATTGGGCTATTGTTCATCACAAAAGTCTATTGGGCCGCGAAGAAGCATCATTCCATCATTGTAATTTTTGCGTCACATCAACTGGCGCCGACTGTGGGGAACGTTTGATCAAATTATTTCATCAAATTTTCCTCAGTTAAATAAATTTGTTGAAACCATGACGCAAACTCGTTCAGGAAAGGGTGCTTCTTCCTCTGACAACCCCAACGGACTCATCGTTACCACCGCCCTGGTTCTTCCTACCGTTGCAACCACCAGTTCTAATCCTCCAACTGATCCACCAACTACTACCACCCTTGTTGAAACTCTCACCTCTGAACAGGAACAGGCAGAAAAAGATAGGTTTTTCCGTTTATTTCCAGAACTGTTTCACTTAATAAATCATGTTGCTCCTATCATCTCTACTCTTAATACAGAACCTCCCATTACAACCACTACCTCAGGTGCAGTTAACATAGAACACCCCTATGGTTTACAGTGGTCCCCAACCGTTCCCCCACCCAGGGCTGTACTCAACCCTGTGTCCAACCCCTCTGCTGCTTTAATGTCTAGTCTTCCCCCACAATCCACTACTATATGTCCTCCACAACCTGGGGGAGTTAATTTTTCTTCAGAAATCGGTCATATTGCTGTTCCTCCTAACCTTTCTGTGGCGCCTCCTGTTTATACCACTGTAGCCCATACTCAGGCTAATCCTACTTTTACGGGCCCCTTTATGGGTCCTAATGCTCAGTTCAATAATGGTTCTTTTATGTCAGGCCTACCATTTCCCACTTTAGGACAACAAATGGGTCAATTGAATCAGCCTGGCAATGGCCTACAAATCAGTCAAATGAGTCAACCCGGTTATTACCCTGGACACCCAACTACATCCAACCCTGCACTATTCCAGCATTATGGTTTAGGCAACAATCGAGCCATGCAGCCGCCCTTAGGAAACACTCCCTTACTTAATCCAAATTATTATCCCGGGCCCGGCTTAGGAAACTATTACCCTGGCATGGGGGGACACCCCTTAGGTCAGTCTGGATATCCCCAGCTCGGCCTCTCCGGATCCGGATATGCTCAGCTCGGACGAACCGTCCCCACGTCTCGCGTGTCTCATCCTTTTGGATTGGATATTCAAATGGCACCATTTCCCCCGGGATATAGAGGCCTAGGTAAGGTTGACAAATATGACGGTACCACAGACCCCACGGCTCACTGGATGCAATGCATGAGCGTCATGGATGCTGCTAACCTGTCCGACGCTAACCGATGCATGACATTCCATTTGACTCTTAAAGGTCAGGCCATAAATTGGTATTGTACTCTGCCCCGAAATTCTATTCATTCATTAGATCAATTTGGTGACCTATTTTTAGCCAATTTTATGGGTAATAAAATATTGTCTAAACCAATTTCACATTTAATGAACATAACACAAAAAATGGGAGAGGGATTACAGGCTTACATAGATCGGTTCAATGTAGAATCTAGGCAATGTCACGAAAAAGATGATAGGATAATGATGGGATCATTCATTAATGGGCTACGGTCAGGACCTTTAGCTACCGAGTTGGCCATCCGACCCCCACATTCTTATTTTGAAATGATGGTTACTGCTGTTAATTTTACTGTTGTTGAAGATGCTACAGCTATAAAACAGGAAAGAGAAAGAAGTTTTTCCGATTTATATGGTAAGAGGAAAGCTTCTTCCCCAATTCTTTCATCAGGATTTAGCTGCAGAATAACCACAATATACACAAGTGGCACCTCTACCTAAACCGGTGGCTTCAGCAACCCGTGAACGACCTAACGGATGCTACCGATGTGGGGAGACCGGTCATTTTGCCCGCGAATGTCCCCAGCCCGACTCCCGAACCCCGAATGCTGGGGGTAGCACCGACCTGAATATAGCAGGGATTGTAAACACCATAGCAGGAGGACCGACCCAAGGCGACTCTGACCGCCAAAGGAAACAGGTATACCGGCAAAGGAACACTGTTCTAGGTAAGCGTAAATCAGATACCATGACACCAGGAATTACTTTCGATGACACAGATACATTTCTGCCTTTCAATTGTGCGATCCACTAGTGATCGATTGCTACATTTCAAATTACCAAGTACGTAGGACATTGTTAGACACGGGTAGTTCTAGCAATATAATTACAACCAAGGCACTGGCTGGTTGTCAATTACACAAGACACAGTTAAGTCCAGTTCGGACACCATTGATTGGCTTCGGCAATCACCATGTTATACCTGTGGGACATTTGAGTATTCCCGTCACGTTACTGGCTGAACAGCTAAAACGTACGGAAACCATAGACTTCGTGGTCATCGATGAGCCATCACCATACAATGTATACCTGGGACGGCCTGGATTAAATCAGTTCCAGGCCATAGCTACTATTGTACACATGCTTTTAAAGTTCCCCACCATAGGTGGGGTAGCTTCTATTCGTTGTGATGTCTTGCAGGCAAAACAGTGTTACATAGCTTCCTTGAAGGAACCGACCCCCGTAGACCTGAAATCAAAAATTACCTCTACAGTCAGACCGACCTCCGTTAACATTACCGATCTAACAGGTGGCCCGGACCTGTCCATTGAAGCAGGGCCCGAGGTAAGAATTATTCCCCTCGCGGCCGATCCAAACAAGGTAATAAAAATTGGGGCTGATTTGCCCCCTCAATTACAATATGATTTGCTTAACCTTTTGCGTGAATTTGCGGAAGTTTTTGCTTGGGGACCGGAGGATATGCTTGGCATTTCTCGAAATATCATTGAACACAGGTTATCCATTGATCCCAATCATAGGCCAATCCGACAACGAAAGCGTAACCTTGGGGGAGAACGTAGTAGATACGTGGAAATCGAAATCAACGCCCTGTTGGAAGTACGTATCATCCGAGAAGTGGATTATCCGGAATGGTTGGCTAACCCAGTGTTAGTTTCCAAACCGGATGGTTCATGGCATATGTGCATAGACTTCACCGACTTAAATAAAGCATGCCCCAAAGACTGGTTCCCCTTGCCTTTGATCGATGTGTTGGTTGACGCCATAGCCGGATTCCGCTTCCTTAACTTCTTGGATGCATATAAGGGGTATCATCAAATTTTCATGGCCAATGAAGATGAGGAAAAAACATCTTTTATTACAGACAAAGGTACATATTGCTTCATAACTATGCCTTTCGGTTTAAAGAATGCTGGGGCTACTTTTCAACATTTAGTCAATAAAATTTTCAAAAAACAGTTAGGTCGAAATATGGAAGCATATATTGATGATTTACTTGTAAAAAGTAAAAATGAATCTGCTTATTTATCTGATTTGCGTGAAACCCTTGAAACACTAGCCCAATATAAGTTAAGGTTAAATCCAAAAAAATGCGTCTTTGGGGCCACTTTGGGAAAGTTCTTAGGATATATGGTTTCTGAGGGGGGTATCTCGGTTAATCCTAAAAAAGTAGAAGCCGTATTACAAATGCACCCACCTAGATCAATTCGTGAAGTACAACAATTAACGGGTAGATTAGCAGCTTTAAATAGATTTTTAGCCCGGTAAGCAGAACGAGCACTACCATTTTTTAACATCTTAAAGAAAACTGATAAATTTTTGTGGACCCCGGAATGTCAAACTGCTTTTGAACAATTAAAAACTTATTTAGCTTCTTTACCATCTTTGACCATGCCTATTCATGGAGAGCAATTGTACATGTATATAGCTACTACCGAATCTGTGATTAGTTCGGTTTTACTCCGAGAAGATAACCGGGTTCAGAGACCCATCTATTTTGTTAGTAAAGTTTTACAGGTAGCAGAAAAAAATTATTCTAGCCTAGAAAAGCTAGTCCTGGCCCTAGTTCACTCCACCCGGCGTCTTCGGCCTTACTTCAACTCGCATGGAGTCACTGTTTACACCGACGCACCTCTCAAAGCCATCTTGCAAAAGGCAGGAGTTTCGGGTGCAGGGATCGTCCTTACCAGCCCAGGAGGAGAAATTCACACTTACGCTCTACGATTTTGCTTCACAGCCACAAACAATGAAGCTGAATACGAAGCCATGATAGCCGGCCTGAAGTTAGCTCGGAAATTTGGGGTCGAGAATCTAAAAATTTGTTCAGACTCCCAGCTCGTGGTTAAACAAATTTTGGGGGAGTATAAGGCTAAGGATTGACAAATGGAGGAGTATTTAACATTGGTGCAACAGCAACTAAAATTTTTTCAAAAATGGGTTATAAAACGGGTCCCACGAAGCAAAAATACAAATGCCGATGCCTTGTCCAAATTGGCTTCTTCGGTTTTTTCACACCTGACTAAAACCGTTCTAGTAGAAGAAGTACATACCAGGAGTACAGCCAAACCAGCAATTTTGTCTATAAGTGAATGTCAGGATTGGAGGTTCCCTATATGTCAATACCTACAAAATGGCATCTTACCAGAATCACGGAAGGAAGCCCAACGAATACAAAGGAAGGCTGAGCGCTATCAGATAATTGGAGAGGACCTGTATAAAAAGGGTTTTTTTATGCCTTTACTAAAATGCTTGGGGTCGGGAGAAGCGGAGGCCATGCTGAAGGAAGTACACGAAGGAGATTGCGGGTTTCACATTGGGCCTCGGAATTTGGCCAAGAAAATAATTGGGGCTGGGTTTTATTGGCCCCGATTATTCCAAGAAGCAGTAAAGTATGTTCAACGGTGTTCCAGTTGCCAACACAATGCGACAATTTACAAGTTGCCGGCCTCCAGCTTTACTGGGATAATCGCCCCATGGCCTTTCGCGGAATGGGGGATAGATCTCATGGGTCCGTTTCCTAAGATCGGTTCATGCCACTATCTTGTTGTGGCCATAGATTATTTCACGAAGTGGGTGGAAGCCGAGGCACTAACGAATATTACTGGGCGAACCATAGCTCGGTTTCTTTGGAGGCAAGTCATCTGTCGTTTCGGTGTGCCCAGGTCAGTTATTTCGGACAATGGGACTCAGTTCGAATCAAAGGAATTCACAGCCTTGTGTTCAAAACTTGGTATCACTCAGCGTTTCGCATCGGTAGCTCATCCTCCAGCAAACGGACAAGTAGAACTCACAAACCGAACTCTGTTACATGGGCTGAAATCCAGACTAGAAGATAAAGGTAAAAATTGGGTAGAACAACTGCCCCATGTGCTTTGGTGCCACCGGACTACGCCCAAATCGGCCACAGGGAAGACCCCCTTCGAGTTGGCCTTCGGGGTCAACGCTGTCATCCCCCCAGAAATACAAAGTGGAGCCCCGCGAGTTGTGCACTTCGTAAAAGATCAAAACCAAAAAAACTTGGAACTCAGCTTGGATTTGATAGAAGAAGTTCTGGACTCAGCCTATGTACATCAACTAAATTACAAAAATTTAGTTCGACAACACTATGATGCTCGGGTCAAACATCGAGCCTTTGTACCAGGAGATTTAGTCTTGCGAAACCGATCTATCAGCAAACCACAAGAACAAGGCAAGTTATTTTCTAATTGGGAAGGACCTTATCGGGTAATCGAGGCCCGACCTACAGGAAGTTATATTTTGGAAGATTTGCAAGGACGAGTGATTCCGCGAACTTGGAATGCAGCACACTTGAGAAAATATTATCAGTAAAGCAGTCCGAGTTAAAGATGAAAAAGGCAAAATTTGAAGGAAACAGAAAAGATCATTTTCATTCAATAATCCAGCTCGGTTACAAAGACGATCTGAAAAACTCTTCGAAAGGGACCAGAATCAGAAAAAATTCTACAAAGTATAAAGCCAAATACATCACTGCAACTACATCTAGGCGTGCTACCTACATTCCTCACACAGCTGGCAGGAAGAATAAACCCGATCTAAGGAAAGGCTGAGCTCAGGAAGGAGGAGCTTGAGAAGAGGCTTCATCCGCTATCTCCTGGGGGTCGACCACAGGATCCTCTTCGACCTTTTCTGGAATTGGAACACCGATGTCTCGGCATTCTTGCTTGATTTCTTCCACTGAGTCATAAAGATCACGTCCCTCCGGAAGCAAAGAAGACTGGGCTATGGAGTCTTCTGGAGCACCTTCTGCCGACCTGGAGCCTTTTAGCTCGTCCCAGCATATAGTATACCCGCACTGGATTAACTCGAAAAAACGCCGGTTCATCAACTCCAGCAGGGTCCCTTCCTTAAAAAGTTTCAGCTCGGCCTGACGAGATGCTTCAGCCTCTTCCGAACTGACCATCGCTGCAGCCTTCTTTGTAGCCTCTTCTGCAGTTTTCTTAGCCTCTTCGGCAGCTTTCTCCAGGGCAGTTTTATCCTTCACCCAGGAAGACTTTTCTTCTTTCAGGGCCTTCATCTCTGCTTCCAGGCCCTGGATCTTGGTCACCAGTTGGCTGGACTTCGTGCTCAGGTCTTGGTTTTGCTGCATTAGCCCGGTTTTTTCAACTTCAAGCCCTGAAATCTTGCTTTTCTCGAGCCCCAGCTGAAACTCCAATTCCTCCACGACCTTGTTCGGATTCTTCGACCTCTCCAGCTCATAGCTTTGGGCTAGGACATCCAAATATGTCGTTCTTCTGTTTGTGGCCGCATAATTAAACAAAACCTGCAAAAATCCGAGACAAGGGTATTATGAAAGTGATGTCCCAGGTAACCTTCTATTTCAGAAAAAATTTCTAACTATGTTTGGAAAATCACCTTTTTTATATGCGCGGCTATAAGGGTCTCCTGCTCCACCGCTTCATTCAAATGGTCCCGGAGCTTCTCGCTAGCTCGGCCGCCACTTCCTGAAATGGCATAAGATCCTCTGGTGGTGGCTCCGACAAATCGACCTGGTGAATAGGCCGAGCTAGGGAGATCGGTCTCGCCCTTTGATCTCTTAGCACAATGACCCTTTCTTTGGTCACTGGGTCTGCGGGACCTAACAGGTCATCAGGACTAGGCAGCTCGGCTCCAGTAGGGGGGCCCGATAGAATTTGCGGAGCTTTGGCAGCCTTAGCTGCCTGGATTTCTTCCGGGGTCGGCCTTTTCTTTTTTGTGACCCGGGTCATCAATGCCGAGCTGGGTGGATCGGCAACCTCTACCTCATCTGTAAGATCGATCTCAGCCGATCTTTTTGAAGATCCTGAAGCTGTAGCAGGTTTGTTGGCTTTTTTCTTCCTTCCGAACCCACCGAGACTACCTGAAAACGAGCAACATGCAAAAATAAAAATTACCGAGCTATGAAGGAAGAGGATATCATAAATAAAAAGTTTAAGGGACAGGTATTTACATTCTCCTTTCACACCAGGGGCTTGGCTCAGCCCGGCCCAAACCAGAAGACCCTCTGAAGGGGACCTAGCCGAGTATTTAACCGTACAGGTATAATTTCTTAGAATTTTATAATCTGACTGCACTATAGGGTTAGATATATCCCGGGTTTGATCAGCCGGGAGTATCACTTGAGACCAACGACAAGGTAGGTTTGCTTCATTGGCCTTTACCATAACATATCTAGCCCTCCAATTCTTATTAGTATCCGGGGAGTCAGTCAGAAGGATAGGGCTATTCCTACGTTTTTGAAAAGTTACCCACCCCTGGCCATAAGGATACGAGCGGGCAGTGTAAAATTGAAAAAAAAAATCTATCGAGGTTCGGATTCCAGCCCCAACACATACGCACACAAATCCTATCAAAAACCTAAAAGCATTAGGTACTAGCTGGCTCAGCCCGATATGCAAAAAATCCATCATCTCATTTAAAAAATCGGGAACAGGGAACCTTAGCCCAAACTTCAAGTGATATTCATAAACACCGACCCAATTCTCATCAGAAATGCTATTTATCCTTTCTACGGATGTCGGTAAGCGAATCTGGATATTTGGGCTTATATGATTGTCTGACCTAATTTTCTCTAAATCTGACTTAGTTATTTCCGAAGCTATATCTTGAGGTTTAAACTCATGGGTGACGGCCGAATCTACATAAAGCAGTACCAAAATCATGCATAAATAACAGATAAAATTTTATGTATAATTTGCAAAAACTTAAAAGAATCAAGCAGGAAAAGAACACACTCACCTGCAGCCGGAACCTGATGCGACGCTCCGGTACCGGAACTCTTTTCTGAAGCCATTGCAGACAGACGAATAGGGACAAAAAGACGCCGACGGGACGATGGTAACGACAAAGCTGTAATACGAACGAGATCGACGGATCGGAGAGATAACACTTTCGGATTCCGGCAAAGTTCGAAGACTTCGGCTGTCGGCAGGAAAGTAAAGAATTTATTTTCTTTTTTCTTTTGTTCTTTCAGGAAAGCAATTAGCAAATGGTGCCAATTGATTGTTGTTCTCACAATTTTTATAATGGAGCCTTGGGGAAATCGAAGAAACATGGGCAGACCAAAAGCTGTGTTCATTAATCGCACTTCGGGAATATCAATGACCTTGGAAGTTGTATCGGTTGCTATAATAAACGTGAAAACGTGTCTAGACAGGTCCGCCTCTTCGAAATCCCGATCTAGGGTAACGCAAAGGTACGTCTTTATGGTTGCATTTATTTGTCCGAAAACTGTTCAAATTCCTCAGATCGGTATTGCAATTATTACTATGCAGTTGGACGTGACTATTCTTTGTAGGTCGAATTTCATGTCATTTCATGTTTTTATCAGTTAG
Organism: Leptodermis oblonga; assembly: GCA_016801395.1. Taxonomy (NCBI): domain Eukaryota; kingdom Viridiplantae; phylum Streptophyta; class Magnoliopsida; order Gentianales; family Rubiaceae; genus Leptodermis; species Leptodermis oblonga. The sequence goes on along the minus strand of CM028756.1, from coordinate 30,187,618 downwards.
CTCTATCTATAAAGTATAGGTTGGACAAACACTGGAAAATACGATATGTTGCTTAGATCGGAAAATTAGCTCGGGTTATTATCTAGAAATTCATGATGTCCTTTACGCTAAGTCTTAGCTCGGAAAACCCAAGGAGTATTAAGTTTTAGATCGGTAAAACCTAATACTGGGGGGGCTTGTTGATGTGCATAAAATTGAAATCCCCATTGGGCCTAGCCCAATGAATCAAATCAAAGAAACAGTAAAGGATAAAAAAGCCCAGATCCATATTCAGGTCGGGAAGATCATACAAACCAAGTCTCTGTCATAATTTCAGATCGGTAGACCTTATAGCTCAGATCGGTAAGATTAATTATAATTCTACTCAAGAAGCCCAGGTCGGTAAAAGCTTAAGAGAAGTTAGATCGGTCAACAGTGTTAAAGCTCAGGTCGGAAAGTAACTAAAACACATGAAAGCTTAGGTCGGTAAAGAGTAAACCGATCCGAGATAAAGATAAGATATTCAAAACACTTAGACATCATGGTAGGACCATTATCTTAATATATGCAGAGCAATGATGACAAAGGAGCCACGTTAAAGCCATTATTCCGGGAACGGCAAAAACCATCATTGCAAGAAGAATAAGTGGGAGCGTATGTCTTCATGACCCAACGGAACCATCAAGAGTAAGCTTATAAATACTCAGGCACAAGCCTCATTCAAGTAAGTTAAAATAAGCAATTTCTGGCAATTCTCACTAGCATTTCTTAAGCTATTATCTCTCATTTACAATTTCTCTGAATACTCTTGTTCTATATTGTTTATCTCTTTCATATTACTGACTTGATCGTCGGAGCCTATACAGGGGGGAAAGCCCCGCTCCTTCTCTTGATTACTCATCAGTTGGTCAACGGAGCAGTGTAAAATCATCAAGCTTCATCATCTTGGCCGAGCTCAGTAACCCAGATCACTCAATCATTCCCAATTTTGTTCATTCCCTTCACAGCACAACTTCATACAGATTGGGCTATTGTTCATCACAAAAGTCTATTGGGCCGCGAAGAAGCATCATTCCATCATTGTAATTTTTGCGTCACATCAGCCTCATTTCATGGAAGACAAAAAAGCAGGCCACTGTTTCTAAATCTTCAGCAGAAGCAGAATATAGAAGCATGGCTTCTAATGTTTGTGAACTTTAGTGACTTTCCTACATCCTGAATCATCTCTCCATTACCATCCCTCTTCCAATTCCTATCTTTTGTGACAATCAAGCAGCTCTCTACATCACAGCTAATCTGGTATTTCATGAAAAGAGCAAGCATTTGGAAATTGACTGCCACATTGTTAGGAACAAGTTCAAGGGTGGACTTATTGATCCTCTTTATGTGCCCTCCAAGTCTCAACTTGCTGATATCTTCACCAAAAGTTTACCATCCGCTTCATTCCATCATATGTGTTCCAACCTAGGAATGTTTTCTCATCCTCCCATTCCAGCTTTAGGGGGGGTGTAAAAATAAAGCATTTGATGCTGTTGAGCTATGCAATGATGTCCACGACTCACATTAGATGCAATCTCACTACGAGCATCCTTGCAACTCGTACCTCTGTACAGGAGCCACGCTGAGTTGATGTTCTTCCTTGAAGTTTTGCTGACTTGAGCTTGTAAGATATTTATCTTAGTGCTAAGATGAGTCTCATGTTAGCTTACTGAGCAAGCAACTAATATAATTGGATAAGATCAACACAACCAGCAAGGCCATTTGTGTGATCATGAAAAGTCAACACTTAACTGGAGTTAATTATACAGCTTTCATGTTTGTATAGATTTGTTTGTAAAGTTGTCCTTCTAGTTAATTAGTGTGGTTAATTGACTATAGTGAGTTAGGAGGTGATTGTGTGTCTATATATTGTAGCTTTCTCAAAGTTGTAAAGGATTGAGTTAATTCAAATATTTTTAAAGTTGTAAATAATTCAAAGTTGTAAAGGATTGTGTTATAATATATAATTTTTAATATTATATTATTATATAACATTAAATATATCAAAAATATTTTTTACTGATACTTGGGCTCAAACTTGAACTCGAGCTCAAATATTTTATATTATTAGATATTTTAGTGAACATAGTTTATTTTTAATAATATTCAAGCTCGAGCTCTAAATAGTAGCAGTCGTGGGAAGTGTTCACATGTGCTCATTTGTAACATATGTAGCATCATAAAGGGGTGCATTCGAGTCGAATCGATCATAAATAGTGTTATTTTCTAATTTGAATTTGATTTATAATATTTGATGTCAAACTTGAGGTCCAGTTTGAAGAACTTATATTAGAGTTCGAGTTTGACCTCAAATAACACGAGTTTAAAGAATAGTACGAATGACCTTGGTGAAACTTTGAAAGGAAATGAAATTATTGATAGGTAGCAATATAATGTATGTGAAAATAAGGGACAACCTAAAAGGGAAAGATGAATTAGGTTTTAAAATAATGTTTGAAAAATTAGTGATTAGGGGTGTGTTTGATAACTGTGCTTAATCCTTAAAATTATTTGATTAAGCAATAATATGACTTCCATAATGTTTGATAACGAAAATTCAAACCTCTTAATTGATTAAGCACGGTTTATTTTCTTTAAAAAAATTTAAGTAGTAAAAGTTAGTTTGTTGTTTATCACTTAATGCTACACGTAATATTTTTTTTAAATAATTAGCATTTGATTTCCGAAACTACCTATTTTATTTTATTCATAATGATTTAACTATAAATATTTATTTTTGAATAAATTATTAATTTATTTTTTCTTCATTAGCATACCACGTATTTTAAACTTTTTATCACAATATTGTCAAATAAAATTTGTTTTATTATTTATTATTGTATTTTGGTAATAAAAATTTATTTTAATAAGTTACCTCATTTACCTGTTTTCATAAATCTCGTGTGTATTATGTGTTCAATATTGCTTATGTAATTTTATTAATTATATATGAGTTTTATTGTAAAATTTTTAGTTTCTTTTAGAATGCAGTAGTGGATTCATTTTTCATTTTTAGGAATTTTAATAAATAAATTTTAATTTTTTTATTTTTTTATTTTAATAATTCAATTTAATATGTTTTTGTCTTATTTTGTTTTGTTTTGTTCTTCATTAATCATTATTTATGTTTCTTTATAAAATTTGATATTTCGCATATATAAATATAAAAAAATTCAACGTAAGGGTAAAATGGTACATGTTCAAAATTTCAGCATTAATATCAGTCTCTTTATCAAACAAGATCAACTGATTAAGCATTCAAAATTTCGTTGATAAATTTTTATTTTCTTAAATAATTTTCTGATTTAACACCCGGTTCTACTTAATTAATAACCGGTATTGAAGATGCGAAACTTTTGTGATGAAGTCCCGACCAACGGTGTGTAAATGAGCCGAAATCATTAAAACCGCCTATCATTCACACTGAAACAGAAAAAGAGAAAAATCAATGCTAAATGGGTCAAATATTCGGTGTTAAAGACCCGTTTTGTGGTAGTGTCTCCCTCATCTTCCATTAATGGAAAATGGGGAGAAGAGGAAGGAAATATGGTTTGTTGTAGAGAGGAGGGAGAGAAAAGAGAAAGGGCAAAGTTTTTCTAAATATAGATTGGGAGGGACCTAGCAATGACATATATTTAGCAAAAATGAAAAGTATTATAATGACACTATTTTAGTGAATGTTACTATTGACAAAATGTGGCAAATTTGAAAAGAATAAAGAAGGATTACAAAAATATAAAAAAGAAAGAAAAAAAAAAGAAAAAAGATGAGATCACCCTTGAGAGACGACCTGCTAGGCTCTGTTTGTTTTCAATCTCTTTTAGAAAAAAATCTCACTTTATTTATAAATTAAAAAAAAAAAATTCTTCAACTAAACACTTTCCTTTTTCACTCAATTTCAAATTTTCATTTCAAATTTCCCCAAAAAAAAATTCTTACCAAAAAAGATTTCATCCCTAAAAAGAATCTCCTATTTGAATTACAATCCAAACATAGCCTTGTGTGGAAGCGGAATTCCGTGTATGTGAAAACAAAACTTGACCACCAGAAGAAGGACAATGATCCTTCAACAAATGTATACTTCTGGAAGATAACAGGACGTGCAAGTGTAACTGATCAAAATAGAAGAGAAATACTATGGTGCTTTGATCTTGAAGCAACCAAATATGTTTCCAAGAACGAAGAATTGTTCAAGTTATTAAAGCCAACTTGATGACAAAAATGTGATTTTCTACATGAACAATGCAATAATAGCACAGATTAAATTTAAGGATTGGCAAAGTTGGCTTGAAATTTTTATTTTATTTATTTATTTTGACGCTTACAATCAATATCGTTTGAACCTATGATTTTAGAATGTCAAGGCCTTCCATTAATCACCACTCTAATCTTTATCCGGATTTAAAATTTACTTTGGACTACGTGATTACATTTACAAATGTGTTTTGTGTTTAGAAAATAAGGAAGAGACTTACTCATACTTTCCAAGGGAAGAACGAAGCTTAGCAAAGATTACATGTGTAATAGCATTCTAAACTCAAAATCAAGCCACTTAACGAAAAGAGTAATTATTATTTTGTTTAAATGTATATTACTTGTATCATGATGAAGTTTGAAATTTGTAGGGCCATACTTGAGTTGAAGTTGTGATCACAATTATTCTTAATAAATTCCATGAAATATAAGTAAACAATTCTTTATAAGGAATTATCTAATGGTTTGATGATTGAAACATATAAATTTTATAATATTTTTTTTTAAAAATATAGTTAAAGTCCAACTATAAATAAGTATTGGAAAACCTTAAATTCAAGGTTTGATACATGTCGAAGTCTTGAATTCAATGAGTCAAAATACACTAATCCAGTAATTTGAGCACTCAGCAAACATCCCAAGGAAGAGGAGCCTTGTTTATCTTACTAGATAAAGAAGGTTGAATTTGAAATTCTTAACAAACACTTGAAGACACCGGGGGTATAAAAAGTTTGCCTAAATGAGTGTTGGATTAGTAAGTCCACAAAGCTCTTGAACTGGGCTCTGGATACATTCACAATAATAGAAGCGGAGCTGGGTGGGGTTGGGGTTGGGGGTGGGGGGAACCAAACTCTCTTCTGCATCTTTATTACTAGTATTTATTTTTTAAATATATTTATCTATAAAAATAAATTTATATTCCAAAATTTGTTTCTGGATTCGCTATATATATATATAACAAAATTGAGAGGAATCTCAAAGGTGAAACAAGAGCTAAGAAAGATATTTTTCCTAGTCTCCTATTGTGATTACCGGGGTTGCGTGATTCGCGTGCGGTTTCTGAGAATTTAAAACCTGATTTCCTCTATAAATTAATTCCCGAATCCAAATGGCAGAGAAATTTCTATATTTATCCTTTTTTTGTTGGAGGGGCAACCATTCGTTATGTGTATAGGTTAAAATGCCAACTAATAAAATTAGTTGGTTCAAAACTTGTCTATCAATTTGTATTTACACGTTATTGCAGCCTAAATTAAGGTAATAAATAATTTAATCAAAAGACACCAATATTAATATATATATATTATATCACTTCTATTCAGAGTAGGGTTGAATAAATCACTATCCTATCCGAAACCGAAGTTTCGAATTTGGTTTTGAACTTTAATCCGAGGATACGGTTTTTTACCCGAAAGCATGGTTTTAATCCGAAACAACTATTTCTGGGTTGGTTTTCGGATTTTTTTTCTGTTTTTTTTTTTTTGGCTTTTATTCCTTACCTTTCTTCTTGTTTTGAAAAACCTACTGTGACTGGTTTTCTCAACAAGATCAGGCTGAAGCAAAGCTTTAATGAATTACAGTGAAGAATTTTCAGAACCAATTTTTCCAGATGCCTCCGCAGTTACTGTTTTAACAAAAGTTCTTCGTACTTCATTTTCCATCCATCGCACCAGACACGCATATAACACAAAAGAACAAAAATGAAAAATTAACATAACCCAAAAGAAACCTCTTGGAGGGTACGACTTCGACGGAGAACCATTGTTTCAAGGAGTCTCGAATACCTTGACAAGGACGACACAAGTGAAAATCCGAAAGCAATCAGAATACGGATTCGAGATGACGGCGGGAAACGAACAACAGCCAGAGATCAGGTACAGAGCCGTGGACTTGCGGACAACGGCCTGCATAATGTGGTAAGGTAGCAAACGACGGAAAGAAAATCGAAAATGGTAGGGATAAAGTTTGGATCGGTTTCAGATTATCCGGAAAAAAAAATAAATCTGAAACCGATCTCAATCCGCAGATTAATATCGGATCGGTTTCGTATCGGATCAGCGGTTTGACATGATCCGTGGATATTTTGTTCAGGCCTACATCAGAGATCCTTGAAAGGATTTTTAATATATTGAAAATGGAAAAGGATTGTTGGAAAGATAACAAATAAATGAGAAGCTACATTATTGAAGTGTTGTAACTATTGAGGAGTTGTGATTATTATGTGGAAAAGTGTAACTCTTGACAATTGCAACTCTAAGAAGTCTATACAAGTATCAGATTGTGGCTGATTTTCTGCAATGGATCATCCTAAAAACGTAGAAAGATTGAAATGTAAAGTGCGCAACAATCTAACCATTCTTCGTTTAACTCCAAGGATATTTGTCTAGCGATCATTGCACATTGAAGCGGATAAATAAAGCCTAAAAGAAAGTACGTTTACACACAATCTGTAGACCAATCACTCTTTCTAAACCACCTAACCATTTGAGTTCCTTTTATCCAATTTTGCTTCAACACGAGATAGAATAGGTCTCTTCACTTGTTGGCATTCAATAACAAAACGAGGAGGTGGTAAAACAGAAGAAAAGCAAGGTTAACAACAGCAAACATCAGCTACTTCAAGCAGAGATCCTTAAAAAACTAAGCAGATAAAACATCCAACTGATGAAAACAACAAAATACATCAAGCCTCATAACCACAAACCTCCGCTACTTTAATGTAGATATCCTTCAACATCACAAAGCACAGATAAAAACAGATGATAACAACAAAATAGCGGCAGAGTTCCAGACTCCTATATCTCAAGAATCACTTAAGATTTGCTACAAAAATCAAGTGGAAAAGAGGAAAAGGATATCTACGGACACTCATAACAGAGAGCACGGCAAAGCTCCTTAAAGAGGTTGAGGTCTCAACATTCAGTTGCTAACAACAAATCATGGAAGAATCTACCGAAAGCTTAATTCAACTTAGAATCCATCACAACCACATGCCTAAACTTGAACTGTGGCACGACCACAAATAAATCAGAGATAAAACAGTGTGATTCCTTTTACATTGTCACCCTCCGACCGAAAAGAATGATAAAAGATGCATAAAGTCATCCAATAGGAATTTCACAGAATAAATTAGGCACCTCAAGTTGCAAATCTTGTGAACTGTAGAATCTCTATTCATTCTATAAGTAGAAGCGGACTAAACTCTTCTTTTTAGCAGGGTAAAACATATTCTTTACCATCATCTGTTATAGCCCTCAAGCTAAATACTACACAAATAGTTTGCAGGCTTCCCATGATACATTAAAGCATGCTCAATAGAGCAAAATCAGGCCATTTTACACTAAAACTTACTGTTCATGCTAAAGCCAAAACACTGGTGATCAAAGAAAGAATAAAGTGGAATTTAATTTCCCTACAGTGAGAGATATCACCACTGTAAGTTAGCTCACAAGCACAAAAAATCTTTGAAAAGAAAGGGAGAAATCATCGAGACTGGATGCGCAATGCTTAAAAACAGACGTACCGTTCCTAAAATGATTGCCGAATGATTTGTTACATCTTTGGCTGCTTTTAACTTCAAGATGAACTCCAAAACTGTGGACTGCCAGTTTGTATGTAGTCTGCTCAAGATTATGATTCCACTGTGGTTGGGGGAGAATGCATGCGAGCGACCATGCCACTAGCAGTTCAAAATAACATGAATTCTCAACAGCAATACACCAGGCACACAACTCCAGACAGACCCAACAGTCATTGAACTCATTTCCTTCCTTAAGTCCTAGTCCAAACCAAATTTCATTTGATCTGTTCATGAAACTACATCCGACCTCAGGAGAACAAAAACCTTCAATAGCTGGTAGCAGTCACACATCCAATATTACCATTGTCCAACTCTTCATTTCTAATGAACAACAACTGAAACATTAGAACTCTAAATTTAAATTCTTTTTCAAAGCTCCCTTACCAATTTTCTCTTCCAATGTCCTACGAAACTACATCCAGTAAATAATACTAACAATTTTCTGCTTGATTCAGAAAAGAGGAAAAAACCATATCATGTTATGTCAAAATTCCACACTATCTGATTGAGTACCACTACCACTACAAAACTTCTATAGGACAAAATCTGAACTAACTACAGAATAAACTAACGGACTCAAAACAGATTCCTTCAACACCTCTATGGCTCTCCCATCAAAACAAAAAAAGTTGAGATGATCACAGCTCTGCGCTCTTAGGGGCAGAGGAAGTGTACTGTGAAGCCATATCCTTCAGAATCTTGATCACACCCAGCAAGTCATTGGAACCCAATTCAAGACAATCCCTTAACAACTCACCTTCCACAACTTCTTTCAGCATTGTTTCGACAACATCCCTCAATGGACCCTGCACAACAATCAATCAATAAGCTAAGTAGAAAATGCATACATGTGAAAAGACTCAAGTACACATAGTTAGCCCAAATCGATTGTATTTTTCAAAGTACATCAAATCTCAGCTCTTACATTAGCAATTCTTAGTCATTAATCAGCTTCAAATAAAATTGAAACTTTTCCGAACCTCAAAATGAAAATACCACAAATTAATTTCAGGTTCTTGAACTTGAATTGTCAGAAAATAAACAAAATTCACTGTCACTTACCGATTGACGGAATACGCTAAGGAGTTTCCCAAACAACGACTGCGAAACGGTTAGGATTCTACCGTAGTTTCGGCCAACCCAAGCGACGCGCTCAGAGTCTGAGTCCACTCGCGACAAATCGTTCAGTGATCTCAGTAGCTCGTTAAGGTCAGGCACGGCGGAGGCGATGTTACCTAACGACACCGTGTTAAAATCCCGCCAGGCGTAGTTTCTACAGTAGTCCCAGCCGAAGGTCCAAATTAGTTTCCACAATCCCAGTCCTTGCACGGACTCAATTTTCCGGGTAAAGGCTCGGGCCCTTGAAGAGCCGGCGGAGTCTCCCCGTGAGGCGCGGAGATCAGCGACCCGGGAAGTGAGCGAATGGGATAAAAAGAGAAGAGAGCGGTAGTTGGAGAGGGGAAAGGAGATTGAATACGAGGGTGTTGGAGTGAACAGGAGAATCAAAAGGAGGAGGGCGATAGAGACCCGAGTTTTCACGAGAGAGATGGGCATCATTGCCGACGCGCCCGTGTACGGTTGTGACAGCGGTGGCGACTTTAAGACGGTGGGAAACGGAAGAAAATTTATGAAAAGGTTGCAGAATTCATGCTACTAGTCTAGTGCCGTCTATAATGTTTACAATTGCAGACTAGTACCTCTAGTTTGAGTTCATCACCAAAATGGTCCCTCCATAATTTTAAAAAGAATCTTTATTAAAAATGTATAATTTTTTGAGGGAATTTTTCCCCCAATATTCAAATTGGAGGCTAAAATTACAAAAATACTCTAATTTTTTTTTTGCATTAAAAAACGACGTTTTCATAAAATAATTCATATTAAAAAATTGGAAAAAAAAAGTAATTTCCGCGAAAAATGAATTGGGGAGATTCGTTTTCCGTCCAAAATTTTTCGAAAAATAAATGTCAAAATGATACTTTCTTTATTCCGTCGACTAGAACTAAAAAAAGAAAAGCAAAGCAAAACAAAAAACAGAGCGGCACTGCACTTGAATGGAGCCGCGCTACCGGATCGTCGACTAGGTCCGAACCACCGCCCCCTCGACGCCCTGCAGTCCGAAGCCACGCCGCCCCGCAGCCGTCGTTGTCTTCCTTGCGACTATCAAGCTCAATTTGAAAACTTTCCAAACGGAACCCTAGTTTCCTGAGCGACTGCCAAGAGTTTCCAGAGCCCTTGTTTCATCCCCCTAAGTTTTCGGTGACTGACCTGCATGTCTGGAGGCCTGGTTTCCTTCGGCCTCATTTTTCGGCGCCCTGCGATTCCACGACCCTCCGTGTTTAACCATTCAAGAGGTAGGTTCCTTCATTGTTTACCATTTAACTTCCGAATTACACAATGCATATAGAAAATCGGGAATTAAAATACTAAAAGACCTAAAATTAAAAGTTGAGTCTCAAACTTTGTTTAAAATGCCCAATTCTTAACTAGTAACTAGTTTTTAATATAGGTGATGTTGTCACTGTCTTAGGATTGTGGTCTCTTTTTCTTGCAGATTTTTGGCCCTTCAGTTCCTTGAGAAGGATCAACCTTCAGTAACTGCTGCAAGGATGATGAAAACAATTTGGTCCTTTTGTTGTTCCACTGTAACAGAATATGCTGAATTGTTTCTTAAGTGATATCATTTGTTGGTTTCCTGGTACCGGCAGATTCGGTTTCCTGAAGAATGGGATTTACAGTCCAAATCATCTGATGATCACGGTTAAGTGGGTGACATTTCTAGTTTTTTTTTTTTTTTTTCCCTTCGTTATTTCTTTTCCTGTTGATTTATGGAAATGGCTATTTGCAAGGATGATGAAAACAATTAGATGTGCGAGAGTTGAAAGAACACCTCAATGAGCTAAATTTCGAGGCTTATTGATATCCTGACTTGCATTTGTCTTTTTGTGGACTGGGAATCATCCCGGAAAGGAGTTCTTGCTTGTTGCCGGAATCTTGGAATTACCTTTCTTTGTGTGATTCGGCGGTGATGATGAAACTTCAGCTTAATGCCAGTTCTGCTTCAGAAAATTCTTGATTGATAGAGCTGTTATTTTCCTCCGAGCCTTGTTATTTTCTTTGTTTATCATGTTTGTTAATTTTGTTTTTGTGTTAACACAAAATGGAGATTCTTGTTAATAGAAATGGTGAAACTGTCAATGACGAAAATAAAATATATGCTGGATAGTATTTGAGGTATAGAAGTACACGAAAGCATGATGTAGCTACATTATAAGGGATTTATCTGAGACTTAAGCCATTCCATTCAGCTTGTACACACATCGTTAAATGTACTATTTTTCTTTATTTTTTCTTTGTTGGATTCTGATTTTCTATCTTATGGATGCCTATGATGACACAATCTATCTTAATGACGTGTAGTGGATCCAAGACTTTGCTTTTGTAGGGAGAACCTACTTGGTGAAGCCACATTACAAATGATAATACTGGATTCTTCTGAGGCAATATTTTTCCTCTAAAATTACTACTTTTTTGTAGTGATAGTGATTTAGGATAATAGTGTTAATTTTGGAGTTTAAAAGTGCCTGGCAGTATTGCAGCTGGTATCTGTGATGATATAATCCATCTTAATGAGGTGTAGTGGAACCAAGACTCTGCTTTTGTAGGGAGAACCTACTTGGTGAAGCTATATTGCACATGATAAAACAGGATTCTTCTGAGTCAATATATCTTTGTTTTTGTTGCAGTTTAGTAATCTTTTCATGTTTTCAATTGAGTTTTAACTATACCCTTTCCCAGTACTTTGAACTTGGTTTTTGGATCTGAAAAACTCATAGATTCAGAGTGTTGTCATCAGCTTCTGCTCTTGTATTTCTCACGAGTTTGGAGTTAAATAACAGCACAAAACTTCTGTTGAATGAAGTTGTCTAATTTGGTACTATTATCAAAAGTTTCACTGGACAAATGGTATGCCTAGTTTTTAACTTTTTAAATAAGCAGCATAACATACTCTATTTCCAGTTTTACACAAAACTATGATCTGCCCGAAGCTTTTATTTGGATTAATTTTTATAGAAAATGTTACTTTCACGGGGGTAAAGTTAACATCTAGAAAAAATATTTTAGAAACTTTGTTCGGTGTGACAATCGTGATCTTTTTGCTGGAATTTCGAATCGGAACTTTGTGTTTTGTGTGCTGGATTGCTGAAATTTTGCTGGAGATTTTGCTTTGTTGATTCGGGTATTAATTTTTTTGCAAAATTGCTACTGGAATTAATATGTTATGCTGGAATTTCTGGAAAATTTGGGTATTCCTTTGTGCTGGAAATTGATAGCTTTGTGCTATAACTTGACTTGCCTTGTTCTTTGGAATTGAACTCAATGATGTTGCTGGAATTCTGGGCTTTTTGTGCTGGAGTTTGGCTTTTGCGGCTGCCAAAATTGTGCTATTTTGCTGCAGAGTAGGACTGCTGGAAATGGCACACTTCGGTGCTGGAATCTATGGTTTTGATTCGGGTAGTAGTTTACTCTTGTTGCTGGAATTGGATCGGTTTGGTTGCTGCTGTAGCTGGAAATTTTGGCTTTTGCTGGAATTAATTGCTGTAATTGATTCGGGTATTATTTTCTGCAAACTTTGTGCTGGAAATTAATACTTAGTGCTGGACATATAGAACAATTATCCATATTTAAACCCAGATTTGATATCTATAGCTTAATTTATTCTTGAATGATGGTAGTTGATCTTTTATGTCTCATCCTTCTCTGCAGGTTGGAACAATTGCGCTTCTGGCATTGACTGGATTTATGGTTTTTATGTTCTTCTTTGTTGCTGCAACTATAAATGCAATTGTCATATCTCTGCTTGTTTCCTTAGCAGCAGCCGGAGGATTCTTGGCTATTTTCTTTGCTTTTCTTGCTATCATTTATAATGGGGGGTGAATTATGTGATTATACGGTTAGCTATACAAGTGTTAGAGAAGTTGTTGAAAGTGAGAAGTGTACTCTCACAATTTTTACTAGAATGCTAAAGGGTTATGTTCAGAATTCATGTTTTATAAGGAAAACGATTTGTAAAAGGTTCAAAATAGTTTATGCTCTGTTTTTAGTTGTTTTGAAATATCAACAGCAATATAGTTATGAAGATTAAATCTTTAAGATTGCTAATTTGGGTTTGTTTGAAATTATGGAATGTGGTTTTAGGTTTCTGTGATTACGTTTTGTTTTTTTTTTAATAAACTGAAAATAAACTGAAAACGAATATGGGGAATTCGTTTCAAGGAAAAATGAATCCGCATATTTCGTTTTTCATTGAATTTTTTTAAAATTAAAAAATTAGAAACGAACTTGGTGCGTTTGTAGGAGAAACGAATTCAAGCATTATTTTTTTTAAATAGTAATAATAAACTTGGTAGATTCGTTTGTTCGAGAAATGAATTCACCAAATTCGCTTGTAACTTAATTTAATTTTTTTTCTTTTTTTTTTATAAAAAAAATTTCTGGGAAATGAAGAGCCCAAATTCGTTTTCAACTGAAGTTGAAAATGAATCTGGGCTCTTCGTTTTCTATAGAATGAGAATTTCAATTTTGTTTTGATTATTTTGGTAATTTTATGTCCCAAAAGGAAATATTAGGAGAAAAAAATCATTTTTTGAGTGAACCGCCATTTATTTATCTATGATATAATTTGCCTTAGTTCATGGTTTAGCCCCAAAAAATCACTATACTTTTAGAATTGCGTCAGCTACATCATCAGAGCTAACAGAACCGTTAACTCTAATGGCAGCAAAGACATGTGCATCTCACATATGTTACTTTTGAGGGGCAATTTAATCTCTTTATCACAATTTACATTTTCTTCTTCCAAAAAATAAATGTTGTACGATGCATGGAAATTCACCTTGAATGAACAAGAAAATTCATGAGAGACTTTCGTTACAGTCTCAGACAACGACGGGACATCGATGATCATCGCGACAATGGTACTGGTAGTAGTGGCGTTCTCTGAATCGCAAACCCTTAATCGATCAATCAATTGCTGAAAAATTTTGCATCTTTGCACGGAAATCATGTCCAATAAAAGCACTCTATACGACGTTTTCTTCTCGACTTTGATTTCTGAGATAAAAATATTACATGGCCAAATACCCTTTTCTTCCTTGGCTTCAGTAAGTGCAAAAAACATGAATCTATCTTCCAAAATTTCCCCTTCTGTTAAGGATTTCCCCTTTGTACTTTTCAAACTGATTGTCGTTACGCTAATAACTTGCGTTACCTTCTTGTTTGGCTTAATCGAGTTCACTGACGTAGCAATATTTTTATTAGGTTCAATTTGGGCCTTTCACGTTTTCCTTTTTAGTTATATTGTTTCTTTTTTTTTTTTTGTATTAACGAATGTTTGAGATATATCTAAATAGTTTGTTAAAATGATGCAGTAAGGAAGTGTAGATAAATTTTCAACTACAGAGTTATTAGTTTGCTTTGTGCGTTGGTTGTGTGTGTGTGTGTGTTTTTTTTTTTTTTTTTTTAGTTGAAAGAGATTTCTTTCAATACCTTTTTCATTGTGATAAACTAGATAGGAAGTTAGAGGATTACAGAAAAGGGTTTGGCAAGAAGAAGATCGAAATTGTGATAAAGTGACTAAATTGTCTGATGAGGTGAGGACATCCCAAACTCAGCAGAGACAAGTCAACAGAGTCAACAAGGAGATGGGCCACACATGTTACATCGCAGCCCAACATTCGTGAAGGATCCAAGTCCTTATCAGAGGGATCCTTTAGTTGACATTATCGGGCCTATGACTAGGCGACGCCAAAAGACTATAAACGAGGTCCTCTAGAACCTCGTCATTTCCAGCTTAGCTCAAGCCCAGAAGATTGAAGAAGGGCAGGCCCTTGATCCACGACTCAGAAAGGAAAAGATGGTTACTATTTTCTTAGTTTCAGAAGAGAAGCAACCATTTGCACCTCGATCAAAATGAAGGCATGTTCCCTGAAGCCCACTGACTTCACGAAAATACACATTCCACCAACTCATGCTACATCATCAATTGGGCCAACTCATTCAGTATCCATACTTCACAAATTGGCCAGCCCATCGCAAGCAAGCTTCGAAAAGGACCAGCAAATCGCAAGCCCAAATCACAGCCTGCAAGCTCCACGATTCCGCACGCAAGGAACCCACCTGCAATCCATCATCGCAGGGTTCTTTGATTCCAAGAAGGAAAAGGATTTTCGCATGTTACCTTTTTCTTTTCCAAGTGTAATTTTGATTAAGTTAAGTTTCTAAAACTGTTTACAACTTGACTTAATTTATTAGTTTCCTATTTAGTTTTTATTTCTTGTTTCTTTTACAACTTGAATTTGGATTTGCTAAAAGCTACCAAATTTGAGTATTCCTTTCAATTTTTGAAGAGTAATTCGAATAACTATCCATTGTTACAACCGAATTACCCTTGCCAAATTCATGTTCCTTTTGGATTACTATTTGTAATAGAAAACCAACTCTAGTTGGTTTCCACTTTCTTTAGTATTTTCCTTTTCTAGTTTTACTTGTAGTTTTTAGATTCCTCTTCTCCTATGAAAGGGAGAACCCGAAAACATAATAGGAGGAATTCAAAAGTGTATAGAATAATTGTGAGGTTTATCCTTTTCTATAGAATTCTCGGTATTTCATTATTTGAACTTATGTAATTGTGAGTGCTTGTTTAATTCATATAAGTTTCGAATTTAGAAGATTATAGGTTCATTGCTTCACCTACAATTCTGTTAATTCAACCTCTTAAAAATTCGGCTGAGTTAAGAATAAACTAGACTAGATCTCACTTAATTAGTTGAGGGTTTTTCGAGTTCTTCAAGTAAGTGATTTGTAAATCAGCATGCGGCGGCTTTCCTTGGTAACTTTGCATCTGCAAGTTCTTCTTCGAAGTGCTCAAATCATTGTCCCTCAAAAGTAACATACGAGATGCACATGTCTTTGCTGCTGTTAGAGTTAACAGTTTTGTTAGCTCCAATGACATAGCTGACACATTTAGGCCATGTTTGGTATCACAACTCAAACCATGATTTGAGTCTCATTTTAATTTTATAATAATTTTTCATAATTTTCAATAAGTTTTTTTACATTTTCAATAAATCTTTTTACATTTTTAACACATTTTTTTTACATTTTCAATGTAATTTTATAAAATTAAAATTAAAAGAGATGCTTTGGCCTGGTTTTTCATTAATTTATACAAGTTGGTATGACATAGAAGGTTTAAAGGCCATTATTCTCACCTTTTGAGTTTTGGGAATTCAAAAGAGGGTTGGAGCAGTGTTCATGGGTGTGGCTTTTTAGCCTAACGGAAATGAAGTTTGATTGCTCAATAAATTAAGTGATCTCATTCTTCTAAATGGGATATGGCAATTTTTCATTACATTTTTCAAGTTGTGCTTTGGAACTACTTTAGTTCCAAAAGTGGAGAGATATTACTTGCTCTTCAACATAGTAGTCGAGGTGTGAAAATTTTGCAACGGAAGTAGTACTTACATTATTGTTGACATAATAATCATGCACTGTTGGCAAGTTGGTGTTATAACTTGCTTCTACTTGATGATATCCATTTCTTCCCTAGTTAACAACTGAGGATGGTAGCTTTAGCTGACAGAGAGAGCCTCTATCTCATAGAGACTTGTGCACTGAAAGCAACCAATGTGGAAAATGCATTTGCGGAAGTTCTTACAGATATATCTTATTGTGAGTTGAAGCCAATGATGAAAGTGCTACTTCGTTCATTCCTGACGATCAACAAGCTTAAGGCTCTCCAGAAAAAGTTCAAGGATTGCTACTGTTGCAATGAGTTTGTCTATTACTTTTTCCAGTTGTTGATTTTTTATTTTTCTATCCATATGTAGGATGATGTACAATTACTCAATCCTCAGCAGATTTTCGTTAAGTTTATTGATAGGATATAAGGGATGATGTATAGTTACCATTTCGTGTCTTTCTTAAAGTGTAAGTGAATTTGTTACAATTTTTGGAATTAAAAATCAAAAGTTTATCTTTTAAAATAATAATAATAATGATAGTAATATAATAGAATCCGGAATCAATTTAAGGTGGCATTTTAAATAAAGCTTCAGATTTTACAAAAACATACTTTGGAACGTCACAATTTGATGTGAATAGGTCAAGAAAATAGTGACACATTTGGATGTCACAATATTAGTTACACTTTTAGATGACATGAAAATAATGCCTTTTGATGTCATGAAAATAATGACACATTTAGATGTCATGAAAATAATGACATCTTTAGATATTATAAATTCAATGACACCTTCAGATGTCATGAAAATAATGACACCTTTAGATGTTATAAATTTAATTACACCTTTAGATGTCATAAAAATAATGACAACTTTAGATATCATAAATTTAATGACACCTTTAGATGTCATAATAATAATGATATTTCTATGTATAATAAAAAATTTTGTGACATGCATAATAGCTACACTCTCACCAAATGTCACAATTTTTTTTAGTGACATTTAAAAATGTCACAATAAGCCCAAAAACATGTCACTAGTGGCATCTTTTGTTGTAGTGAATTATCTATCTATATGAAGAAGAAATCATGTAATGAGAGGGATTCTTATTTGTACAAATGGTACTTCAAACTTGGGGACTGCCCCTTGGGAGTTTAGGGGACTGTGTCTCCTGGATAAGCAAGGGGTGTCCAACGTTAGACTAGTTACAGTTCAATAATGTCCATCATTGTACTTCGCATTCAACATACACTACACACAACGCTTTTTGAGGGTAAGGCTCATTATATCCCCACCCCCACCCCCCCTTTTTAGGTGTAATTTTTTTCTGTTATTAATAAGAGGGTAGCCAATCCCGCCAGCCACTTAATTGGCAGTTATTAAAAAAAAAAAAAAATTGGAACGAGCATGAAGAAATTAACGATCCTTCTTTATCTTTTGAATTGTTCTGCCAGATTGGTCGCTCAAGATCTTTGGTCTCTACCCGTGCCCGATGAGAAAAATGGGATAACTTCTTATGACAATGCTCTCAAGGAAGCGGAGGGTAAAAATGTTCGTTCTCCTAAAAAGGGGAAGAAGGTTGTCGCCTCCTTTATTAGTTTTGATGACAATGCTCTCAAGGAAGCGGAGGGTAAAAAGGTTCGTTCTCCTAAAAAGGGGAAGAAGGTTGTTGCCTCCTTTATTAGTTTTGAGGATCCAGTTAAGGTTGCTTGGGTCCGGTTTTAGGTGCTACTTTGGTTGATAGCACTAGTTGTGGTACCAATGGGGAACCTTTGGAGGATTATCGTGCTGTCTCCGAAATGTCCAAATCTGCGAGGACAGAGGATGTTGTTATACATTTTTTTTTTTTTTTTTGTGTTTACTCATAATTTGTTTATGTTTTTGACTTGTCTAAGTTTTTTGTTTTCTTTTAGGACATTCCGGGCAGAAGGGGCATAAGCACAAGACTTCAGCTCACAAGAAGAAGAAAAAGAAGAATAAGAAAGAGAAGAGTAGGAATGTTGAGGTACTTCCCAAAAGTGAGCCAGAGTGGGACTTGGGGGACCATCCAGAAGGCAATTTGGAAGCCTAGTTAGAGGGTAGTTTGGAAGATCATCTGGAAGGGGCCCATGATATGAATGAGGGTCCGGTTTCCCCGAAGGTGTTAGTAGAGGGTCAGACGAGGATGACCTTCTGTTGACATTGGTATTTCCAAACCTTCGTCGGAAGGATAAAGTGCTGAACAATGCTGCACACCTTCATGAATGGGTTCGAGGTAGCATTCCTCCAGCTTTTATGGACTATTTTGTCTTTGCCAGTATAGACCCTTTAATTCATAGCTTGGACAAGACTGCACTCAATGCTTATCTTCATTCTAAGCATTTGGCTCGTTATCGGCAAACATGCAGCGAGTTATTCAGAAGGAAAGGCAGGATGCCAAGGATATTGTGACCTTGGCCAGTGATGAAGTGGCCGAGGTCAAGGGTAAGCTCAAAGAGGCGGAAGCTGAGATAGTTGAGCTCAGAAAAAAGGCTGCTGAGGTGACCATGTTGAGGAAGGAGGCTGCTGATTTTGCAACCAAAAAGCAAAGCCTAGAATATGACTTAGGATTGGCATTATAGTTGTGTTATGACTTGTGAGGACGAAAGGGAATCTAATTATACTCCCATGTAGCCTAATAAGTCCAAAACCTAGGAGATTAGACCCCTAGGTCATAGCTCTCTTTGAGAAAAAATATTTTTTTGAACTCCAACACCCGATCGGTTTTACCCGCTCAAATGCTAGGTAAAACTGGTCTTATTATTTTTTGTCCACTAGCCTGATCGGTTTTACCCGTTCTAATGCTAAGTAAAATCGGTCTCGATCGGTTTGACCCGCTCTAATACTGAGCAAAAAAGCTATTTTAGGAGGTCAAATATTTTCTCTTATTGTTGGATTGGTTTTACCCGCTCCATGACTGGGTAAAATTCCTATTTCAGGCGGTCGGATCTGTTTTACCCGCTCTAGGACTGGGTAAAACCACTCCTACCCCTATTTTTCCTATTTTTCATTTATTTTCTAATTTTCTAATTTTTATTCATTAATTCCCAAAATTAAACTAATATATCTATTTTTATATATCTTTAAACATAATTCTACACTTAAATTAACACCTTAACTCTAAATTAAACACACAATTTCTAAATTAAAAATCCAAAACATTAAGATCTAAACCATAAGATTTTATAATCAAAATACTTAAGAAAATTCACAAAACATTATAATTTTACATAATTGAGTTTAAAAGCTAATAGTATGATAAAATATAAATTACAAAGGTTAAGCTAGGGTGAGAAACTACGAGGTCTTACATAGAGAGTCGAAGTTGGGCTCTTATATCTGCATCAAGTTTTTGGAAACAGTTCATGTAAAGGATATTTGCTGATCTACCTCCGTCCCAATAAACTAGGTGAACCAACTTGTTGGCAATAACTGCCTTGGTTATGACGACATCTGCTCCTGTGAGCTGGTCCGGAATTGGGTCTGAGTGGGAGAAGGTTATGGTCCCTTCTGCTTAAAGGTGGTGAGATCCATTGTCATAATCTAGAGTGGTTCAGCAACATGCCTTTTGGGCAGATTTTGAATCGCTTCCTGCTAGCCCTTTGACTATAGTCAAGATTTCCCCCATTGGACGTTTCCCTTCATTGCGATCATCTTCTCCTTCTCTTGGGTGCCTGTCATCTTTCCTTGGCCAGGTTAGCTGTTGTCTATTGTCATCTAACCACTTGTACTTATTCTTCTGGTCATTACTGGATTGGTCTTTGCCCTTGTTGCTCCGGGTAATATTTTTTTGCTCTTTGGACGAAATTGCTCAATTGAGCAGATTGGATGCCCTGCTCGATTCCCCTCCTGAGGTCTTTACAATCATCTGTATCATAAACATGATCATTGTGGTATTTACAGAAGAAGTCTGGGTTCCGCTGGAGGGAGGGAGGTGTTTGGAGTTTGGGTGGAGGATTTCTTTAGGTGTTAGGTTACGGTGAAGTATGGGCTATCTCTACGTTTCGAATCATGGACCCTTTCATCTAACCTTTCGTGAATGTTCTTTTTGTTGCAGAAGTTGTATTGGTATCTCCCTCTGTACCTTCCGAACATAACTGTCATTATATTTGCTTTCTCTAAGACTGCCTCTTCAAGCTTGTCTTCTTTGTCTGCGTGTGGGAAGAGCTCACTTATTGTCTGGGGGGGGGGGGGGGGGGGGGGGGGGTTAGAGATGAGGGATTTGAAGGCATCAATAATGAAGGTTGAACTGGTTGTTTGGTCCTGTAAGCCTGCAACCTCTAGGCATTCATCGTTGAACCTATCGATGTACTTCTGGAGGGGTTTGCTTGGGGTTAGGGAAATAGAGTAGAATTGGGCCTCATTTTGGCAAACTTCTGGCGTTGCAATAATTTTGTAACGAATTTGTTTGCAAAGTCCCACCAAGAGGAGATGCTGGCCTGCGGGAGGTTGTCAAACCATAGGCGAGCCTGGCCCGTTAGTGTGGTGACAAAATGCTTGCACTAGAGGGGTAGGGCAGGGCAGGGCTGTGTCTTTCCATTATTGTTGAGAAATGGGCCGATGATCTGCCTTTGGTTCCGTCGTACTCCTTCAATTTTTCCTTAAACTTATAGCCTCTTTCTGCAACAAAGTTGGCTATTTTTAGGGTGAACGAGGATGGGCTTACAACGTCTTTGTAGGCTGTTAGCACAGGTATATGTGGATCCGAGGGGTTTGATGCATGGTTAGCATTGTGTCGGGCTACGTGTTGTGTGTGATTGTATGGTTGATGGAGTAAACTTGGTGGGTTTGATGTGGCAGGGTTAAGATTGTTTTGGTGGAGGTTGCCAGGTTGTTATCGACAGAAGGTCTTAGCCAATTTCCTGAAGGAGTGAGTCAAGGAAGGTTAACTCTTGGGGATGCAATTTCGGTGCTTTTGTTTGATTGGCAAACTATTTGAAGACTATAAGCATGGACAAGAGGATGCCCATGTTGTTTTGGAAAAATTGTTGGCACATTTCATTTGGAGGGTTGGACGGTCCGACCGTTAAGTCAGGCCTTGGTAAGGTAGCTGGATCTATTGGTGTGAAATCAAGAATTCGCTGGAGAGCTCTAGGTTAGGGTGAATTATTGCTCTCCACCGTAACCTCGTGTTCCTTAAACATAATTCTTGAAAGGGAAAAGAATGGGAAGGGTTCCCTCCTTCGTCAAACTTAAGTTTTGTTCGTAAGGAGAAAAAGAAAATTTCCCACAAATTAGCACCAATGCTTAAGTTCGATTACCAGGTGATAACCTACTACGCCAGAGGGTGGTAGGCGATCTGATCAGACAGAGAGACGTAAAGCACCTGTCAAAGAAAGGATCCATCAAAGAGTTTCGGGACTTTGTCCCCGAAATAGGCTCCGACGGTCAAGTTAGGTAGGAGCAAAGTTGTGAAATAAACCTTTAAGTAGAGAGAGAAAAAGTGGACCCTTTATCTTGGAGGGTAGTGAATGTATTTATAGTGGCCTTCAGGGATAGTTGAGAGGATCCCACGATTTCAAGGGGTATCCTCCTATTGTCGAGCCATTCCGATGAACAGTGTGGGAGGGTGCTACATTGATGGAGGGTACTGTAACACCTGTTTGGTAGGACCCTTATAGGATATAGTAATGCCTTGTAAGATCTTGGGGGACCTTGAGGGTCCCAGTACATTATTATACACTATTAGTGTTGATTAGTAATATCGCCTCCGTCGTGCCTGACCTTAACGAGCTACTGAGATCACTGAACGATTTGTCACGAGTGAACTTAGACTCTGAGCTCATTGCTTAGATTGGCCGAAACTATGGCAGAATCCTAACCCTTTCGCAGTCGTTGTTTGGGAAAGTCCTTAGCTTATTCCGCCGATCGGTTAGTGACAGTGGATTTTGTTTATTTTCTGACAATTGAAGTTCAAGAACTTGAAATTAATTTGTGGTATTTTCATTTTAAAGTTCAGAAAAGTTTCAATTTTATTTGAAGTTGATTAATGACTAAGAATTGCTAATGTAAGAGCTGAGATAAAAGTATTAATCGATTTGTGCTAATTATTTCACATGTATGCATGTTCTAAGCTAAGTAGCTTATTGATTGATTGTTGTGCAGGGTCCATTGAGGGATGTTGTTGAGACAATGCTGAAAGAAGTTATGGAAGGTGAGTTGTTAAGGGATTGTCTTGAATTGGGTTCCAATGACTTAAAGGGTGTGATCAAGATTCTGAAGGCTATGGCTTCATAGTACACTTCCTCTGCCTCTAAGAGCACAGAGCTGTGATCATCTTAGCCTTTTTGTGTTGATGGGAGAGCCGTAAAGGTGTTGAAGGAATCTATTTTGAATGCTTTAGTTTATTCTATAATTAGTTCAAATTTTGTCCTGTAGAAGTTTTGTAGTGGTAGTGGTACTCAGTCAGATAGTGTGGAATTGGCACAACATGATATGGTTTTTTTCCTCTTCTCTGAATCAAGCAGAAAATTGTTAGTATTATTACTGGATGTAGTTTTGTAGGACACTGGAAGGGAAAAAATTGGTAACGGAACTTTGAGAAAGAATTAAAATTTAGAGTTATGATATTTCAGTTATTGTTCATCAGAAATGAAGAGTTGGACAATGGTAATATCTAATCTGTGACTGCTACAAGCTATTGAAGGTTTTTGTTCTCCTGAGTTCGGATGTTGTTGATGACACGATGCCCTGTTTCATGACTTGTTCAAATGAAATTTGGTTTGGACTTGGACTTAAGGAAATGTGTTCTGTCTTGTTTTAAGCCTAATGCATCTGCCATGGAGTTCAGTGACTGTTGGGACTGTCTGGAGTTGTGTGCCTGGTGTCTTGCTGCTGAGAATTAATGTTATTTTGAACTGCTAGTTGCATGGTCGCTCGCATACATTCTGCCCCCACAGTGGAATCATAATCTTTAGCAGACTACATACAAACTGGCACTCCACCGTTTTGGAGTTCATCTTGAAGTTAAAAGTAGCCCAAGATGTAACAAATGATTCGGTCATCATTTTAGGAATGGTACATCTATTTTTAAGTGAATAGATTATTACTTAAAACTGCGAACAAGTGTTTTTTTTTCTAGTACATACAACCTATTTATCCACCAATTAATTATTTTTTTCATAATAAAACAAAGAACAAACAATAACACAATATATTTTACTGGACGAATTCCAATACAATTTCCTTTCAACAAAAATAAAAATAAAATAATATTTTTGGGTGAAAAAATACATACATATACATATATATATACAATACATATACATATGGATATACATATACATATATATATACATATATACATATACACATATATATATACACACATATACATATACATATATATGTATAATTTCTACAATCAACTCGCGGGTCAAACTACTTAGGAATAACTAACCCACAAAGTGATACAGCGGCCCATTTGTCACCTTCACATAACTAATAATAAAACATTCACCTTTAAAGACATTAAAAAAATAGAAATCACATTAATCTAATTCATATTTTATATATAAAAAAATATGTTTTATTTGCAAGATAAATACAATTGAATAAGTCAAATGAGTTGAGAGTATTATGATGTGCAAACGCACGAAATGACCCAACTAGTTTATTTATCACCCATATCACAAAAATAAAATAGCGTCAATAAAATTAATTTAACAAAGATTTACGTCTAATAATATTAAGATTAATGTTTTATTCACAATCTTTTGTTCTATTTCTAACACAATTCTACATTTAATACTTTTGTTCTGTTGTATTGTAAAGTTATGTTTGGAAATTTTAGAAAATTGCAAGAAAGTGAAGAGATCGTATAATCTATGCGTTCAGAAAACGTATGTTTGATATTGTTTACAATTATTGTACATGCATGTTGTGTTTCACTTTATTCAAAGTGTTATGATTTGTTCATCCTAAAAATAAAAATAATGCATTATGCCATTTCTTTTATGAATTCAAACATATTCCTAACCATATTTTCGCGTTGAGGAGTCATAATAACTTTAGTAACATTGTATGACATTCTTACAATGAAGTTGAGAAGGTAGGAAAGCTAGTCAAATACTATTACAAATAGGGCCATATGAGGCGTCCATTTAGAGGCTTCACGATGAATACGGTGGAGCATGCTATTTACACCTATATTCTATTGCTTCTTTCTAATACAGGAGATAATTTTTGTTATTGTCAGTACTTATCTGATTTATAACAATTTATTATCTTTTTTTACCTTGGAATTTTGATGTTTTGTGAATATTGTAAATATGTATACATTGAAACATTGTAATGCTACAATGAAAATTTTATACTTTAGTTTTTAATGGAAATTTACGTTGGATTTACATCAATACCATCGTGCATGTGCCAACTTTCGCACAACTATTCCCTGTAAAAATTATTGTTCTCATATTTATTTAAATTGTTTCACAATAATATGTTTCTCATATTACAGGGCATCATGCCTAGCGCGGTTTAATCTACTAATTTATAATTAAGTGATGATACACACATTAAAAATTCAGAATGACTTATCAAATTGACGGATGTGACAACCACATAGAAATACTGTGGGATACTTAAAATTATAACGGCCAAATAACTCAACAAAATGATGCTACATTTGTCATTAACTTTCTTTCTCTCCACTTTCACTCTCTTAATCATTTCTGTATATAATTATATTAGTAAAAGTTCATATTTTAATAAAATGAAAACAAAACTTTGTTTTGAATTAAAAAAAAAAAATGAGAACTTTGGGACCAAGAGAGTAATAGGTAGAGAAAACACATACAAGGTACAAATACTATTATAATTTACATTTAACTAGTTCACGTCCAGTGGGTCCCAAGGTTCGGTATTCATAGTGTGCTTATCAACTCGTAAAATATAATATTCTAGAAAGACTAGAACAATCTCCACTAATTTTTCCAAAAAAAAAAAAAAAATTCCAATCAAGAAAATTTAAAATAAAAACAAAAACACAAAACAAAACAAATGAAGAGAAAAAAAAATTCAAAAAAAAGAAAGAAAAACCCCACATATTCCAAAAAGTTTATTCCACCACCATAATAATAATTAAACCTACGCAGTAAAAAAAAAAAAAACTTTCACAGTTTAACTTGATAGCCTTCCTTCAGTGCCGAACAGCCAACCAATCAAACAGTCACGCACTTTTACAGTCTCAAAACACAGAGGAACAGATCAGACCCTGCATGGCTACAAAGCTGCGAGTGTCCTCTATCGTAATCCCTATCGCACCTGTGAACAGTGAACTCCCCACCTTCCACCCCCCAACCACCTAAACCTTCGTCACCGATTCATTCATTTACAACGCTCCCACGAACCAACTAGTCCCCTGTGTCAAATTTATCCCTTTTTTTTTTTTTTTTCCTGGCTATGAGATTTGAATGTGGTAGATTTTTTAATTTTTTCCTTCTGTGTGACGAAAGCCCACTGAAAATCTGAAATTTTTTACTTATTTAACACCGACACTTATATATGGAGTATGGACTTCTTGGGGAATTCAGAAAACAGGGGAAAAAGTTGGGTTCTTCTTCTTGAAATCGACAGGGATGAGCGTGGAATCGTCTCAGGGAATCGGCATTGTGGAAAATATTAGCTTTGTAAGGGGCCCTTTTTGGATTCTCCATGATTTCTGTGTGAATTTCTAATGTTCAAATGGTTCTTGCCAGTCCTGATAAATAAAATGTTGCTGTTCTTCTAGTGTGTGTGTGTTTTATTATCCAATTTCTTCATATTATGACTATTTTGAAAAAATTCCTGAAGTTGTTGAATACTTGTGCTTCCACCCTTTCCTTGATATTGTATATGGTGTTATGCATTTAGAAATTTCCAAAGGTAATTTGAGTGTATGGTTTGTTTGTTTGGTGATTAGGCTAGTAATCGAAGTTCATGATCATCACTCTAAAAAATTTAAGCTTCTCCTATAAATTGTAAAATCTACAAAACGTATTTTAACTTGCACAATTGCACCGCTCCCTTCAGAAATGTTAATTCGGAAAATTTATTGTTTTATCTGGAGATAGTTGTTTTGAAATCTTCTTCCATCAATTTGATTAGGAGACACAAACACAATTTAATAATCAATTGATGCTTAAATTTCTCCTGTAATGAATCATGCAATTGTAGTTGACTGAGCCCTAGATTTCTGTTATTATTAATTTTGTACTTAAGAGTGCTGTACTAAGTTGTCTGATTACCTCCGTTTATGTATCTTTCCTCATATTTATTGTTTATAGTTGTTGTATATTGCTAGATCTTATATTGCTTCATAAAACACGAACATGCAGCTGATTAATAGTGTGTAATTAGCTGATACATGGTGTTTATGTGCTTAATCGTGTACAAAGGAGAATAAAAAGCATAGATCTTGCTAAGAGTCTTTTGTATTTTTGGATGAATTGAGGAATTCCATCGAAAACTCGGGTCATGCAAGCAAGAATGTTAATTTTTATGATTTATTTTTATGTTTACTGCAGGATGATATTCACACCACAAACATGCCTGGAAGAAATTATGACTATACTCCCATGGTACCCACCACAAGATTAGAACGGCTTTTAAGGGAAAGGGAACTTAGAAGGTCCAACAGGTCTTACCAATCCTTTGAGGATGTTAGAGATGCTACCAGAGATGCAGATGGAAACAGATCTGATCCTGATAGGAGGGGCCACGAGGAGGACACCTTTGAAGGCATTGCAGATGCTAGAACTCTCAACGATGGCCATGAGAAGCAAGATGGGCGGCCTTCCAAGCAGCGCTTACTTGTTGTAGCCAATCGCCTACCTGTAGCTGCTTTTAGGAGGGGTGAGGACTCATGGCAGCTGGAAATTAGTGCAGGAGGCCTTGTTAGTGCTTTATTGGGTAAGCATTATAAGAATAATTTTCCGGGGAACCCATCAGTTCACAATTGCCAGAGATTGAAGAAAATGCATGTGTCCCCTACTTATGTTGTATCTGCTATTTTATATGGGAATTTTTTTTTTCTTTTTCGTAAGAATGTATTATTTGATGCATGAATACATGAGGGTCACTTAAATTGATGCCTTGTACTTTTACAAAGGTAT
This sequence comes from Leptodermis oblonga, assembly GCA_016801395.1. Taxonomy (NCBI): domain Eukaryota; kingdom Viridiplantae; phylum Streptophyta; class Magnoliopsida; order Gentianales; family Rubiaceae; genus Leptodermis; species Leptodermis oblonga. The sequence goes on along the minus strand of CM028756.1, from coordinate 30,160,130 downwards.
CAATGAGTTTGAAACCAGATGGATTGGATGGGCTGGAGTAAATGTACCTGATGAAGTTGGGCAGAGATCACTCACTGAAGCTTTAGCTGAAAAGGTAAATAATTATTTGGTCTGATGGTAAAGTCCTATTCATTTTTGTCATCCATGTTCATATCAGGACTTCGGAATGGTTATAAATTTTTAAAAAAATTACCTAATGTGTCTCATGGCTTCATATGCAAATTTGATTTTCTGTTCTTCATTTCACTACTCTCTGCAGCGTTGTATTCCAGTTTTCTTAGATGAAGAAGTTGTTCATCAGTATTACAATGGATACTGTAATAACATATTATGGCCACTTTACCATTACCTTGGGCTGCCACAAGAAGATCGCCTTGCAACAACCCGTAGCTTCCAGTCTCAGTTTGCAGCATATAAGAAAGCAAACCAAATGTTTGCAGATGTTGTGAATGAACATTATAAGGAGGGTGATGTTGTCTGGTGCCATGACTACCATCTAATGTTTCTTCCTAAATGTCTGAAAGAGTATAACATTGAAATGAAAGTTGGCTGGTTTCTCCACACTCCTTTCCCTTCCTCTGAGATACACAGGACATTGCCATCTAGAACAGAACTGCTAAGATCTGTTCTTGCTGCTGATTTGGTTGGGTAGTCTCTTCTACTCTAAAATTTTGGTCTTCGCCTTTATGGTCTTGATTGTTCTTTGCTTTGTGGTAGTCATTTCTTTAAGCGCTAATTTAAAGTGTTTTGTTTTCAAACTTCAATGTATTCTTAAAAACATACTTTTAGCCTCAAAAATTTCATAGAAAATCTATGCATGACTTATTAAGCCATTAATGACAGTATCGTAGAAGTATGAAGATGTCATTGTCCATCATACAGTGGGTAAATTCAAGACCCAACTGGCTTCATTTTCTTATTTTTCACCTTGACTAGGACTCTTTAGATTTAGTTATTCTCCAGACACAATGTCTAAAAGGTTAGATAAAAATTTATTTATTTTACTGTTTTTCATGAGAAATCATAAAGCATTCTATTTTCAGCCTGCATGAACACAAACCCTGACATTTGTCTGATCATACCTATTTCTCTTCAGCTTTATATGCTAACTGTATTAATGAAAGACAAAAATCATTCAGAATCGTTAGCTTGAACTTTCGAATTTGTCAAGTATCTCTTAAGAAAAATTGCACAACATATAAAAGTTGTAAATTTCCAGAACATGCTTTTTATATCCAATGGTCGCAAGGGTAGACAAAAATTATTTCATCTTCCCGTCGAGGTAAAATTCTTGATTCTGAAGAAGTATTAAATCTTCTAACTGTAAAAACCGTTATGCCTCACACTATCTGCTGTATCTTTATCCGCATAAGATAGCACACTAATGCACATGCATTCATTATGAGCATTTCACTGTGGACTCTGGAGTGATTGACAGCATTACACATAAGGGAGCTATTGAATGTATCCATAGCATATACAATCTAATTTTCACTAGTTGGTCAAGGGAGATATGTTATATTTGAATATAAAAGAAACAATGTGTCTCGACCGTACGATGACAAGATATGATCTCTATAGCCAACCCCACATAGTGGGATAAAGACTTAGTTGGCCAAGGGAGAGATGTAATACATTAACCTAATGTTGAAACATGTATCTCAGTGGTACTTACTCCACCTTTTTGTTAATGTTAACTATTAGTTTCTGTCCCAAAACTAGAGTTCAATTCTTTAACTTTCTGAATGAGATTCTTTTCTTTCATAATGAACATGTTTTGTCACAAATAACAATGAGTACAAAAGTGGAAAATCATATGCTTAACGGCCTAGTTAGTGTGTGTATGTGTGTGTGCAATAACTCATAATAGGTTGATTTTTCATTTTTGTACTCAAATATTCAGAAGGATGGACTACTTTTTAGGTTCTTCTAAACTAACTTGGGGTTACTGATTTCACATAATTTGGCCACAACACGGATAAGCTCCATTAGATGGATTCATGATCTTATTTGATGTTGGACTTACAAAAACTTTCTTCGATGTGAAGATTGATCGAATTTTAATTGTTTCATTCACTAAATGTTATCTTCTCCACTAATATGCAAATATCTAAGTTTGTACATACATTCAAGAAAATACTCTTTATGTCTATAAAAGTCCAGTTCTAAAAAATGTAATAGTTATGATGAATTTTAAAATACAGCATATAAAATACATATAAAATAAGCTATTTATTTTCTTTTTCTATTATCTCCACTTACACCATTATTCTTTAATTTTGGATCACACATAATCATCTTTTTAAGGTCATTGCAAGTAAATATGAAGGAACATGACTCTCTTTTCTTTTCTTTTCTTCTTTCTTGGAAATGGAAAATCTTTTTTCTTTTCTTTTTTTGGGTGGGGAGGAAGTGGATGGTGGGACTTATATTTTATTATTATTATTTTTTTTTGTCATATGGCATATACTCAAGCTCTTAAAATTTTCTGTTTCAAATTCCTTGTCTCAGCTTCCATACCTATGATTATGCAAGACATTTTGTTAGTGCCTGTACACGCATTCTTGGGCTTGAGGGCACACCAGAAGGAGTGGAGGATCAAGGAAATCTTACTCGCGTGGCAGCGGTATGTAAAATATGTGATGAGTATTTCTATAACATCAAAATGAAGTGGAAGTGTTTAATATCCCTCTAAAGTGACATGCATGTTAGACTTATACGTTCTTTGGGCATTCTGAAACAACAGTTTCCAATTGGGATAGATTCTAATCGATTCATTCGGGCTCTTGAGCTTCCAGAAGTCAAAGAGCACATTAAGGAGTTGAAAGAAAGATTTGCTGGTAGAAAGGTAACTGCCACAGTTGGATATAAAAATGTTGTGATAAAGAGCGTCAGCTCTAGATTCCAGCATAATTTTTATTTACTCATTTTCTTTATACTTTCTTAATGTGTGTGTGTGTGTGTGGTGTGTGTGTGTGTCGGGTGGGGGGGTGGTTGGAGAGAATTGGGGTTTTCATGCTTTTTAAGGTCATATAACTGATGCAACAATTTATGATGAAGAATTAGCATATCAAGGAAATATTACAATCTTGTATGCTCTTAGAGAGTTACTAGACCAACTATCTTTAAATGGAAAATGGTGTTTTAGATGAATGAAAAGATGATTGACTAAAAAGGCCTTGCACTTTAATAAGACTGGATTTCACTGAACAGTGGGTGTATGAACAGGTTATGTTGGGGGTTGATCGTCTGGACATGATTAAGGGAATTCCTCAAAAGATTTTGGCATTTGAAAAGTTTCTTGAGGAAAACCCTGTTTGGCGAGACCAGGTTGTCCTATTGCAAATCGCTGTTCCGACGAGGACAGATGTGCCAGAGTGTATGTCTTCTTTTTGATTCTTCTGATGTTCAGTGTAGTGGCTGGTATACTCTTAGCATTTTTTTCACACATTCTTCAAAAATGTGGATGCTTTAGGTATCAAATATTGACTTATTCAGTGCAGCAAAATTTTCTCATGCATCTAAATGAATAGTCTATTCCTAACATTTGACTCTTTTTCCAATCATATTGCTTTTGCAACAAAGAGAAAAAGAAAGGAATACAACCTAAAACAAGTATGCCAGCTGAAATTGATGTGTTAATTTTATTATTTTTTGGTTTATTATTATTTTGGTTAAATAACAACAAAAGTTTGGGATATTTTTCTGCTCTATTGCATCTGGAGATATAATTCTGTTAAGCATCTCTTTCAGAATTTGTTTGAAAATTGGACATTTTTTGAATGTGATATTTAATGCCATGTGAATTTCATCCTCAAAAGCTATTGACTTTAAGTCTTATTGGTCCAAAGGCAATGAAGGTCTTGATGGTGAAAGCTACTTGAAAATTACATACACAAGAACTGCAAAGTTCTTTTTAAAGATGAGCTTCATATATCTGTTAGATGTATTTTATTAACTATCCTAGAGTGAACATCCATAATTATAATACCATATGTTGAGGAGAAGTAACTTGTGCCATTGACTATTTTATTGTACTGTCGTAATTGCTCTTTCCACATGCTCTTAAATCTTTCTCCTCGAAACTTCTGTTTGTTAGATTAACTAGGGTGGTACAGTTATGATGGTATGCACACTAGTGGCATATTTATCTTTTTCTCCTTTTCTCTCCCTCTCATCCCAACCCCCAACACACTGGTAGGTGTCATTTTCATTCTCTTGTTTGCTTTGACAGATCAGAAGCTCACGTGCCAAGTTCACGAAATTGTTGGACGTATCAATGGAAGATTTGGAACTCTTACAACTGTTCCAATACATCACTTGGTTCGTCTCTTAACCTGGAAGTTATTCTCCTTTTTTCTTGAAACAATATTTTTTGAAATCTTGGTTTAGAATGTCTGTGAAGAAATTATACAAAGTGCCTTTACACAAGAAATTAAACGCACAAACCACCTAAAGGAGCTAGAGAGAAATATAAGATGCACCAGATGCTTATTTGCTGGAAACCACTTTAACTATTATTGGTTTATTCGAGCTCAGTATCTTGTGGTGGCACGAAAAGTACAAAACCTGGTTTAATTAGCTAATTGTAGCTTTGACCAGATGAATCTATAGTCACAGTTCTAATTACTGGTTGATATTATGCAATAATGTGTGAAGATGCTGTATATTCAAATGAAAATTATTCAACTTTAATTTCATTCAGATCTTTGTACTTACCTGGAGGAGCATAGTTTTAAAATGTTCTAAGTTATCTTGATTACTGGTGGTCCCATGGATTCTACCCATGCTGACCAGTTATGACATACTAATTCATTTTGAAGGTAGTATAGTCTTTTACATAACTAAGGTTTGTAAAATCTCAGTTGTTTGTAGTCTCTACACTTGAAAGAAAGGCTTTATAATCACATCTGAAACAACAAGAAGCCATGAGTTCCCCTATGACATCAGCACTCTTGGGTGGGCTAGGTCATTCCATCAAATCATTTAGAAACTAGATCAAGGGATCTGACCTTATTCTCAAACCTGTGGCTGGGTTGATTAGCAGTTCACCCTCTCTATTTTCTCCTCCACCCCCTACTTCCACCCACACTCTTCTCCCCTTAAATTTTTCTTAAGGGTTTTTAAATGTGAAGGATTGATTTCACTAGAGGGCGTGAAAATGGAAGTGGCATTACTATGTATTCCTATTTTTGTCCTTAAAGATATCACGTGGCATTCATGTGCATTCTGGTACTGGAATTTGATTCTATTTAGAGTAAGGGTCTAAAAGTATACACTTGTTGATGTAAAGGATTGTTTTCTCATTTGATAGTTAAGGGACAAAAAACTCATTTATAGATATGCAAGGTATGCATTTTCCAATTTAAAAGATGTTGTTAACTTTTTAAATGATTTTGCTCATCTAGTTGTTTAATGATATGCAGGACCGGTCTCTTGATTTTCATGCACTGTGCGCGTTATATGCTGTCACTGGTACCTCCTTCATGCTTTCTGCCTCAGACATTGCAGAAACTATCTTCACATTAACTGTATCTAAAAATATTGCTGCTCTATATCTGCAAATTCCAACCGTGCTTTCTTATGTTATTAAATGTTATAGAATAATAAGTATAGTTGGTGAGTGTAGTTGGTGAGTGGTGAGTGTGGTTGGTGAGTGTAGTTGGTGAGTTTGTTTGATGTATATATATCCATGTACAAATGGTATATGAAATATAAGTCTTTCCTCTAATCCTAGTTCAGTTTACATGGTATCAGAGCTTAGGAATTTTATAAAATGCATACCTTGCATATCTATAAATGAGTTCTACCTCACTTCCCTCTTCTTTATCGGATCCTCCCTCTTCTTCATCGGATCCTCCCCCTTGTGACATTGATCTACCTATCGCCCTTCGCAAAGGTAAACGCCAATGTACCTATCCTATCTCTTCTTTGGTTACCTATAACAAGTTATCCTCTGCTTCTTGTGCCTTTATTGCCTCTCTTGACTCAGTTGAAGTACCCAAGTCAGTACAACAGGCCCTATCCCACTCTGGGTGGCGGGCAGCCATGATTGATGAAATGAATGCCCTAACTGAAAATGGCACGTGGGACTTGGTTGAGTTACCATATGGGAAGAAAGCTGTTGGGTGTAAGTGGGTGTTTACTGTCAAGTTTCACTCTGATGGGTCTATAGCTCGTCTCAAAGCAAGGTTGGTTGCTAAAGGCTATGCTCAGACTTATGGTATTGATTATCTAGACACGTTCTCTCCGGTAGCCAAATTGACTTCTGTTCGCCTATTTATTTCATTGGCTGCCGTAAGGAATTGGCCTTTGCACCAGCTAGATGTGAAAAATGCTTTTCTACATGGTGATCTTGTAGAGGAGGTGTATATGGAGCAACCTCCTGGTTTTGTTGCTCAGGGGAGTGTGGGAAGGTGTGTCGTCTTCGGAAGTCATTGTATGGGCTGAAACAGAGTCCTCGTGCTTGGTTTGGAAAATTTAGCAATGCAGTGGAGGAATTTGGGATGCAGAAGAGTAAGAGTGATCCTACTGTTTTCTATAGGCACTCTGATTCAAGAGTCATTTTGCTGGTCGTATATGTTGATGACATTGTTATCACTGGAAATGATGTGCAGGGGATTTCGTCATTAAAATCATTTCTTCAATGTCAATTCAATACTAAAGATTTGGGGCCTCTAAAATATTTCTTGGGAATTGAGGTATCAAGGAGCAAACAGGGGATCTTTCTATCCCAGCGGAAATATGTTTTGGACTTGTTGGCAGATACTGGGAAGCTAGGAGCTAAGCCATGCAGTACTCCTATGCTTCCTAATCATCAACTTACTAAGGATGGAGAAGCCTTTGAAGATCCGGAGAGATACAGAAGACTAGTGGGCAAACTGAATTATCTCACAGTAACTCGTCCTGACATTGCTTTCTCAGTCAGCATTGTAAGCCAATTCATGTCTTCTCCTACAGTCCATCATTGGTCAGCTTTGGAACAGATTTTGTGTTATCTAAAAGGAGCCCCTGGACGAGGAATTCTATATCAGAATCATGGGCAGAATCATGTTGAATGTTTCTCAGATGCTGATTGGGCAAGCTCTAAGATTGATCGAAGATCCACTACTGGGTACTGTGTGTTTGTTGGTGGTAATTTAGTCTCATGGAAGAGCAAGAAACAAGATGTGGTATCTCGATCAAGTGCAGAGTCTGAGTATCGAGCAATGGCGCATGCTTCAGCAGAAGTAGTGTGGATTTCTCAACTTCTAGGTGAACTGGGCTTCAAAGCCTCAGGACCAACAAAACTTTGGTGCGACAATCAAGCAGCAATTCATATTGCCTCAAATCCTGTCTTCCACGAACGAACTAAGCACATAGAAATTGACTGCCATTTCGTTCGAGAGAAGATCCAGCAAAACTTGATTGATACAGCATACGTGAAGACTGGAGAACAGTTAGGGGACATCTTCACAAAAGCTCTCAATGGAGCTCGGGTTACCTACATTTGTAACAAGCTGGGCATGATTGATATCTATGATCCAGCTTGAGGGGGAGTGTTATAGAATAATAAGTATAGTTGGTGAGTGTAGTTGGTGAGTAGTGAGTGTGGTTGGTGAGTGTAGTTGGTGAGTGGTGAGTGTGGTTGGTGAGTGTAGTTGGTGAGTTTGTTTGATGTATATATATCCATGTACAAATGGTATATGAAATATAAGTCTTTCCTCTAATCCTAGTTCAGTTTACATTAAATATATAGATCAAACATGTGATTCGAGTAGTTCCACCTGTTCGTGTAGTTTAAGCATTTCATTAGTTATTCCTTAAAATAGTTTCTAGTTCACTTATGTAAAACTTGAAAATTATATTTTTGTTTTCCTACCATATAGGTTAGTCAGTAGGGATGTACAATTGAACTAGTTTTACTGCTTCGTCAAGGTCCTATTCTTCAGTAATATTTTGGGTGTTCTTGAATCCCCCAAGCAATGGTTTCTCCTAATAAATAAGGGCAATTCTATGATTTTATAGTCCACTGTTCAGAACCTTGGTGCCACCAAGATCTGTGCACAAAGTAAAATGGCTCTTAAAATATCTAGGACAGAATTTGATACCAATATTTATCCTCATCATTGTTTTGTACTTCCTGATCTTTTTTGTTATTCTATTCTCTTTTGAATTTGTGGGGTTTTAGATTTCAATTTGGTGCTTTTGGAAAACTTTTAATGACTTTGAATTTGCTCTTAATATTCATTTTGCTCACCTCCGCCTTTGGACTTTGGCCACATTGACTGAACCACGTTAAATCCTTGTGTCATTTTTTAATTCTTTCTTTTCAGTTCTTCGATATTATCTTTTTGGGTTGCTTTAGATATTTCCAGGATTTTCTTATTTGATGCAAAAAATGAGATTGTATGCCGGGAAAAGATTCCGGATCTCTAACATAGAGGTTAACTCATAATTATACTTGTGATTTGAGAGTTGTCGTAATTTTTTTTCTTTTTCCTTTTATCTTTGGAGTTGGGAAGGGATCTATGTGATTAGAACTTGTTGGAAACTTTTCAGTCTTTTGTTGCTTAATTTATATGTACTTGTTTCACATCTATCATGCGTTGGCTTGCCAAAGAGCCAAGATAGCTGCCTTGCAAACAACAGAAGTACTTTCTTAAGTGTTCTTTCTGTTCAAAGTCATATGTCCTGCCCATAGTCTTCTTACATCTCTTAACACCTTTTTTTGTTGTTGTTCCCTTCCTTTCTCTCTTGAAAATCCTTTTAGATGTGGCTTTGGTTACATCTTTAAGGGATGGGATGAATCTTGTTAGCTATGAGTTTGTGGCCTGCCAAGCTGAGAAGAAAGGAGTTCTCATTCTGAGTGAGGTAGCAAATTGTTCATTAATCTATTTTCCCTTTCACGGATTATTCTGGTAGAATGAGCATGATATAGCTCTGTATTGCACTTTAGTAATATAGATAGGGAAGGAAGCAAATAGAGGAGCTTTATTAAGTCAATATCCTGGCTGTCTTCCCAACTGGAATTTGAGTCTGGTATATGGCCTTTCTCAGATTACTGGAACATGGACTGTGTCACTGTCCTTGAGATATGACAATAGTTCTTCTTTTATTTGTTGTTTATTTCTTTTGGTCTTTAAGAGGGAAACAGATCAAAATTCTGAGATTTCTAAATAAGATATTGTTTATATTCATCTGATGTTATTTTAACAAATCATTTTCATATCTGGGCATAATTTCAAATTTTGAGAACATATCAATGGTCTATTAATATGCAATGACTGCCCCAAGGTGCTGTTGCTGCATTAGTATTAGCTATCACTTTTTGCATTACATATAATGTTGTTTGGATTTTCCATTTAGTTTGCAGGTGCAGCACAGTCTCTTGGTGCTGGAGCAATATTGGTGAATCCGTGGAACATAACAGAAGTTGCTGCTTCAATTGGTTATGCTTTGACTATGCCTGCTGACGAAAGAGAGAAACGGCATCAACACAATTTCATGCATGTGACTACTCATACATCACAAGAATGGGCTGAAACATTCGTGAGGTACATTTCAATTGGCCATTTTTTTGTAGTTCTTTTTGTCTTATTTGGTTGGAGAAAATCCATTCAAAGTCATTGTGCTGGATTCTCAGAAATTGTGAATCAGGAACAGAATGCCTAATGGCCTACCTCGTAAACATTTTTGCTTATTAATCTTTTACTTAATAAACAGATAAAGTTATCAACAAAAGAGTTAATGTACAAAATACACTAAAGTTCAATTGTCCTGTCAAGTTTCTGCGACTCTGATTCTGCTGTTTTGATTCTTTTCCTTTGTAGTGAGCTCAATGATACCATAGTGGAAGCTCAACTTAGGACTAGGCAAATCCCACCTCTACTTCCGACCAGAGTGGCTGTGGAACGTTATTCACAGTCAAAGAGTAGATTACTGATATTGGTAATGTCTTTTTCAGTCTTCTTGAATTTTTTTTATTGTATTGAGTTCCTGCATAGCTTTACAACCTAAATTATCATTTTTTGGTGTAAATGTAGCAACAATTTCTGAATAGACCTCTTCCATGATTACGGATGTGAGTTTCCTTCTAACAAACATACTTATAGGTCTAATTTTATCTGCATGGTTCACTTGGAAATCTATATTCGTGTAAACAGGTGTAATTTTTCTGCCATTTACCATCTTCCTCAAAATACATAAAAAATTAATGATATTAGCATCCTAAAACTTTATCTGTACAACATAAATTATCCTTCTTTATAGTTTCATTAAATGAGTGTCCATTACAATACCTTTTGTTTTCATTGTTGACTCCTTTCAAAGTTATATTACTACAGTATCATTCAAAAGTTCAGACTAAGAATTACTGAGGATAGGAATACGCTGTTAACTGTATATTGAATTATGCTTCATTTGTATACTATAGGGTCTCACAGTTTGAATTCAAGTAGTACTGGAAAGGCCCATTTCTGGAGTATAATTTGTCCTTTATGACAATTTGGTTGAATTTTAATTGATTAGGGATTCAATGCAACTCTGACTGAACCAGTAGATACCGTGGGAAGAAGGATTGACCAATTCAAAGATATGGAACTAAAACTGCATCCTGATCTAAAGGAACCTTTGCATAGGTTATGCAGTGATCCAAAGACAGTCGTCGTTATTCTCAGTGGAAGTGACAGAAGGGTTCTAGATGAGGTCATCATAATTCATACGATCATTTTCTTCTTTTCGCTTTTGTTTATTTTTGTTTTTTGCCGAGAAGAGGGAAACCGCTGTCCCTTATAGTTTTCTGACTTCTGCAGAACTTTGGTGAATTCAACTTGTGGCTTGCCGCAGAACATGGGATGTTTCTACGCCGTACAAAGGGAGAATGGATGTCAACAATGCCAGAAAATCTGCATATGGATTGGGTGGACAGTGTGAAGGTGCGTTTGTAACATAGAAACTGGATTGCATATCTTGAAGTTACCAAATATTTAAATCATTATATTCTCATTCTCCAGCACGTCTTTGAGTATTTCACTGAGAGGACTCCACGCTCTCATTTCGAGCTTCGTCAAACGTCATTAGTGTGGAACTACAAGTATGCAGGTACATATTTTTTGGTTGAGAATCAGTTGTCTCCACTTAATTCTACTAAAATTCTTTCAGTTATTGACTCGAATATAAGCTTTGATATGCTTTATGGGACAACTCTGGCAGATGTGGAGTTTGGAAGGATTCAAGCAAAAGATTTGTTGCAACATCTGTGGACAGGTCCCATTTCAAATGCTTCTGTAGATGTAGTTCAAGGTGGGCGTTCAGTTGAGGTCCGAGCAGTTGGCGTCACAAAGGTTTGTATTCATATTATCCTAGGAAATCATTTATTCGCCTTGAAGAATTACATGCCTATGCCTTTTAATTGTACAGGGTGCTGCAATCGATCGAATCCTGGGGGAAATAATTCACAACAGTGATGTCAAAGCACCAATCGACTATGTTTTGTGTGTTGGGCATTTCCTACCAAAGGTAACTTCTGACTTTCCTCTAATGGATAAAAAACTAAGGCCCTGGACCTATTGTCTGGTTTAAATCTGATAAATTTTGCATTGAAGTAACTTTTCAATGCCTCAAATACAGTGATGAATCTTTAATAATGAGATATGCATCCATAACGAGTATAGTTTTTTTCTTTTGGTTCAGCATGCCCAACATATCAATGTCTAGGTTTTTATGCAATAATAATGACTGATTTCTTATTCTGTGCCATATTCAACACTGTTGAAAATGTTAAAGCCATTTCTGAATAACCTAGACTTTGTTTTTCCAGTCAGTTTCTATTGTCCGAATTGCTGGATCTTGTAGGCCATTTTAATATCTGTTGGGTAATGGGTTGTTTAAGTTGCATCAACATTTTAAGATGCTTGATTCCAAATACTCCTTAATTTACAGCAAAATGCACTACTTGGCAAGTGTAGATGGGAATTTTTTTTTCCCCCCTTTTCTATTAGGAAGATGTTATGCATTTTTGCATTTTTTGCAACGGCTCAATGGCAAAAGAGATTGCACTGGACTTTGATGATAATAGCACATTTGCTCATAAGTTACTAAGAGTTGCAAGATCTCCGCCTGTCTGATCTTGCTTTTCTTGTCATATATAATCATCAGTCAACCAATTCAAGACTAGAGGAATTTTTTGTACTATTTACAAAGATAGTGCAAATCGTTCCCAGTTTGTGCCATTTAGCATTTCCATCTTGTTTCTACTGTAAAATGTTTGACAATATTTTCCCAATGTATCAGGATGAAGACATATATACGTTTTTCGAACCAAATCTTCCACCAAGTACTGTCACCTCATCAAGAGCTAAAATAAGTAAGCCTACAAATCGCAGTGGTTCCAAGTACCCTGCGCGCAAAGGCAGCTTCCGGCCATTTGTCCACAAAGCTCCTCAGGCCTTTCTGGCCCCTGAGAAGAAAGCAAATAGCAATGGAAATGGACAGTGGTGGTCCATGATGCGTGATAGACTGACAGTGCACGAGGGCTCTTCAGTTCTTGATCTAAAGGGTGATAATTACTTTTCTTGTGCTGTTGGACTAAAACAGTCAAGTGCTAGATATCTCCTTGGATCGTCAGCCGATGTGGTAGGACTGCTGAAGGAGGTGGCAGATAGTTTATCACAGACCTAGCCGATGTTGCAGTTTGCTGCACAAAGATTTTGATGACAATCTCATGTTAACAGTAGTTTTTGGTGATTCGGTACAGGTATTTCAATCTTCTCTCAGGTTTTACAAGCGTGGTTCTGGCGCGAGGGTGGGGGGAGCATACATAATGGATATGGTGTGGTTTCACTTCATTAATTGTAACTCTGCTTGCTTCTCTGGCTTTCAGGAACAGGAATCAAGCTTACAAAAGGGAAGACTTTAACATCCAGAATAAATACTTGAGCCTTTCTTTCATCTTTATGCAGTAACTGAAAAAACTAGAAGACTGCCTTTCGTTTATGGTAGCATTCATGCTTGCTAATGTGGCTGGAGATACATAGAAACATCATCTGGTAACTTAGGACCGAGCACCGGTAGCGCTCGTGCAAAAGTACTGATAGACTCTTAATTAGTCCGTTTGACTGTGGCATGTGTGCGGGGTGGTCCTCCTCTAAACTCTGCTTATATATGGGCAATTCGTTTGGCTATAAATAGCCCGTCATCTATATTAAATGCAAAAGGGAGCTTTTGAACATGATGCAGCTTGTTTAGTCTGGTATTTTTGCATGAGTTTTAGGATGGATCCTAAACTGCAGTTTCACAGAAAATGGACTTAGAAGTACTATTGAAATTTGATCAGACTAGGATTCCTGGAAACAGACTTCTACGAATGCAATGGTTTTGCCCACTTTGATTTCTAAAAGATTTTGCAGCTGATCATTAGAATACTAATTCAAAATAGGGGAAAGAAAAGGGGAAAAATATATATATATATATATATATATACAAAACACCCCGTTTGGTCATATTACAAAACGAATTTCTTAATTTAAAAAACCTGCTAAATATGGTCAAATCACAAATAGGACCGTATGATTTTTTATACACAAAACTTGTATTCTGGGTTTATATCAGGAATAGCTTTTTATTTTTATAACATTTGAGTTTCTAAATATCTCTATCAGTATCCATGTTGTGAAAATTATCATAATTTCCCAAAAAAAAAAAAAAAAAAAATCTATAACCAAACACTTATTTTTCACTAAATTTAAAATTTGAATATTCTTCTAAAATTATATTCACCTTATTTAAAAAAAATACAATTCCCATTTTCCTTTGGGATAACATGGCTCTTCTTCGGCTTCTTTGATTTTGGGGATTTGGGACAATACCTGTTTGATATTTTATTAGAATACTAATAACAAGCATGAATCCCTATAATAAAAGTGATACAGCCAAAAGTTCCATTAATGGAAAGAAGAAAAAGTGACTAATTCTTCTTTGGCCAAATGACACCAGTGGCCACCCAACTATTTGTAATGTTCAGTTTTGATCACTCAATTTTTATATGTGCGCGTTTGACCACTCAACTTTCCAAAACGTGTCTGTGCACCCATTCCGTCAAAAATTGGACGGAATCCATCCAATCCCAAAGCCCACATGAGTCCCACATGAATTTTTCAAGGGTAAAATTGTCCATCCAAACCCAACGCGCTTTTGCTTTCGTTTTCTCCGGACTTCGGTTTTTAACTCTGTGAACCTTAGTTCGACAAAATGACGCCGGACTTCATGTAGAAGAAGATCACCAAAGCCTATGATGCTATAATCACCTCAAGGATCAAAGAAGCATGGAATTTTCAGAAGCATCGGAACAAACATTGCCACCAAAATTTCAGTTGAAATTTCTCACAATCGGTTAAAGAAACAAAGGTAAAATGGGTTGGGAAAAAAATAAATCACCTTTCACCGTATTAGGTCGGCCATAACTCTTGTCATCGGCATCTTCAACTTCAATAGAGGTAAAAAAAAATTTGTCCGGGTGCTTCACAATCGTTCCTGCCAAATTATGAAAGAAACACGAGGAGAAAAAAAAAAATCAGAGAAGAGGAAGAAGAGAAGAAATAAAGAGCAGACTCACATACGTTCAACCATCTCTACCAAAGGTACAATCCCATAAGAATCAAACCATAAAAAAAGCTTGCTGAAAATCCGGCAAAAGCAAAAACAAAATCTTTGCAATCGTGAAAGCAAACAGTGAACAGATGCAGAGAACGAAACATCACTCGCACCCGTGGGCATTTTCCCAATTTCAGCTGTAAGGACAATTTTACCCTTGAAAAACTCAATTTCAACTGAGTTTGGATGGATTCCGTCCAATTTTTGACGGAATGGGTGCACAGACACGTTTTGGAAAGTTGAGTGGCCAAACGCGCACATATAAAAGTTGAGTGACCAAAACTGAACATTGCAAATAGTTTGGTGGCCACTGGTGTCTTTTGCCCTTCTTCTTTAATTTGAGGGAAAGGTAATGTGATTGTTATAGTTGATGCGGAGATTAATCCAAGGGGTTAATTGACATTTCACCAACACCTTTTCTTTAATTTCCAAGTGTTTTGTTTTGTCACATTCCTTATCATATTTGTGTGTGTTCCTTTCGTTCCCAATTCCCTTACTTCACGTCATATCCTCTGAATAGTTAATATAATTGGAGAAAATAAGTAATTATTGAGTTCTAAATTCGAAAGCTTAATTAGGATAAATTGCAAAAATTTCCTAAGGTATGTCCAAATTATAAGCGGATCTTTAAATTTCAAAAATTTATCAATTACATTTTGCATAATGCAAATTTACGGTCTACTTGATACTCCCATATTATATTAAAAGAGTTCACTTAATAATACTGAAAACATTAATATAAAATAGACTAGTCTAATAGAACAAAGGGAATAATATTTCTTAAAACCCCAAAGTAATTCATTTTTTCACAAGTTTTTGAAACTTCAAGGTCTGTTTAATAATTTGAACAGAGTTCAAAATCTAAAAAAATAAATTTTAGACAAACCTCAGAGTGAGTTTTTGTAATTTATCCAAGAGTTCAGGGTTCAAATATCATCGAATTTATTAAAGTAAGTCAATACTCTTTCTGTATTTAAGAATGAAAAAAGGAAAGGGAGGGGGGGAAAGATACACAAAATTTAAAGTTAGATAAAGAAGGTTCTTAAGAAGATTTCCATTGAAGAAGAGACGTGTACTTTTTCCTTTCCCTCTTTTTAGAATAAATTACATTTCCCACATCAAATTTTAACAAAATTATTAAGTGAATCTTCTAATTTTTTTTATTTTTTTTTAAAGAAAGAAATATGATGAATAGTGAATGTCTTCACTACTTTAAATTCAAAACATGATAAAAACCCTTGCTGATAGAAGAGTCACTAGAAAATGCTGACATCATCACAAATTTATTTTTTTATGAATACTTTTATCCCTCAAATTTCCATTATTCACTTTATGTAGTGTAATACTTCTAAGTTTAAAGAAATTTTTTTAAAAAAAAAATATTCAAAACTTTTCTGCATAATTAATTACTAAATTCATGCATGCATGTATTTATTTTTTTTTTTTTTGTCAATTTATAATAAGGACTAATTTAGGTGGTAAATATTTTAAAATTAGAATAAAAACCCATAGTAGAAAGAACATTGAGGTATTCTATCACATTTCGAAATGACAACACTTTATGTCATGAGTGATTCAATTTTTCTAAAAGAAGATTTTCTTCAAATTTTTAGTTCAATAAATTTATATGTCAGATATATATATATATATATTAATAGTTGACTTTTTATACTATGAACTGTATTTTCATTAAAATAATCTCAACTAAAATATTTCTGTATTAATTTTTTCAATTTAAAAGATTTCATCATAAAATTCGTCGCATCGCACCTCGAGGGCGATTGAACCATGATCATAATCAAGCAAATGAAGGGCTGTTCTTTTCGTTTTGATTTTGTTTTTGGTTTTAACAGTAAATTTAATATAATCAATTCTAATACAATTTTTTACTATTTAATTATACATTTTTATATTTTTAATACAGTTTTTTACATTAAAAATTTAATTTTCTAAAATATATTTTCAAAACAATAAAAAAAATATATGGCCGAAGTTTTATTCTACCATATGTGACCCTAGAATCCTAGATGAATGCTGCCTTTCTAGACCTTGGTCCCATTTTAGATTGATACTCTCTGTGTGTGTTGGACTTGCCAGACCTACGGACACAAATCATGCTGATTGATCATGTCGAGATGTGGCGGGTGGACTTTGATATCTGCAAGACAGAGAGAGTTGGTCAAATTCATCGTTGGGGTTGTGTTTTAGGACAAATTTCGAATTAGAAGAGTGAGCAATAGAAAGAGTAGAGAAAGTATATAATGTAACGTGGGAGAGTACTAATGAGAAAAGAACCCTACTCCTACCTTATTTTCATAATCTCCTTTATATATAGTGCTTCATTTGTTTATCTTGTAGACAAATAGAGTATTACTATTTAGCCATTTGTAATCGTCTCTTAGACCGATTGAGATAATATTGCACAAAAGGAATTTTTTCCCTCCCTCTTATCCACCATGAGTTACGGATGTGTATAATAATCTTTTATATCACTAATGATGTATTGTAACGGTAGGGTATATGCAAGTTAAGTAGTTAGTTAAGTATAAATGATAGAAAGGTAAGACCACATTTAACTTAATAATTAACAAAAAACATGTATTCGACACGTTTAATAGTTTAACGGTTTAATTGCGTATCGAATTTAACTTTAAAAGTATCACATGAATATTATGAAAACATATATTGAGTTTGATTGTCAAAATATCGCCATGAAACACGTAAATTATAGGTACAAAGATGGTACAAATTATAGAAGGATTGTAGAAATTAAACAGTACAAAAATTGTTCGTAATTTGAAGTAAATTGTTCGTAACCCTAGGTAGGTGGAGTGAAATTTGCTTCCATATCCACTGAAATAAATTCTGATCTGATCCAGCCAACAAAATTCAAAATGGTTACATGACTTAGAATATGTGTACGTGCATGCAGTGTCTTTATCTGAAAATGTTTAATTTTCATCATTCACATTCAACTTGAAAATACTTGTAAATCATTCTAGACTTAATTTTTTTTTCAATATTTAATCTATTTATTATTTACTCATGAAATAGTTTATATTTTGTCGACATTTAAATATAGACTATTTTTAAAGTTAAGAAACGAAAATAATTTTTTTTAAAAAAAATTGAGAAATTAAAGCAAGATAATAACTAAATTTAGAGTGCTAGTTAGAGGCGGATCTTAGTGTATTGGTACAGAGGCATGACCCCCCACAAATATTTTTATTTTTTTATAAATCAGATAAGTATATTTCAGTATTTATTTTTTTTTATATAAATATTTGACCTCTACAGAAATTCTTTCTTTTTTTTATTTTTTATAAAATTTTTGACCCCTTCAATAATTATATCAAACTCTGCCACTCATACTAATAAATAAGTGATTTAATTTTTTTCTTTCTCCAGTTTAACAGGTTGGAATCATATATATATATATATTCTGTGGAGTTAAGAGTATATTTCCTATTCCTTCTTTCTCATGCAATCGATCGAACTCACGCTGATCATGAATTTGACAACCAATTGGACTTTAAAGCAGATGAGAACAATAGTACTAGGAGAGTGCGACTCAAAGACCATGTTTGATATCATAACTCAAACCAAGGTTTGAATCTTATTTTACATTTTATAATAGTTTATCGTCATTTCCATAAACATTTTTAATAAATTTTTT
Organism: Leptodermis oblonga; assembly: GCA_016801395.1. Taxonomy (NCBI): domain Eukaryota; kingdom Viridiplantae; phylum Streptophyta; class Magnoliopsida; order Gentianales; family Rubiaceae; genus Leptodermis; species Leptodermis oblonga. The sequence goes on along the minus strand of CM028756.1, from coordinate 30,141,823 downwards.
TTTTTTATATATTTCTAATACACATTTTTTACATTTTCAATGGAATCTTGAATCCAGTCAAAGACACAGAAACGAATCTAAAATAATGCGCCAAATTGCCCACGCTTTGGAATCGGGTGCTCCTTCTCTAGCTTTTGAGTTATGACCACTTAAGTTGCATGCTTTAAGACTTACGTTTACGGCATGCACTTCACTTACATTCCAAGGATTGTCAACCCTCTCAGGATACGTATCTTGCTGGGAACTAAAAGTGCACTGGAACTGAATTATTTCTCAATCGTGCATGTCAGATTCATCCATCCAACTCCCCAATTATCTTCTCATTGACCACAATTTTATGACAATTTCTCTAAATTATTCAAATAGAGTTATTTGTAGTTATTAATATAATAGGAAAAAACAATACACAATATTAAAAAAAAAATTTGTTAAGTGGATGAAATAATCAGTGTTCTATCAATTAAGATGTTCAATTTTTTGTTATTAAACATATTAAACAAATAATTTTAATGATTATGTACGGTTATTAAACAGCCAGGGCCAGACCTTTCAGTTGAACTGGAGACTTCAGTCTAAAGTCTAAATTACATTAGACAATTGTGTGTTTTCATATCTCAAAAAATCTTGTATTTTTTATTTTTAGAGAAACCAATAAGGGGACTAATTATTCAACATCCACTTTTACCTCCTATTCCTGTGGAATACAATGTCTTTTACCTAATCTGTTCATAAAAATCACTGTTTTACCGGGATTATCTTGACAAACACCTTTTTAGATATCCAATAAATTTCCAGACTCTTGATCAAAGAGAATAAGAGTAATTTCTTAAATTATCGTTTGGTATTTTGAGTAAGCTTAAGAAGGTAAATGTGAGTTATGTAGGTCCTCAAAATAAACTGTTAAATCACTTTGTTGCTTCTTTAACTTATGTTGTTGTTAGTGGTGGAGGGACATAATATAGTTGGACCACAATAATTTTTTTTGAGGTATGCTAAAATTTTAAAAGTACAATTACTAAATAATAAATGTGTATTAATGAAAATAATATTTTCATTTGTAAATTAATTTATATTAATTTACAAATGATAACAGGAAATTATTAATTTGTACATTAATTATTAATTTGTAAATGATAACAGGAAAACAATTACTTCAGAACACTGGCAACCAAAAATTTATATAACAGATTTTACTCTATAAACAAACACCGCAAACATTTGTATAGTTCTTTTCTTAATGTATAGTCTCAAATTTATTACGTGTATGTTACAAAAACACACGTATTATTTATAATATTTAATGTATTACGTACGTATTAATTATGTACATCTTTTAATATATCGCGTGTAATGATTCTTACATGAGATTCCTCAATAACCAATAACGTCAGAGCACATTTCATAATTTCTTATTAATAGCAAGATGGACACATAATTCTATAATATGAATTAATCTTTAATCAAATACACTATTTCATTATAAATGTAATAAATAAAATCCACTTATCGAATTACTAGTATCCAAATTTTTTGTACAACATATTAGTAAATTAAAACCCACTCGTTTTGAAAAACTTTTCTACAAAAGTAACCTTTTTACCATTTAATTCATATATGTATTATGTATACACATTATATATCTATATATATATATATATTTGCATAATTCAATTTTGTACAAATAATACAAGCAATAATTCAACAACTTTGTCCGATTCTGTTGTACTTGATGAGTAAATGACAATCAATCAATTATAAGTAATACCCTTAAGTTCACTTTCAACATTATTTAAAATTAAATCTGGAAAATTTTATTGTACATAATAAAAAGCTAATAAATTTTATTAATCTAAGTAAGAAATCTATTATTGGACATTAATGGATAATATATCATCCAAAAATGCAAATTATGTGCTATAATTCATGATTAAGACCAAGGGGTGGGTCACAATAATCTCCAATTATTGTGTACAAAATTATTCCATACAACAGTTGTATCCACATTTTTAGTGTAACCGACCTATCAGCATTAAGTTGAACCCCATTACTTTGTCAAGAAATTAACGTTTTTACCTTTTACGTAATACACGTTTTATAGTGTTAATTTATGCAACAAATAGGTGCGTGGAATAGTTTATCTATTATAGACTGTCACTTTCTTCCACCCCTGGTGAGATTAACCTTGAGAAGAATTATAGTTCTGATAGAGCCTCTTTTCATGTATGAAAGAATATTAAACTCAGCTAACTAGGAGATTCAGGTATGGCAAATCATACCCAACTTCATCACTTCAATGCATCAATATAGGACCGCAATATTCTCTTTCTCTCTCTCTCTCTCTCTTCTTTTCTTTTTTTATTTTTATTTTTTTATTTTAAAAATCAAGATTCTAAACTGACCCAATGGCCAATGCCATTATGCCATATATATATATATATATAGAAGGATATCTGCTTCAAAATTCTCTACCCCCATCGCCATTAACGATTTTTAAAATGGAGAATTCTCCTAAATTCTTTTTGCTCCTTCTCCTCTTGCTGGCTCCTTCCTTCGCTTCATGCCTCCAAAGACAGGTTTCTTTTAATTCAAATGCATGAATATTAATCAACCATTTCATTAATTAATTTCTCTTTTGTTGTCACAGGTTTACATTGTGTACTTTGGGGAACACAGTGGGGAGAAAACTGCAGAGGAAATTGAAGAAAACCATCATTCTTATCTCTTATCAGTGAAAGATACTGAGGAAGAGGCCAGATCTTCTCTTATCTATAGTTACAAGCACAGCATCAATGGTTTCGCCGCCGCGCTCACGCCGGAGGAAGCCCAGATTCTATCAGGTACACATATGTGTTTATGTCCTGTTTCGAGTTGTAATTTAAAACAAACGCGTCTGTAAAATGAAATTCATGGTGCTTGCAGAAAGGGATGAAGTGCTACATGTGCTACCTAGCAAGCAGTACAAACTGCATACCACAAGATCATGGGAATTTGTTGGGGTGGAAACTCCGGCAGAGCTTGAAGGAAAGAGTGACAAGGATGACTTGCTCGTGAAAGCCGGATATGGCAGTGACGTCATCGCTGGAATTTTGGATAGCGGTAACTAAATTAATTGATTTTGAGAAAATTAATGGAATAATTCTATTGGTGGATAATGGAAAAAAAAGAAAAAAAAAAAGAAAAAAGTTGTGTACTTTTTCGTTTTCTTTTTCTTTTTTCCCAATGTGATGAGAATCTTGCTTTTTACAGGGGTGTGGCCAGAATCTGAGAGCTTTAGGGACGAAGGGATGGGGCCGATTCCTAAAAGATGGAAAGGAGTGTGTGAATCTGGGGATGGTTTCAATTCTTCCCACTGTAATAGGTCAGTGCATAATTAATTTGCTCTTTGATTATTTCTTTTGTCTTCACGTTTTTTGCTAAAAATAGTATACTCTGATGCTAACATGGGGGGAAATTAATCCCAAAAAGCATTGGGAAAATATCACCCCCAGCCTGACTTATTCTTATGGAGCCCACGTTTCGGGTGGAATAAGTTTTCGGATATCGCGTTTGTGTTAGGAATCATCACTACCCATTGTTATACACAGGTTATGAATTATATATAAGTCGATGGTGACTTATAGCAAAGAGATGATTAAATATTGGACATTAATCATTAAACGCATAATTATTACTTCACTCTTCCCAAAGGAAGGGAAAAATATTAGATGGTTAACAATCACCGCATCATTGCTGATGTGATGGTCACTAATCCATTTAAAATTTGACAAGTGAATAAAATTTAAATGAATCAATATGACACATATATTTTGTAGGGTAATAGTGCATTTATTAAAAATTGTGACTCACCAAATAATTAATGGTTGTTAACTTGCCAATATTTACTCGGATAGAAGAGTGTTCTTTATAAGTAGTTGTAACGTGTACTTTATAAATAGTCATATTTACTATAGTTATTATTTCTGGAATTGAATTTATCTTTTGACTTGATAATTAATCTATTTAATATAATATTTTTGTGTATCATATTGTATGTTACTTGTGAGTGATGATGACAAAATGACAGTTACTTTGGGTAATATACGTTACCAATACACCAATACATGATAAAAAGTACTGAAATTAACAATAATTTGGCTGGAGAAGATGGCCAAGGCCACCCTGGCGTTTCTGATTATTTACGAAAATGTTGAAAAGAAACAAGATTGGGCGTTTCATTTCATGTACGTTTCAAATCTGCATGTTGCCAAGTTGCCCCACAAAAATTGTCTCTGCATGCAGCCAACTTGTCTATACAGTCTCCTCCTCCCCAAGGCACGGCAGCCTCTATGTATCGTAGAGATAATAATTTTGTTGGTCTTCAAAGTTGTCTCGTGTCGTATTTTTATCCTTGTCTTTTCATGTAATCAATTGAACTATTTGGATATTTCATTCTCGTGTAGTCCAACCCTTAAATTTCAACCAAAATCATCCTATTGCTGACAAACTTGGAGTATCCGATTCTTCAAATTTGTTTTTTACAACTTCATTGCGACCTACATTTTTCTCTAAAATTTTAATATTTTGGGGCTTTGTTTATCACGCTTTCCCCTGCATTTGGTTGGTTTTTGGTCGAAATTTGAGCGAAAAATAAAATTTGAATACTAAAATGAAAAAAAAAAAAAAGTTTAGAAAAAAAAGTGTGACATGAGACCAAATTTAAGAACCAACGAAATTATTATATATATATATATATATTTGGTTTCTTGCTCTGTCAGAATTTTCCTTCTTGTGATTCGTGACCCATCAGCAACTTTTTTAAAAAAAATTTATATTTTTAGAAAAGAAAATTACCTGAGCAAATTGCCTTCTTGTGAATCGTGACCCATCAGCAAATTACCTGTAGGGTTTTCAGTCTTTCGTTTGCTGCAAAAGTTTGTTTGCATATATACGTGGATCTACTTTTCATCGATTTATCTGGAAAACGTAACCCAATTATTTGGAACGCCCCACAAGAAACTAATTGAACGTAGAACGTATATGAAATGCTGATTTTTATAGTCCACTTGCGTTGTTTCTGATTTCCAAATTTGTCTTCTTTCTAAGCTACAATAATTTCTTCATAATCCCTTTTCCTTTTCAAGTTTAATTCAAATATATTTAACCTTTTTCCTGTTTCTGGTACATCATTAGCAACACCTTTAGTAAAACTCTCTAGGGAAATATATGTTGGTCTAGCAGAAACTATTAGATGATTTCAATTGATTCTTTTTTCAAAGAGTTGGACAGTTTTCCTAAACAAGCCTTTTACTTTAGTATGTAATATCGACGAAGCTGTTGCGAAGGCCCTATGAACCTAGAAAATGGAGAACTATTTAAAGAAATGACATTAAATCTTTATGTATTGACCCCTAATAAAATTGTTTGGGATTCAGAAGTGAAGAAAATAATTTTTTCTACTAATAGTGGTCAAATTGGCGTATTACCCAATCATGCCCCTATTGCCATAGGTGTAGATATAGGTATTTTAAGAGATGATCTGAACTCTAAAAAATAAAATATACAATTCACTTGCGTGCGAACAATAATAAAGTATACAGTTAACTAGACAAATGATTCAGAGATTAATTATTGCAATCAAGTTTTAATTTGAGTGAGTTGATGTATCCGAAGTACTGATTTTGTTATTTTGAACTTTGCAGGAAAATAATTGGTGCCCGGTTCTACATTAAAGGCTATGAACACAGCTATGGTCCTCTGAACAGAACTTTGGATTCCTACTCTCCCCGGGACCTTGATGGCCATGGAACTCACACAGCATCAACTGTGGCAGGACGCATGGTTCAAAACGCCGCAGCACTTGGCGGATTTGCCCGTGGCACGGCCTCAGGGGGGGCGCCGAATGCACGCCTCGCCATCTACAAAGCTTGCTGGGCGATTCCGAAGAAGGAAAAAGTAGATGGGAACACATGTTTTGCTGAAGATATGCTTGCGGCGATCGATGATGCCATTAATGATGGAATTGACGTGTTGAGCGCTTCGATCGGCGCTCACGAGCCTTATGAATATTTCAATGATTTTATTGCAATTGGGGCACTTCATGCAACCAAGAACAATATTGTGGTATCTTGCAGTGCTGGAAATGATGGTCCTAAGGCCTCTACTTTGTCGAATCCCGCCCCCTGGATTATCACCGTCGGCGCGAGTAGCATGGATCGTAAATTTGTTGCGAATTTGCAGCTCGGCAATGGAGAAAATATCGAGGTAAACAAACACGAAAGCCGTGCAATTGGAATTAATTTTCTGCATTCAGTTAAATATTGGTGTAATCATTCATTTTCAATGTGCTGAAATGAAACCAGGGCCAAACAATAACTGCTTACAAATTGAAAGCAAAGATGTATCCCCTAGTTCGCGCCGGCCAAGTTGCAAATTCTGATGTTGCGAAAAACATGACCGTTGCAGAGTACGTGTACCACAACTTTAAAACATAGAGTTTATTTTTGTTTTACCTTTAATGGCACACGATTATATACATTTAGTGAGATAGAAGATTCAGTTCTTGTACTTTGAATAGTAGTTAATTGGTTACTAAATTAAACTGAAATTTGCAGTCAATGCTTGCCCGGATCGCTTGATTCTGCGAAGGCAAAAGGGAAGATTGTGATGTGCCTCAGAGGATTGGGAACGAGAATTGGCAAGGGAGCAGAAGTTAAGAGAGCTGGAGGCATTGGTTACATATTAGGAAACAGCAAAGCGAATGGCGAGGAATTGGTGGTCGATTCTCATCTTCTTCCAGCCACTGCAGTTGGCTATAAAAACGCACAGAAAATTCTTGCCTACATTGGTTCCACTAAGAATCCAGTAGCGTACATAGCACTCGCTAAAACGGTGTACAAAAATGTCACTGCACCATTTATGGCTGCCTTTTCCAGTAGAGGTCCTAATGTCATTTCGCCTGATATTCTCAAGGTAATTAAAACCCTGTTCGTTATCCCAGCTTTTTATATTTTGAATCTATATTTTTACTATTAAACTATACATTTTCACGTTTCTAATACACTATTTTAAAAGTTCTTTCCCAAAAATATGTTTCTAGAAAACGTCCCTTAAAATGCGCTAAAGTATACTTATCCTGGATCTGATTCATTAATTTAGTAAGTGCATCCATGCATGTTTCATTTGACAACAACGTTAACAATGTTGTTTCTTCAGCCGGATATAACTGCGCCAGGAATTAATGTATTGGCGGCATGGAGCGAGGGATCTTCACCGTCAAAGATATCGACAGATCCGCGAAGGGTGAAATATAATGTACTTTCAGGTACTTCAATGTCTTGCCCTCATATCAGTGGTGCAGCGGTTCTGCTAAAGGCTATACACCCGACTTGGAGCAGTGCAGCCATCAGATCTGCCATCATGACCACAGGTAAAACTAGTTTTGATTTGATTAAATCGATCACTCCATTGGTTTCTTAAATTGTGCTATATCTCGCTTAGATTCTTAACTTTGAAAAGTTTCATTTTTGTTCCTCAACTTAAAAAATTATTCATAAATGGTTTAAAACTCAAAGTCAGGTAACAGCAGAGTTGTTTCCAACTAATGTGTGCCAATCTCACGCTTTAGCTGGAAATAACTATAGAAAAATGAAACTTTTTCAAATTAAGGAATCAAAGGAAGATAATATCGCAAGTTAAGAGACCAATTAATGAGTCATTTAACCTTTTAGTTGTCACTATAATATTCAACTCGTACGCCTTTCTGATGCAAAGACATTTTGAATCTGCAGCTGCATTAACCAACAACAAAGGCCAGCCAATAGCCGATGCATCCGGGAGCGAAGCGGATCCATTCCAGTTCGGCGCGGGTCATTTTAGACCCGCAAAGGCAGTGGATCCAGGCTTAGTTTACGACGCTTCCTACAAAGACTACGCACTTTATGCCTGCAACTTTGAGGATTCTCCCCAGGTCGCTCCTGGATTTCATTGTCCGAAAAATCCACCACCGCCATCCAACCTCAACTACCCGTCGGTTGCGGTTCCAAAACTCCGGGGCACAGTGGTCGTAAAAAGAACAGTAACAAACGTTGGCATTAGTAAGAGTGTCTATTTCTCCACGGCGAAGCCTCCAGCCGGAATCTCGGTTAAGATTTCGCCACCGATCCTGTATTTTAAGCGTTACAGCGAGAAACAGAGCTTCACAATCACATTCAAAGCAGAGAGTGGAACTGGTAAAATTCCAAAAGGGGAGTACTTGTTTGGGCACTACAGTTGGATTGATGCCAGTGGCGCCTACAATGTCCGAAGTCCAATTGCGGTGTCGTTGGCCTAGTTTTCTTTCTCTCAGTCTCAGAAATAGATAATATAGAAGCAGAAATCTGTTTTCTTAGCCACTTTTCGTTAGTAATAGATGCAAGGAACAAAAAGCTGGATTTTACTAGCTTTAAGATTTTAGATTCTCTTGCAAAAGTTAACTAATTACACTACTAGAATAAGGGGCCATTTACGACGTCTATTCTCGTCGTAAAACGTTTTTTACGTCCAGAAATCCTTCCTCATGTATGTCGTTGTTAGAGGCTCCGACGTAAAAATCTTACGACGAGTTTCGCTGGGACGGCGTAAAAGAAATATTTACGACGAGGCTATATCTTGTTGTAAAAAATTGATTTTTCTCGTTGTAAAAACTCCGTTTCTTGTTGCAGATTTTGTTCTTTTAAGAGCCAAATAGGACCATATTTACGGTGTCAGTCCAGTTATAATTTAAATATCATTATCAGCAAATATAATTTAAAAAAAAAAAATTTCATCAATTATTGAAAACAATTTAAAAAGTCAATATCTAACTCATCAAAACAATGTTAAATATTATATATCATCTCCATACAATAATTTTAAATTCTTCCTTAATTTGGACTTCAAGAAATGTCTCGGTGCACCATGTCGAACCACATTAGGACCATCAAAATTCATCCAATAACGGTCACCTACATCAGAGACAACATAAAAGAAAGGAAAAGGCAAACCCGCCAACCAACTGCTTTTGTCCCTAATACAAATATTTAAACTATAATATTCCCAAGATAGATATAGCACTGGATCCATACTTTTCACAATTTTATGAATATTTAACAAATGAGTAATGCTGGGAAGAGGAAGATTAAATATGCAACAAACCACAAATTAGTTTATGACATGTGGCAACAGAATACTATTAAAAATGACCGTAACACAATTACTTGACTAAAGACAACTCAGTCTCTACCTTAAACCATAAAATAGAAAAACCATATGATTTAAATGGCCTGCAAATAGGGGTGATAACAAGCCGAGCTTTGACGTGTTCATTTATTTATCGAGCTTAAAATCTTGTTTGTGTTCGTTTATTTATTAATCGAGCCGAACCAAGCTTGTTCGTGAACATTCGTGTGCATTCTATCTCGCATTAACTAACATAAAATTGTGATGTTTAGTTAATTTAATATACTATATCAAATTACACAAAAATTAAAATTCAATTTAAACTCATACATTGATATTTATGTACATATAAATATATATAAAGATTCAATTATTTGTATTATTTAAAAATTTAATATTGTATGTACTTATTTTATTTATATTATATATAGTTAATATTTTAATCGAGCCTGTTGACGAACATTAACGAGCTTTCAACACCTTGTTCGTGTTCGTGTTCGTTTATTATGACTAAAAATCATGTTCGTGAACATTTTTATATAGTCAAGCTCGAACTTATTCGTGTTCGTTCTCAGCCCTACCTGCAAATACTTCAATCTTTAGCTTTTTGGTCCCTAAATCTTTAAGGCAAATGATATTAAAGCAAGATTGCCAAATTTGAGTAATAAGAAGAATAGGAGCCTTAAGCAGAAAACATAAGGATCAAACTAAAATAAAATTGAGGAAGATCAAACTCAACGAGGCGATATACTTTTGAAAGTACTGCATAATTATTTTCAACTTCCAAACAAGTTCACCAAAGGCCTACAAGAGATTATAAACTTACCATAAATATACATATTTGGTATCATATACAAGATTGAAAAAGAAATTTTGTTTGAAAAGCGTCAAAAAGCTAAGATTGTGCTATTTCCAGATTACAATGAGGAGATCATTCACCTATCTGATAGAGAGAGAAGTGAGCACCATACAAAAATATAGAAGGCATATCAATTTTATATGTCAGCTCATTTAAAATGACTCGTGCATTGCAGCACAAAAGTACCACATTTGAGTGCCACAAGAAAACTAGAAATTCCACACAAAATTGTTAAATTCATCTAGATGAAAACAGATAGTTGCTTATGCGAGAAACTCAAGTTCATACTATACAAAAGGCAATCAAAAGTACCTGTCTGCAATACAGAGCATGCAGACTTTGATAGCTGCGTGAGGCAATTAGATCGACAATAGTGTGTACCTACACATATGAATCATCATCTCAAAAAGTGTAGCAACAAAATTGAAGGTTAGCCAGTTGAAACTACAATTCATAAGCATTACAGAGATAAGATATCTTTAGCCAGTTGTCCTCTTTAGAAGATCTACACTCACTCATTGTTGCATCAGCAGACGTATGAACCTTGATAATACGGCTTAGCAATATCTTGTGGAGGGGAAAATTTTAATTAAAGCAGCAGCAAAGCCATCGTATTGACAGCAAATATGAGAATTATGTATGAATCTAACTTTATACTTCGTGAATGCAGTTAAGTTCATTTTCTTTCTTACCTCTCCAATATTTTTGAAAATTTATTGCAGCCTTTCGTAGTGTAACAAACTCCTTCCTTGTTAGGTGCTTGCGGATTTGTCTTTGGATCCTCCTAGCTGCAAGAGACAGAATTTCAGCTCTTCGATCTGCCCATCTCTAATAAATACCTTGGTTTTCCCAATCTAACAATTAACAAACTCCTTCCTTGTTAGGTGCTTGCGGATTTGTCTTTGGATCCTCCTAGCTGCAAGAGACAGAATTTCAGCTCTTCGATCTGCCCAGCTCTGATAAATACCTTGGTTTTCCCAATCTAACAAATTGGATAAGTTAGATGGTATGTTGGTCTTACCTATTTCAAGTTCAGTAAATCCCAGCTCGAAGCCCTATTTATTTCATGTAAATAGTAAAACTAGCCTTGAAAGTGATCCTAAATGTGATTTGTTTTGTTCTATCCCTGAAGGATTAAACATTTGGTTCTATAAAATGACACATGGTATCTCGGGCTACCCAGATATTCATAATAGAAAACTCTTATATTCCATTTCGAAAGTAATTTGAATCTGGAGGAGGTTAAAAAGTGATGACACCTACCCATCTAGAGCCTCAGGAGCTAACATCCCAAAACGGTCTAGAAACTCATCAAATGTTCTCCAGTATAATGATTAGATAATGAATACAAAAGCAATGATTTACTCATGTCACCAGCATCTTCTAGGCAAATGTCTCATGAGTTGACTTAGGGAACATGCTGCAGAAATTGTAATGTTAGATGAATGTACTAAGGCATTTTGTTCTGTCTTTTCGTAAAAGGTAAATTCACAGAGAGTTTCTTTTATCACTATTTTTCTTCACTGAGAACTATAATTGGTAGCATGAGTTGCAATTATACTGCTGGAAGCAGTCATCTTTCTAGTAAACATGACAAATTGTGCATCTTTTACTTTGCTCCTATGACTTTCTTAGAAATAATAGTAAAGGTGAACTTCCACATACCATGCCTCATCAAGAAGAGCAATTATGCCATCAGGTTTCTGCAGATGAAGGTTGTTAGTTATCTGCCAAATGCTTTTTTTGCCAGGTGAGTGCAAGATGGCATTACCTTCTCAATAAGATCCAGAACATCTTGGTTATCTACAAATTCTACATAGCTCCCGTCAATTTCCTCCTTTGTGTAGTCTTCTTATTCCATCTGGAATACATGTTGCAGGCATGATTCCCATTCATTCGAGTTTACATTACAGTATAGAACATACATTTAAGATAAATTGTATGAATTTTGATTCTTACCTGATTAAAATGTTGCTGCAACTTCTCATTTGTTAGGTTTATACATAGCTGCGCAAAACTAGCATATGAATCACTTAATAAAATGCTGAGACTGAGGTTAAAGATATAATATGAGGACATATTCTAAATTTACTAAGAACCTGTTAATTTTGAAGCTTTCGAAGCCATATATATCAAGAACTCCAATTATGCTTTTTGCATCTGGGTCTTGACCAATGGAACTGTTTATCGTGTCCACAATCCTACAAATATTCATAAAATAATCTTTACTTCATTAGATAATCATTAGTTGCTAAACATATTCTTGGAAACTGCCAGAAGCAAATGTTTCTTATATCTTTGTGATTTGTATTGTATAGGATTGTAATAAACTCACATATACTTTATGAATATAAATGGAGGGGAAAGCTTTAAATTTAACACCACTTGACAGAAAAGCTGCTTTCGGTCATCATACATTCAACTGAAAATAGAGCAGACATACACTACCTGTTTGTTCCAAACAGCATAGTTTACATGTTCCAAACAACATAGTTGACATGTTCTCGATAAACAGTGGTGGGTTTATTAGATGTTTTCTCCTCTGGCAGAAGTTCCCACCCACTTTTGGATGATCTACTAGGACTTCTTCTGCATTTTGGCAATGAAGCAGGTGGAGTTGAGAAAAGCATAACTCTGGAAACAATAGAAATAAATGTATTTTCTATAACACCACATCTACCTAGCCCAAAAATCTTTTATCAAAGTGCAGTGCCAAGGATCAACAAAATTAATAGGCTAAACTATCAAAACATATTACACCAGAGATGCATATTTTCATGTAAAAGAGAACAAAAGGCTGACAAAGTGCATTGGTCAATGCCTAACAACATCCATTGCCCAATGAAGTAGTACTCAAATAATGATAGAGAAAGTTGTGAGTGTGCTTTAAACAGGGTTACAAGCTGTATGCTACCTTGTTGGGAAAAACATGAGTATAAGAATTAATTGTACGAGAATTGATGAGAACTCTGTGTCCAACTTCTGTATTTCAGGATCAAAGTGAGGCATGGGCTGATCTAAACATTCAATGAATATCGCCTGTGCATCAAATATTCAGACAGAAAACTAGCATCTCACAAGGGAAAGATAAATCAGATTAAATAAAAAACACATGACGTAAACCTGAGATTTGCAAGTGTGTCATGGCTATCAACGTTTTAGTAAGATTTCAAAAAAAAATTGAGAAATGTGGGTGTATTTAGGTGCAGCTAAACTATTCAGAAATAATTCTTCAATGCCAAAAGCATAAGTTTCATTCTTTTTTCTCGTTCTATCTCCTTAATTTCTAATGCCTTACCAATGAGAACCTTGTAATCTACAATTACAGAAACTATGAATTGTGGAATTTATCATAATAGAATCATTGTCTTACGTTTCAAAACTCGTCCTTGAGCATCTACAATTACAGCATCAATCATGCTATCTGCTGCTATTGAACAATCACAGTAAAATCAATCAATAAGCATGAAAAACGGTATTTTATGGCAACCAAAACAAAGTCAACAGCAGAATCCTAGAATACTTCAAAGTTTATGCTATACATAGCGTATCATCTGATTGAATAATTAAAGCAAGGAATTGAGATTGTACTCACCTTTTAACGTGATGTGGAACACAAAGAAACTCCCAGGTTTGAGCGTTCAACTTTAGAAGCAAATTGATCGGTTTCATTGTCCTGTCCAAACCAGTCTCAAAAAAACTTAATATCGAAGGTGTTAGCACTGAAAGAGTGACGGAAAGCCGAACCATTACGAACCCAGAGTGGAGATAATTTCCTCGAGACCAATAATGGAATTCGTAACTCCAATGGCTATAAATCCGAATGACTTTGGAACATTATCCTTAATCTCATGAATTAGGGCAACATTCTGAGGTGCCCCATCGTTCGCAATTTCTCTGCCGACATTCTTGCTCTGTTAGGGTTTGTGAGGGGCCTCATCCTTCAAATCCACTTCGATCGACTACCCCAATCCACATAATTTGTCTGCTCATATGAGATCATCAGATTCAGGGTTCAAGTACTTAAAAAAGCATATCAAAATGAGCAATAGTGCAAAGAAAAATATAGCAACTGAATAACAACAAAAAATCCTAACACAAGAAATTTACCTATAGAATTTTCAGAGTGAAGCTCTGTGAAGTCGATGAGACAGAGAGCGGACTCAAACGAACGACGAGCGGAAGCTAATGGACGACAAGCGGAAGCGAATGGACGACGAGCACAGGTGACGGGACGGCGAGTGGAGGGAATTTGGGAAGGGGGAGATGGAGAAGTAAAAGAGCAGTTAGGTCATGGAGAGGTGAATTTCCAGTTAGTTGTTCAGGTTAGCCATAGGGACTAGGGAGTGGAATGAATTAAAAATTAATAATAACATTAATAAATTATAATTAGGATTTTATTTATTAATTTATTTTTACATCCAAATTAATGTCTTTACAAGGAGATTAGGGTTTCTCTATTATTGAAAAGCGAATTTTACGTCCAGATTAAAATTCTCGTGGTCATCCAACACTATTTACGACGAGATTTGCGTGTCGTCGTATACTTTGGTCGTAAAAGATCCCTGTTTATAATAATAATGAACTTTTTTCCTTTTTTCTATTTTGAGTGTTTCAACTTTGAAATATTGCTCTGAACAAGTAAATTTGTGGTTGTAAACAAATTAAACAAGCAAACGAATGAAGGAGACATGGGATTGTAACTCAATGACTCGATGTAATTGGCAAATCATTCAGTCTCTCAATTTCATGAATTTTATAATACTCCCTCCAGTCTATTGAAAGAGTCCCAAGAAAAAAAAAAAAAGACACAGGAAATATGACATCTCAATTCGGCTGTACCGTTTGCACCAGTAGATGGGAACCGATTGAAATTTATTTGTTCAACCGGTTAAGCCTTGTTTTTCAATCCCTTGGGATATTCCAATCTCTCAGACCATAAAACTCGAGGAAATCTGATAAAATTTGAACAATACAGGGAAAATGTGCTTCAAACCATCACAAGTGCTCTACAATTTCCCAAGCGCACAGGAATAGGAATGGGAGGAATGTGCATCTGATTCTTATGATTAAATTTCCTATTGGTACGTATAGGAATTTAATAATTTAAACTATTATATTATTTAAAAGGCAATTTAATATTCCTTTAATAAAAGATTTATCCATTCTCAGATATAAGATGTTCCTGTTCCTGTTCCTATTCCTATTCCCATTGCCGCGCGCCAAACGCACCCTTAAGGGTTAAAACTTCAAGGTAACTAGGTCTTCACTCAAGGGATATCTTCCATTTTACCTCTCTTTAAGGAAATGATTTCCCCACAAGGTGAAGAGTACAATTAAGCTCATAACAATTGGGCACTAAGGCTCTTTTTGAATAATTTGAAATCTTACCCCAAATCCTATAAATAATGAATGTAAAGATGAACAATGGAAGCTTTAAATGTTTCTTGAAATGTAAGATCAAGTGGGGTTGATTAGTCTTCTGTTTTGCAACTTCGACGTATATATTTATAAACGCTCCAAAATTTTCTCCAACATCTCTCAACAGCTAGCTTTTTAACTTGTTTCGCAGGAACCGGTTGAACTGCTTCTTTAAACTAGTTGAACCACTTCAACTTCATGGCCACTCCAATAGTCGAATTAGTTGCCCTTGCAAATGTCAAAACCGGTTGAACCTCTACCTCCGAACCATTGGAACCTTCAAAACTCATTTTCGTCAATCTTCTTCAATTAAACTTGGTGCATTTATTCTTGGAGGTTGAACCTTTTCTTTTCTACCGCCGCGCTGAACATTTTGAAACGCCTATTCTTTCAATTTAAACACAAATTTAGCAAACTATTAGTTTAGCTACTTATTTTTGTAAATATATCATCAAAACAAGCAACATTAGACCATAGGTCTAATAAAACCACATGCTCCATCGTGCGGACCCTGTCAATTGCTATTCATTATGCTTATAGATTAATCATTGGTGTAAAAACTCTAGCTTTAACAAGTGTAGATATATATATATATATATATATATATTTGAGATCAAATACAATGCAATTGATTGAAGATTTTTCTGATTGTCAACATTGGTAAAATATGAAGGAAAAAAAAAGCAATAAAAATTCCTCAACAATGATTGTAACCATTGTTGAGATTCAAAATACCTTTGTTCTTTTTTACTACACAAATTTGATAATTTGAAGCAAAGGGAGGTGATTTTCCAGTAATTTCACTCTGCTACTGCTACACTTTTCTATATATCTAAAAACAAAACTTAGATCTTAAATCAGTACATAAAATGCTTCAATGAACGCATAACTTTCAATTGTAGTGTGATTAAACATCTATCCATTTCATAAATTCAATGATACTCAGAATGGAATAAGATCGTTCGCAAAATTATCTTGTCTAAATATATCGAAATATTTTTAAATTAAATAAGAGATGAGACGAGTTTTATATAACAATATGATATACTAATCTGGACTGTTATCTAGAGATATTTTCTCTTGCATTGATGAAATAATGACCAATGAATTGGTTGCAACCTATCCACTTACAAAATGTTTTTTAACTTCATAGTCTTATATAAATCAATAATGTCATAAAGTTTCAATAATCTTTTTCTTTAAATGTACCTTAATAAGTGAAGAAATATCATTTAGGTTACATAAATACTTCTTTTTACAATTGCAATTATAGCAGTAGTAAGTCAATCTAATGAGAGAATATCATATATATTTGAAAAGTTTAATGTTGTACTTTAACAACTATTGAACAATTGCAACAAAATATGTGATCACTTTCTGACTTTTAATAGCTAGTGCTAGTTCATTATTGAGATAAAAATAAAATTGGAAAAAAAAGTATAATTAAGTCAAATATCTCTTTGAATTCAAACAGTGTCTCAAACCTTAGTTCAATTTCAATGTTGACTAGGCTCGAGTTGAGTTGGAGCCAACTTGATAAATAGTTGCACCTAATCACTATGAATTCATTAACTTATTGCGATAGTCGAGCCAGATAATATAAACTTGCATTATATTATATTGTATAGACTTTTTTATTAACTAAATCAAATTTAAATTTTGACTGGAGCTTGATGTTCAACTCATCTAATTAATAATGAGTTTGAACTTATATAAAGTATTTTAGGTTGATTGAGAATGCCGTCATCACAAAAAGACTCAAATACACTTTTATAGTTGAATACAAAAACTTATATTATCAACCATATGCATAAATTTGCTTTCACAATAATCTCAAGTTTTTCAAAAGTATACGACTGAAAATACCAAATTTGGTGTTCATACCTTCTTCGAGTTCGAGTTTAGGTGAACATTTTTCTCCGCTACAAAAGAATGTATCTTTACTTAAAAAAAAGGTTCAATTTGGTGTGTCCGTTAGGATTTTCAGTTAGTGTTTAAGGGGAAAAAAGGGCTAATTACAAAAAATGGTACTCATACTTTTGTTAAGTTCAAGTTTTGACAGTTGAGAATCAAGACTCTTAGAGCTAACAATGAAGCAATCAAGCTGATCAAGTTGATGAGATGCTAACTGAAGTCTGAGTTGAGCTAACAATGAAACAATCAAGCAGATCAAGTTGAAGTTGTCAGTTTCAAGGCAAAGGCTTAATAAGCCCTTAGTGTTTTACCAAGGATCAGGTAAGCCCCAACGTTATTTTTAGAACAACAAAGCCCTCGACATTACAATAAAAAGGCCAAATTAACCCCTCGTTAGCCCTCCGCCCTAACGTTACTTCTTTTACTTCCACGTAGGCGACCAGCGCTCCGCCGCATAGGTAATGGATTTGTTTGGTTCCTCTATGATCCTCACACTGGCTTGAATAAAAAGGGAAAACTTACACATGCTCTGTTTTATGTTTTTTGCACAGTAGAATTGTGCATTCCAATCTAATTCTTTTGATGTTGGTCATTTGGTTTGTGAATCTATGTCACTTTTTTGGTTAATATAATAATAATTATTATAATTATTATTTTTATTTAAACTTGCTCTTGCTATAGTCTCTACTTTGAAACTTAATGATCTTGATTTATATGGAACAATGACACTTTTGGTACCTAATGTTTGCTCTCATGACACTTTTAGTCCTTTATATTTCAAGAATGACACTTTTGCCCTAACTGTTTGCGACTAGTGATACTTTTGGTCATTTTGCTTGCAATAACAGGTAATTTGGGGCAATTTTGAAAATTTTAAAATTTTTCATGAGAAAAAATGACATTTTGGTACATAACGTTTGCATTCGTGACACTTTTAGTCCTTAAGTTTCAAGATTGGCATTTTTGCCAACAATGTTAGCAATTTGTTACACATTTGTCTCTTTTATCGAAAATAAGAGGTTCAACAAGTAATTTTGGACAATTTTTAAAATTTAAAAAACTTGGATATGAATAAATATCTCAAACACCCTCTTGGGTTTCATTTATATGGATAAGATTTAAATATTTTTGCACTTTTGTACAAAAATATATTTATATATTTGTTCCATTATTCTCTCTTCTCTGCACTCTCTCATTTATTTTATTTTTCATCGTAGCTTGTATATCATTGATCACTGTAATTTCCTTAAAATTGCTGTCATTTTTCAATATTGAAAAAGGAAAACAGAGATGAATCAAAACAATGTCAATACACTTGTCAAGTCTACAAGGGTGTCGACATGAGTGAAAACACGTACAAAATCTTGTTCTAGTGTTGATGCACTTGTTAAGTTGAGAAGCGCCAAAATATGTACAAAATGAAATCAATAATTTGTGTTGTTATATCAACTCCCATATCGAGTTGACATTGCTCCATAAGACACTTCCTTGCTCCAACCATTGCGACTCTTCGTGAAAGATCAAAAATTAGTGTCTGATTAAGTGATAAATCTTATCAACGCGAATTGTAAAGTCACAACTCTTTGAAGGATACCTATTGAACTTCACAAATAGAACTCAATATTATAACCATCAAGAGAAAAACTAATTTTTGGACAATACACAACAAACAATATAATTCTGCACAAAATTCACAGGAACTAATTTCTTGCTCTGCTTTCTCTTGTTTTTTTTTTGGTATTGTTAAAGTTAATGCAAATTTCCAATAATGGACTCATCTAATTCTAAGGGATATTAGTTAAAGATTTTATTACTCACAAAAGGAAACTAATAAAGGTTTAAGGAAAGTGATTACTCGATTTGTAGTTTTCATTTCTTTAGTTTCATAATTTTTTTGTAATAGATTAGTAAGTTCAAGTACTTCCATTGTACTCCCTTGTGTGAGGACTGAGGATAGTACTTGGTAATGTGGATTTATAGTTAAACCTCCCAAAGAGTTAACAAGATTAGTTATGTCAACTCAGATACAATTTGATCAAACTCTCTCTTTTGGCTTCTCTTACTCCTCCTTTGCAAGCTCCCCTTTATTAGTGGATCAAGCAATAATTTCCTAAGATCCTGGTCAATGTGGATTCACAACCTCAGCCCAAATTTTGGCTTTTGATATTTTGATTCCTCCAATAAATTTTGAAAAATGGTAAAATAAACATGATATATCATCAGTATGGTGCTAGCTAAGTGGTGGAGTTGAATTCATTGTTTATATGTTTATATATATATATATATATATATATATATATATAATGTCGAATTAAGAAATGTATTATCAATCTCTTCCGTGCCATTATACAAGAAAAAAGTAAACAAGTGATAATGATGAGATTAAAGTTTTCAAATCTAATGCAATTGTTGATCGATATAAGCATTACATCGATTCGATGGGCAGGATGTGTGCATTGTCATACCAATCCTTTTGAAAAGTATAAAAATAAGAGTAAATTGCTCAAAATTTTATCCCACGATTGATATACAAATGAAATTATTCTAAACCATGATAAGTGTGCAATATTATATTTCATTATCTACATATGTTTATAAGCGTGAAGATAATACTAAATTAAATTGATAATATGATCTAATATCAATGACTTTTAGCTGAACAAGTTAAGACCAAGATAATTTAGGAGAAAAGTTTTTTTTTTTTTTTTTTTTTTTTTTTTTGGCTAAAATGTCATTCATTTATTTTGTAAATACAAACGTCATTAAATTAACTCTTTGCTGCAAAATCATGGCAAAGATTCATTCATGATTTATCCCCCTCCTAACACGTAATTTCCCAAATAGGCATTTGAAGAACACTAAACATCTTCAAATGCAGTATTTTTTTAATTTTTATATAAAGAAAAATAAATTAAAAGCAAATCAAAATTCAACTGCCCACAATTCGAATTGTCCTTTTTGAGTTTTTTATGTGTCTCTTTTGATTTTGTTCATACGCATTTATGATTGGAAGAACTAAATTAAAAGTAAATCAAAATTCAACTGCCCACAAACCACTAGCATCTCCAGAACAACATAGCTGCAAGCCTGGAATCACTATTCTTATTATAAACCGCTATAGTTTGATACAGTTAATTATGACCTAAACATCGACACAAGCGCTCGTTTCATGTAGAAATTTCCACCAACTCTATTCATCACAATGGATCCCTTCTAACCCTCATTCGTTCGATGGATCCCTTCTAACCCTCACTCGTTCGCCGTTGAAGTGTATGTACTTCCAATTACCTTGGTACTTGTTGAGGACTAGCTTCTTTTTCTCTGCTTGACCTAATTCATCGAAAGCTCGTGCGATCTTTGTCAAAGTGTCTTGGTCTGGTTTCACCCTTAACTCTTCCATGTCAGCAAATACCTGAATTTTTGTATCAAATAAGCATATCAATAATGTGTGGGTTGAAAAGGGAATTAGAATCGATCAGGTAAGCAATGAGCAATTGAAAGAAAGGGAAAGGGACAGCAAAATTGCCACCAAAGAATTCACCTCTATAACCTTCTCTGGCATATTGTGATGATCATACAAGGAAATCATCCTAGAAAACAGCTTTTTTGAAGTGGATCGTGTATGTGTACACAAAATCATATTCCAGAGCATTTCGGCTTCATCAGTCCTGCAATCTTTATCAAATGCCAACAGAAGGGAATCATATGTTGCCAATGTTGCACCTTGGCCTTTGCTGAGCATCCACTTGGCTAGCTGAGAAAAAAAAATAAAAATTATTAGACTGCACAAGGAACAAGTGCTCAATCTACCGAAAAAATAGTCTTACTCACTAGTCCAGTTAAATTAGCCCATCCACGCAAACATATAAGAATTTCAACAGTTATACATGACAATTAACAGGATATGCAGGCTCACAATCTTCCTAAAGTGACAAAGGATATCCTATCACAGTTCTGTTTACAATGAGAATGACATGATATCAAGGAAAAATAAGAGAACGTGATTCAACCACATAGTGAATTCTTTTAGAGTCGACAGAAAGGAACATCTTTGGATTTCCAGTGTTTTATTGAGACTCAGAGACCCTAAGTTAGAAACAGACCTAATGGATCTTAAAAAGTCAGCATCTTACATACATACACTTATCGGTGAATAATGAAAAATATCACTTAAATCATGGTAGCTACAAGGAAGCTCTCAGACATCCTATTCAAAATATCACTTAAATCATGGTAGCTACAAGGAAGCTCTCAGACATCCTATTCGAGAAAGACGTGTTCTTTTTAAGATCTACTGCAATCTAACTCTACCATCACAGTTTCAACAGGATTACACAGAGTATACGGCAATGTGATCATTCTGCCCAAAGAAAAAGTTGAAACCACCTAAACCATATTTACCATAGTTGATCACTGTTTCCATTTCATAAGAAAATTACTAATCACATGCCAATCTTTGCAAGCTTTTTTCTCCCTGTGGGATTTATACATATCTATATATATACCCTATACAACACACACAACACACATATACTCACATGCTAAAAGAGATAAATCCTAGAGGTTCACATGGGATTTGACACCATAATTACAAAATGACAGTGGCCACTCACATATATGTTGCAACCGAAGATATGTAAAAACAATTCAAGTTTCATACTTGAATTACACGTGTCCACTGACTCCTTTTCCTCAAAATTCTTAGAGCTTTAGCTGCAGCAATCAATGGAAATTCAGTCTCCCAAGCTATCCATTTATCTAATGCACCATATACAGCTTCTTTTTCACTTGGAAGTCCAGAAATCTGTGCAGTTGAAGGTTTTTGTTAGACAAGAAAGTCTAAAGATAAAGAAAACTAATCCAAAGGAGGAAGGTGGATAATTAATACACCATGGCAGTTTTCATCCTTTAATCGTAAAAAACTAGATCACAGACTCTTCAGGAAGGAGAATAATGATGGTAACAAAGAAAACAAAACATACATTGCGAACAAGATTTAGTGCTTTCTGCCCAGACCCAGCAGATTCTCTTTTCTGCCACAAGTGGTGTTCCTTAGTGCCCTTCTTCTTAATCGCCATCTCAGATTTCCCGCTTAAGAAGATAGAAAGATATAGAACTTCAATTGGTTGTTATAAGAAGGTGTATGATTGAAAATATCAATACATCCATTGATCTCAAGAATGAATCAGCATTCACATCTAACTGAAAGGTTATTAGAAAGAAAAAAATAATTGAATAAACCGTAGCATGATGAAAGTCAACCTAAACAACACAACCAATATTTCAACATCTCCACCTACTTTTCATAAGGTCTAGTCCTTGAAATATCACCACTGAAGCTTGTATCACTAACAGAAGTTATTCTCCTTACCTATTAATGCAAGAGAAGGTTATCAAAACAGGACCCAATATCCTCAGGCAGAATGTATCTAGAATATAAAAAAAAAAGTCATCTGCTCTCACTAATGAGATAAAACCTAAAATATAATGATTAGTTACACCTTTTCACCACAGGTAACAAAACTTGTAACCTTCCACGTGTAAGGAACACCATATTTCAAGTACTTGACCTTTAAGAAAGGATCCAGTTTAAAACTCCAAATCTGGAAAGAGAAAAAGGATGAAAAAAAGAAATGATTCCATGTCATCAAACAGAACAAGTCACAATCAGTAAAAGATGATCGGTGAATTCCCAAAGACTATGCTAACCTGCTTTTCCCCAACTGAGGCAAACTGAAGGGTCTTTATATCAAAATATGAAACCATCATAGTCTAGCTTTTCAAAGGTCAACAATTTTCCTGGATGAAATGCACATTAGAGTAGAACCATCCGGAGAGAACATTCAACCTTCCAGTCTCAATATAATGCTAGCACTGAGAAGTGCTCTGAACAATAAGAAAAAGACTAATATAAGCTAAAGTGCTAAACATTAAGTAAATATTATTTCTGAACCATGATGGTGTTACAGCTTTCCATGTATGTTTCAAGAAAATCAGAGCTGCAAAGGATATTCATGCAATAAGGAGAGTTCAGAATAAAGGGAAAAAAATGTAATCACTCATCTACTTAACAATCAGAGGATAGTTTCATTAGTGACTGAATGCCCATGACAGAAAAAAAAAAAACAGATAAGTCGACGTGACAAAAAATGTGTTGCAAAGTTTTAAGATATTATTCACTGATAACTATACAAACAAATTACTAACTTATAATAAGATTTATTATTTTCCATTATCTTATGACCCACAATATATCTGGTTCACTTTCTTGCTACAACCGCTAGTCCCATTTCTATTGTCTAAAATAAGCAATCAAAATGATTAAAGGAAGAAAGTATGCATCATGATGATTGGGAAAGAATCCCAATGGTTTATGACAAGAATGTTCAGTCTATACATCTTCAAATAATCCTAGCTTAAGCGGGATAGAGACTTAGCCTACGGAAAGTGCTATAAGAAGCAATGCAGGTTTCCCCTAAAGTTCTTTTTAAAACCATGGCATCCTTTAGTGTATATTGAAATGGCATAATCTAACTAAAACATCAACGTGTGTCTATGAATCAAAAGTATTCAGCCATCAAGTTAATACCATCTCCAAAATTAATTCCAGGCACTCAAGCAATATCAAATTAAAGAAGCTACTACAGTAGCACTAAAGCATCATATGGACCCAGCATTCTTTCTTCTTCAGCTTTTACAAGTTCAAAGCTTCAAGAGAACAAAAGAGTTCAACGTTTTGCTAATACTACAACTCGGGTTTCTGATTGTTTCATTTATCATATCGGAATTAAAGGAAGCAAAGCAATGACTACAGAACTCCAAGAGCTAAAGTGACCCATAGTTCAAGTCATAACCCTACTTTGAGCTAATAAATTGTTTAAGGGCCTTGTAGAATTAGACATCTACTTCTAGTAATCTAGTAATGCTTTCCACGGATATATAAACAATAGAATGCTTATCACTTTAGGATCAATGTTTTAGTACTTCTGTGTGTTGGATACCAATAAATAGTTTAGAAGCCTAATTTACAGCACCAATAAGAGCCCAAGAACAATTTTCACTTTCTCACATCTCATGTAATCCACAAGATCTTTTCCCATGTTTTACCTATCCCAATTGCAGAAGCATATGTTATCCAGCTCAATTCAAGAAACATAAATCCAGCATCCCAAACTCGGGCGTTAAACTAATTTACACTACAAAAAGGGGGCTTCAATTTCTTAGAGGACTTTCTACAAACAGTTTATAGGCAATCAACTTAGGTGAAAAGTTCTTAAACCCGTATGATCCTAAACTCCCAAACTGAAGATTTTTGCCAATAATCAACTCAAATACACAAGTCAAGCTTGATGATTAAACACAACCCGAAGCGCCTCTGTTTTCTTCATTTCTTTCTCAATTAACATACGACGTGTGTGGTATAAATTCCACGACTTAGAATACCCTGGTTTACCTCTGTAGAACACTTGTTCTTGCTGGTTGGTTCTTCTGAATCCGTGAAACAGAAGCTCGAGATAGAGATAGACGAAGATGATGATCAACACTGATGAAGGCTGAAGCTGAGGAAATGCAGAACAAAAGTTCTTGATTTTATTTACGGAAATGTTATTTACATATCACTTTTTAAAATTTTTATACGTGAATTTATATTTTTGCCTTTTATAATTTCTAACTTTATAAAAAAATTACTCAACTTTTTTAACTTTAGGAAGAAAATCACCCCGGCCAGGCGATTTTCTCAGATAAAATTGGTGTCCTGTGGCGATTTTCCCTAAAAAAAACGCCACAGGACGGCGTTTTTTTTCAGGTTTTCCCGATCAGTAATCGGAAAATCATTTTTCCGTCGAACGACCACTAAATTTTTGAAAAAACATTTTTTTTAGGGAAAATCGCCTGGCCTGGGCGATTTTATCTGGGAAAATCGCCTGGTCTGGGCGATTTTCCCTGAGTTAAAAAAGTTGGGTAAATTTTTTTTTATGAAGTTAGAAACTATCAAGGGTATATTTATCTTTTTACCATTTTAAATTTTAAAAAATGACCTACAAATAGTAAAAAGTTGCCTGTAAATAACATGTCCTTTTATTTATCCTTAGGCGGGCCATAAAAAAGGGCGGGCCTCTCTAATCTTTATATTTATAACTTTACAACCCAATCTTTTACAAATTCTACTTACACTCCAATTAATTTTATAAGTGTTCAATTATATTCGTGATTATACTCTCTAACTTATTAGTTTAATTTATCCTCAAAAATTATAATTATAATTATAATTTCTCTTACTACTAACTTCACTAATTCCATTTAAATTAAGATTATCAACTAACTATTCATTTGGCAATTACGTACCAGCCTAACTTCAATAACAAAATGATTATGTACTCTATTTTTGTACTGTTTCCTCGCAAAAAAACTTGTAACTGACACGTTGAAGAAAACCTACAACTGCATAAGACAATGAATCATAGCAAAACAGAGAGGAAGGAGAGACTGAATGAGAGAATTTTCTGTATTGATAATTGAGGAATTTAGCGTCAAAATGCTGTGATCATACATATATATATAGCCATCTCTTGGCGTAATGAGCAAGCTACCTATCTGTAGTTTAATTAACTAAGCTACTGAGTTAAAAACACAGCTGTACAATGACTAACCAATCTTAGAATTACACATGTACAATGAATAACCAACTCCCTAACTAAAGTTAATTGTTGACTTTGGGGAAGTCGATAAATGCAAATGGTGATCATCCCTCTTTGTCCACGTGGCATCCACAACTTGCAATCTATGTTTCTTTAGATTAGCTAATGACAGAGCCGTCGTATACCTTTGCAAACACAGTAATTATACTACTTTTAACCTGCAATCAAAAGATTAAATAAATCTAATACAATGGTAGTCAGGGTCGATCCACAGGGACGTATATTCTTAATTTCCTTTTATCTATTAATGCATTAGTAACTATTTTGACTAGTCGTCGCATTTGTGTCCCTTACGAGACCTTTAGTTTGTCACGAACACTTAAGAGAAACATAATTAACAATTAACTTGTATAAATTCTAGAGAAAGTATTCTAGTATTATGTAATCCACCTTCATTACATGCATGCAATCATGAACACTTAAGTTGTCTAATTATCATATACCAGTTAGTTATAGATTACCGCGAGCACCCGCTAGTCATAACCTAATTTATCCTTAACTTCTCGGTAATCCCCACGAATCCCTGCTAGTCAAGATTACTTCTCTAACCAACTAATTAATTAAGCCGCGAGTACACGCTAGTCACCTAATTAATTATTTAGCAGCATTAAGATATAGAGAAACCTAACACTAACAACTCCTATCGTCGTAATTCAATAAATTAGTACTCAATTAATTGTACCTCACGGCCGAAGGTTGTGCCGCTTGAAGGCTCTACCAGATTAAACTAAGGTGATCAGTCTTAATAGAATCTTAGTAATTAGACTCATAAACATAGATTAATTTAAGAACATAGTTAATTAGACTTAGATTAATTCAAGTTTCATACATGCATGGATTACGGTTTCAATACATAACACTAGAACAATATATTTAGCTACTCATAGCTTGATAATCAAAGCAATAACTTGGAATAGAAATCATGAGGAAAATACGAAATACTTTACTGGAATAAAGTGCCTGCACAGTCGGGAACTTAGAACCGATGAACAGAACGCAGCAAAGATTAAGTGTCTTCCAAAGCCAAATCAGTTAACTAATTTGCTACGGAATTCTGAGGGCAACACCGAAGCAAAAACTATATATAATACGTAAAACTGCGTAAAAGAAGAGGTGTCTGAGTATTATCTCAAGTTGCCTATTTATAGGACTTATGCAACTAGTAATTGGAATAAAATCTATCTCTTAATCAAATAAGGACATTAATCAATCAGCACTTCAGATTTGGGAAGGAGATCTTTTGCACTTGGATTTCCGATTTCCGATTTCCTTCTTGGATTCTCTTTCCTTTTCTGTTTCCTTGTTTCACACGGAATCACTTATTTCCGTTTCTTTGTTGACCTCGCAAGATAGCTTTGTTGAATCCCAACTTAACGCCTAGCAGGCGTGACGTCAACCTCCACCTTCTGCTCAGTCATGGTGTCATCTCTACATCTTCACACGTGTCATTTGTGCCACCTATCGTGCATCAATGACTCTGGACATCAGTTCGGCCATGGCCGAGGTCAACCCTCAGGTCGTCCGACAGAGGTCAGCACTCAGATCCTCCGGCCGAGGTCAGCCCTTGAGATCATCCCGGATCCGCTTTGATGCCTTTGTGCTCCTAAAATTCATCTTTTAGAACTTCTCTTCTGCAATTGAGTTGCTCTCTTAAATCTGCACAATTAATACAAACCTTGGGCAAAAAACCCGTGAGAACTTCCAATTAATCTCTAAGTTATTAGGTACAATATCGGCTGATCAAATATCTCCACATTTGAATCATGCTTGCCCTCAAGCATGGCATGAAAAATCAAACTTATCATAGATCCAGAAAAGACTTCATTCACACAAAGGATTACTTTTCACAACTTAGGAACCCAGTCACTTGGCCAAAATAGCAGACTAACTGCTTAGACTCAGCACACAAAATCGGACAAGGGACTGACTCGAAAAAACAGAAATTTTAACAAACTTTAAAAACAGACTCAAACAAAAAACTTTCTACACATGATCCACGTAGAATTCTTGATAAAAACATAACACACGACTCTACTAAAATTAGACACCAGACTAAAAATTAAAACAAAACAAACTCTGCCCCAATCCTTGTTCCAAGCCTTACTCACATCACAGATTCAGTTTTCATCAAAGTATATGCAAGTCATTCCTTCCATACAAATCAATCATTCACTTATCAATTTAGCACAAGTATACGAAAATTCCCATGCAGACACTCTTTGGACAGTGATTCATACAAAACTCACAATTTTCAGAAAAAAAAATGGGACATTTATAAGCACCTAGTTTAGTCAGAATCACAAAAGCTTGAAAACTGACCATCGCCACAGTATGAAAAAGGATAGTGCACAAGTGTTAAAAAACAACCCTCAAAATTATGGACGCAGTGAAGGCTAAGGTTGTCTGAACTAGGAATGTTCCTATGGGTTCTAGGCTACCTGTGAAATGAAAATCCAGTGTGATGTATCAAAACAGAACACTTAAAAAATCTTTGTTGAACTTACCACCCTTTAGCTTGGGCAACTGGGTGCTGTCCTGTTCTTCACTTTTCAGACAACATAAGCAATTTCAACAAGTTTTAGCACATAGCTCAACTTTTAAAACATACTGCCCTATTCTTTTTATCCTTGCATTACGTCCTTGTCTTTTTCTACTAATGGACTGACTTTTCCTTTTGCAAGTCAACATATTTTTGGGTATTCACAAAATAGATTTAGAATAGAGCTTCTTTCTTTTCAAAATATTGTACTTATGCAAAAACGTAGAGCAACCATTTACAAACCCACTTAGAACTGATACCAACTGTCACGGGACGCTCTTTGAGGTTATTAAAAAGCGTATCATTTGGCAAGCAATCCGTTGGAGATTGCTTCCACCAAGTCCTAGCCACCAGACGCAATCAGTACCGTAGTGCCTTTAGAGGACGAAGTGCAACTTGTAGGGACTCGGACGTTCACGATGGCAATTTAAAGTGGGCAAGAGAATGTAGATTAAGAATGTTTTAATCAACTAGCAAATGCTTAACTTACATTAAAATCGGGTAATAGACCCTTTTGTATAATTGTAATTCAGCACCAAAATAGCATATTAGTATCACACTGGGGGGAGAAGGGATTAACACAAGGCCTTGGCTAACTTCAAGATTTTATTTGTAACTCAGAAGAATTGCAGATTATGCTCAACTTGGCTCCTAAATGAAAAATTAGGTGGGCTTTTTGCTCAAGTCAAAAGGGTTAATCTACTAAAGGGTCCTCCATTATCCACAAGTGCACACACCTCTACCATCTTGACAGTCAGGTCGGCAAACAATTAGTTCTCGGGGAAAAATCTCCATGAAAGGCTCAGAGAACTTGTTCATTTTAAGCTTTAAGAAAGAGAACACATGCATAATTAGGCTAAATCAATAGGGCATTCACAATCCACAATCCGATTACCATGCATATCCATAGAGTATTTACTTCATCTATGATGTTTATTTCAAATTCAGCTTCAGAAATTTGGGCAGAATTACACAGAAACTGACACATAGAAAAACCTCCCAACACTTAAATTGTTGCTTGTCCTCAAGGAACCAGTGTGTAGGGAAACTGACCAATGGACTCGAACAGAAATTAAATAGAAAAATTGACTCAAAACATTCGAACCAAAAGAATTTACTAACTAAAACAGACACGCAAAATGACAACTAAAATTCAGAAAGAGCAACGGAGAAAAAACTAAGAAAAAATAGAAAAATAGAAAAGAGGGAAAGAAAACTGACCTTCAGCACTCAAACGTGCTTCCCAAACTTGTCCATAAAGAAGGCAAAACCCGCAGCGACTTCAGCAACCTGTTGTGTGACAGAAACAAAACTGGCTGCCATTTCCTCCCGGAGCAGGGCTTGCTCTTTTCGCAGCTCCTAAAGCTCCTTCTGTACCTTATCAAACCCTGCAGGTCCTGCATGAGTAGATGGTGGCTAGTCCACAATGTGAAAGCATAACGCCCCATCGTGGGCCTTGAAGAGGAGCTCAATTGTAACCAAATAATTAGCAGAAAGAAGAATAGGGGCGGGGCAGGGGCTTATGCAAGTATTAAGGGGGTCATAGAGATTTAACTTGTTAGCAATCAACCCCACAAAATGCCCCAAAGACAGATGTCTTACGGGGTGAGAAGCAATATCACCCAAACAGTACCCAATCCAAAAATCAAGATTCAGCTTAGTCCCATCAAGCATGCATTGAAGATTATACAACTCAGGGCTAGAAACGACATGCTGAGACGAAGTCCTACCACTTAAATTTTTAACAAGCAAGTAATGGTAGAATTGTAAAGCTGGATCAACAATCAAATATGCAGAGGATCGGGTAGAGGAATAGGCAGCTCCGAAAAGGTCAGGTTTGCCCAAGCAGCCTGTCCGTCAAAAGCATGGGACTTAATGGGGCGGCTAAGGTAGTCCCCGGACTCTAAGTCCTCCTCCGAGTGAATACCCAACAACACATTAAATTAATTAATAGAAAAAGAAAACTGAGCATTAAACAACCGAAAACTGAGAAACTCTTGAGTACAGGTTAAGCCCTTAGTCTTAGCCTTCGTGGCCGTGGTATAGAATTCCTGTAGCATTTCCTCAAAACAAAGGGTTTCAGGAATGTCTAAAAATCAGGCCCAACCAATTGTCTCAAAATAATTGGAGACCTGCTGTCTAATAAGCAATTGTTCTAAAATAGAAGTATCCAAATGATAAAAAAGAAGAAAAGTTCTGGAACAAATTGTTTGTACCTTTCATTGTGGTCTTCAGTGGAGAATTGCAGGTTCCTCCGTACCTGAGCCCTGGTGGCAGTGTAGGCACGAACCAGTGGGGGAGGACTGTTCGACTCTAGTTCCTCCTCGATACGGGGAATGGCAGTAGAAGTACTCTCCTCAGCTACGGTGTAGGCTGCTGCGCTAGCTGAATGAGAAGGCGTAGAAGTATGTGCCTCCTTTTCTTGGGACATCATTGCCTCTGGTGTTAAGGTAGGGGCAGTAGAAGTACTCACCTTATGGTCGTCGCCGTCTTGGGCAGAGGCCGTAGAAGTACGAGCCTCTGTTGCAGGGGGAGTGTAGGCCGGAGCAGTGGTGGCCGGCATGGAAGTAAGGGCGACGGTAGAAGTATGTGCCGCAATGTCATTGGAGAGGGTGTCAGGTTAGCCAAGGTCCACCCCCGTAAATGTGGATGGCCTGGCCGTGCTGCAGCGAGCCTTTTTCTGAGCAGGACCCCTCTAGTCGAAGTGAGTCTCAGTTCACCATTGGTGTCGAGCACGACGGTGTCTAGAACAGCGGCCTTCATCGCACGGTGAAGGTTGGCAGAGGCTACATGGGAGGCCTGGCAGTTGGAGTCGTAAACCGTCGGCTTCGCCGGAATAGCTATTTCGGCGGCCGGGGTAGCAAATTTCATCATTGGCTGTCGTTGGGAACCGTCGGCCTTCTTCCCAATGGTGGATGCTACCGCCAATTCGGTGTCCTGGCATGTGGGGTTGCCTTAGTATGCTTGAATGTGGCAAACTTGCAGCGGGTCCCCGATTGGTTGATAGTGGTGTTGTTGGTGGCCATGGCTTGATCAGAGAAGACGAAGGGTTGGCTGGAGGGAGCAGGAGAGAGCACAGTGGAAATCTAAGGAGGCGGCTTCTTAGGAGGGTGAAAACAAAGTGATTGCAGGGTGAATTTGGGATGAGGGAAAGCTAGGGAATTAAACTAGTGGGACAAGGGAAAAAGTGAAAAGGGAAAATGTGGGACACAGGGGCGGGTAATGGGGTGAGAGGGAAGGGCTGGCCGCAGACGGGCTCTAGGGGACGTGCTCCGACAACGTCTACATGCATCTCCAGTGGA
Organism: Leptodermis oblonga; assembly: GCA_016801395.1. NCBI lineage: Eukaryota > Viridiplantae > Streptophyta > Magnoliopsida > Gentianales > Rubiaceae > Leptodermis > Leptodermis oblonga. The sequence goes on along the minus strand of CM028756.1, from coordinate 30,109,915 downwards.
CGGGCTCGGACAACGTTTACATTCATCTCCAGTGGACGATGTCTCGGACGGGCTTCAGTGACTACTAAGAGATGCAACTCTATGACGTACTGGAGCTGTAATAATTTTAATTTGGCCCTGCAAACATAAAATTGGGTAGTGCCCGAACTTAAATGCTATAAATGAAAATTCAAGATAAAATTATAAATAAAATAAAATGGAAAAAAAATATAAAAAAAATAAATAAATAAAAATACTAAGTTATTTCCTAGTAGCGCTTTTCTTTAACGTCTTGGCTAGACGGTGTGAAATCCTTCAGTGGTGTGGACAAGGAAATAGGTGAAGCACATCCACCTCCTGCACTTGGGTAGAATTGTAGAATTGCTTCAACCTATGCCCATTAACCTTGAACTGATTCTCGGACTTAGGATCACGTACTTCCACTGCTCCGCTGGGCCAAACGGCCACGACCTCCAAAGCTCTATCCCATTTACTTGATAATTTGCCTCCTCCAAACAGTCTCAACTGGATTTGTATAATAGCAGTAATTGGCTCACTCGAAACTCGTTTTGGCGAATGAGCTTATCATGTCTTAGCTTTGTCCTATCTTTGTACCAATTGGCTACATTATAGGCTTCTAATCGCAACTCCTCAAGTTCTTAAAGTTGATATTGCCTGTCTTCCCTAACAGGTTCGACATCAATGTTCATCTTTTGTACTGCCCAATAAGACTTATGTTCCAGCTCAACAGGCAGGTGGAACATTTTTCCAAACTAACCGATATGGAGACATCCCCATGGGAGTTTTGAAAACTGTTCGATAAGCCCAAAGAGCATATTCCAACTTAGTATTCCAATCCTTCCTTGATGTTTTCACTGTTCTCTCTAGGATTCTCTTTATCTCTCTGTTGGAGACTTCTTGACCATTCGACTGGGAGTGATAAGGTGTAGAAAGTCGGTGCTGTAAATGATATTTGCTCATGAGTGCGGCAATGGTCCGATTGTAAATGTGGGTACCTTGACACTTATAATAGCCTTAGGGACACCAAACTAAGAAAAATATGTGTCTTAAGAAACATCTTAACTGCTTGAGCATCATTGTTAGAAGTGGCTTTGGCTTCCACCCATTTGGACACATAGTCCATAGCTAATAAAATATATGCTCGACCATTGGACATCGGAAAAGGCCCCATGAAATCCATGCCCCAAACATCAAATATTTCACACACCTTGATTGGCAATTGCGACATCTCGTCTCGAACTCCGATCTTCCCAAACCACTGATATCGTTCACATTTTTGTGTGAAGATATAGGCATATTTATTAAAGCTAGGCCAGAAAAAACAGGCATCCAAAATTTTTTGAGCTGTCTTCTTGCTCCTAAAGTGGCCTCCACAGGTCGCTGAATGACAGTGACGAAGTATACTCCCTTGCTCCCATTCTGGAACACATCTCCTTATGATATGATCAGCTCCACACTTCCACAAGGTTGGATCATTCCATATGTATTGCTTGCTTTGCTAGACTAGTTGTATCTTCTGCCTTTGAGTGAATTCTGGAGGCAGCAGTGACATAGATAGGTAATTTACCAGATGTGAATACCATGGATCGAGATTCTGATCATGTGAGGCTTGAACTGCCATCTTCTCACCTCTAATTATGGAACTGAGGGAATATAATTACTCCTCTGGAAATTCTTTCTTGATCGGCCATTCATCTTCAGGCAACTCCAACCTGCTCAAGTGGTTGGTCACCTGGTTGTTCACCCCTTTTTTTATCTCTGAGTTCCCAATCAAACTCTTGCAGAAGCAGAATCCATCTGATTAATTGCGGCTTGTACTCCTTCTTGTTCAATAGGTGCTTTAAGGCAGTATGATCTGTGTAGACAATTACCTTAGAACCAAGTAAATATTGTCTGAATTTGTTGAATCTGAGCACAACGGCCAGAAGTTCCTTCTCTGTAGTAGTGTAATTACACTGAACAGGGTTCAAAGTTTTCGATGCATAGTACACTGCGTGTGTCTCTTTTCCGATCTTCTGACCTAGAACCACTCCTATTGCATAATCACTCGCATCACACATCAGGTCGAAGGGCTTTTCCCAATCAGGTGGTTGAATGATAGGTACTGAGATCAGGCTCTCCTTTAGACTGTTGAAAGAAGCCATGCCCTCGGTCGACATGGTAAACGGGACATCGCTTTTTAACAGATTAGTCGATGGCTGAGCTAGCTTGGCGAAGTCCTTGATGAACCTTCTATAAAATCCAACATGGCCTAGAAAACCACGAATTTCCTTCGCATTTGTGGGGTATGGCAACTTTGCAATCAACTCTACCTTAGATTTATCAACCTCAAGTCCTTCCCGATTGACTTTATGACCCAGTACTATGCCTTCTCTCACCATAAAGTGGCATTTTTTATAGTTGAGAACTAAGTTCTTTTCAACACATCGAGCTAGTACAGTGCCCAAGTTCTCTAGACATTCATCAAAGGAGTCACCATATACCGTGAAATAGTCCATAAAAATCTCAATGCACCTCTCAATCATGTCTAAAAAAATACTCATCATGCACCTTTGAAATGTTTCGGGTGCATTGCACAACCCGAAAGGCATTTTTTGTAAGCATATGTTCCGAATGGGCAAGTGAATGTTGTTTTTTCCTGGTCATCCTTGTTAACCCATATCTGAAAGTATCCACTGTATCCATCCTTAAAATAGAAAAACATTTTTTCAGCTAATCTCTCTAACATCTCGTTAATAAAAGGTAGAGGAAAGTGATCCTTCCTTGTTGCTACATTCAATTTCCTGAAATCAATGCATATCCTCCACCCAGTAAGTTGCCTCATAGGAACCAATTCATTTTTCTTGTTGGTAACAACTTCAAATCCTCATTTCTTGGGAACTACATGAACTGGGCTCTCCCACTTACTGTCTGAATAAGGATAGATAGTTCCCATGGCCAACAACTTCAGAATTTCTTTTAGCACAAATTCCCTCATGTTCGGGCTCAGTTTCCTCTGAGGATCACGAACTGGCTTAGCATCTGGTTCCAGAAAAATGTAGTGTTGGCAGACATCGGGACTAATTCCAATGACATCAGCTAAGGTCCACCCAATGGCCTTAATGTTCTCTCTGAGCACTCTTAGCAATCTCTCCTCTTGAGCTGATGATAGTCCTTTGTTGACAATAACTGGCAAAGCCTCATCCTCTCCCAAGTAAGCATACTGCAGATTGTCAAGGAGAGGTTTCAACTCCAGCTTTGGTGCCTTGATCAGGGATGGCATTGGTCGATCGGTACTCACTGGCTTGGGGTAGCTGCTAGTTGCCGAGGTGCTGACCTCGGCTGCATATAGGGTTTTTATTGCTTGACAGACTTCTTCAACACTTAATTTTGCTATGTCGAGCTCTGTCAAACTCTGAGTAAGTACAACCTCCAGCTTGTCCTGCACGAAAGAGGTCTCAAGAAATTCTTGTACGAGGGGGTCAATCAGATCAATTCCATATACATTCTCAACATCAGTAGGTTATCTCATAACAGAATCAATATTGAAATTAAAATTCTCCCCACAATAATCCAAACAAATAGACCCATTAAACACATCAATCACATCTTTAGATGTCTTTAAAAATGGATGACCTAATAAAATTCCAGCAGATTCTCTAGCAGGATCAGTATTCATTCTAATCACATAAAAATCAGTAGGATAAACAAAAGAGTTAACCTGCACTAATACATTCTCAAGTCCCCCTCGGGCTAGTTCTACACCAGATAGTGTCATGTAAACAGATAATGGCATCACATTTATAAAAGCGCCTAAATCACACTAGCATGCTCAATTTTCTGATTTCCAATGATATAAGGTAAGAAAAACATACTTGAATCCTTGCACTTTGGTGGTAGCTTCTTCTGAATCATTGTCGATACCGTCTCTCCAAGAATTACCTTGCTAACTCCTCTCAGCTTACCTGCCATGAATTCCTTCAACAACTTCCCAATGAGGGGAATTCTGATGGGCTTCAAAAATGGTATGTTGACATCTATCTTCTCGAATACGGCAAGATAGTCAATTGGTTCCTCCTTCATCTTCTTGGCCCTTGGTTTCAGGTTGTTTGGAAAAGGTGGAATAGGTTTAAAAGGATCTCCCCTTTTTGTGAGAGGGGCAGAACTCTTCTCTGTAACTGGGCTAGGTTCAGCTTGCTCAGTCTCAGGATCCTTCTCTTCAATGACTTCTGGCTGTTCAACAGTTTCTTTTTTTTTTTTTTTTTTTCTTTGAGGGGAACATTTTCTTCTTCAGTGGCAACCTTCCGCTTGGGCAAGTTGCCCCTTGTTGGTATTACTTTTTCAGTTGCTGGTTCCAGAATCTTGTCACTTCTGAGGATCACGACATCAATAGCATTAATAGTCTCCTTGGTGGGTACCTGGACTTGCGAGGGTAGTTTACCTTGATTTCCCTTGATCTCTTGCATGGATGCTAACAGCTGGGAAAGGACCTAAGTGATCCCGTCCATGGTGGTGCGGGTCTTTTTTTATTGCTCCAGTAATCCTCTCTGAACAGCGAACAATTCTCCAATTGCATCTTCCACAGTTCTTCCACCTTTTGCTTGTTGAATCGGTCCCTGGTTCTGGTATTAGCGCTGCTGCGGTGGCCTATACGGATTACCCTGAGTTCGGTAACCTCCGACCTGGGACGTCGGCTGGTTGCTTATGCCCCGAATCACTAATTGCTTCCATGTTTCGGACTTAAACGGGACTTGTACTCCTTTCTCGGGATTCTTCCATCCGAATGCAGGATTATCCTTCCATCTTGGATTATAAGTGTTGGAGTAAGGGTCTCGGCACTGATTACTTCGATTTCAATTATTGTTGAAATTGCTCCATCCAACAGCGTTTGCTTCAGCAATGGCCTCCTCTAGTGCAAGATTGCACTGGTTGGTTGTATGGCCTCTATGTCCACAACATGCACAAATTACCTCTTCTTTGCTAGAACCAGGTGACATAGCTAATTTAGCAACTACCGCAGTTAACCTGTCCATATTAGTAGCTAGCTGTTTTATCGTTTCCTGACTGACGTTGCCTGCGAATTTAACTTCAACCTGTCGCTTGGCCAGGCAAATGGGATCTCCAAATTTTGCTCTGGACTCAATCATGTCTTCAATTACCTTTGTAGCCGACGTCATTGTATTATTCTGAAAAGCTCCCCCGCTTGCCGAATCCATCAGGTTCCTTTCTTTTCTGGTCATTCCCTGGTAGAAGTACTGGATCAATTGGGCAGACGAGTATTTGTGATTAGGACAACTTTCTACTAATTCATGAAATCGCAACCAGTAACTGCTCAATGACTCATTAATATCTTGCTGGATGCTACTTATCTCCTTTATAACCCCATTCGTCTTTGTAGATGGAAAGTATGTTTTCAAAAATAACTCCTTTATCTGTCCCCATTCAGTAATCGAATTTGGAGGCAAGGATGCGAATCATCTGTATGCTTGTCCTGTAAGCACGTTCGGGAAAGCCACCAACTTGAGTTGCTCTAGTGTAGCTCCAGTCGAAATCCTTCCCACATTAGAGTTGCAAATGTATTCTTCCAAAAAATGGTGTGGGGGTCTTCTCCTCTATTCCCATGAAATTTGGACATAGAATTCAGCCATCCAAGTTTCAGGGGAAATCCATTAGCCAAGTTAGGCTTCACAATTACCGACAGCTTATCGGTAGTCTCATGACTACATAGCTTCTTCAACGTCGGCTCAGCAGGTACTGCCTGCCTCTTTTCTTCTCTTTCTTCTCTGTCCGCCATTCTGTTCATAGCTGAATCAAGAATGGTCGACCTAGTACGGGAGGAATCGTCCGTTTGTTCACGCGGTCCCTTGGCGGATTTCACCTCGGTAGAGTTCAGCTCAACTTGCTCTGCCAACTTGCATTCCCGTGCTTCCTTAGCAAGTCGCCGAGCAACCTTCTCGATCTCAGTATCACTCAGTAAAATTGGATGGCTGCTCATACAGTGTACATAAACACACCAGTGCACATTAATAAGAAAAAGATATTAAAAATTGGACACCGTCCCCGGCAACAGAGCCATTTTGACAGAGCTGTCGTATACCTCTACAAACACAGTATTTATACTACTTTTAACCTGCAATCAAAGGATTAAATAAATCTAATACAATGATAGTCAGGGTCGATCCACAGGGACGGATATTCATAATTTCCTTTCATCTATTAATGCGTTAGTAACTATTTTGACGAGTCGTCACCTTTGTGTCCCTTACGAGACCTTTAGTTTGTCACGAACACTTAAGAACTTAAAGAGAAACATAATTAACAATTAACTTGTATAAATTCTAGAGCAAGTATTCTAGTATTATGTAATCCACCTTCATCACATGCATGCAATCATGAATACTTCAATTGTCTAATTATCCTATACCTGTTAGTTATAGATTACCGCGAGCACCCGCTAGTTATAACCCAATTTCTTCTTAACTTCTTGGTAATCCCCGTGAGTCCCCGCTAGTCAAGATTACTTCTCTAACCAAATAATTAATTAAGCCGCGAGTACCCACTAGTCACCTAATTAATTATTTTGCAGCATTAAGATATAGAGACACCTAACACTAACAACTCCTATCATCGTAATTCAAGGAATTATTACTCAATTAAGTAGTATGCATGGATTACGGTTTCAATACATAACACTAGAACAATATATTTAGCTACTCATAGCTTGATAATTAAAGCAATAACTTGGAATAGAAATCATGAGGAAAATATGAAATACTTTACTGGAATAAAGTGCATGCGCAGTCAGGAACTTCAAACCGACGAACAGAACGCAGGAAAGATTAAGTGTCTTCAAAAGTCAAATCAATTAACTACTATGCTACGAAATTCTGGGGGCAACACCGAAGCAAAAACTAAATATAATGTCTAAAACTGCGTAAAAGAAGAGGTGTTCAAGTATTATCTCAAGTTGCCTATTTATAGGACTTATGCAACTAGTGATTAGAATAAAATCTATCTCCTAATCAAATAAGGAGATTAATCAATCAGCACTTCAGATTTGGGAAGGAGATATTTTGCACTTGGATTTTTGATTTCCTTCTTTCCTTCTTGGATTCTCCTTCATTTTCTGCTTCCTTGTTTCACACGGAATTACTTATTTTCATTTCTTCCTTGACCTCGCAATACAGCTTTCTTGAATCCCAACTTAACGCTGAGCTGGCTTGACATCAACCTTCACCTTCTTCTCATTCATGGTGTCATCTCTACATCTTCACACATGTCATTTATGCCACCTATCGCGCACCAATGACTCTGGACATCAGGTCAGCCATGGCCGAGGTCAACCCTCATGTCGTCCGGCCGAGGTCAGCCCTCAGATCGTCCGACTGAGGTCAGCCCTTCAGATCATCCTGGATCTGCTTGGATGCATTTGTGCTCCTAAAATCCATCTTTTAGAACTTCTCTATTGCAATTGAGCTACTCTCTTAAATATGCACAAATAATACAAACCTTGGGCAAAAAACCGGTGAGAACTGCCAATTAATCTCTAAATTGTTAGGTACAATATTGGTGAATTAGCTAGAAAAGCTTTCCACGTGCTTGAATCAAAGATAGCTTGAAGTAAATGCTGAACTTGGTTCTTTGAATTGTCGTGATGCACTTGCTGCGTATCGCAGCTGAATGCTGTAACCACTGTAGCTTGCTTTACCTCTTTTCTGTCTTATTTTTTAGACCCCCCTCAAGCTGGATGGGGGAAGACACCAATGCAAGCTTGGAACAAAGAAATGAGAACAAAGGAAAAGACAAACTCTTAGTGAACATATCAGCAAGCTTGAGCCTGGATGGAACATACAGAGGAGCAATAATGCCAGCGTTATACTGATTTCTCACTATGTGGCAATCGATCTCCAAGTGTTTGGTTCTTTCATGAAAAACAGGATTGGCAGTGATATAAAGAGCAGCTTGATTGTCACAGTGAAAAGGAATGGGGAGTTCAATGGGAACTTGCAGAGACTTGAACACATAGGTAAGCCATTGGAGTTCACAAACAGTGGTGGCCATACTTCTGTATTCTACTTTTGCAGATGATTTAGATAGTGTTGCTTGCTTCTTAGTCTTCCAAGAGATTAGGGAATTCCGAAGAAAGATACAGAAACCAGTAGTGGATCTCTGAGTCCTTTTGCAGGAGGCCCAATCAGCATCACAAAAAGCCTTTAAGGAGGTTGAAGGCTAAGAAGGATAAAATAAGCCTTGACTTGGACAACCACAAGATATTTGAGGATATGGACAGCTGCCAGCCAATGATTGTGATGAGCGGCGTTAACATACTGACTGAACTGTTGAGTAAAATGAGCTAGATCAGGCTGAGTAAATCCTAAATACAGAAGTCTTCCAATCCATCTTTTGTATTTGCCAGGTTCTGAGAAAAGAGGAGATGATTCATCATCCAGTAAAAGGCCTGGTATCATGGGAGTAGAAACAGCTTTAGCTTCCGGTAAACCAACATTCTGCAAAATATCCGTAGCATATTTCCTTTGGCTAAGGAAAAGCCCAGCAGGAGATCTAGCTAGCTCAATACCAAGAAAGTACTTGGCATATCCCAGATCCTTAATGGTGAACTTCTAATGCAGAAATCATTTGACAGCAAGAATTCATTTTTCTGAGGATCCTGAAATTAGAAGATCATCTACATAGACAAGCAACATCAAAAACATGGTAGGTGTGGATAGAGTGAACAAGCAGTCATCATGCTTACACTGTTTGAAACCATAGCCGAGCATGTTATCAATTAATTATGTGTTCCACTACCCAGAAGCCTGTTTTATACAATAAAGGGACATTTGTAACTTACAGACTTGGCCAGCTAAAGCCTGAGTGTAGCCTGAAGGAAGTACCATGTAAAATTCTTCATCCAAATGGCCATGCAGGAAGCCATTATTGCCATCAAGCTGATGTAGAAGCCGCTAATGTAGAAGCCACTGTTGTGCAGAAGCCAAAGCTAGGAACAACTTAACAGTGACGATTTTGACTACAGGTGAGAAGATCTCAAAATAATCTTCACCCTCAACTTGTGTGTAGCCTTTTGCAACCAATCTGGCTTTAAAACAATCCACAGAGCCATCAGGTTTATGTTTGACCTTATACACCCATCTGCACCCTACAGCCTTCTTGCCTTGAGGAAGGTTGGTAATTATCCAAGTTTTGTTGTCCTTGAAGGCTTTCAATACTTGATTCATTACTTCTTCTCACTGAGGTTGTCCCTTTGCTTGATTATAAGAATGAGGCTCAAAGCAAGTAGAGATGTTAGCCAGAAAACACATATAAGCATGAGACATATCAGTGGGTATAGAGATAAAAATCTAGTTGCATTTTGGCTGAACAAAGTCTTGCAACCACTAGGGAGGCTGTTTGGTTCTGGTGCTTTTTCTGACAGGTAAACTCTTTGTGGACCTGAGTGGAATTGTTAAAGGACTACTTGAGTGTGGAAAAGAGGATGCAAAACTAGGACTAGAATATGAATAAGAGTGATGAGACTCAGGAATAGGAGAAAGTTGAGGTTCCAAGAGTGAGATGGATCTCTGGAGGAAAGGGGAATTCGAACTTGGTTCAGAAACTAAATAAGATCTATGAAACAAAGTCTGAGGGAGATGTAGTGTGAGCAGGGAATTCTGGTAGAGAATGCAAATGCTGCATGTTAGGTAATGGGATTTAGTGTGAGGAAGGATGGTAAGGGTGTGAATGATTCTTTTCAGCATAAGGGAATAGGCTCTCATGAAACACTACATCCCTAGAAACAAAGACTCTGTGATGGATTAGACTATACAGCTTGTAGCCTTTCTGATTTGGGGGGTAACCTATGAAAATGGACGTATCTACTCTAGACTCAAACTTATCTTTGTGAGGGAGTGTATTGGAAGCATAGCATAGGCAGCCAAAGGTCCTGAGATGTTTTATATCAGGAACTGATATGTGCAATATTTCAAAAGAGAACTTCCAATCAAGAATCACAGAAGGCAATCTATTAATCAAATATGTTGCAGTAAGAAAAGAATCTGTCCAGAAAGGTTTTGGTAAATTTGACTAAAACATCAAATCTCTAGCAATTTGTAATAAGTGCTTATGTTTTCTTTCAACAACTCCATTCTATTGAGGAGTGCAAACACAACTTTTTTGGTGGATAATACCAAATTGGAAGAAAAGTGATTGGCAATTCTGATTTGTGAATTCAGTTCCATTATCAGTTATGGTAATTTTAACAGATGCATTAAACTGATTTTTAACTAACAAGATGAACTGCTCAATGACTTTATGAACTACAGATTTGCTTGAAATGAAAAATGTCCAAGTCACTTTATTGAAATCATCAACAATTGTAATTAAGGAATGACAACCATTCAATGAAGGCTTTGAATAGGGCCCCCAAACATCCATATGCAGTAATTGAAAACAATCTAAGTACTCTTAACATGTTCAGGAAATGAGCATCTTTTTTGTTTGGCTAATGGACAGATGTTACAACGTGCAATCTGACCAGCCTTCACTGAACATCCTATACTTAATTTGTTTATTACATCAGTAGATGAATGACCTAGCCTATAATGCCAAAGAAATGCTTTTTGTTTATTTGATCCTCAACTCTGACAGAAAAAACCAAAGTATGCTGAATGTGTGTGGTAATTGCTAATTGACCAAATGAGTGCTGATTTAAAATATATAGACCTTTGACTACTTTGCCAACTCCAAGAATTTGACTAGTGTGAAGGTCTTGCACCACACAATGTTCAGGATAAAAGGTAAAATAAACTGAGGCTGCCTTTGCACATTTTTTGACTGATAAGAGATTAAAACGATATGATGGAATATGCAAGTAGTCATGCAGCCTTAAATTCTTACTTAGAGCAATAACACCAATGTGAGTGACCTTCTTAGAGGATCCATCAGACAGATATACAGGAGGAAAATTAGAAATTGGTTTATGAGTGGTAAAACTGGAAAGTCTCATGCATATATGGTTGGTGGCACCAGTATCTACTATCCATGTGTCATCATTAGTATAATCATAAAAGTTCAAAGGAGTGGAAGAAATCATACCTGCAAACTCCTCAATGCATGCAAAGTTAACGGAATCTGAGTTGCCGCTACTAGCTCCAAGTGAGGGAGCATTTTGCATCATTTTAGAGAGCTCCTTCTGTACAACACTAGCAAGCATTGTTTCTAGATCTGATCCTGAATTGCCAAGTCGTGAGCTGCTAAGAGGGACATCCAGAAGACTTTCCACTGCAGTCACAACATTACAGATCCTCTTTGCAATCCTTTACCTTTTGGGCCTTTCCACCAGTCAGGATAGCCAACAATTTTGAAGTAGGATTCCTTCAGATGACCTTCTGAGTTATAGAACTCATAGAACCGTGACTTCTTTACAGAGGAGTCTTTTTTCTTGAAGCTTGTCTTTCCTTGGAAATTTTTGATCATTAAAGCAGCATTCTCAAACATTGTCTTCTCAGGAGTACTAATCATCATAGCACTATGCTCTTTAGAGTTCAGATAATTGGTACTGAGTTGTCCTTTGCGCTCCACAGATTGAATCAGGAGTATGCCTTACCTACATCAGGCTAAGGTTCCATAACAAGAATTTGATTCTTAGTGCCATCAAACACATCACTCAGTTCTAGTAGAAATTGCATAAGTCTGTTGTTTGTGGCCATAGCATGCATAGCTTGGTTCTATTGGCATGAGCAACCAAGGATGCATGTGCATGGAGGTAGAGGTATAAGTTCATCCATCTCATTCCATAGCCTTTTTAGTTTTGAAAAATAGGTAGAAACAGATAAGGAGCCTTGATTCATTCCTGCAATGTCTCTTTGTAGTTGATAAATCAGATGACCATTGGAACCACCATACCTCTGCTGTAAATCCTCCCACAACTGCTTCGCACTTGAAGAGAATATGAATCCTTCAACAATTGGCTTGGAAATTGTGTTCACAATCCATGAGGAAACCATACAATCAGTTTGTTTCCACAGATCATAGTGAGGTGAGGTGAGTTGTGGCTCTCTGAACCTACCATCAATGAAACCAAGCTTCTGTTTTGCTCAAAGTGCTAGCTTCATTGCCATTCTCCAGATGATGTAGTTCCTTTCAGTGAGTGGTACAGTGACCACGATAAGTCCTGGATGATCTGATCCATGAAGTAGTACTCCACTTGGAAGTCCAGATCCATCAGCTCCAGTGATACTTCGAATGCTATTAGCAGTGTCTTCCTCATTTGATCTCTCAAAATTGGCCGCCATTTTGATGATTCTTCTGGAGAAATGTAAGCTTTAACCTTCAATAATGCTCTGATACCATGAAGAAAACCTACAACTACAGAAGACAGTGAATCACAGCAAAACAGAGAGGAAGGAGAGACTGAATAAGAGAATTTTCTAAATTGATAATTGAGGAACTTAGCATCAAAATGCTATGATCATACATATATATAGCCATCTCTTGGCATAATGAGCAAGCTACCTATCTATAGTTTAATTAACTAAGCTACTAAGTTAAAAACACTATGTACAATAACTAACCAATCTTAGAATTACACCTGTACAATGACTAACCAACTCCCACTACTACAAAATCCCCCTTAGGAGGCAGGTCCTAAGGGGGATGCAGCACCCGCCTCAGCTGCAGGCGCCTCCATTTGGAGGTGCCAGCACCCGCCTCCGTTAATTAGATCATTGGAGGCGGGTGAAGAGTGCACCCGCCTCCAATTACAGAGCATTGGAGGCGGGTGCACTCTGCACCCGCCTCCAATGCTCCTCTATTGACATGCACCCGCCTCCATTAAGTGTTATTCACACCCGCCTCCAATAACCCCTCGTAAAAAAATTTTAATTTCTTTTTTTTTCACTTTATGGCTTTAGTAGGAATCGAACTCGCACCTGGAGTTTCACTTAACTCTTGCACATTAAATTTACCACTACGTTACATATACTTATGTATTTAATATTAAAATCGAAACTATATATTTCTTCTAAAACTTGTGATTTTTATTATCTACTAATTTTTCGCTTCGCTAGAATCTCGATAAATTTTCAAAATTATTTTCAACAATCCAAAATAAAGACAATTTTTGATCTAGTATTGAAAATTAAAAAAAAATCGTTTTCGTGTTTTGAAATTGGAGGCGGGTGAAGGGGTCACCCGCTTCCAATTACCTCCCTAATTGGAGGCGGGTGATACCTTCACCTGCCTCCAGTAAGCTGCTAGCTTACTGGAGGCGGGTGAAGGTATCACCGATCTCCAATTAGGGAGGTAATTGGAGGCGGGTGACCCCTTCACCCGGGTCCAAATTTTATTTAGCCACCTTTGGAGGCGGGTATTTGTACACCCGCCTCCAAATGGGCGCCTCCTTTGAGCATTTCTGTAGTAGTGTCCCTAACTAAAGTTAATTGTTGACTTTAGAGAAGCTGATCAATGCAAATGGTAATCATCCCTCTTTGTCCATGTGGCATCCACAACTTGCAATCTATGTTTCTGCCACGTGCTTGAATCAAAGATAGCTTGAAGTAGATGCTGAACTTGGTTTTGGGAATTGTTGTGCTGCGTATCGCAGCTGAATGCTGCGACCACCGCAACTTGCTGTTGCCTTTTTTCTGTCTTATTTTTCACAGGTCTAATGGCAGGCCTATAAAGCAAAACAAAATAAATAAATAAATAAATGAAATAGCTACTGATCAAGAACAATAGCAATGCTTTCAATAGTAGCACTAAGAAAATTAATAAGTTACACAAAATTAAAACGGTTGCTCAAGATGAGTCTTAAAGATTACAAGTGCAACTCTCAAAGGAGTAGCATGTTACTGTTACTCTTGAAAGAGCTAACTACCCAAAACTATCTCTTGAACGAGCATATGAGTTAGCTCATCATACTTATTCAAGAGTTAACTGATACCTGAAATTCCCTCTTGAATGAGTATGCGTTAGCTCTTGATGAGCTAACTTATACTCCTTCATGAGCTAACTGGTTATTAAAAGAAAAAAAAAATTTTAAATAATCGATCTATAATTTAAGTGAAGAGGATAAAATATTATTTACTAATTTAAAATATATTGAAAATATTTTATGCCTATAATAATAAATATAATAATGTTACGCTCATTCTAATATTGTTGTTTCTTCCCACACCCTTTGTAGAAAATTTTCTTAGAAATAAATTAATAATGTCGTACATTAGGATTAATCTTGATATTTCACACATTTTTAGAACAAAAATAATAATTTCTAATTTTTTCTTTCAAAATGTCGGTCCATAAATACAGGGGTAGTTTGTATTTTAAAAATATGAGTAACTGCCACTGAATCTCGAAAAATATCCCAAACACTTACGTCTTGATAGAAGAAAGATATTTCAGGGGTGGTATTTTGCGTTTACGATTTGTAAGTACAAATAGTAAAAAAAACATTAATTTACTATCATTTCCAAAGTAAATTTTTTATTTTCACATTTTATGGTTTTTTTTCTCTATTATTAATTATAGTTAGAATGGTAATAAATTATGGTTGCTTTTCAGCACCATAGTTTCTCATAGGTTCAAATTGTTAAAAACGTACTTGAAATTGTTTGTATAATACTGCAATAAATTTTGAATAAATTGACAATTTTCTAGGGTAATGGTAATAAGAGGGCTTTGTAACCCTGAGATCATAGATTCAAACCTTGGGACACAAGGGTAAAAAAAAATGGCAATTATATATTGAATAAGAAATTAAGAATACTTTGAAGACAAAATCATATTACATTGCATATAATTTTTAATTTGAAAAAATTCTAAAAATCATTTAAAAAGAAATCGGGACTTCTTTTATTATATTATTCCGGGTCCCAAGACTTCAAGGATCGACCCCTGCTTTGATCATCATATTTTTTTTGTGTCAGAAATATAACCATACTTTCAAAAAATGCGTTATTTAGGTGCTTTTGACAGACAAAAGCATTAACTCCATTGACAACCAAACCAATTGCAACTCACGCGGTATTTTTTGAAGGAGTAGGTGAAGAATTTTTTTTAAAAAAGAAAAAAAAAAAAAAACATAGAAGAAAGATCAACTTTAAACCTTTATTAATTACTCAAAAGTTGAAAGCGAAGTAAAGAACATCCATTGGAGATGTAACTCTTAGATATTTGCAACTTTTTCTAATATAACTTTGTACGTAGCATATTGGAAAACTTTTACTAAATCAACGACCTAAAGATGCACATTTATTTAAAAAAATTTACCTAACAATATACAAACTCAAATTCAACCTCTTTAGACCTTGTAGTTCACCTGACATCTCAGCTAAGTTATTTTACAGAAAAACTTTGTAATTTTATCTTGACTTTTTCTCTAAGATATCAGATTTTAGTTTCATCTTGACTCAAGTCCCTTTGGGATTCATGTTCTGCGTTCGAAACAACCCAGGTAGGGCTGTTCATCCTGACCCGTGGATCGGATCGGTTCGACTGATCCGATCCAACCTGAACCGAAAATTTCGGATCAGGTCGGATCGGATCAATAAGTGCGGATCAGGTTCGATTTTCGGGTCGGATCGGATCGGGTCAGAAACTGACCCGAACTGATCCGAAACCAAAAAAAAAAAAAAATTGTTTTCAATTTTATCGTGGACTTCAAATATCAAAATCTACCTAAATTCGAATGCCCTAATCCTCGCTTTCTCACTCCGCCGACGTTGTCTTCTCCGCCGCTGTGCGTCTCCGTCTTCTCCGCCGCTGCCCAGTTGGTTTCTCGGAAGTTTTTTACTGCATAAGATTCCGTCGATTTCTGGTTCCTTCCTCTCTCCCTCTATACTTGATTCCACCCAAAAGCTTTGATTTTGTTTCTTTGATGCAACTATTAAGTGATTCATAAAGTTGTAATTTTCCAATGGTTTGTACGGTGGAAAGCAACTCAAAAGAATCAAAACTCTCATTCCAGTGTTTGGTAGAAAATGGCGGCTACTGTAAGTGTTCTGTTTGTAGTTGTTGCAAGCTTGATTTTTTTCTTTTCTTTTCTTTCGGTTAATCAAAAAAAAAAATTCGGATCAAGCCTAATCCGATCCGATCACTGATCCGAACCGATCCGAAATTTCGGATTGCCGATCCGAAACCGATCCGAAACGTTCGGATCGGGCCGGATCGGATCGGGTCGGGTCGGATTTCACAGTTTGAACAGCCCTAAACCCAGGGCTGCATTTCTGGAATTGCCAGTCAAAACAAATGTGCAGTGCACCCACGATTTAAACAGCTCGTATTATTAATTGTTATACTGTTCAACCCACGATTTAAACAGCTCGTATCATTAATTGTTGTACTGTTGGGAGGCTCATCTCGCATTGTGTTTACATATAATATATAGTGATTGATTAAGGAAAAAAAAATTACTTTATGTGCCTGACCAGTCGGCCACTAGGGCTGTTCAAAAGAAGATATCCGACCCGATCCGACCCGACCCGGTCCGATCCGAACGGATCGGATCGGTTTCAGATCGCCAATCCGAAAATTCAGATCGGATCGGATCGGGTCTTTTCGGATCAGATCTGATCCGCTCTTTTTGTTTTGTTTTTTTTTTTTTTTTGTTTTTCCTTCCTCCATCCAGATCGTTTATTTTCACTGGTTGAAGGCTTCTTAAAATAGATGTTCAGATATACATGTGAAGTTCAGTTTGTGATTCTGTGAAGTTCAGTTTCAGATCCGTGCTGTTCTGTTCTCTTCAGATCTGAAAATTCAGTCGCGTCCCCGCACGGTCCGATCTGCTTCGGTGCTGTGCTCCAGTTCTGCCGCAGTCGTCCGTTATGGGAAGAAGAAGGCTTCTTCTATCTCCCAACCTCGAGTTACAGAAACAGAGGTGAGGAAGAGACTGAAGAAGAGGTGAGGAAGAAAGAGAGAAAGACGAGGGAGGTGGAGCACTGGAGCTTCGAGTTAGAAAAAGAGACAAAGTGAAATGTGGATTGAGACACTTCACTTTAACCTTTTCTTCTTTTTTTTTTTTTAAGTTTCGGATCAGTTCGGATCGGAACCGATCCGATCCGAACTGATCTGAAAACCATGCTGATCCGAAATTTTTTTGATCCGATCCGATCCGATCCGAAATTTCGGATCGGATCGGATCGGATCAGCACGACCCGACCCGAACCGCGGGTCAAGTGAACAGCCCTATCGGCCACTAGTACTTTCTCTTTTATAAAATTATCCACCAGTTTGCTAGATTTTTAATTTCCCCTTTGCGATTTTTTTTTATTATGTTTTTAATCATCAAGTTGACTGTTGGTTTATATCAGCAAGAGGTTATGTTGCACACACTGTATCGATTTTTATTTAATTTTCTTTTTTGACTAGTTTTGTTTCGTCGCGCAATGCGCTGACTCTAGCCCATAATTGGTATATATCAAAATTAAAATTAAGTAATCAAATTTTAGAATTTAGTTAGAAAAAAGGTATAACTTTGTCTCTAATGTTTATTAGAATTAATCCAAAATTTATTATGTAAGTTTTTAAAAGTGGTTTAGTTTTGTCCTTGCAAATTGAATTGCCACTGGTAGATACGAGTTTGACATCGTTCAAAAGTGATCTCGTGTGCTAGGTATAGATTAGTTTCTGTTCTCTATTTGGGTTTAAACAATATTTGAAACCTGGTTTTGAAAAAATAATTTTTGAAACCTGGTTTTGAAAAAATAATTTTATAATGTAAAAAATATATTGAAAATGTAAAAAAAATATAAGTAATAGTAAAAAGTTGTATTGAAAATGATAAAAACTGATTATAAAATTATTTTTCTAAAACTAAGTTTCAAACATTGTTTCAAACCCAACATAAAGAACAAATCTTTACTTGTGAGATCTCGTAAATTTTGCTATAGGATTAGCCGTAGGATTGTATTTTTGTAAACTATTTTAATCTTTCAAAGTATGTATAGTTATGAATTTGTACGATTTTCTTTAAGAAATTTTATTTAATAAGATGAATATTTAAATTAATTACGGAATCTTAATGGTTACTAGGATATGTGTACTCGGAATAAGGTTAGACTTATGTTTAAGTAATAAAGCAATTAAGTAATAAGAATAAAAGAATAGGAAAACAATTGAAAAATGGAAATAAAAAGAGCCAGTCGGTTTTAACCGATTGAGAATCGGGAAAAACCGATTGAATTTGGGATACAAACGGTTTTACCCGCTTGTAAACGGGTAAACCGATTATTTAGATAAGGTAACCGATTTTCCCGATTTAAAACGGGAAAAACCGATTTCCACCGCTTGCCGAAACTGTTTTCTCGACTTTAAAATGGGAAAAACTTATTTGTAAAAGTAAGAAAAATATATCAGCGACCTCCAACCGGCTGCAACCAATTCGGAAAAGGTCACAACCGATTGGACAAAGAAGGAATCGGTTTTAACCGATTCAAGAAAGGGAAAAACCGACTGTAATCGGTTTTGGCCGGTTCCGAATCGGCAAAAACCGATTCGTGACTAGAATTAAAAAAAATAAAATTCTGAAGATAAGCACGGGCTGTTTGGCTTATTAGGCAAGACTTGCCTATAAATACTCTCTTCCTACTTTGTTCCTACACCACATTTATGCGCAATTGCTTCCAAAACAAAAACCAAACCAAAGGAAAACCTTAGAGCAAAAGAAAGGGAACAAGGACGAAGAAGAATGAGGAAAGAAAGAAGAAAAGCTTAGGGCCAAAGCTTGGAAGCTAGGAATCAACTCCATAGCCGTGGATTCGGTGCTAGAAGGAGTTCTGAACGTGCCGGTAAGAAGATCCATGGATTTCTTTGGTTGAACTTTAAGGAAATCTTGCATATTTTGTAGTTTGAGGTTTCTAAAGAAAAGTTAGGTTTTAATCTTGTTCTTTACATGAATTATTGATTAGAGGATGTTAGAAATAATGCCTATATGTTACGTTGGATTTGGCACAAAAAGAAGCAAGAAAAAAAATGGAGTTTTGAAGAATTTAGCAAGAAACCCGAAAGAAAACTTGGAAACCAAGTTTTCTGGGCACAAATCGGGTTAAAACCGATTCATACCGAGGGTAAAACTGGAAAACCAATTTCCAATCGGTTTTAACCGATGGAAGATCGATTAAAACAGATGTCAATCGGTTTTGTTATTTCCAAATCGGGAAAAATCGATTGGGACGGAAAATATGATTTTCGTAATTTTTATAAAATTTTGTATAAATTCCTATAGTAATTTTGCTCTGTAAATAAGTCGAATTAATGCCTTTTTGCAACTACAGAATTATGGACTTAGTTTTGGAAAAATTAGGGTTAGCGGAAACTTAGGTTTAAAAAGGAAAATTAGGGTTTATACGAAATTCGGCTTTATTTGGAATAGAATCGAAACTAAACCTTTTGATATCTATAAATTGCAGATAATTGAGAAATTAGTGAGCAAGCATCTCAAGACCGAGGTGAGTTTATCACTGAAAATGAATACCATTTTAATACAATTAATAATTGAACTGCCTTGAATATTGCAGCATGTTTTGAAATGTTTGTTAAAAATGCTTCAAATACTTTTTAAGTTTTAACTGCCAGTTGTGTTTACTTACCGACTGGAACACATAAGTAGTTGTTATGTTTCAGTTGTACTTTCTTTGTACACTGAATCTATTATTTGAGCATAAGTAGTGTCGGATCCATTATGTTGTCCGATATGATCCCACGAGCCAGCAAAGGGCTTGGTCATCTAGATCATTTGCGTTCCTGATTTCGAAATCAGTACCGACCACCTGAGCCCATACACGACCGTATACAAAGGGCGTGGATGTCGATAGGTGAATGATTATGATTTATATGCGAAGTGAGCTGGCTTTCGTTCATCGTACATGCCACGTTGACGAACGCCCCTCATTATCTTTACACCCTTTGAGATAAGTTGGCCTCGTTGAGCGTACCTGTACCGCTAGAGATTGCCCTTTATTCTCGAGAGGAACTAGTTAGTTCAGTTTACTGTTCACATCGAACTTTAAAGAGGCTAACCCTTCATTCTTCTTATATGTCTGTGAATTTTGCATGAGTCAGGAATGCTAATTGTTAGGATATGCCTGAATTATATGCATAGGAAAAATTTACAACTTGGTAAATGTTTGTGAAAATAGTGGACTCTCACTGGGCAAGGGCACATTCCATTTTCTGTTTGCCTGTTTTCTGTTTAAAAAATTTTGTAAGAGATCCTTAGTATGAGGAGGACTTCGCTCACTATCAGTACTAGGATGGGACTGCATAAGGGCCAGACCCACTATATTAGTTTGATAGGAATGTACATAAAGAGGTTATGTTTAGCCCTGCTTCCGCTTTTATGTTTAAGTAATGATCTATGTACATTAAGATTGGTTGTTTTAATAAATAAGAGAAGTTATTATTATCTTGCTCTACATGTTTTGAGTCCTGATGCGAACCAGGCAGGCATTCAGTAAAGCCAACCCCTTGTATGCGGGGTGGTGGATCGGGGTGTCACATTACTTGTATGGCGTTTACAGATTATAGGACTCTTATTTATTTCTGTTTTTTGTTTATGTTTATGTTTATGTTTCTGTTAGTGTTTTAGCTACTTATATATAGTTGGAATGTAGGTAAGATTGGATATGAGTGAAAATACTAAACAAATCTTTTTTTTTCTTTATCCTCTCCAAATTCTACCTGTTCTTCATATTGGGTTTGAAACAATGTTTGAAACTTGATTTTGAAAAATAATTTTATAATGTAAAAAGTGTATTGAAAATGTAAAAAGGTATAGGTGAATAGTAAAAAGTTGTATTGGAAATGATGAAAACTGATTATAAAATTATTTTTTCACTGGTATTAGAGTATGGTTCTGACACCTTTGATGTGCATTCGCTCACACTCTAACTCTTGCTTTCAATACCTTCTTCTAATTTCTCCTTCATTGCATCTTCCATTGTCCTACGATTTCTCATTCTAAACTCAATCTTGCCCAGAATTCAAGAATTCATCTATTATTTTCTTGTTCTTAACAATGGGATAAGAGAAATTTGTCCACCAACCCTAGCAAATTTTCGGGATAGATCATCAACAAATTTTTAGGATAGAGATCGCCCACCTGAAGGTATCGAGAGGGAGGAACAAGTTAAATTTGCCTCATTGTCAAGCTCTGGATTGTATCCTTGAAAATAAAGATCCTTCCAGCGGGGAGGAAATGATACGAGTTTGACCTCGTCCAAAACTGATAGTGTCTGATGGGTAGATTAGTTGAAAAAAAAAATTCTAAAATTTCAAATCGATCATTCCAATAACCGAGAAAAATCAAAATAGATGTAATAGGATGACATAAAACATGAAACTTAATTTTAGATTAAGTCACTCCTTACTCTCTTAACTCGGGATGCTATCTCATTTCACTCCTTGAACTTTAAATTGTTTCATTACCGTCCCTTAAGTTAAAAATTGTTTTAAAATGATCCCGAATCTGAGTTATGACAATATTTAATTTATTTGCGACTACCATGTAAGTTGTTTTAAACTAAATATAGGATGAATAAATTATTTAACATTTTATTTTTCATTTTCTGTCCTTATTAATGTGTATGAATCTCACGTATTATTATTATTATTGTTATTATTATTATTATTATTATCAATGATACTGTACAAGAGTATTACTAGTAATGTTCAAGTGAATAGTATCCATTTTTTTAATATTGTATATCGATACCCTTCAAAAGTATCAGTGATATTCTCACTCATACTGTTGACACTACCCGAAAAAGGCCAATTGGAGGCGGGTTTCGCGACCGGCACCCTCCTCCAATTGGAGTATTGGAGGAGGGTGTTACATGCACCCGCCTCCAATACTCCCCCATCGCCAAATTTAATTTCTTTTGCTTCAATTTACGGCTTCAGTAGGAATCGAATTTGAGCCTGCAGAAACACTTGACTCTTGCACACTAAATTTATCACTAGGTTACATATACTCACGTATTTAAAGTTAAAATCGAAAGTACAAATTTATATATTTCCTTTTAAAATTTGTGATTTTTATTACCTACTAATTTATCGTCTTGCTCGAACCTCGACAAATTTTCAAATTTCTTTTTAACTTTCAACAGTCCAAAACCGAAGAGAATTTTCGGAACACTATTTGGAGGCGGGTGCAACTCCTTTTGGTGTTTAGACATGATATTGGAGGCAGGTCTCCAAAACACCAAAAGGAGGTTGGTGCATCTCTTACGAAAATTTTCATTGGTTTGGGAGGGGGGTTTTTTGGGCACCTCCAATGGCCCTTTTTGTAGTAGTGTGAAGAATATCGCTTGTACTCTTTATAGTATTAGTTTTATTTTATTTTCACTTATAGAGATACTCTATAAGAGTATTGCTGGTACTATTCATGAAAATAATATTTTTTTTATATATAAAAAGAAATGCTTATATTGATACTCCAATTAATTAGTGACACCCTAGTATCGATCAATAGTTTACTCTCTAATTATGAGTTCTATATATTTTTTTTTCTTCTTCTTTCTCAGTATAAAAGTTCAAAAGAGAGAAGGAAAAACGAAGTGTGTGTTTTCCACATATTATTTACTTGAATAGTTTTGTCATATGCATAAACATGTTTAAGAGTAGAATGCCCTCAAGATGCAATTAAATTATAATAGCATGCATAAATTAACTAGTATATATTACCAAATGTTAGACTCATTCAAAAAGGACTAAAGAAGACAAAAACACACTGGGCACTGTATTTAAGTTGAGAATAAAATATAAAATTATTTGCAATGTATACCCTAACCCTAAATATGTAAGAATATAACTTAATATGTGCCACTCGATCTCTTAATTTCAGCACCACCATGATGCCAGTTGGTTATAGATTTATTTAGTTATTAATAAGGAAAAAATAATTATACCAAGTCAAGTCATAGAAAATCAATTAATACATAGCAAATCTAAAATCTATCAGAGGAAGCCTCGAGCTAGGGCAGGCATTATATTTATGCAAAAACTTCGGTGAAAAGGTTTTATCTATGCGACGAAAAGGTTTTATCTATGCGACGGGATTTGGAGGCGCATCCCCCCTCTAATGGTTTAATTTTTAATTTTTTAATTTTTTTTAAGTCATGATCACAAGGGTTTTTTTTTTTTTTTTGGATGCTTGGAGAGAGTATCTACTATTCTCTTCAAATATCTCGAATGGAGACAGTATGAGTAATATTATTCACATGAACAGTGATCGAATGCATAAACCAGCTTTACACAAAACCACCCCATTTATTTATATCCCATTTAATTCACATTTTATAATTATTGTTTCCGCGTAGACTTTGTGCATAAGTTAAACTTTGGGATGAGCTTTGAAGTGGCCAATGACAAGGAATTATTGTATAACTTTTAATGCAGTTTCATCTGAACAGAATACTAGTAAATTGAGAGCATAAGCAAACCAACATTTCTCTATAAATTCTTACAGATAAAACAGTTAAAGATTATAATTAAAGTACTGAGATAGCTAATCATTAATCATGGGACATTATTGATTGCTTTTGTGCATTGTTCTTTTTAGTTTTCTTCTGAAAGGCTCATGTGATCATCTTGATCAGCAGGTATGGTTAGCTGGATTAATTTTTTTTTTTTTTATAATTATTTGTTAATTTTCATAGTCGGTTTTTAATTCAACGAGTTAAACGATATATGCCCCACCTCTTAAAAAAAAAAGAAAAAAAAAAGAGTCGTGTTTCTAATACATATATGACAAGTTTATATAGTGTATCTTGGAGAACACAAGGGCAACAGAGATTTCCAAGAAATAATGGAGCATCATCACTCGTTTCTACATTCTGTGAAGGGTTCAAAAGAAGAAGCTAAAAGTTGCCATATTCATAGCTACAAGAATGTAATTAATGGCTTCACGGCATTTCTCACACGACAAGAAGCGTCCAAATTATCAGGTAAAACTACACACACGTACATATCGATCCGTTGGAAGTTCTCCATCACCCATAGCTTTCTTTCCTTTTTAGTATTATTCTTCTTATTTGACTGGGGTCCGAATCATCCCACAACTAAATCTAGTGGGTATTTCTTTTCTCCTGAATTAAAAACTTTTGTCTAAATTGTTTTTTTCCCAAACTAAATTTGCCCAGCAACTGCAACATCCAAATACTTCTTCTGTTCCCAGCAGAAAAAGTTTAATTTTTAAACGTTTTGTATTTAATTAATTAGTCAGAAACATCCAATATTGGCTTGTTTACTTTAATTTCATATCCTTAATTAGTATATTATTTGTGGTTCATAATTAGTCCACATTTGGAAGTAAGAACAGTAGGAAAAATAATAACAAATTATTAATTTATTTTAAGCATTATACATTGAAATTCATAAAAAATTGTATATATATATATATATTTAAATTGAACTCTTCTAATAAGACAAATAGAGTATAAGTTTTAAAGGAGTCTCTTGTGAATTTGGTTTACATATATTAACAATTAAATCTTATTTACAAAGGGTATAAGTAAAACAAATAGTGTCAAATTGTTTATTTTAGGTTTTGCATCTTACCCACATAATTACTTGTACAATTTTGAAATATGACTCTTTATATAAGACGCGTGGAATAATAAGTTTTCTCCTTTCCCAATATATCTCTTTACGTTTCTGGTATACTTTCAACATCAAAAAAACACTTTTAAAATTCATTGTCATACCATACGTGCCTTTTTTTTTTTTTTTCTTCTTCTTCTTCTTCTTTCAACTTTTTTATTAGTTTTTATTAATCAGTTAACGTTTTTGTAAGGATATATATATTTTTCCCAAATCATGTTATACCCATTCCTACATAAAAGTATGTTATTGAAATATACAACATTTTATGAGATCTAAAATACTATATTTAAAATTAGTAATTTAATACTATTTTTGCTTTTTAAGTATAGATTATTTGTGAAGCACACATAATAATATTAGTAAGGGTATAAAAGATAAAACAATATAAATATAACTTTTTATGGGGACAAAAATTTTGTTATATATGAAACATAACTCTGTTAATGATAGTACTTAAATTAAGCACACATAAAGATAGTAGATTTTAAAGACTTTTAAGTATAGGATAAATGGAAGTTATCTCCCTATATAGTACTCTTGGTGACGTTACCCAATGTATTTTAAAAATACATAGTTATCTCCTATATTTATGAATTAAATTGTTATTTTGATGGAAAAGACTTTAAACAATGATGTTTAATATTAAAATGTATAAAATACGAAAATTAATGCTAATGTTAGACATCAATAATTATTTTGGTTTTAATGTTATTTGGGTGTCAAATATCAAAATTAAACCTAGTACAATTTCTTCTTCTTCTTTTTCTCAGAATAATATCCGAACAATATAAAAAATAAATAAATAATGTCGGATAATAGGATTATTTTCAGTATTTCATACCCAAATAACATGATAAACAAATTAATGATGTCATACATTAGGGTTAATTTCTATATTTCACATATTTTAAGATTAAAAAATATTCTTTCTTGTATTTCTATTTACATGACAATTTGATCCATAAATATAACGGGGGTTTGTAATTGTGTGTTTTTAAAATATAGGGGTAATTGTCATTTACCTTTAAATATACGCGGATAGTTTTCATTTGCCCTTAAATATATATTACTTAATGAATGAATGATATCGAAAGCAAACCGTAATCGAATTGCAGTACAAGTAATTAATTATATACTCCATGACAATTAATTTTGATGCAGAAATGGAGGGAGTGATTTCAGTTTTTCCTAGTGAAACAATGAGATTGAAACAACAAACTACAAGATCACGGGATTTTATGGACTTACTCCAAGCTAATGGAGATGTAACTCATTTAACTGGTGAATCATTGCTGAAGAAAGCCAGCTATGGGAAAGACGTTATCATTGGAGTCATCGATTCAGGTAATTAATTAATTCATTAATCAAATTTCCCATATATTTTATTAAAAGATATTTTATCAGAATTAATCAGAAACTTTTTCAGTTGTTTAATTATTCGTGAAATAATGCTGATTTAAAATGGATATTAATAAGGTATCTGGCCGGAGTCTAGAAGCTTTAGTGATGAAGGAATGGAACCTGTTCCAAAATCCTGGAAAGGGACTTGCCAAACTGGAGTTGCATTTAACTCTTCCCATTGCAACAGGCGAGAGACACCTCTCTCCTCTTTCCATTGTTCACTTTTAATGTTCAAAATCCTCTATCTTAATAATCTCATTAAATAGTTCAATCTCTTAATTGGTTCCTTAATTTGGTCTCTTGTGTGTCGCTATACGGTGGCTCCATGGATCATCTCGAGTTGATCGAGTCTTTCAAGCGCCAATCATGTTGGAAAATGGCTTGGTAGTTCGGGTAATTAAGGCTCTGTTATTTTTTGAATTTACGTGAGTAGGGATTTAGTGGAAAATTTAAATTTTAAATTTCGAATTTAGTAAAAAATGAGGTTGTTTGTATTTGAAAATTTTTTGAAGAAAAAGTGATGATTTTCCTTGATTGGTCACAATAAAGAGAACAGAGCCAAGTTAACAAAGAAATTAATGTTGAAAACATTAACACAAAGGACTGGAATTTTAACTTCTAATTGATCGATTAGTAACCTTACGGTAGGAAATGTTCATTTTCAGCCCCGATATTTTATCTCGTGGCCTAATAATTAGGCTCCTACTAATGTCAGATTGTGTCTAAACGCACCATCAACATACACAAAATTAGACTAAATTTGGCCCCTTTCCGTTTAAATGCACATTCGGTTGAGGGGCGGTGTTTTAACAAAGAGGGACTAAACTAGCTTAGTTTTGTAAAGGTCAATGGTGCATTTAGACACAGCGTAACATTATAGGTTATTTTCGTTTGGAGTTATACACCGATGAATGGTTTTGACAGGGACGAACAGTTACACCATTTTGGAGAAAGAAGACGCTTCCATTGGTATATGCAGAAGATGTGGAAATACCAGGCACGACAAATCTCACTACAGGGTCCGTTTGGCTTTTAAACATCATTTATCTATATGTATATAATTCCAAAAGAATTTGAAAAAGTTGCCAGTACCGTACCCTTGAATTAATTTGTGTGGAAAAAATAACTACCAGGCCTCAAAGTATCTCTTAATAAGAAATCGAAAGGTATTTTTGTCTTTCCATACAAATTTAAAGGGTATTAATTAGTAGCTTCGCCGAAGAATCTTACGGGAATGTTTGTACTTTTTTTCCATTTGTGTGTAGCTAAAAGAAGTGTTCTTTGTTCAATATCAGATTTTGCAATCCCGGAACGCTTTCAAGAAAGCTTGTTAAAGGGAAAGTCGTGTTCTGTCAGCGATGTTTTATCGCTCAAGCAATGGAAGTGAAAAGAACTGGAGGCAAAGCTGCAATTATTGGAAACAGATACCCAGGAAAAGGAGTTGACGAATATCCTTTTGTTCTCCCTGCGATAACTGTGCTCTGGAGTGACAGAAGAGCAATATTGGCTTACATAAGGAACAATAAATACCCAACAGCGGCACTTGTCCAAGGAAAAACTATACTTGGAACCGGACCTTCCCCATTTATGGCTCCTTTCAGTTCATTAAGTCCAAATGGGATAGAACCAAATATTCTCAAGGGAAGACTAACTGTTTGATCTATTCGAGTCGTGTTTAGAGTTGTACATTGCGGCGATTCATACACAATTGTCCCTTGTGACTCTTTCAGCCGGATATTACTGCGCCTGGACTAAACATATTGGCAGCCTGTGTGAGACCCCAAAAATAATAAGGCAATTGTAATTGGTATTCTTATAAATAGATTTTAATTTGAGTCTCGATTGAGTATTTAAAGAAATTTTGGGATTGAGTTCACAATTAAGGAATTTAATCCCTTAATTGATTTAAATAAATATAAACAAATGATGATAATACCAATAAATAAATTAAATAAATAAGACG
Source organism: Leptodermis oblonga (assembly GCA_016801395.1). Taxonomy (NCBI): domain Eukaryota; kingdom Viridiplantae; phylum Streptophyta; class Magnoliopsida; order Gentianales; family Rubiaceae; genus Leptodermis; species Leptodermis oblonga. The sequence goes on along the minus strand of CM028756.1, from coordinate 30,081,975 downwards.
TAACTTAATAAAACCAAGAGTAAAAATAAAGAGGAAAAGTAAGCCAGAAATGTGAGATGCTGCAAACTCATGAGTTTGTATGCGTTCAGGACTCTTACCTTAACAGGCGGATTTTGAACGTGGGAAGAAAATATGGATAACACACGAAACGTAATTGATTAACGATATAGCTTATTCCTGGTTGACTGCGAATCAAATACAAATTTCAGTATCTTTTCCTCGCGTCGTTCTCTCCCACAGACTCGGCCTCCACTCTCTCGAATTTTCTCTCTCGATAGATTACTGCTCCGCTCGAAAAGAATTCAGTTCTTGAAGGAGGAGGAGGAAGGCCCATAGCGCATCGTCAACGCAGGAGAAGCCATTTGTTGTCAAAACGTGCGATGTACCCGGAACGATGGCCTTTTAATAAGACAGGAAAAAAGGTGAAGCTTTTTCGAATTGGGTCACCTCCGAATTTGAAGACTTTACCGGATTTCACTGTGGATAGGTTACCGCCGTATCTGGGTTTTCATCTTCAAATTTGGGATAGTAGTTCCCGACATGGGCTACCGCCGCGGGTGCCGGATCTGTGGTCTGTATCTATGGAGCTACTCACCGATGGACTTGGTGACACCATTAAAGGAGATGATGGTCGGGACTGGGAACTTTTTGAGATTTTCGATATGGGGCTACTTACCGATGGACTTGGAGACACCATGGCTGCTGGTTCTGTTGGTTCGTAGTGATAGTTCGGGACTGGGAATTTTCAGATGTTTGGGTGCTGCCGAAATTCCTTTGATGGGTTACGGTAATTCATGGAATTTCTTCCGTTTTGTTGCTGACTTATAAATTGTTAGACTGAATTTTTGGTGCTGAATTTTCTTTGGAAATTTTGTGTGCTGAATTCTTGTGAAATTTGGAATGGATGTGCTGAATGGAATTAATTGGAGAATTGGAGAGGCTGAATTTTTATGCGCTTAATTTTCTTCTGGAATTTAAGAGCTAAAAATTTAAGTTTGTTTGGGGTTTGACTGCTGGAGCTACTTTCGGTCATTGATGTGGTCTGAATGACTTGCTGTGATTTTCTAGATTTCTTGGGCTGGTTTAGGGATGGGGCTTTATGGTTGTCTTGGTTAAGATTAGCTCTGATGGGTGACTGTCTACTGGAATTTGGTCATACAGAGCAGCAGAGTTTTGAAAATTTATCATAAAATGTATACTTTAAGAAAAATTACGAAATTTTGTATATACTGTTCAGACAGTTGGTTTTAGCTACCTGCAAATTTTGGTGCCCATTGGACCTGTAATTTTCGAGTTATAAATTTTTAAAGATGACAGTTCTGTACAGGGATTTTTCAGGAAATCAGTGAATTACGAAAGCAATATTTAAATAACCCTATTTTGGAAAATTCTGAAACTTATGGAGTATGTTAAAGGGACATAGTTCTACCTTTTTGTCAAATTTCGTCTAAAGGCGATCTGTATTTTGAGAAATATAGGCATTTAAAGCTGGCTGCTCTGCATAGTGTTTTTCAGGAAAACACTGGATTGCGATTTTGATAATTAATTATTCATTCTTCCAAAAAAATATGAAATTTTTACATTATCTATTTTAATATGCCATTTAGCTACTGGTAAAATTTTGGGTTAATCGGACTTACCAGTTGAGAGGAACATCCACTTTAAACTGACTGCCCTGCATAGGAAGGTTCTGCACCTACGAATTTTGAGTATTCAATGCCTTGTTGTCGTCCAAACTTACATAGGGGCCTTGAACTTTTACTTTCGGTAATGTGCATGCCTCCATAGGCCTTCGATTAGTAATACGGTGCAACGTTGACTGATTAAGGGTTAATTAATCTGCAGGATTGATTGATTGGGGACCTTTGAGTTGGTTATCCTCGCTTGCTAACGTGAGGGTTCTTGCTATTTTGACACTTAGCTACTACGCGTTTAAAGATAACTATATATATAGACACGTATATATATGATATAGGTACAATTGTTTTCTTCAAGGTTGTTGAATTGCTTGTGAATGTATGGCTGCCCACGCCATAAAATTATTTTGGACAAGAATTTCCCAAAACACCATTTGCTATGTTTTACAAAAAGGAGAGACTTTTGTATTATTCTTACATGAATGATTTCTATGCTTGACAACCATTTCATAAATTGTTTTACGAATGATTTACTCCGCCTCTAATGCAACAAAATTGTGGATGTGAAGTCCCCAAAATATCCTCTCGATTTGCTTTGCAAAACTGCCGTGCTTTGTAAGCTTCTTGTGTGACTAAATTTCATTTCTAACAATCTTGTGCTGGTACTTTTACTCAAACTCTTTATTTGGCTATTTTGATTCCTCGAACTATCTCTCATGGTTGCTTATGACTACTCCTACTGCTACTGTTGATCTGGTGGTCGCCTACTGCTACTGTTAACCTGATGGTCGCCTACTGCTACTGTTGACCTGGTGGTCGCCTACTGTTACTGTTGACCTGGTGGTCACTTACTGCTACTGTACTTATGTATGTCATGCCACCACGGAGTCATGCAATTGTCCTTAGACAAGAAGGACTTTTGTATGATCTCCACCACTGCTCCTTCTCTACTCATTACCGAGAAAACGGTTTCTCTACAATTACTGTTTTGAATTTGCGCTCGCTCTCTAGGGCAAAACTTCGACTGAATCGTAACTATGTTTGGTTTGAACTCATTCTCTTTTTTTCTGGAGCAAAATGTTTAACTTGGTAATCCCTAGGGTGACTGGTGCTTTGTGTCGAGCTAACTCTTTGAATATTATTATCTTGGTAATTGCTCTTATTTTTTTTTCACTCCTGATCTTTGAAATTCTTACACTACGATTTTGAAATGGCCGATACTTGCATTGTTATTTTTCTTATCCGTTCAATTTCTTAATACTAGCACTGTGGGCTTTCATAAATCTGAGGACTCTCACGGGCTATATTCTAGTAGCTCACCCTCTTTTTCAACAACCTTATTTTGTACAGGTACCTAAGCTATTGGGTCTTTTCATACGGCGAGGTCGACTAGACGAGGTCAGGGATTGCTAGGATACCCTGATGATAAGACTAGATACTAGCTTGGAATGGGATGATCTTGTTGAGCGACCATCCCACTACCCTTGATATGTAGATTATAAAGATTGTACCTTTCGAATTTATTAAAGCAAATTATGTATTAATAAAGAATTTATATGTTGCTCCTGTTATCAACTGTGGGCGTGAGCCCTGAATGGCGTCACCTCCCTGATCCATCCCTTTGTGTATGGCACCGAAGGGGGGGTCGGGTTGGGGCGTCACAGCCTGGCCAGAGGCATCACCTGTTAATAATCAAGTTGTTCCATATAAATTGGACTCTGGAACTTCAATGTCTTGCCCTCATGTTTCTGGGATTGCTGCACTTCTTAAGGCTATACATCCTGATTGGAGTAGTGCTGCCATAAGATCTGCTCTAATGACTACAGGTTAGTTAATACAAACAATAAATCACTAAAATTCTTTCTGAGATTTTTATCTAACACTACTAGAAATAGGTGCCTTTTACGACGACTTTTCTGGACGTAAAAAGTCATATTTGCGTCGTTAAAAGTGTTTTACGTCGAGTATCCCGTCTCCACGTATGTCATTGTCAGAGGCTCTGACATAAGAAATCTTACGTCGAGATTGACTGAGACGGTGTAAATGGAAATGTTACAACGAGTCCTTATTTTGGACGTAAAAGTTCATTTTCTCGTCGTAATTACTCATCCATTTAAGTTGTATAAAACTGTTTGACAACTATAAAGCTCGTCGTAAAACTGTGAAAACTCGTCGTAAAAAAATGGTAATTCTATAAATTAAATTTATTTAATAATTTTTTAAAATTGTTTTTAAAAAAATAATTGCTAAATAAGACAACGTAAACCTAGACCATTTAGATAAAAGTATCAATATAGAAATGAACAATTTCCTAAATAAAAATATTTTGCACTAATCCACATTAAAATACTCTATTAATATCTTTTAAATAGCCATCGAAAGTAATCAGCCTAACACTTACAATGTGTTTTCTTTCAAAACTAATCATCCTAACAATTAGAAGGTATTTTCTTTCAAAAGTAATCAACAATTAGCTTTTGCATCTTTTCCATCTATTTCTACTCCCGCAAAATAGCGTGCAACCTTGCATCTCTTTCTACTCCCGCAAAATTGCTTGCACCCACAAAAAGCCATCAAAGAGCCTGCAAATAGGGGATTGAAAAAATTAAATAGAGAAAGAAAAGTAAGGTGAAAATTGCACCAACTAAGATTAACCATACCAATTTTAAGAATCATATATACCTACATATTTTACCATTAAGAACAAAACATCATTTTGCATGCTAATTTTAGCAGCACTTAGACTTAGACAAAACATATTGATGGTGTACCACCAAAAACTTAGACAAAACAAAAGTACATAAATTGAAGGTACTTATACCTTGGATGAAATATAGTAAGCTGTGAAACGAGGTGTATCTCCCAGTGTCAATGATATGTAGGCAAACATCACCAGATAACTTATCTGGGCAAAGGTTGAATCGAAAGATAGGTAAAATAGACATAAGAAGAAAAGGAGAGTTTCAACATATTTCCATTTAAGGGACTTTGGAGTGATCTATGGGTCTGTCCTGCTTACCATAATGGTTATGGCATCCGCAGTGCTTTCTCTTTTCAGTTCTTCCTCAATGGAGATCTCTGATGAAAATGCAAGTGTTAAATTTTGGGATCGCACCAGAGGCAAGAGTTCTTCCTGCATAATATTTCTAGCTCAGTTTACTATCCACAAGTATGGCTTCATGTCTCAAAAAAACAAAATTGCAACGAGACAGACAGAGACACAGATTGGGTTGTGTTCTTATCATTAAATCAACCTTTATCCCGTCCATTTTGGTTGCAAGAATCTTATTCCATTAAAAAAAGTTCCAGAAAAATACTTTTTCTCCAATGCAACACCACTGCTCTAATCACATTCAATCTAATGCTAGCTTTGCTGTTACTTTTCTCAAGACATACTTATCGACCAATTTCATGACAGACATCAATTAATATGAAAAATCTGGATTTCAAGGCACCATTACAGTTCATGTAACAAAGCAGAGTAGATCTAGAAGAATGTAAATATGGAGATAATCCCTATTAAAAATTATTGTTTAGGTAAGAAAAAGCAGATGAAATTCATACAAAATGAGAAACGCATACCAGTTTACCACACAATAGATCCGTCAATAATTTGACCAGAAAACAAGAATTAAGCCAAACCTTTGCCAGCTAAATAAAAGCCTTTTCCCAAGCCACTGCTTTCTTTGTATCATTGGCTTCTTTGTCAACAGTGTTGTTTACAGGATAGGTCATAATGAATGTGGAGGCCTATTGCAAAAGTGTGGCACAATGTTGTTGAATCCCTAGCTACATTCATAATTATACAAATAGGAAAAAATTTACCTCGGAATTGTTCCCAGAAAAACCACCAAGTGCAGTGCTTGGATCAAGTGGTGCTTGGATCTTGAAATACCACAAAAGGGTAGGCCATGTAAGCTGAGCAGGATTTAGGATATCTAGATACTAAATTTAATAACTCAATTTAGAATGATTAACCCAACTGCTGCTCCGTTTAAACATATATATAGAGGTCCAATACTATAAGACCTAAGTAGTTTCAGGGAGATGCTACCTGAAGCAAACTTTGTGTGGCACAAGCTTGACTAAGTGGCTTCATGCAAATATCCATCAAAGATACCATTGAACTAGATAAATTGGCTTGAATTGCATCTACCTATCAAGATGGAACATATTAGTTTCTCGAGGAAAGAGACCGAGTTTAAAGAACTCCAGCTAGGATGCATCTAATTGAAATAATGCTAAACCCAAATATTAAAAGGAATGCTCTTCTGATATCAGAAAGCTCATACACATTATGTTCACAAAAAAATAAACATAAAATAGAAAATATACCTTTTTTGAATCTCAAAAAGTAACTTGACATTGTTTTCTGTAATGATACTTGGTGGCTTTCCAACAGCTATGTCAGGTTTTGATGCTATTATGAGCTGCATAGCCGCAATGCACTTAAGGGTATGAGCTAGCTTGTCTTACCAAGAAGTCAGGAGTTCTTATAAAATTTGAAAAGTCTTATGGAGTCCCAAACTAAATTAAAAGGTGAAATATCCAAAATGAAATTACTAAATGGAGAATCTCAGCAAACTATGCAGAACCTGCTCAATTCTATAAAAGGGAGCAAGTTGGTTGTCAAAAAACTGCTTCTCCTCTGCAGCTCGACTCCCATGTCGTACCCAAAGCTGAAAAGCATTATTCCATTAGATTTATACTAACAAAGGGATTAAGTTATCCCCAAAAATATTGTCAGTGAACATAAATATCTATATAATATAAAACAGTTCCCATGACAAAACTCAGGTTTGAACCTTTAAACTAGCACCCTTTCTTAATAAATAATATGCAACTATCAACTAACATGAGGCCAGGAAAAATTTTGGACACAGTAGCCTGTCAATTCATTGCAATTTTACTATGAAAGCACATCTAGCTATAGGCTCCAAGCAAACACATGCTATCAAAATCATGACTAGATACGATATAGTTCAGGTTGTCTATATGAGAAATAAACTTGTTCAACGACAAGTTGAAAGGGCACATGTTGGAGAAATATTAGGTACTTACCTGAACAACATATGTCACATTTATAAACTGACTTTGGTTCAGAGAGCATGACAGCTCACAAAATAAATTCAAAAAATTTCTCAAGCATGCTGGGCAACCAACTAGAAAGGGAGCAGCCTGCAAGAAATTTGTTAAGAATAGATGAATTATTGACTCTCTGTATTCAGTAAATGGACTACAATTACTGCAAGATGGGAATAGGTAAAACATGAACTGAACACCAAAAGAATTGGCAAAAGCCATAAAACACCACTGATAGCTCATAAACACTTGAGCAAAAGGAAATTTAAGTAAAAAATAAAAGAGGAGAAAAACTGTACAGCATAAGAAAAACTTTCCTAGAGTTATTCTAGGAAAGTAAAAAGGTAAATCATTTTTTAATTGGAATTGGACTTGGCCTATAAATAATGTACCTCATCAAGAGGAGAAATCAGATTCATTCAAGAAATTTCCCATGATAGTTGTCTTCTTTCAGGGTTGTGTAACGGCTAAGGATTCTAGGGGAGATTCCTTGAGAAATCTCAGATCTTATATTGCTTAATGGGCATTTTCAGTTCATTAGACTCAACAATTCAGTTCTTGTATACTTGAAGCCATAAAGATTACCCTATGATCTGTACTATTTTATCCCAGACTTGTGCTCATCAGATAGTATATATTTTCTTATTTTCTTTGAAACGTGAAAGCCAGAATAAAACAATGAAATAAGATATTAAACTTACAGGAGGCTGTAAGGACACCACAGGGTCAGTAATTGGAAGAGAGAAAGCCCAGAACTAATAGATGGTTGTCCCGAAACAGTTGTCTCTGGACGTTGTCTGCTAAAATTTCTTAGACCAGCTGTGTTTGGAAACCTTTCAGAAGGAAGTTCCTGCAACATGATGTTAAAACAGAAAAAAAATTCAAGCAATTATGAAGAACATATTATCTAACTACCAATGGTGCAAAGATATTGACCTCCAGTGCTCATTGACAATTAAGGGAAACTGAGTTAGAGTAAGAGTGAAGGAAAGAGAAAAGAGTTCTCTTGAATATATTCAGTTAGAGAGAAAAACATAAGAGGAAACTAGAGAAGTAACTTAAAACATGTACCTAGAATTTCATGAGCATTACTGAAAAATATGTGACTCATAAGATACAGGGAAGAAATAAAAGGCAAATTTGAATGCTTTTCTTCCTATCACTTTTCTTCCTATCACATGCATTTGAACCTTATCCAAGGAAAAATTAATCCTATCCTTTTTGTTGCTTCAGAAGCATGTAAGGCTTGCTAATGCAAATTGAGCCAAATTGTACAAACATTGCATGTGAGAACTCAGTAAGTTTTTCTATAGATTGAAATATTAATACTATTACAGTACAGAGATTCTACTCAACATCAGCCAAGCTGCAAATGAAGCAAAAGACCCTAATAATCGTCAAATATGATCATACAATATTCAAACTGGGACACTAATTTCTTCACTTAATAGCCTACTAGCTTCATTTATACATCACCAAATTAAGTTCCCACCTATATTGACACGTCTTTCGTTTGACAAACCTAGTTTCCAGTCAGGGTATAACTTGGTTTTCTAATTAAGATACTACAAGAACTTATAAAAATAAAAAATAAAAAAATCGGCAACTAAGCCTTGAACATATTTCTTCCAAGAAAGACCAAGTGGTAAAAACAGAATAAAATAATCAACAACAACCAGCATACTAAGGTTTTTCATAACAGTCTGATTCTGAATCAATCTGAAAAATATGAGACTAACATGATCATTTTTCTATCATCGCCATACAAAAAAATACAATCTAAGTACTAATTCTTGTTGATGAAAACAGGACCTCAACAACAATTCTTTCAACAACCACCTAATTTTTTTTAAAAAATACACACACACACGTAAAACAATTGGCAAGAAGACTACATCATAGGCAGAGGCATGCTAGGACAACTGAACATAGAAGAACTTTAAGTACTAATTAGTTCACCTATGAATGGAAGGAAAAACCATATAGTGCTCTGTTAGGGCTTATGAAGTGCCCTACGCCTTCCTTTGAGTCCACTTCGATCAACAACTCCAATTCACTGCGTGTCCGCAAATACTTTCAAAAAGCATATCAGAATGAGCAACAACGCAGAAAGAAATAGAGAAATGGCATAACAACGAAATAATGCAGATGCCTCAAACAGAGAATCCTAATTGAACAGATAAATATAGTTCTGACGCGAAGAGAAAAGGCTTATCATTCTGCGCAAAGAAAAATAAGAAATCCTTTGTGAATCTGAAGCCCTAAGATTTCCATCTGAAGCACTTCTCAATTGCCAAACGAAAAATCCTTGTGAATCGATTGTGAACAGCAGTACTGGCCAGAAGCACAAGCACTTCACCGTTTAATCAAACGGAAGAATTTGAAGTACTGCCGGGCCTACACATAGCTCCAAGTCATCGATGCCTCTAGAATTTATCACAAGAGGCTCCAATTTCCTTTCCGACACACACTCACACAGGAGGAAGAGCTTTGAAGCTTCCTTCACGATGATTTTAGTATGCGGAGTCGACGATACAGCGAGCGAACGCGGCTGAATGACAAGCGAAGGCGACAGGACGGCGAGCGCAGGTGACGAAACGGCGAGCACAGGCGACCGGACGGCGATTTGAGGGAATTTTGGGGAAGTTTCCGTGAATTAGTGCCCTAGAATTTCTGGTTGATAAGCAAAAATTCAACAATTATAAACCACCGTTGGAATGGAAACCACTCAAAACAATCCCCAAGTCAATAGTTTCTAGCATGGTAACCCTTACCGGCTCCGGTGAGATGCAGCGCCGACAAGTTAGAATGTGAGAAGTCTTTTGTATAATTTCACTACCGGAGAGTGAGTGAAGGGGAGGAGAGAGAACGCGACTGAAAGAGTGTGAGTGAAGGGGAGGGGAAAGAGAGAGAGAGGGGGGTGGGGAATTGTCGTACGTGATTAAAAAAATTTATAATAATGGAAAAATACTAATATGAATTAATCACATATTAGTAAAGATTTTATTTGGCAATTCATTTTTACCATCAGATTATAACTTTAAAAGGAATTTTACGTCCAGATTAGATCCTTTACAAAGTGATTAGGGTTTAGGCGTAATTAAAAAGGGAATGTTACGTTCAGATTACTCGTCGTCATTTATTATTGTTTACAACGAGTTTCGCGTGTCGTCGTAAAGGGTTGGACGTACAAGGACCCTATTTCTAGTAGTGTAAATTACCATGTAGACCTTAAGGTTTTAAAAATAATACCCAAAAAAAAAAAATCTCACGCTATGGGCTTATTTTTTGCCCTAGAGTATTAGGGGCTAAAATGAAGATGATTTGTCCACTAGGATGATAATACGTGACTCAATCCTATTTGAGTAATTGTTCTGAAATTTTGAGAAGTTACCCAACATGGTTCGTTTGGTACTTTTGATACACTTCCGGCCCGGAGTATACTTTTGTAATTTACCCTATATTTAGTTGACAAAATTCTATAGCTACATTAAAGATGAAAATTTTTAGACCTAACTGTTCCATTTATTGTTCCCAGCAAGAATAGACGACAATGTGGGCATGCCAATAACAGATGCTGAGGGAAATGAAGCAACCCCTTTCCACTACGGAGCGGGTCATGTCCAACCATCTAAAGCAGCTGATCCTGGACTTGTCTACGACGCAAACTACCAAGACTATCTTCTCTTCCTTTGCAGCAACGGAACCAATATCTTTGACCCGAAATTCCAATGCCCGAAGCCAACCCTTTCGGCGAGTAACCTCAACTACCCATCAATCGCGATCGGTAACCTAAGCGGTACGATGAAAGTTTTGAGAACGGTGACAAATGTTGGTTCTAGTAACAGTACATATACAGTGATCGTTGTACCGCCGCCCGGGTACTTAATTGAAGTCACTCCGGCAACTCTGCAGTTCAGTAAAGTTGGGGAAAAGCAAAAAATTCTACATTACAGTCAAAGCAGATGGTAATTTTAGTGGAAGTACTACTGATTATGGATTTGGATGGTATGCATGGAGTGACGGCATCCACTTTGTTAGAAGCCCTATATAGTTGTTTCCTCTGCTTAATGCCTAGAGCTTATGTTACTACGTCCTCTTATATTTCTAAGTGGAAACTGATCGAAGGAGGAATAATTTGCATGTAATATATGTAATTAAATCTCGTTCCGTAGGTTCCTTTCTTTCTAATAAAGCTGATTGTGTGTAGTTGTTAAGTACTTCTATTAAAAATATGCATTACCATAATGGATTAACTAAGCATATAATTATATATTTATGATGATCCTAGGCACATTCACTACTACAAAATGGCTGGATTGTCACTGTTTGAAGAGAAAATGGTGAAAAGTTGAAAATGCGGGTCAGGATCACCGGTTTTCCAATAGTCGGTGACGATGACCGATCTCCATCACTCGTTAATTTCTTTAAAACTACTGGATATGATCGAATGTAAAGAATCACCGTTTTTGAATACAGCATGTGCAAGGACGATCATCATCACTGGCGGATTTACAATGGGGGCACGTGCCCCTAGTGGCCCCCACCACCCTTTATATACTTGGTAGAATTTTTTTAAAATTTGTTAAATTAATATACTGTACCCCCACTATTTCTTTAATTATAAATTAAACATAAATAATACAAAACACATAGCTAACTTGTATTAAGGTTGTGATTTTTTTTTTTATAGTATTAGTAAGATAACACAGACAAATTGTATTAATGTTGTGATTTTTTTTTCTAGAGTATTAGTAAAATTTAAATTGATTAGAACTAAAATTGCATTCAAAGGCAAAAATATAAAGAATTACTAAATATTTGTTTTCTTTCTCTATTATTATTTTTGTAATTTTTTTATACTATAAACCTATTTTAAAATATAATTCTTTTGTCATACAATATATATTGTGCCTCCACTAAAATAAATTTCTGGCTTCGCCATTGAACATCATCGTTTTACTAAAATCTAATGACCGATAACTGATTTCGATTATTGTAGTTATAATTAAAATTTACTAACATTACAAAAATTTGTAGTTTGCATACGAAAGAAATAGGGGAGTTCGGCTAAGAGTACTCTACTTACCTTATACTTCCTCTGTTCTCTAAAGAGTGTTCCCTTAAGGGTTTTTTTCTTGTTCTTTCTAAAGTGTCCATTTTCAAACTCCAATGTAAAAAGTTAAAAGCTTTCCGATTTTACCCTTAATTTAATTGATTCATTCATTACACTCTCTTTTCAAATGTACACACACTACACAAATTCTCATTAAGTTTGTAGTTAAACAAGGGAATATAGTAGGGGTAAAGGAGGAATTTTCTCTACTTTCTTAATTCATGTACAAATTTCTAAGGGGACACTCTTTACAGAACAAAGAGAGTACTAGATATGGTATAATCCCAATTAGGTTTACTTACCTTGTCTGGCACGGTAAATTATCTATGCATGCAAGGTTCAACCCTTGTACAAAAAAATTTGCAACCCTGATTCTAATACTTCCGTAAAATTGTTTAATGACTTAATCCTCGGAGCATCAAAGGGAGACAAGCTCCCTTTTTTACAGGTATATTGATCGAGTGTCGAGGACTGCGAAGACCTCAACAACAAATTGTGCCAGCAGATTCGACACTCATCAATTAGCGTCTTTAAGAACTAACTTTATACTCCTTAAGACCAAACTAATACCCCCAAAAAACACACATACACACACATTGTTAGATAGACACGCGTACATAACATTGTTAGATAGACTGCGAAGACCTCAACAACAAATTGTGCCAGCAGATTCGACACTCATCAATTAGCGTCTTTAAGAACTAACTTTATACTCCTTAAGACCAAACTAATACCCCCAAAAAACACACGTACACACACATTGTTAGATAGACACGCGTACATAACATGACATTGCATTTATATGTACACCCCATTATATGTATAAACACATTTTATATGAGCTTAGGTGATGCATGCATGACTTCAGCGCATTGTTCGGGTGTATGTCCAAATTAAAATCATGTAAAGGCATAACATCTAGAATTCTGTTTAGAAAAAATATCAAATGACTATAAACGGATTTTTTTCCCCAATATTCATATTGGGAAAACAAATTACCAAAATACACAAAAAAAAAATTTGTCATTCCCAATCTATAGAAAACGAAGCTACCAGATTCTGGTAGCTTTGTTTTCTTTAAAGAAATTTTTTAAAAAATGAATTTTTTGGGAAAACGAATTTGGGGGATTCGATTTCGCCCCTGAAAACGAATACCCCAGGTTCGTTTTCACAAAAAATTAAAAAATAAAAACATAAACGAATTCCGCGAATTCATTTTTCTTTAAAAAGGAATTCCTCGGATTCGTTTTCTAAAGGGAAATCATGGAATTCGTTTTTATTGAGAAAATGAATGTGCAGAAATAGTTTTATCAAGGGAAATTTTTTTTAAAAAAAAAGAATAGGGGAAATTTTGTGATTTTCTGTTTTTATTTTGTATTTCAGAATAATCGTAAGATTAAATGGTTTAATTTCATTGCACTTTGCCAAATTTGTACATTCAAACATATCATATCATCTTATTATTAAAACATAAGTTCGCGTTTTATATCATTCATTTTAAATTAATTATTTCCACAAAAATGTATAAATTATCGATAACTTATCTATATTTCATATGCATACTAATTTAAACTAAAAACAATATAAAACAAAAACATCAATATCGGTGTAATGTAATTCTTCTTTGGGAAAACGAATTTTTGAGTTTCATTTCTAGCGGAATTAATTATTTTTCAAGCATAAATGCATAACTAAAATTTCAAAGATAAATGAATTTCCCAAATTCTTTTCTACGGCAATTTTATGTATTTCAAAAATGTCGTAACTTAGTTCATCTAAAAGAAATTTCAAATACAAAATAATTATTTAATTATTTATTAAATTTGTTTAAAAATAATTATTTAACAAAAATTATTGTACTTATGTTATTCATAAAACAAATTTAGTGAAGCGAATTCATTTTCAGGAGAAAACGAATTCGCTGAATTCGTTTTCAGAGACTGAATTCGTTTTCTCATTTTCCATTATTTAACTAAAATTATATTAATTATTTTAAAAATAAATTCATTGAGAAAACGAATTCGCTGGAAACGAATGAGAAAATGAATTCAGTGGATTCGTTTCCATACGAAAATGAATTCACTGAATTCGTTAGATTATTTGTACTATTTAACTAAATTATTTTACTTTGAAATTAATTTTATTTATTAAACGAATTCACTGAATTCATTTTCTCATTTTCTATTATTTAACTAAAACAAGTGAATTCGTTTTCTCCATTTAACTAAAACTATATTACTTATTTTAAAAATATTTTTATTTCACTGAATTTGTTTTTTTTCCAAAAATATTATTTTAAGTATAATTTTATTTCATTGAATTCATTTTTTTCAAAAATATTATAAAAAAAAAATAAGTATTTAAAAATTTTATCCAATTACGAATTAGATTTTTAGTTATAAAATTACGTCTTGCCTTTGTTCCATGAAATATGAAAAACGAAATACGGGTGTCCATTTCGAATCACCATAATTTGTTTTACATTAAATAATATTTATATTTAAAAAACCATAAAAACTTAGAAACGATGTTGGTGAACTCGTTTTCAATTACAAAATAATTATTTGCTTATTTTTTACATTAGTTTACATATAATTATTTAAATAATTTTATTTTTAAAAATTTAAAAGCAATTTGGGTACAAAACGAATTCTGGAGATTCGTTTTCAGGAGAAACGAATCTCCAGAATTCGTTTTCTACCCAAATTGTTTTGAAATTCTGTAAAATAAAATTAATTTTCTGTAAGAAAACGAATTCAGAAAATTCATTTTCTTCAAAATTATTTTAAAATAAATAAATAAGATAAATATTGTTTTCAGCAAGAAACGAATTTTGGGAATTTGTTTTCAATAGAGATCGAATTCTGGGAATTCTTTTTTGTTTTCAACGAATTCCAATACAAAACGAATTCCGAGAATTCGTTTATTGTGGAATTTTTTTTGTTGTTGAAGAAAATGAAGTTGGGAGATTCGTTTTCAACTGAAAACGAATCTCCCAACTTCGTTTTCTATAGTTTGGGAATTTCAATTTTTTTTGGTTTGTTTTGGTATTTATATGCGGCCAATATGAATATTTGGGGAAATACAACATTATAAACAGATCCCAATTTTATCGAGTCAATGAGTTTAAAATCAAATTTATGGATATAATATTATTTTGAAGAGAATTGTATTTTCATGTTAATTAATTATACTAATAAAAGGAAATTTGGTTAACTAATGAAAAAATTAGGCAAAAATATTTTCAAAAATATAGAAAAGTTAAATTTCATGATATGTTAAATTAGAATATCTTTAATTTTTCTTTAAAAAAAGAAAAATATCTGAATTTTAAAAATTAAAAAAATAGTAGAGAAAAATCAAAAGGGTAATAACAGCCATAACTACAAGTCTGCAAATTTATAGCTCATTCTCATACTTGTGACCGTGACATCTACTTATTGGTCAAATTCTTAGAAGAATTTGTTATTATTACATCAACCAATGACTGAATGACACATCATTGGTTATGAGAATGTGATACAAATTTTAAATTATGAGTAATTTTAAATAGAATCAGATCTTCTGTCTTTTTAAATTATATCTTTAATGTTTGCCTTCCCACATTGAGAGATGAGACTTACATTTCACATCATGGAACCCACTTCTATATTGTGGGAGAGCAAAAATGAAAGACACGGTCTAGACAGACATAAGATCTCATAGACATTATATGTAATAGAATAAGATCTCATAGACGGCCAAATCTCAAATAGCAAGAGAATTTCACTTGATATTTGCAACTATCTTAATATTTAATTGGTTTCATGATAGCAATTGGTTATAAACTTGTTTAGTCAAGTCATAAAAATCTATCAGGGGAAGCCTCGAGCTTGGGCGGGTATTATATATATATATATATATATATATGTTGGCTTGGGCGGGTATTATATATATATATGTATATTGAATTCACATTGTTTAACTATTTATTATTGTTTCCTCATAGACTTTGTCTTTGGCCAAAAATTATACTTTGAATAAAGTGGCCAAAGACTAGGAATTATTGTATAAGTATTAATTAAAGCAGTTTCATCTGAAGAGAAAACTAATACATTGAGAGCATACTCAAACTAACATTTCTGTATAAATTCTAACACATGAAACAGTTAACGAAAACAAAACGGATCACAATTAAACATGGGACATTATTTGTTGCTTTTATGCATTGTTCTCTTTAGTTTTCATCTGAAAGGCTCATGTTATCATCATGATCACCAGGTATGGCTGGATTATTTTCTTTATTAATTATTTGTTAATTTTCTTCATTACTACTAGTTTTAGTTTAATGAAAACTTACTTGTTATTCCTTGACGTCTTAAGGGAAAAAAAAAATAAAGACGTGTTTCTGACACATACATAACATGTTTATATACTGTATATATTTTGCAGAACACAATAAACGTAACAGAAATTTCCAAGAAATATCATCGATCACTCCTTTATGCATATATTTCTTAAGGATACAAGGGTAAAAAATAAAACTTTCAGTTGGTTCGGTATATGTTGCAAGAACCTTCGAACTTACGTGTTTAAGATTGCAAACCCTAGTACCTTGAAGCCCTCCCCTTCCAAGAAATTAACCTATGAATTCAATTAATCCTTATTTTTATATATTGTGTGCCTTTTATATTTTTACTTTAATCTCTGTTGATTTCCTGGGTTTTACAATGAAATTAAGCAGGTTTATGTAGTTTATTTGGGAGAACATGAAGGGGGAAGAACGTTTAGAGAGATCGAAGACACGCATCGCTCCTATCTCACAACTTTGAAGAACACCGAAGAAGAAGCTCAACAGTCTCTTATTCATAGCTATAAGAATGTAATCAATGGCTTCTCGGCATTTCTAACCCCAGATGAAGCTGCTAAGCTCTCTGGTACGTATGTTTCGTTCAATTATTTACTCATAGGTTTATGTATATTATTATATTCCTTCTTCGGTCCAAATATAAGACTCATGTTATATATATATATATACATATATATATAGCTTGTATTCTGTAAAATTAACTTGTTCACAGGTGCGATCACTGTGCATGTGAACAGCACGAGTTACTTTATCAAAATAAAACAGATACTTTGAATAGTACTAGTATCAGTAACTGTTTATTCAAATATCACTTTAAGATAAAAAAAAACTAAAAAAAAAACTAAAAGTGCTACCGTAGAATGGTACAAGTGAATAACACTATTACTCTTCAAAGGTAGCACTTAGTAAGAAAATAAATTAAAAACAAAAATATAAGTTGAAGATAGTATATATGAGTAATACTCTATTCAAATATTTGATACCCGAAGAGATTATTAGATATTTGAAGAGACTATCAGTAATACTCTCTTCAAAATGCTTGAAGAGAGTATTAAGGCTCCGTTCTCTATGACCAAAATGGGAAATTTTAGTTTTAGAAAATGATTTCTTTTTTAGGGAATTTCTTTTGGAAATTTGTGTATAAAAGAGAAGAAAAAGTGTAATGATTATATTATTTTTTGAATTTATGTGAGTGAAAATTTTAAGAAAATTTTAAAACCTTAATTTTGAATTTAGTAGAAAATGATGTTGTTTCTTTGTGTAAAATTTTGGAGGAAAAAATGATAATTTTCCTATAATGAAATAGAAAAGAAAAATATTTTAAGAGAATATCAGTAATAATCTTTTCAAGTATATTGAAGAGAGTATTAGATGCCTGAAAAAAGTATATGATACTCGTGAATAGTACCCACAAATACTGTTTAAGAGTATTAAAAGGGAAAAAAACTGTAGAGAGACATGCGGAGTGTCCCAAATTCCGTACACTGTATATGTGTTTTTGTGATATACTGTATCTTTTTTCTTTTTTTTTTGCAACGCATACTGTATCTATTAAGAAGAGAATTATTCTATTGGAATGGGGGAATAATACATGTATACAATAATATTTAAAAAATAAAAAATAAAAAATAAACAAAGACATGGTATAATGCTATTTGTCTTTTTTTGACCGATAAATTTGTTGGAGCATCTAATCTTTTGTTAAATCATAGTTTGACTCCTAAAGTTTGAACTAATCACTCAAACTCCCCTAAAAGGATTGGAATTAATGTAATCTTTCTAGAGGCTAGGGTCCAAGATACAATTCAAAGATAATATTCAAATCCCTATAAGGGTATTTTGGTGTTCTATTGAAATTTCAAAAATCAAAATGTAATTTGATAAAAGGTTAGAGACCAGAATGCAATTTACCCTTTCACTGTTGTCTTATCTTATTTGCATTTGTTTAATTTGGTCAATGTAGAAAAGGATGAAGTTGTATCGGTCTTCGAAAGCAAACAAAGAAAATACAAGATTCAAACAACAAGATCATGGGAATTCGTTGATTTACTCTCCACAAAAGTTGAAGGCGGCAGCATTGGAGAACAGGAACTCTTGAGGAAAGCCAATTATGGAAAAGATGTCATTGTCGGACTTCTTGATACAGGTATATTACTCTAACTAACTCTCAGGCAGTGCCGTAGGACTGTTCAAATAAGAAATCTGACCCGATCCCGATCCCGATCCCAATCCGAAACTACGGTTTCAGTTTCGGATTTTGATCTGAAGTCGTTGAATCGGTTTTGGAATTTTATCCGAACCGTGGTTTCAAGTTGGTTTTTGGGTTTTTTTGTTTTTTTTGCCACTATCATTGCTCCAGTGAAAATTGTTAGCAAAAGAAATCCAAATGTAAATATGTATAGTATCATAATATGAGTTTAAATTAGTTTTAAGAATAATAGTGTACTTAACGGTTTCATTAAAAGAATTCAAACAAAAATTGTTCCTTTAGAGAAGACCGGCTAGTACAGTAACAAATTACTTATTTTATGCATTATACGTTGCCACTCATTAACTTTTGTATATTTTAAAAACTGAATTTTTCTAATGAAAAATAGGAAGTGTTAAAATTGTAAAATGTGTAAGACTAAATATACTAAAAATTTATTGTAATAATATGAAGTAACAATATTGTAATTGGATAAGAGAGTACTATATAGCCCAATTTATAATGCATTTAAATCTTGGCACTTTTTTTTTTCGCAACTAATATTTAATATATTCCTTTTAATTAATTGGAGCAGGAGTGTGGCCAGAGTCTCAAAGTTTTAGTGACGAAGGAATGGGACCAATTCCAACGTCGTGGAATGGAACTTGTCAATTTGGGGACCAATTTAATTCGTCTCACTGTAACAGGTTCTTATAAAATTCTGAATTTCTTATTCATATATTCACTCCTTCCTCCTTCCTCCTTCCGTCTCACAAAGACTATTCATTAGAAAGTTTTGAGAGAGGATTTGGAAAACATGTTTTCAAAGACAAGCAATCGAATAGGTTTTTAAAAATTGTTTTCAAAAACTATGTTTAGTAAAAGACTTTTGGGTGTAAGTTTTATCAAAATCTTGTTTAGTAAGGTAGTAGTAGTAAACAAAATTTCCCTCAAGGTTTAAGTTTCGAAAAAAAAACAGTTTTTGATGTTCAAAAAAATAATTTATTTTTGAAATAAGGTTTTGCAGAACAAAATTTTAAACCCGTGCCAAACAATGTTTTGATTTTAAAACAGTTTTTGAAGCCAATAATTTTGCAAAACCAACTTGCAAAACCTCCAAACAAAGATGCCCTAAAAGAGTCCACTATCCCATTAAAAAAGTCATGTTGAATTTGTTTACATTACATACCCTTACTAATATAATAATGTGTGGTACACAATTAAGTTATAAGTAAGGATATAATATAAGTGAAAAATATGATATCAAATTATTTATTTTAGGTGTTGTACCTTACAGCTCATAATAAGTTGTACATTTTTTTAAATAGATTTTTTGAATGAGATATTTCAAACCAAAACATAAACAAATTAAACAATTTTCATATTGTATTCTTTTAATAAATTTTCATTATATTTGGTACGCAATAACTTTAATATCCTTCCAATATAAATGTGACAGAAAAATTGTTGGAGCACGCTACTTTTTGCAAGGTTACGAGGCACGCTGGGGCAAACTTAATCAGACGGTGGACTACCGATCTCCCAGGGACAGTTATGGCCACGGAACTCATACAGCTTCAACAGTCGCCGGAAGACAAGTACCTAATATATCCGTCCCCGGAGGGTTCGCCAGTGGGACGGCTTCCGGCGGTGCTCCGGGTTCTCGGCTTGCCATATACAAAGTGTGCTGGCAAATCCCGAACCAATCTGTCCTAAAGGAGGCGACTTGTCTAGACGATGATGTCCTTGCGGCATTCGACAACGCCATCGCCGACGGAGTTCATGTGATTAGCATGTCGATGGTACCATTTAGTTTGGGACCATACTTGAAAGATAGCTTGGCGATCGGAGCATTGCATGCGGTGAAGAATGGAATTGTGGTGGTTTGTAGCGCAGGGAATGATGGCCCTGCACCATCCACTGTGAAAAATGTGGCTCCTTGGATGTTTACAGTTGCAGCAAGTAGCATAGATCGGACTTTTCCATCTCCTGTTGTGTTAGGCAATGGCACGCAAATTCAGGTATCACCACCCCTTCATGGCATTATCTGTGTACTAAATGTGTACCACAATCTCGGGTTTGATAAAATACTAAAATACCTCTCAAAGTTTGGAATCTCCTCAAAACAAACCCTCCCTGATCAACTTGTATGAAAAGGCAAAATAGCCCCGCAAATAAGCGTATTTTAAAATTTTCATACAAATTCATAGGGTATTTTGATGTTGGGTAAATGATCACAAACCCACAACCCCCCTCATCCCTAGCCAAAGATCTAGAAAATACATTTTAAAAATTTCAAGGGTCCAGTATATAAATAAACTTTTTATTATAGTTAAATACTTTATAAAAAAAATTGAATAGATAAATATCACTATTTATAAGGGTGCAGGAGGGGTTCGGGGACCACCCCCCTCCCCCCCCCCCTCGCAAGTAGACCCGAGGTTTCAAACATTTCCAAGCGGACCTAAATTGTCCATTTCTTTGTGTATTTGGGCGAGGTTTGTTAGTGTTTTAACACAAGTTCATGGTTCGTTTAGTAATTTTCTTAAACCTTAGTATTTACTCTGGACAAATCTCATAGGAATTTTGGTAATTTGCCATATAATATTTTATCCAACTTTGAGGTGTATTGTGAAATTTACCCTTTTTATTTTGGCAGCAAAGGAAATTGGTTTAGAAATGATAACTAAAAGTATGATCGAGAATACAATCTCTTTGCAATCCAATATTGTACTAACTTTGGACTCTTTGGTTTTTTACCTTAGGGACAAACGGTGACCTCATATGAGCTGAATCAAAAGTACCCTCTAGTTTTTGCTGGAGATGTTGAATTACCAGGCACAACAAACAACAGTACGACTGGGTATGCAAAATTAATTCTCGAGGCTATTTTGAAACATACTCACTACGTTCGATTAGAAAAAGTTATTTTCAATTTTATTTTTTTTCGTTCCAATAGAGGAGCCAACTTTTAAAGAAAAAAGTGGCTTAAATAACGAAAGAAAAATGGAACCAGATGAATTCTTAAAAGAAAGTGCTGTACCTTTTATTTAATTTAATAAAGGGATTGTATATATTTTTGTTTTTGCAATCTAGCTTTTCTACTACTATCCACATATAGTATATGGAGTTTTTTTCTTTGGTATAAAATACAGAAAACATAAAAGCAGTAGAAGGATGCTTTTTGATCAAAAGAACAAGAAGAATTAAATATATAATAATGTGTGGTTACTCTGGTACATATATAACTAATTCACAATTAAAAACTAATGATACTAGTGGAATAAATTGTGATATATTAGCTATTTTAAGTATTGTACATTGAAATCCATAACAAGTTATACATTTTGAAATTATACTTTTCTAATAGAGCAGAAGAAGTATAGGTATAGCAATTAGCTATATATAAGCTCATGATGAACTTTAATATATATTTTTTCCATTTATATTTTTGTAGGCTATGTCTTCTTGGTACTCTTTCACCATTGCTAGTGAAGGGAAAAATCGTTTTGTGTTTAAGTGGGAGTCCAAAACCAAAACCTGTGGAAAAAGCCCTAGCGGTTAAAAGGGCAGGGGGAATTGGCTTTATTGTACAAAATCCAGTGGATGGGATTGGAATATCAGTTGAGGCTCATGTGCTTCCTGGAACTTCTGTCTTTTTCGACGATGCAAATGGTATTCTCAATTACATAAGATCTGAAAATAATCCAACGGCTACGATTGTCCCCCCAACGACGTTATTATCCACTAAACCAGCGCCCTTCATGACTAGCTTCTCCTCGTCTGGTCCAAATGGTTTCGATCCCAACATTTTGAAGGTACTTGATTTATTTTTAGTTTTAGCTACTCCCTCTCCCCGCCCTCCCTCGTCTTGACACCCCATAATAGATCTTCTGTTACATTTTTTTTGTGAGTCGGTCGTTTTGTTAGAATTTAATTGGAAATACTGCTCATAAAACACTTGGTTATTTTTCTTTTGAACTTGATACTTTAGCCGCTTTCTTTGGAAGATATAGGCAGTTTTTATCTGTTTCACATGCTATAGCTGATGTTTAAGTCATTGAACTATATATGGACAAATTAATATAAATATTAAGATCTAAATTTTCTTATCAAAAATTATAATATCTATTATGAAAATCTTAAAATGATACTTATAAATCGTAAATTAACAACAAAGGGTGTCACGCTTACACTAAATAGAATTTTGAACATTTTTAATTGATCACAAAGTTTTGATAATTAGATTAGGACCCCAACTATTGGATTTCATTTCTCATTATAGAGGTTTCAGATGACCTATGAAACCATGTATAGTAGGTGAAAGAAACTAAAAATTGTACGTCACTATCTTCAACTGTAAAACGCAAAAGTGTCAAATTTAAAAGTAAATACTCCCTCCGTCCCATTAGAAGAGTCCACATTGATCAACATACAATTTATTATGAATGTCACTGTACAATACATAAAATAGCTAATTTGACATCATTTATTCTATTTATATCCTCATTTATTAAGTATGAGCTAATTGTGCACTATACATAATTATATCAGTAAGGTATGACAAGTAAAAAATTTGAAAGTAAACTCTTCTATTATAACAAAAAAAATATTTTTAAAAATAAACTTTCTATTGGAACGGCTCACATTTGTACTAAATCTGAACTGTGCATGGCATGAAATTGCAGCCAGATATAACAGCACCTGGACTAAACATCTTAGCGGCATGGAGCGAAAGCGGACCTCCAACGTATTTAAGGGATGATTTACGCAGAGTTAAATACAACATTGACTCTGGAACTTCCATGTCTTGCCCCCACGTGGCTGCCGCGGCTGCACTTGTTAAAGCCGTCCATGCTCACTGGAGCAGCGCTGCTATAAGATCGGCTCTCATGACAACTGGTAATTTTCCAAAGAGTTTGGAGATTATTTATCGCCGTATTTGCCTTTATAGTTAGTTACAAATTTTTCTTTGTTTTTGCAATTTTGTTTTTAACCACCTCCATGCGAGTTTTACAGTGTTGTTAGAATTGAATCGGAGAAGAAATCTAGTAGAGAAATGGTTTAAATTTCAAAAGGTTAAACTCGATTGGAAAGAGTAATATGTCATTCATAATTTTTATCATAAACATATTTTGAAATTAATTGTTCAACATTAAGATCCGTTCTTCTCCGTTTATTTTCATGAAAATCACCACTGTTGGAACAAAAAAGGTTACACAAATAAACAACTCCATTTTCAACAAAATTCAAATTTTAAAATTTAAATTTTGCTCTATATTTCTACTAACATTTTTTCACAAATTAACATAATCATTACACATTTTTCCTTCTCTCTTACACAATTTCCCATAAAAAAACTCCCTCCAAAATTTTTTTTTTTTCCCAAACCAAAACATTTCCCAAGTTAGTCACTAAAAGAACAAAGCCTTAAAAGTTTGGCTTCGACCTTGATTTTCAGTCCAATTACCAATTTAATTTTGAATTTATTTTCCAGCCATTAACACGAGCATTACGGTTCAACTGGGTTGACCGAGTCTGACAACAATATACAATTGTAGTGCATTATTTGTTCATAACATTTTTAACTTTTAACTTTAGTTATTTTGCATGTGCAGCTATGATAACTGACAATACCGGGCAACCGATCAAAGAAGAAGATGGTATTAATCCGGCAACTCCTTTTAGATATGGATCGGGCCATTTCAACCCACCCAAAGCCATTGATCCGGGTCTTGTTTATGATGCTGGCATCACTGATTACTACCTTTTCCTCTGCAATTCCGGGGCAACTAAGATCCAAAATTTCACGTGCCCACCCGAATTTCCTTCTCAAAGTAATCTCAACTATCCATCACTAGCCGTTACTAAACTGCAAGGTAGCGTTACGGTTCAAAGGACAGTGACAAATGTCGGAAATGCAAAGAGTTTATACCGCGCCTACGTAACACCGCCGTTCGGATATGCGGTTGAGATTTCTCCCGGCACTCTGAGTTTTGGAATTGTAGGGGAAAAGATGAGCTTCAATATTACGATCATGAAAGTTGGGAGCAGCGGACAGACGGGGGATTATGCTTTTGGATGGTATGAGTGGAAGGATGGGATACATTCTGTGAGAAGTCCCATTGTTGTATCATCAGCTTAGTTGGTTAGCTTTTGAGATTTTTCTTCTTCTTTTTTTTAATTTGTATTTTTGTATCTTAATAAAAAAAATTTAATTTAAATAATTAACGACGTCCTTCAATCGTTCAGCCAAATCAAAGTTGAAAATATAAACTCGTACACTAATTTACTATTAAAAATTGTTAGATCAATTCAAATCTGATTAAACAAGAAAAAACACAATGGGTCCTGCGTTTTAAGTGGGCAATCAAATATAAAAATTTTAAAAATTATCCCTTTTAAACTATTTTCAGTATATTTATTTTCACCCTATATATATATATATATATATGTGTGTGTGTGTGTGTGTGTGTGTTAAATAGAATATCAATTGATATTTGAAACTATCTTAATTTAAATACTACCATGATACCAATTGGTTTTTTTTTTTTTCCTTAAATACTTCATTCTCACCTGGGAAGCCGGTCCTGCGCACTAACCGCTGGGCAATGGCGGATTTAGGGTGGGGGCACTGGAGGCACGTGCCCCCACTGACCTCACCCTAAACCCTTTAATGTATATATTTATACTGCAAATTTTTTTTTTTTCATAAGTTATGTGCCCCCGCCGTACAATATCTTTTTTAAAATATAAGTATGAGAACACTTACTTTACCATATTCGTTACTGATTCGGATAAGTAGGTACTTAAAATTTGCCATTGAGCTTATTAAAGAAATAAAAATCTGTCAAACTATTAACTTAATTTTTTATTGTCCACAGCCAATTCTTTATTTTGTTTTTACCTATGAAAATTGCAACTAATTATAGTTAGAGTTTGTACTTGTTTAATTATTTTAACCATTCCACAATCCTGCCAGACACTTTGAATGAATGATTGTCTAGTTACATACACTAAAAATAATTCGTTAAGTAGACAACTAGAAAGTTATAAAATACTATCAAAATATGAAGACTAGGTTGGAACTATTGTAAAAAGTATGTTAAATTACTTTAATAACATGATGATTTTAAAATTTTTGGAATATATATATTTTTTTGTTTCTTTAATTATAATTTTTTTCATGTACAATGGATGCGGATATGCCCCACTAATTTTTTCTTTCTAGCTCCGCCACTGTCGCTTGGGTGTTATAAAACTTGTTTAGTCAAGTCATAGAATTAAATTTATACTTATTTAATTCACATTGTTTAATTACTGTTTCCGCGTAGACTTTGTCTTTGACCATAAATTATACTTTGAATTAAGTGGCCAAAGACTCGGACCTATTGTATAATTATTAGTTTCAAAAAGAAAAATATTGTATAATTATTAATTAATGTAGTTTCATCTCAACAGAAAATTAATTAGTAAATTGAGAGCATTCTCAAACTAATATTTCTACTTGTAGGCTAACTCAATTTAACAGTCACTTAACTTAAAATGTTATTATTTTTATTTGGTCCTTTCATTTGAAACTTTTTTATTTTGATTTCTTAACTTTAAATTTTGTTTTAAAATAATCCCTAACCCAAATTCTTATACCATTTGGTTATTTTGACTAACACATAAGTTGTATTGTGTTAAATTAAGGGTTAAACAAAGTGATTTAACTTTTTATTATTTCATTTGTTACCCCGTTAATATGTGTCAATCTCACTTCTTAGCTGGCGTGCGTAAAATCGAACCTCCATTGGGCCTAGCCCAATGGACTAAAGCAAAAATAAACAGTAAAGGACAAAAAGACGCTTAAAAAGTCCAGAACTCTACTTAGGTCGGATAGATCATCCAAACCGAGTCAAGCGGTATTTTAGTTACAAGGTTAGGTCGGTCAAACCCGTAAAGCCGAGCCAGACAGTATATTTCTGAAAGATTTAGGTCGGACCTTAAACTTTAGAATGCCTTGTTAGTTCCTCACAGTTATATCATGATAATCGGCCTAACCGAGCTAAGATAGTTAGATCGGATTACGTTGCTTCACTGACACAGTAGGTGAAAATCGTCATAAACTAGGTATATCTTTTCAAATACATGTAGAGATTTCCAAATCTTCTAAGAGAGGAAGAAACCCATGAAATCCGGTCAAGACAGTAACGTACACGCCACGCTAAATAGAAGGAGCAGGTGAACATGTCAATCATGAAGGTTCAACGGACACATTTCAACTTGGAGGTATATATACTAAGTCTTCAGACTTAGTAAGGTACGGAACTTTTACCATTTTGAGCAATTGTCTATACTGTTTATCTTCTCCAACTCTTCTAACTTGACCGTCGGAGCCTATACAAGGGGGAAAGCCCCGCTCCTTTCTTGATCATCTACAGTTGTCACCGGAACAGTGCGAATCACCTCTCTCTACTGTCCTTGCTGGTCTGAGCTATCCAGATCGGTTCCCAGCTCAGTCATTTTCCTTTGCAGTGAAGATTCATCCAGTTTGGGCCTTGATATTCGAGACAATTCACTGGGCCATGAGAAGCACCGCCTGAAGAACATTTTTTTGCGTCACATCAACTGGCGCCGTCTGTGGGGAGCGTTTGATCAAATTATTTCATCAAATCTTCTCCACTTTTAAAGAAATTTGTTGAAACCATGACGCAAGCTCAAGATTGTTCGATAGTGGGTGCTTCTTCTTCTAACACCACCGCTGATCCCGTCGTTACAACCGCTATAGTTCCAACCGTCACCGTAGTTTCTATCATCCCCAATGCACCACCGACTACTGCCACCGTTGTTGAGCCTCTCACCCCCTAGCAAGAACGAGCGGAAAGAGAGAAGTTTTACCGTTTGTTTCCGCAACTATTTCATCTGATGAACCATAACATTCCGGTCACCTCGACTCCCAATTTAGAACTCCCCGTGTCAGGTATTACAACCACTTCCCCAGATGTAGTTAGCATAGAACATCCCTTTAGTTCGTAAGTTGCCCCCACTATTCCCCCACCAAGAGCCCTGTTCAATCCCATGGCCGATCCCTCCGTTGTTTTAATTTCTAGCCTTCCCCCTCAGTCTATCGCTGTTTCGGGATGTCCTCCACACTCTGGGGGAGCCTATCTTTTTTCAGGATCTATGTGGCCGATCTCCCTAACCTTTCTACCACACCTCCTGTTTACACCACCTTAGCCCATACCCAAGTCACCCCTACTTTTTCAGCTCCTTTCATGGTTCCTAACGCTCAGCTCAATAATTACCCTTTTATGTCGGGTCTGCCTTTTCCTATGTTAGGATAGCAAGTGAGTCAGTTAGGTCAGCCTGGCCTGGGCCCACAGAGTCAAATAGGTCAGTCCGGCCTAGTTCAACCGTTAAACCAATTTAGTCACCTTGGTTCTGAAGTTAACCAATTAGGATATCTCGGGCATCTAGCTCCGTCAAACCTAGCTCAGTTTCAACATTACGGTATAGGCACCAACTGAGCCATGCAACCCCCCACAGGATACTCTCCCTTACTCAACCCGAGCTATTATCCCGGGCCCAGCGCGGGGAACTTCGCAGCTAGAGGACCGCTACCTACTTATCCCGGAATGGGCGGATACCCCCTAGATCAAACCAGATACGCCTAGCCCGGTCAAACAGTTCTCCCTGGATCCGTATATGCGCAGTTGGGAAGAGACGGGCCCACTTCCCGGATGTCTCACCCATTTGGTTGGGAGATCCAAACAGCACCGTTCCCCCCGGGTTACAAAGGTTTAGGTAAGGTTGATAAGTACGACGGAACTACCGACCCCACGGCTCATTGGATACAATGCATGAGTGTCATGGATGCCGCCAACTTGTCTGATGCCAACCGTTGCATGACATTCCATTTGACTCTCAAAGGTCAAGCTATAAATTGGTATTGTACTCTACCTCGAAACTCCATTCATTCATTAGATCAATTCGGTGACCTGTTTTTAACTAATTTTATGGGTAACAAGATATTGTCCAAACCGATTTCACACTTAATGAACATAACTCAACGAATGGGAGAGGGATTACAGGCCTACATAAATCGATTTAACATAGAATCTAGACAATGCCATGAAAAAGATGATAGGATTATGATGGGCTCGTTTATTAACGGGTTACGATCAAGTCCCTTAGCTACTGAACTTGCCATTCGACCCCCACATTCTTATTTTGAAATGATGGTCACTGCTGTTAACTTTGTTGTTATTGAGGATGCTGCAGCCATAAAACAGGAACGAGAAAGAGGTTTTTCCGACTTATATGGTAAGAGAAAAACCTCTTCCCTGATTCCTCCCCCAGGAGGAAGTAAGAAGTAAAATTTTGTGAGTACTACTAACCCTATCCCGAAGGCCAGGGTAAGTGTTAACGCTGTGCAGGTGGTCGAGCCCTTCTCCGTTCCACGAGCCGACATATATTCGGCCATTCAGCATCAAGGGTTGATACCCCCAGCCCGCCCCATAACGGGTCTCACAGATCGGCTCAATCCTGGCAGGTATTGTAACTATCATAAGCACATTGGTCACAATACTAATGATTGTCGAGATTTGGCTGCAGAGATAGCAAAACTTATTCAAGCTGGGAAACTTCCCCAATATACACAAATAGCGCCTTTGCCCAAACCCGCAGCTGCAGCAACCCGGGAGCGACCTACCGGATGCTACCGGTGTGGAGAGCCCGGTCATTTTGCTCGAGAATGTTCCCAACCCGACCCCCGAGCCCCAAACGCTGGAGCTGGAGCCGACCTGACCATAGCTGGGGTAGTAAATACCATAGCTGGAGGACTGACCCAAGGCGACTCTAATCGCCAAAGAAAACAGGTATATCGGCAAAGAAACAACATTTTAGGTAAGCGTAAAGCGGAAGCCATGGCATCAGTGATTACTTTTGATGACAGTGATATTTTCTTGCCTTACAATTGTGACGATCCACTAGTGATCGATTGTTATATTTCTAATTATCAAGTAGGTAGGACATTGTTAGACACGGGTAGCTCTAGTAATATAATTACTACCAAAGCATTGGCAGGATGTCAGTTACATAAGGCACATTTAAATTCAGTGCGTACACCCTTGATTGGCTTTGGCAACCACCATGTTATTCCTGTAGGACAGTTAAGCATACCGGTCACGCTGATAGCTGGACAGCTAAAACGTACAGAAACCATAGACTTCGTAGTCATTGATGAACCCTCACCCTACAATGTGTATTTGGGTCGGCCTGGACTAAATCAATTTCAGGCCATTGCTTCTACCATGCATATGCTTTTAAAATTCCCCACCATGGGTGGGGTGGGCACTCTTCGTTGTGATGTCATACAGGCTAAGCAATGTTACACAGCTTCCCTAAGAGAATCGACACCTATGGATCGAAAATCAAAAGTTGCCTCTACAGTCGCACCGACCCCCGCGCCCCGAGCTTCGCCGCCTACCCTTCCAGGAAGTGTTGCTCATCCCATTAACATCACCGACCTGACAGGCAGCTCGGATCGATCCATTGAAGCAGGGGCTGAGGTGAAGATCGTCCCCCTTACTGACGATCCAAACAAGGTAATTAAGATTGGGGCCGATTTACCTCCTCAGTTACAATATGATTTACTTAACCTTTTACGTGAGTTTACGGAAGTCTTTGCTTGGGGGCCGGAAGACATGCCTGGCATTTCTCGAAATATCATTGAACACAAGTTATCCATTGATGCCAGTCGTAGGCCGGTTCGTCAACGAAAGCGTAACCTTGGAGGAGAACGCAATAAATACGTGGAGATCGAAGTCAACGCTCTACTAGAGGTACGTATCATTCGAGAAGTAGATTATCCTGAATGGTTAGCTAACCCTGTGTTGGTTCCCAAACCCGATGGTTCATGGCGTATGTGTATCGACTTCACCGACCTAAACAAAGCCTGCCCCAAAGACTGGTTCCCCCTACCCTTGATTGACATTCTGGTCGACGCCATAGCCGGATTTCGCTTCCTCAACTTCTTGGATGCATACAAGGGTTATCACCAAATCTTCATGGCTAAAGAAGACGAGGAAAAAAACCTCCTTCATCACGGATAAAGGTACTTATTGCTTTATCACTATGTCTTTCGGTTTGAAGAATGCTGGGGCTACCTTTCAACGCTTAGTGAATAAAATCTTTAAAAATCAGTTAGGTCGGAACATGGAAGCATATGTTGATGATTTACTTGTTAAAAGTAAGGATGAGTCTGCCTATTTACTTGATCTACGTGAAACACTTGAAACTCTTGTCCAATATAAACTAAGGCTAAATCCAAAAAAATGTGTTTTTGGAGCTACTTCGGGGAAGTTCTTAGGTTACATGGTTTCTGAAGGGGGTATTTTGGTTAATCCAAAGAAAGTAGAAGCTGTCCTGCAAATGCACCGACCTAGATCAATTCGTGAAGTACAACAATTAACGGGTAGACTGGCAGCCTTAAATCGGTTTTTAGCTCGGTCGACAGAACGAGCCTTACCATTTTTTAGCATCTTAAAGAAAACAGATAAATTTGTGTGGACCTCGGAATGCCAAACTGCTTTCGAGCAACTAAAAACGTATTTAGCTTCTTTACCATCTTTAACCATGCCAATTCCTGGAGAACAATTATATATGTATATAGCTACCACTAACTCAGTAATTAGCTCGGTTTTGCTTCGGGAAGATAACCGGGTTCAAAGACCCATCTATTTTGTTAGCAAAGTTTTGCAGGCAGCAGAGAAAAATTATTCCAGCCTAGAAAAATTAGTCTTGGCTCTAGTCCACTCCACACGACGTCTCCGACCTTATTTCAACTCCCACGGAGTCACCGTCTATACTGACGCACCTCTTAAGGCCGTCTTGCAAAAGGCAGGAGTTTCTGGTCGTCTCACCAAATGGGCCATCGAATTGGGGGAGTACGATATCACCTTTGCACCTCGCACCGCAGTCAAAGGACAAGTATTGGCAGATTTCATAGCTGAAGGAGTATCGGATATCCAGGAAAGCACGCCTGGCCCATTAGAAGAAACCGACCTTCTTTTAACCGTAGCAAAAGGCGATGATTCATGGACACTCTACGTGGATGGTGCATCCAGCCAGTCCAGATCGGGTGCGGGGATCATCCTTACTAGCCCTGTTGGGGAAGTCCACACTTATGCTTTACGGTTCTGCTTTACTGCCACCAATAATGAAGCAGAGTACGAAACCATGATAGCCGGTCTAAAATTAGCTCGGAAACTGGGGGTCAGAACTCTAAAAATTTGTTCAGACTCCCACCTTGTAGTTAAACAAATTTTGGGGGAGTATAAGGCTAAGGATCGGCAAATGGAGGAATATTTAGCACTGGTGCAGCAACAGCTAAAATGTTTTTCAAAATGGACTATAGAACGGGTTTCACGGAGTAAAAATACAAATGCAGATGCCTTGTCCAAATTGGCTTCTTCGGTTTTCTCTCATCTGACTAAAAGCGTTCTAGTAGAAGAAGTACAGACCAGGAGTACAGCCGAGCCAGCAATCTTGTCCATAAGTGAATGTCAGGATTGGCGATTTCCTCTATAGCAGTATTTGCAAAATGGCACTTTACCAGATTCACGAAAAGAAGCACAACGAATACGAAGGAAGGCTGAGCATTATCAAATAGTCGGAGAGGATCTATATAAAAAGGGTTTTTTGATGCCCTTACTAAAGTGCCTGGGTTCGGGAGAGGCGGAAGCCGTGCTAAAGGAAGTACATCAAGGAGATTGTGGGTCTCACATTTGGGCTCGGAATTTGGCCAAGAAAGTAATTGGGGCTGGGTTTTATTGGCCTCGGTTATTCCAGGAAGTGGTCGAATATGTTCAACGCTGTCCCAGTTGCCAGTACAATGCAACAGTTCACAGGTTACCGGCATCCAGCTTTACGGGGATAATTGTTCCATGGCCTTTCGCGGAATGGGGAATAGATCTTATGGGGCCGTTTCCTAAGATCGGTTATTGTCATTATCTTGTTGTGGCTATAGACTATTTTACGAAATGGGTGGAGGCTAAAGCATTGACAAATATTACCGGACGAACGGTAGCCCGGTTTCTTTGGAGACAAGTCATCTGTCGGTTTGGCGTGCCCAACTCGGTCATCTCGGATAATGGGACTCAGTTCGAGTCCAAGGAATTCACATCCTTGTGTTCGAAGCTCGGTATCACCCAACGTTTCGCATCTGTAGCTCATCCTTCGGCAAATGGGCAAGTGGAACTCACAAATTGAACTTTGTTGCATGGGTTGAAAACCAGATTATAAGATAAGGGTAAGAATTGGGTAGAACAACTGTCTCACGTATTATAGTGCCACCGGACTACGCCTAAATCGGCCACAGGAAAGACTCCTTTCGAGCTAGCCTTTGGAGTCAACGCTGTCATACCCCCAGAAATCAAAGTGGTGCGCCCCGAGTCATGCACTTCAAAAAGGACCAGAATCAGAAAAACTTGGATCTTAGTTTGGACTTGATGGAAGAAGCCGGGGACACTGCCTATATACACCAACTAAATTACAAAAATTTAGTTCGACAACACTATGACGCTCGGGTCAAACATCGGCCCTTTGTACCAGGAGACTTAGTTTTACGAAACCGAGCTATCAGCAAACCACATGATCAGGGCAAGTTAGTATCTAATTGGGAAGGGCCTTACCGGGTGATCGAAGCCCGACCTACCGGAAGTTATGTTTTGGAAGATTTGCAAGGACAGTTGATTCCGCGGGCTTGGAACGCAGTACACTTAAGAAAATACTATACATAAAATAGTTAGAGTCAAGGTCGGGAAAGATATCAAACTCAAGATGGTGGAAAAAGAAGACATTTATTCAAAAAACGGGCCCAGTACAAAGCTGTTCCAAGATTACAAAAATTCTTCAAAAAGTAAAATACAAAGAAAAGCTAAGAAGGAGGAGCTTGAGAGGTCGCTTCTTCATCAGCTGCCTCCTTGGGGTCGGTCTCGGGTTCTTCCTCTTCGATATTTTCTGGTAAGGGAATCCCATTGGCTCGGCATTCTTGCTTGATCTCTTCGACCAGATCAAAAGGATCACGACCCAGAGGAAGCAAAGACGTGTGGGCCATAGAATTTTCAGGAAGACCCTCCACCGACCTGGAGCCCCTGAGCTCGTCCCAGCACAAGGTATACCCGCACTGGATCAACTCCAAGAAGCGCCGGTTCATCAGGTCCAGCAGTGGCCCCTCCTTAAAGGATATCAAAGCAGCTTGGCGCGCCGCTTCGACTTTTGCCGGGCTGAGCAACTCAGCAGACTTCTTTGCCTCCTCTTCCGCGGCCTTCAGCAAGCAGCCTTCTCTTCCTTCAGGGCGGCCACTTCGGCCTCCAAGCCCTGATTCCTTGTCTCCAGCTGGCTGGCCTTGGTGCTGAGCTCTTGGTTTTCTGAATAGAGCTCAGTGTTGGTGGCCTGAAGCTTCGTGACTTTGCTGGACTCGACCCCCAGCTTCATCTCCAAATCTTCGATCGCCTCGGCCGGCCTCTTCGACCTCTCTTGCTCGTAGCTTTGGGCCAGAATATCCAAAGCTGCCGTCCGGCCGTAGCTACGTAATTTACTCCGACCTGTAAAATCCGATTATAGTACTTATTATATCACACAAGGTAATCATCCATTCTAAAAAGTTAGCCAGGAATTCCGAAGCTTACCCGTTTTATATGAGAAGCCAAAAAGGCTTCTTGCTGTGCCAGCTGGTCGATGGTCTTCCTTATCTGGCTGCTCACCTTAACGATCTCCACAAGGGAGCTGTGGGATTCGGCCACCAATTCGGCGTATAGCCTAACATCTTCAGGCAGAGGCTCCGCCATGTGAGACTGGTATATAGGCCGGACGGCAGAGCTCGGTCTCTCCCTTTGCTCCTTCAGTATTATGACCCTTTCCTTGGACAACGGGTCCACGGGCCCCAACAGCTCATCCGGGCTCGGTAGCTCGGAACCCATGGAGAAATCCATCAACAGTTGTGGAGCCTTGGCAACTTTAGCCCCCTGAACCTCCGCAGGTGTCGGCCTGCTTTTCTTTGAAGCCCGAGGAACTAGGGCCGCGGCGGGAGGATCCGAAAGACCAGCTTCCTCGGTCAAATCTATCTCGGCAACGGGTCTCTTTGACGACCCCGAGGCTGCTGCCGGCCTATTGGACTTCTTCTTCCGGCCAAACCCGCTGAAGCCACCTGAAAGCAAAAAACATAAAGGTCAGAATCACCGATATAAAAGGCCGACCCCAGAACGGGAAGATGATAAGTAAAAAAGTTCAAAGACATGTATTTACATTCTTCCTCTACATCGGGGGCTTGGCTCAGCCCGGCCCAAACAAGAAGGCCCTCTGAAGGGTACTTAACCGAGTATTTTTTCGAGCTGGTGAAGGATCTTAACGCCTTATAGTCCGACTGCACTACGGGGTTGGACTTGTCTCGGGTTTGATCTGCTGGCACAATAAACTTTGACCAGCAGCAGGGGAGATTTGCTTCATCGGCTTTCACCATAAAAAACCTCGCCCTCCAATGTTTATTAGTATCTGGGGAGTCGGTTATAGTATGGGCCATTTCTACGTTTTTGGAACGACACACACCCCTGCCCATAAGGATACTGGCGGACGATGTAAAATTGGAAGAACAAATCTACGGTGGGTCGGATCCTAGCCCCGAAGCAAACACGCATAAACCCCACCAAAAATCTAAGGGCGTTAGGTACTAGTTGGCTCAGCCCGATTTCTAGGTAATCGCATAGCTCGTTTAAAAAATCTGGGGCCGGAAACCTTAGCCCAAATTTTATATGGTATTCGTATATACCGACCCAACCCCCGGAAGTACTAGTTATTCTTTCCTCAGATGTGGGCAAGCGGGTTTGGATGGACGAGTCGAGGCAATGGATCGATTCTAGGGTTTCTAATTCTACCCTAGTAAGCTCGGAAGCTATCTCTTCGGGGTGAAAATCATACAAGGCGGCCGTATCTACAGAAAGCAGTAAAAAGGCACCAGAATCATGCTTAAATTCAGATAACAGATCCTACGGAAGGTTCATGCATCAAAACTTGCCGTAAATTTATAGCTGAACTGGCAATTCATTTGTAAATAGAAAGAGGAAGAACGGACTGACCTGAGGATGGGTTTTGGCGAGATGCTCCGGTACCGGAACTCCTTTCTTCAGCCATGGTGATTTATCGAGCAAAGGTGTGGAATCATGACGGCAGAGCAATGGCGACGGCAAAGGAGTGGCGCGGACAAAGACAGCAAATCGGAAAGACGACTCCGACAGAACACGGCAAGGAACTATCTCTCCGGCGGGAAGAAGGAGAGCACAAAGTTTCTTTCTCTCTTCAGGAAATGCGCAACACAATAGGGCCAAGGCCGATTACTTCGGCTTTTATAGGAAAACCTCGGAGAGATTGAACAGACGAGGACAAACCAAGCGTTGGACAAACCAATCGTTGGAGCCTTTAATACTGCCTCGAAGGTGGTAAAAGCGTGGGGAGTCGTACCGGCTGCCTCAATAATCGTGAAGACGTGCCCTGTCACATCCTGACTCTTCGAAAGCCAGATTTCGTGTAACGCAAAGGTACGCCTTTATTGCTGCATTCATTAATTTATTCAATATTCTATTCAACTTCTTTAGGTCAGTACTGCAATTATTACCTATGAATCGGCTGACATGATATTTTCTGTAGATCGGATTTCTTAGTTATATCTCGCATTTTTTGTTATATTCGATAATCTATAGGCCGGAAGAAAAAACTTTTAAGAGGTATCTGAGCATAGGTCGGATGAACACTTGATAAATACCTTAGTCACATTTTTGGCTTAGGAAAATATCGTAAGTATCAAGCTTTAGTTCGGAAAATTGACTCAGACTGATATCGGGGAATACATGATAAATACCTTATGCAAATTTTTAGCTCGGAAAAACAAAAAGTATTAAGTTTTAGATCAGTAAAACCTAATACTGGGGGGACTTGTTGGTGTGCGTAAAATCGAACCTCCATTGGGCCTAGCCCAATGGACTAAAGCAAAAATAAACAGTAAAGGATAAAAAGACGCTTAAAAAGTCCAGAACTCTACTTAGGTCGGATAGATCATCAAAACCGAGTCAAGCGGTATTTTAGTTACAAGGTTAGGTCGGTCAAACCCGTAAAGCCAAGCCAGACAGTATATTTCTGAAAGGTTTAGGTCGGACCTTAAACTTTAGAATGCCTTGTTAGTTCCTCACAGTTATATCATGATAATCGGCCTAACCGAGCTAAGATAGTTAGATCGGATTACGTTGCTTCACTGACACAGTAGGTGAAAATCGTGATAGAGTAGGTATATCTTTTCAAATACATGCAGAGATTTCCAGGTCTTCTAAGAGAGGAAGAAACCCATGAAATCTGGTCAAGACAGTAACGTACACGCCACGCTAAATAGAAGGAGCAGGTGAACATGTCAATCATGAAGGTTCAACGGACACATTTCAACTTGGAGGTATATATACTAAGTCTTCAGACTTAGTAAGGTACGTAACTTTTACCATTTTGAACAATTGTCTATACTGCTTATCTTCTCCAACTCTTCTAACTTGACCGTCGGAACCTATACAAGGGGGAAAGCCCCGCTCCTTTCTTGATCATCTACAGTTGTCACCGGAATAGTGCGAATCACCTCTCTCTACTATCCTTGCTGGTCCGAGCTATCCAGATCGGTTCCCAGCTCAATCATTTTCCTTTGCAGTGAAGATTCATCCAGTTTGGGCCTTGATATTCTAGACAATTCACTGGGCCGTGAGAAGCACCGCCTGAAGAACATTTTTTTGCGTCACATCATTAGCTAAAAGTAGGTCATATATATTCTTAACTTGAGCTCCGTATCATTTTGAAACAAATTTTCAAATCACAGAATCACATAAAAAAAAATCCCAAATTTAGTAACCAGTGGAGTAATTTAACCTTCAAAATATGTGCAAGAAATTCACCTATATATGAATTCAATCCAAATTAGTATATTGTGTTTGTTTTATATTCATGTCTCTAATTGGTTTTTGGTGGCAAAGCAATCAAGTAAAGTTTAGAGATGTTCTTCTTGGCCGAATTGTGTTGACATTCTTAATTGGGATTGAATTCATTCTGCATATATATTGTGGCCCATTATTTAAGGAGTTGGGATATCTGTATATTATTCTTTGTTTTGTTTTGTCCACTGAGAGCAAAGTAACGTTGTTTTCTTACTCATTCAGACGAAACCAACCAATGTGAGGCCAAATCAACATCGGATTTCACAGGAATTACAATTATTTATTGTTAATGTAAATAGCTTTAATTCCATTTATATAAAGAAAGAATTCCATTTGGACGAAGAATACTGATTAAGTACTTGGGCGAATTACATTTTCTCCCTTGAGGTTTGGCTAAATTACAAAAGCATCATCCTAGTTTGGTTAAATAACAAAAATGCCCCTTGACCGGCGGGTTAGTTACAATTTTCCCCCTAAGGTTTGGGTAAATTACAAAATCACCCTCCTAGTTTGGTTAAATAACAAAAATCCCCCTTGATCAGCAGAAAAATTACATTTCCCCTCATGAGGTTTGGATAAATTACAAAATGATCATCCTAATTTAATTATAAAACTGACCCATTTAAAAATTAAAATATGACATAAACATTATATACTTGGGAAGACTAAAGTGCTCCTAAACTAATCTATTTGAAATTTGAAGTTCAAAATGTCATTCACAAAGACACAAATAAGTGTTTAAAATCCATGATTTATTACGCCAAGAGAATTTTTTTTCTTCTTCTATTTCTCAAACAAAAACATCGTTGATGGTTGGTTTTTCAATTCTAGCAGAGGTAGTAGGTGAATGGCATTTGGTTGATTTTAAACACTCATTTGTGTCATTGTGAATAGCATTTTGATCTTCAAATTTCAAATAGATTAAATTAGGGGCACTTTAGTCTTCCCAAGTTTATAATGTTTATCTCATATTTCAATTTTTAAACGGGTCAATTTATAATTAAATTAGAATGATCATTTTGTAATTTATCCAAACCTCAGGGGGAAAATGTAATTTTCCTACTGGTCAAAGGGGATTTTTGTTATTTAACCAAACTTGGAGAGTGATCTTGTAATTTACCCAAACCTCAAGGGGGAAATTGTAACTAACCCGCCGGTCAAGAGGTGTTTTTGTTATTTAACCAAACTAGGAGGTTGCTTTTGTAATTTAGCCAAACCTCAGGGGGGGAAATGTAATTCGCCCTAAGTACTTTTATACGAACAAAATCTTTGCCCTTGTAATTAAAACTTAACTCCACCGAATTAATTATGATACATAGGTAATCAAATAATGAAGTTTAGGCCCCGTATGGCAACTTTTTTTTCATCTCATTTCACTCTCACTTTCATTTTATAATAATTTCTCATCAATTTCAATACACCTTTTTACATTTTTGAAACACTTTTTTACATTTCCCAAACACCTTTTTACATTTTCAATATAATTTTAATAATTTTAAAATCCAAAACACCATTCAAAACACCTTTCAAAAGGCATACCATACGGAGTCTTTGCATATTTCTACTTGTAATAATTCTTCATCACACAACTTCAACTACTGCAAAACGCCAGGTGCTCTGCTCTTCCCTTCTGTAACATGCTCTTCGTTGAATATGTATGAATTAGCTATAACGTACGTGTGTTCTTCTCTCTTAATTTTCCCAATTTACTATTAATTCAAGTCTTGAATCTGCTTAAGCAATGCATTAATTAGAGTCTTGGATACGGTTAGGGCTGCTCAAATTAGGAAAACTGACCCGAACCGTCCGATCCGAACGGTTCGGATCGGTTCAGATCGAGTGATTCGAACATTCGGTTCGGATCGGATCGGTTCGAATCGGGTCAAGCTCGATCCAAACTGATCCGTCCTTTTTTTTTCTTTTTTTTTTTTTTTTTTTTTTTACTGTCAGATGCTTATTTCAACGAAGAAGCCCTTCCTCTCTCATAGGAGTTTGTGTTCAAGTTGGCTTGGAAAGTGGGGATACTGGAAATACCTTGAATATGAAAAGTGAAAACCTCCATTCCTAATTCTTATCATCCATCTCTGGCTAATTTGAGCACCTCCCCCAATTGTTCCGACCCCTGCTGGAGTTTTTCTTTTCAAAAATTACAGGCAAAGGAACCCCACTAGAAGCCCGAGATCATCAATCTTGTTGGCCAAAGTTTTGTCCCAAACCTCCTAAACCCAGATTAAAAAAACTCCAATCGATTCTACACTAAAAGATGGCGAGCAAAAGAAAAAGTGATGTCGGCAGAGTGAGGGGTGAACGGAGCCGGCGGAGTGAGGGGTGGATGGAGCCGGCAGAGTGAGGGGTGGTCGGAGCCGGCGAAGTGAGGGGTGGACAGAGCCGGCGAAGTGAGGGGTGGACAGGGCAGGTGGAAGTGAGAAATTTTGTGGACGCCGGCATCAGTTTCGATTTCAAATTTTGGGTAAGATTGGTTTTTTTTTTTTTTTTTTATAAGTTTCGGATCAGATCGGATCAGAAACTGATCTGATTCGACCCGATCTGATAACAACACTGATCTGAATATTTGTTGATCCGATCCAAAATTTTGGATGGGATCAGTGAGATTCGAGTCGATCCGCGGGTCAGATGAACAGCCCTAATTACGATTGTAGAATTTAATCAAATATTATCGGGTTATATCTTGTAAATGTGCTATCTATTAATCAAAACCAAGTTTTGGTTTACGTTTTGGTTTACAAGTTGCCTTCTTGTCTTTTTATTATGCCGACAGTGCGATTTACAAGCACTTTGGGGACGAGTCACGTTTTAACCCATCGTCTTCATAAGGGAATCATGATGGATACATTCTAGTCGAGACGTTTGGGGCGAGAGTTGGTGAAAGTCTTGCTAGCAAGCATTGCTTGCCACACGGCGCGTTCATTTTGATAATTCAAAAGAGCGATCTGTGACAGCTGGTACCACCTACCCCTGTGGTGATTTGTACCCAGGCCTGGCTCATAATTCAAAACAGTCCCAACAACTGTCTAGGGCCCAATTATTATAGGGGTCCCATGTTTTTTTTTAAAAATAAATATAGTATGGTGTAGTAGTGTTTTATATTAAGGTTTATATTTATTTTTGTTTAAAATGAGTTAATACAAAAATGGGTCTTTATTTTTATTTCAACAACTCGAGATCCGCCTTTATGGTCTACATTTACTTTTTATTTTAAATAAGTTGATGTTAGAGTGGATTTTTTTTCTCTTTTTGCAACTCAAGTCCAAAATTTATTTTTGTTTGAAGGCTGTTGATGCAAGAGCAATTTTATTCCCAAAAAAATTAATAAACTTTACTAAATTATCCATTATATTTATCTTTAGAATACATTTTATTACTTAATAATATTTTAAAATTTTAAATGAATTTTGATTTACGAATATATCCTTGTAAAATAAGAAGTCATGTTTCTTTATTGACTTCAAGTTTCCAATAAGAAGTCATCTCTGACTGAGGCATCAATTAAACAAAGGAAATCAACTGTTTCTATCCGGTCTTTTTCTCCGTTCTCTCTGTTTCAAGAACGAATCAAGAAATCAACTTTTCCCGTTTCTGGCATTGGGTAATGCGAAGGTGTTCCGGGTCCATCGAGTAAGGGTATGATGACTTCTTAGGAGGAAAAAATAGGACCAATTAGACATGACCACGGTTCCGGAATCGCCGGTAACAGTTCCAGAACCGCCAGTTTCGGTTCCATGGAAAGTGGAACCGGAACCTTAACCTTGGGGGAATGGTTCTAGGGCGGTTCCTGAACCACCGGTTCCTATTCCAGGATAGTTCCAGAACCACTAGTTCCGGTTCTATCATGGTTTCGATTCCGTTCAAATTGAAGTAATTTTAATTCAATAATTAGTTTATATTTGTATATACTTTAATATTTACTTATATTAATAATATACTTAATGCAAATTATACCACGAGTTAATATATTATTATAATATACGTAGTAAAAAATAATTATATTAAATAATTACGTATTTTATAAAAAAATATAAACATATATTATAATAAGAAAAATATAACAAATGAGAAAATAGCTGGAGTGGTTATTTAGCTCTTAAGTTTCATTGTAAAGTGAAGGGCATGGTTCAAAACCTTCCTTCAACAAATAAGTGTTATACATTTTTAGCACTTTAAGTAGGGAACTGCCGGTTCCCGGTTCCGGTCGGTTCTAAAACCGCCGGCTCCCGGTTCTTTCAAAGGTGGAATCGAAACTGAAAACTCCTTAGGCGGGTCCGGTTCCTAGTTCGAAACCACCGGTCTGGTTCGGTTCAAACCGGAACCGTGGCCATCCCTAAGATCAATGCCCTTGAGGAAACCCGGTACAAAGACGCCGGTGGAAGCAAAAAGAGTTTTTGTGGGCGAGAACACCACCAGAGCGGATGCGGGAGGAAGTAAAAGAAGTAGGACCGATGACTTTGAGAGCAAGAACATTAGTCATTGTGGGAAGATAAAGTATATTCTTCTGCGTAAAAGGAAGGACCAGGTGCCCGAGAAGGGAACCATTGAATACAAAAGTGGACCTGGGATAATCTGGTTAAGGGCATTAAGAGGGTTCTTGAGAAAATTACTCTTACAAATTTCAATGATATGATGCCTGACATCCTGCCCCAGAATCTGACCAGAGGAAAAGATTAGTTTTGTGGATTACTCTTGAGTTATCAACCGCAGTTTCCTGACTTGGCTGAAGTTTATGCGAATTTAGTAGCCAAGGTATAAACATTCACTACCCAGAGGTGGGTAATCTGTTACTCAGAAGGATTATCTTAAAGATTCAAGAAGTTGATACCAAGGTGCGTTCTTGTTTATTCTATGCTAATCAGAACGACCTATTTTATTTTATTAATGTAGTTTCAGTTAATTTGGCTTACTGAATTCTATGCTAATGACAATGACTTATTTTATGTCATCAGATTCAACTGATGACAGCAATAAAGTTAATAGGCTGTTTTTTGAACCATAGGGTGATTTGCGTGGATTTTGGGCTTAAGCTACTTGAGTATCTTCTTGAACTCCACTTGCAACACAGCTTATACGACAGGGTTAAGGTAGCAGTGTTTTTTATTAAACTATGTGGCCCATTTATTGAGAGATCCCACCGCCCAAAAATATAGCGTAATTTATTTATTGATTTCTTTTTTTTCTTCTTGTTTTTACTGTTGACCTATTATCTGTTTGTCTTAATGAATTTTCACAATTCGTAGTTTCCATGATTCATATATATATGTTGGTGCTTTCATAAAATAGGTATATATGATAAGATGCGTGATTTGCTTCACGAAGGGGAGTTAGAGAAGCGGGTTGGAAAGTTGGTAGAGGCCTTCTTTCTCTGAAGAGCAAAGAATTCTAAGGTCAATTTTTTACAGTTTAAGTTTGCTCTGTTTTAATTTTCGGTTTTGTTGCTCATTCTCAATAATGCAAATTGTTTTGTGCATGACTATCTCTCTGTTAGCCCAGTGCTTGATTGTGTAGCTCCGGACTAGGGCTGTAAATGAGCCGAGCTACTTGCGAGCCACTCGTGAGCAGCTCGGTCAGAGCTTGGCTCGAGCTCGGTCAAAATCAAGCTAGAGCCAAGCTCAAGCCCAATTATAACTGGCTCGAGGCTCGTCGAGCCTATCGAGCCCGGATCTATATATAATTTTATAATATTTTTTAAATATTTTTTTATTTTTTTAGTATAAATTAAAAAATTAATTCGAGCTCGAGCTTGGGCTTGAGTTCGAGCTCAAAACCTTGTTCTACTCCAAGCTCGAGATCAAGCTCGAGCCAATTATAATTTGGGCGAGCCGAGCTCGAGCCTAAATATTTAGGCTCGAGCTGACTGGTTTTCATCAAGTCCAGTTCGTCTCATTTACAGCCCTACTTCGGACTATCAAAATACTCATGTTTTATCCTAATAGGGCATAACATTACACTAGGGACCCATGGGGACCCTCCATAGCCTACAAGGCTTACTCGGGCTCCACTTGGGCCCAAGAGACCATACTCTACAGTGTCTTTGTTACTATTCACCGACCGACACTGTTCATCAGCGCTAGAGCAATAGTATGAGGACACATTTTCACAGTAAAGGGACCCTCACAACTACTCTCAATGGCCCCCTATAAATACATTTCCCTCCAAGGTAAGGGTTTCACTCTCTCTCTCTACTTAACGCATTATCTCATACTTTGCTCCAACCTAACTTGACCGTCAGAGACTATTCCGAGGATAAAGTCCCGGAATCCTTTGACAGACCTTCTTTCCTTTGACAAGTCCTTGACACCTTCCGCCAAAGCGGAACACCTTCCACGCTCCCGAGTAAAAGGTTTGCACCGTCCAACAGAAGTGACATCATCATTGGCGCCATTCGTGGGGACTACTTTTTCTTTTCTTCTACGAACAAAACTCATCTTTGATGAAAGAAAGAACCCCACCTCCTCATTACCCTTTCTCCAAAGATTATGTCGAAGGAACACGAAGTTACGGTCGAGAGTGATGATTCACCCTCCCCCAGAGGCCCCCAACGGAATCTTGATTTCACCCCGATAAACCCAAC
The DNA here is from genome assembly GCA_016801395.1 of Leptodermis oblonga. Classification (NCBI taxonomy): domain Eukaryota; kingdom Viridiplantae; phylum Streptophyta; class Magnoliopsida; order Gentianales; family Rubiaceae; genus Leptodermis; species Leptodermis oblonga. Next base: position 30,038,014 of record CM028756.1, on the reverse strand, counting down.
CACTCTGCCAAGGCCTGACTCAATGGCCAGACCATCCAACCCTTCGAATGAAATGTGGCAGTTTTTTCAAAACAACATGGGTGCAATTCAATCCATGCTGACCGTCTTCCAACAATTTTCTAATCAACTAAGAGCGCCGAAACCTCCCACTCAGGAGATCACCTTTCCCGATCCACTTCTTCAAGAAATCCGCCAGAGACCTTCCGTCGACAATCGACCAGCAACCTCCGGCCTAAACAATCCCAACTCTGTCACATCAAACCCACCAAGCTTACTCCATCAACCATATAATCACATGCAACATATGGCCCAACATTATGCCAACCAAACATTGAACCCTTCAGGACCACACGTTCTGGTGCTAACAGCATATAAAGGCGCAGTCCGCCCATTCCCATTCACCCCAGAAATAGCCAGCTTTGTACCCAAGAAGGGCTACAAATTTAAAGAAAGATTAAAGGAAAATGATGGAACAAAATACCTTGCGGACCATTTGAACCACTTCATGGCAATCATGGAAATTCACAGCCCTCCCTAGCCCTTTTGGTGCAAGCACTTTGTCACCACATTAACCGGGAAAGCCCATCTATGATTTGACAGTCTCCCTCCAGCCAGCATCTCTTCTTGGTGGGAAGTTGCCACTAGTTTGACACGAAATTCTTGCAGCGAAAGAAATTTGGCAAGAATGAAGCCCAATTCTGCTCCATCTCCCAGGCCCCAGACAAACCCTTCCAAAGGTACATTGACAGGTTCAACGATGAGTGCTTAGAAGTGGCAGGCCTGCAGGATCAGACAGCAAGGCCTTCAAAAACCTCATAAAGGACCCTCCACAAACCATCAGCGAACTCCTCCAGCGAGCAGATAAGGATTCAAAACTTGAAGAAGCAATCCAAGAGAAAGCCAAAGAGGCAGCAGCCATGTCCGGAAGGTACAGAGAATAAGACAAAAGCAACATCCGTAATAAGAAAAATGTTCATGAAAGATTAGGCGGAAGAATCTCTGATCCGAAACCAAGATTGGTCTCGTCAGTCGCCGCTGCTACCGTCTGATCAAATTACTTTGGTTCAATTGTCCCTCTCTCCGTCTAAATAACAGGCACAGTTATGACCTCAATAACAACCATGACTACAGCTACAGATTAGGTATTTTTCCATTTTACAAGGGAAATTGAACCACCCCCTCCATATTTTCAATTTTGTTGTATTTTGGCGATCAACAGAGGGTTTCTAGTGAGTCCTCTGTTGCTTGCAACCATGGGGGTATAGCGATGTTTCATTTTGTCTGACAAAAGGCGAATCTAAGCTTCCTTTCGTTTATTTACAGGAAGTGAAAGTTGTAGGTTTTTGGAAAGGCTCAGAAAGGAGATGAATGAGGCCACTTTGGAGATTGGGACTTCTTCACGCGTAGTTACCCCTCCCCGTGGGCCAATAATTTCATTGATTTTTCGTTTAGAAAGTAATGAAAAACCTAATTGCATTTTAATATGATAATTATAATGCTTGCTACATATATATTGAATATAGAGCCTGTTTGTGAATGTGACTGTGTATGTTTGTTTGAAGTATCGTTCCAGTAGTAATCTTTTTCTTTTTTCTTTCTTTTTGTCTATGACGGTGGTGAGGAATGGCTTTGGATTCATTTTAACTGAAAGAGGCTGTGGTGATATTTCTTTGGATGCCTTCCTGAGCAATTGGGTATTAGAGAAAAATCTATCCTTAACTTGGTGGGAAAATCCCGATGGCACATGAGGTATATTTCATATAGGCGACATGCATGATTCTTGGCTGCAAACTCAAAAACAAAAATTCTACATTGACAAATAAAGGGCTGATTACATTTCAATGATCCAGCTAGTGGAATGGAAATGGTTAGATGATCGCATTTTCCACTCTCAACTAGGTGTCAATTAATTTGTGTTGGTGTGTTTACATTTATACATATATATTATGTTGCAAGATTGGATCTTCATGACTTTTTGTTCAGTTCAGTGCTAGTGTGAAATAGAGAGAGTGAGGATTGACCAAACACAGTACTAGAGAATACAGCAATGGGAAGAATAGGTGGTGGTGGATCTATGAAAGCAATGCAAAGGTTGATAATCTCATCAGTCATTGCTCTTTTGCTTTGTTTCCATAATGCCCATGGTTTCTACTTCCCTGGTGTTCCCCCTGAATACTTGCATGGTATGTATGCTTATTATCATTTGCGTCAGAGCCTTTTGTTTTTTATGTTTTTGCACCAATTTGTGTATCAAATCCTTATATTATGCATGCTTATTATAATTTTTGCAAGGATTCACAGTTAGGGTTGATATATTTTGTTTATTGATTAGATAAATTTTGAGTTTTTAGAGTTTCTGATGATAAATTTTAACTGGTCTGAAGCATTTTTTGGACAGAGCCAAAGCTTCTTGTTTTCTTTTTTTTCTGTTCTGGCGCTCTTATTTTGACATTAGTAAAAGTTTTAATTTATTTCTTCCTGTGGAATGAACTGAATCTTTTCTTCTTTACATAACATGAGAATTTTCTTTTCTTTTATTTATATTCTGAAAGTGAAGCCTTTAATTTTTGCAGGGGTTGTTCATCCTTGTCTACTTGTATTCTGTTGAATCATTAGGACTTTAGTTGTTTTCTGGTGCTCTGAATTTTTTGATAGAAAATGATGAATGCTGATGTACTTCTCTTGGGTTTTAGGTTGTTTTTTTGTGCTAAACTGAAGATTTTCTTATGAAAACTAGAGAGTGCTGCTATATTTTTCTCAGGTACTCATGTCATATTTTTCATGCTGAATTATTTTATAGAAATTTTAGAAGGCTACTGTATTTTTCCCTAGTATTTTGGCATGGAACACTAGTAGAAGGCTACTGTATTTTTCCCTAGTATTTTGGCATCGGCCAATATTGTAAGTTTTTTTTTTTTTTCAATTCCACACTATGAGTCACAGATCTACCCCATAAGCATTGGAAAGTAAACCTTTGCGGTAGTTTTCGTGAAAAACTTAAAACAAGGATTAGAGTATTTGCCTGCAAACTGTTCTTATTGTCTATGGTTGAGTTGGATTGCTGTTTCTGGATATTTATACACTTGTGTTTGGTCCCAGTTTCGGCTCATCGTACTGAAGAAAAACAACTTCGTCTGAAATTTTGTTTGTTTGAGAACAAAATCTGAAAACTGAATTTTTTTTTTTATCTGCTTTATTTTGTCTGAATCATCACTTTCTTTTGTTTCAAAAGCTGAGAGCCTTGAGAGTTTCTCTTCTGTTCAGATATTGTTGGTCCCAGTTTTGGCTCATCTAATGAAAAAAAATCCTACTTCGTCTAAAATTTGTTTGGTTCGGAACAAACTCTGAAAACTGAAGGTTTTTTATTTGTTTTATTTGGTCTGAATCTGCCCTTTCTTCTATTTCAAAAGCTGAGATTCTTGAAAGTTTCTCTTCTGTTCGGATATTATTGGTCCCAGTTTCGGCATGTTCATAACTTAAAAACTAATAATTTTTTTACGTCTATGTAATCATGTGTAAATAATATTTTTCTTTCTAATTACATTCCTAAATAAATAATGATTCATAGAAACAATTAGAAGGGGACCTGCAAAATTGGGATTCCAGTGGGGTACAGGAAAAGTCATGATGTTGGATCTAGATGCTGATAATCAAGTAGTTGGGAACAATGCTGTTCATTTATCATCTCAATTGGGAATCTTGGCAAAAGATGGAAACAAATTACCCATTTCATATACAAATTGGAGGGCAGTGTCTCAAATGCAAAAGGACATGGTTTGGGATGACGTCAAGGTATATCTTTACTTGTAATTTTGTTTCATTTTTGATAATTCGTGTCCTAAATTTTCATTGTCTCCCTATAAAATGAGAATGAAAAGACCTATAGATGTTTGCGTACTATTATTTGTTTTTAGGCATTATTCATCAATGGAGTTTTCACATTTGCTGTGACCTCCAACTTCATTTCTAATGTTTTGTGAGCTTAGTTATCCAACAGCCTATTTTTAAGTCGTAGTGAGCTGATTTTTACATGCATGTCTATTTTTTGTTCGTAAGAGAATACAAACTTGCCTGACAGTTACAAAAAAAAGATGCCTCCAAAGACTTGGGAAACTTTGGAAGGATTGGAAAAGTAGATTGAAAGCAAAACATTATACCCCACATAGGCATAACCAAACTTACATACTATCCAAATGTCCATCAATAGCCTGTGCTGGTGAACTATTGGAGCACTGAGAAAGCAAAGGTTAGTAAACAGGTTTAACATTACGTGTGTGTGTGTGTGTGTGTGTGTGTGTATATATATATATATTACACGCTCTTTAAAAATGTAACTTTTGGCATTTTGTTGAATTACAGAAAGTTAATAAGAACAACAAAACTAGTCGAAAGAATGTCAAATTGCCGTCTAGACTGGGAAGAAAGGATACAAACAGTGCTAAACATGAGGTATTATATATATATATATATATATAAAATACTTTCCACAAATTGTCGTTTAATTCAAATGTGTTGTATTATGTTGTTATAACTTGTTTCTCTGTTCCTCTGTTTGAAGTACCGACAGCAATATGGTCAAGAACCATCCAAGCCAAATTTGTTTATCGCTACAAGAGTGGGGAAGAGTGGAAAACCACTTGATAAGTTTACTTCAGAAAAAATAGTAAGTACTCTTACAATTAATAATAACTACCTACTAATGAAATACTAGATTGGAGTAGGGTTTTCACTTTTCCAACTTATCTTTTTTTCATTTTGTCTTATAATTAGGCTATTTTACAAGACAAGATCCAAAAGTTGCCAGAGGGTTTGCGCGATGATATTTAGGCTAATGATGAGATTTATGAAGAAGTTATTGGATAAGAAGCACCAGGATGTTTGCGTAGTAGCGGTCTTGCTTCAAAGAGTAAGAAATTGATTTTCATATCCCGAGAAGAATTCGATCAAGCTGTCAAAGACAAAGCCAATGACCAAGTGGCAAGTATTCAAAAGGGTTTTGAAGAACAATTATCAAAATTTAAAGATGACATGTGTTCCAAAATGGAGATGGTCCAGGCTCGATTTCTCCCATTTGAGGATCAAAATACGCATGTAAGTCTATACTTTCTTCATTAATTACATTTTTATAGTATTTTTTAACTCATATTATTAAATTATAATGTACAAGGTATCGGGTTCTTCGAATTTTAAACGCGTACTAGCTTCAAATAATGGGTCATCATTGCAAGGATTTATGAATTTAGAGAACTCTAGTCAAGCAAATGAAACTCTTGAGGTAAATGATCAATTTTTCATTAATGTTTCATTTCATATTTTATTCTGGTGCATTAATATTCGTTTCTTTTATCAATTGTCATAGATGAGAAAAGAGATATATAACGCTGATACGAACAACACAAACATCCATTCAAATGGTACTTCACCAAAGGTAATATAAACAATTATACTTTTTTTTTAAAAACATTTCTCATCTATATCTCTTAAATATAATTTATTTTTGTTAAAAATATTAGGAACAAGGAAAAAGTCCGAGAAGGAGCAAAAGGAAGGCAAAATAATCTTCTTCAAAATGGACAATTTCCCTTGTGAAATTTGCATTCTGGCCTTGGAAGATAAATTTAGACGTTTGTAATTTTTATTCAAATATGTTGAGTGATGAATTTAAATTATGATATTCTCACTTTGACATTTAGCAAATATTTGATTTTATATTTTGAATAATATTTTAGTTAATTTATTTTTATATGTACAAATTGGGAATTATTTATTCTATTAACACATTTGTGTTGTACAAAATGTATGCCACAAAAAACTTAATGGCGTAATTGTGTCGCTAATTATTGTGTGACATAAATTTTACAGACGTGATATTGTGTCGCAAAATAACATTACGACATTTCAAATAATGACGCCGCATGTGCAGCAAATAAATATGTGACGTTAACTGTAATGACACAAATTACTGTTACAAATAACGCGTCATTGCAACTAATGACACATAATGTGTCGTAAGATTTATGCGACAGTAATTAAGTGAAACAAAATGTGTCGTATCTTTTGTGGCACCACTATTAAAAAATGCTACGAAAATGCTACATAGCCTTTTGTGACACGATAAAGTGTGTCGTAAAATTGTGTCTCTAATTTGTCTTTGAGACACAATTTACATGTCACGAATACCATTCGACGTTTTAAATGTGACGCCACATTTGTCGCGCATACTCTTGCAACACTCATTTCAATGACGCAAACCAGTGTCGTAAATTAGTATGCGTCACTAAGACAAATGACGGATAATGTGTCGTGAATTTTAAGCGACAATTAATTTAGTGATGCAGAAAGTGTCATACATTTGCGGCACAAGTGGGAAAAAAGCGCCACAAATTTGCTTTACCACCTTTTGCGACTCAAAAACAAAGACGCATAATGAGTCGCATATTAGTATTTGCCACACTAAATCAACTTTTAACGACACAATTTACATGTCGCGAATACCCTTCGACGTTTTAAATGTGACGCCACATTTGTCGCAAATAATCTTGCAACATTCCTTTTAATGACCCAAATCAGTGTCGTAAATTAGTATGCGTCACTAAGACAACTGACGCATAATGTGTCGCGAATTTTAAGTGACAATTAATTTAGTGATGCAGAAAGTGCCATACATTTGCGGCACAAGTGAGAAAAAAGCGCCACAAATTTCCTACACCACCTTTTGCGACTCAATAACAAGAGACGCAAAATATGTCGCAAATTAGTATTTGCGACACTAAATCGACTTTTAGCGACACATTTTCCATGTCGCAATAGGTCACCTTTCTTGTAGTGGTGTTAACCAAAAATAAGTCATATATTGTCAAATTTTAGACTCGGTACCATATTAAAACAATTTCAAGTTTAGAAACCAACTAAAAAACAACATCCCCTGCAAGTTAAGAAACCTCGTGGTGTGATTTAACCTTCAAAATATGTTGCAAGAAATTCACCTATATATGAATTCAATCCCAATTAGCATATTTTGTGTTATTTATGTCCACTCTAATTGGTTTTTGGTGGCAAAGCAAGTAAAGGTTGGAGGTGCCCCGGATCATGTTCTTCTTGTTAGATATTTACGTACCTGAATATAATATGGATTTTATGACCACTTAAATTACTTGAATATATCCTAATTATTCCTTTAAGTATAAGATAGGCTACTATCTTACGAGAACCTATTTTATGAGAACTTATGTAGTCATTATAATACTATCTTATCTTGGATGAGTTTAATGAAGCATTAAGTTGTGACTTATAACTATCTTGAGAAAGTAAAAGGAGATTTACGTACTAAAGTATGACTTGTGATGGGAAAGGCCCTCACCTATAAATATGATATTTCTCCTGGTCCCTCTCTCCACTCTGTGGAATGAAGTGTGATCCCCATCAATACACAAAATATTACGAGAGCCTGGAGAGTGAAGATCAAGAGACTAATGCATATGTAATTTCGGAAACGCATCCAATTACATCAACAGATTAAGGTATATAGTTTTTACAAATTATAACCGAAGATCCAACTTATGAATTCTAAGAAGTCTTCACAATTCGGCCAAGAGGGACGAAACCAACCAGTGTGAAGCCAAATCAACATCGGATTTCAATTGTTTATTATTAATGTAAAATGCAGCTAATAGCTTTAATTCCAGTTATTCTAAGAGATAATTCCATTTGGACGAAGAATACTAGGTACTTATACTAAAGATAATTAAAAGATTAGCTCCACAAAATTAATTATAATCACATAGGTAATCAAATAATGAAGTTTAGTCTTTGCATATTTCTACTTGTAATAATTCTTCATCACACAACTTCAACTACTGCAAAACGCCAGGTGCTCTGCTCTTCCCTTCTGTAATGTACTCTTCGTTGAATATTAGCTATAACGTACGTGTGTTCTTCTCTCTTAATTTTCTTAATTTACTCACTTTTTAAGTCTTGAATCTGCTTATGCGATGCATTAATTGCAAGTCTTGGATTATAGTTGTGGAATTCAATAAAATATTTTTCATATATATATATGCACACAATTTATTCTTTCTAAAATGAGGATCAACCGTGGTTTCTCACCTACCCAAGTGGTGATTCAAACCCATGCCTGACCAATTGGTCAGGGCAGCCCAAGAGACCGCCACTACTACAAAAAGGGATTTTAATTGCGGTTTTTAAGGGCTTTTAACAGCGGTTATTGGCCTTTTTGAACCACCATCTATCTGGCAGCCGTTGTAAGTTAGCGGACTTTGAACCGCCGTGGAAAGTGTCGACTTTCTACGGCGGTTCAAGGTTGAACCGCCGTAGAAAGTGTCCACTTTTTACACCCGAACCGCATTAAAAGCATTAAAAACCTGCTGCTAAAACCTGGTTTAAAGCAAAACCTGCTGCTAAAAGTTGAAATTTAATACAAATATCACCAATATACAAATTGAAGTTGCTTTTATAATACAGGGGCATATCCAAAAATATTTGTACAACTATAATATGAACAAGTTTAATTAGTATCCTTCAACTACGGCTAATGCTCCAAAATATAACTAGCGCATATTTTTCGCACTGCATCTATATCCACATTGCTTAATGGAGTGCGATCGAGCTTGAAGTGCTGCAACAGAGTTTTTGAAATTAAAAAGTAACCGAGTAGCAAAATGAAATACAGTCAATTAAGTAAGTTATGAGAAATATTTACCTTTTCAAGTGCCAATGTGGATGATTTCATTGCTATTTGGTACATGTAGTGCATTACATAGTACCCACACTCCCAATTGCTCGTTTGCTTTTTATGCTAATGAATATTAATATACGAGTTAGAAGATCATACAATTAATTGTATACCACACAACGTTGAGTAAAAAATTTAATAAGAACCAATTTTACCTTAACTACTATCCACTCAGGTTGCATATGCACATTTCTGGGCAATCCTAAGAAAGCTTGATAGTTAAACATCACCCTATAAAAATGAAAGCGGAACGAAAATAATTAGCAACATATGTATATATCTATATATGATTGGCATTAGAAATTATATAGGCATTCTAACAGTTGTTAGTATATATAACTCACTCGTCTATAAGCACCACCGCCTCCTCTTTCTATGGATTTTGTAAAGAATCAAGCCAGTAGACAACCTTGTCTATCGGTCTAATGGCTATTAGCATCCAATGTTCACTGCAAACGAAAAATTTAATGACGTCAGATCTTTAAATCAGTGTTTCTTAAATATTAGAGAAGCGCTTATAGTATCACTTACCCCTGAAGATAAGGCACCAGATACATTTCTTTATTCCGATCCTTTAAGTTTCGCGCAATGTAGTGTACCCTATCTTCATATGTATTTCCTATGGGTGTGACATGATCAGCCGAGAGGAAACCTATCCCCTTTCTCCCATTCCTTTCAACTAACTCATGTAAAGCTCTAAAGAATTTACAAAAAGGGCTTCATTGGTTAGTCTAGGCACATGGAATGCATACTATATATAACAATAATCAGAAATATGTTATAAAATTAAGTGAAAACTCACTTGGTGAACAACTGCATCAAACTGTTTGTGACCATGCTTTCTCTCTTTAATAATTCTCCGACATCCTCTCGATCCATCGCAATAGGAAGCTCCACACCTATGACTTCTCTTGTCATTTGAAAGAAGAAGCCATTGAAGTCCGAATCTTTCTCCATTCGGAGCTGTAACTCTTGCAGTGGATCAGATGTCGATGAGGATGACATCTCAATCGGAACTGTCGCCGAAGGAGATTTTATATCATCCATATAATTCATCCGGCCTTTTTTCTTTTGGGCACTTTTATCCACCTAACATCATTTGAAATAACATTAAATATACAAAACGGTATTAAGTAATTCACAAATAAATGTAAGAATATACCTGTGTTACCGGATCCGCCTGAATAATTTCAATCAACTGTATAGGCCATTCCACGAAAAAGGATCTGGTTATTCCAACAGTTGCAGCCTCTTCCTATGGAAATGGTAGCGGGGCAAAGTCATCATAGGAAATTTTAATTGTGACCCTCGCGCAACCCTTCCTAACCTCGCGGCCGTGGTGCTTTCTTTGTTTATAAATATTTCCCTTGGCCACGAGCTTACGCCGCTTTTGCGCATCCTCAGTGATGAACAAATGACATTCACACCCTTCAAGTCACCATGTACATATCTCCCTAAAAAGGATTTCCAATCTTTCCACCGTTTACCGGCATAAGAAATCCACTTTGTTTCGAGTTCTTCAGTTGACTCAAAAACAAATAATGCCTACAGTAAAAATTAGAAGTAAAAATTTAGGTAAATTTGGGTTCATTTGTATGAAAGAAGAAACAAACAATGCATTATAATTAAAGAAAATACCCGTATTTCCATCCACACTCTCTTCTTGATCTCGTCTGGAACTTTGGGCCATGATGCATATTCCATTATGTCCACTTTGCTCCGGGCCGTGAATGCCACCAAGGTAATCCACTTTGTATGATACTTTTTAGGCTCGAGCTCGGAATCAAAAGAAATGTTAAGAGTTTTCCCCTTCATGCGCATTTCCAATAGATCATTGCAATTTGTGGGCCCTCTACCTCTTCTAGATCTAGTAGAAGAACCATCTCCATTGCCATTTCCCTCATCACTATGCTCCTCATTTCGTTTTCTTTTAGGGGCCATTGAAATTACCTTAAACTTCATGTACATAGAAAGAAAATTCAATATAACATATATGCAATTAAAGAAAAGCTTTAATGTCAAATATAAGAATGCTTGTAATGTGAAAAAAAAAAGGCAATGTACATTCGCAAAATTCACTCCTAAAAATACACAATTACCATTGATAAAGTACTTCACATTTCACAACCAACAACAAATGAGAACAATCATTAATTTCTAATAAAGGAAAAAGCCAAAATTTAGTGAGGAATGTAAAAGATTCAAGGAGGAGTACTTCACTCCTAAAAAATACTCTCCTTCCCTAAAGCAATAGAAATACTTTGTGATTCCGCAATAAAGAAGCTTTACATTGATGCAAAGATAGCCTCACTTTCAATATATTAGTTGCATTCATGACATTAAACCAAGGGAGGAACACACCTTCAACTCAACCACAAAGCATTACCCTCCTTTCCACTAAAGAAGAAACCATACATCGCAAAAGGTAAAACATTTAAGGAGAAGTGATATTTCAAACTCTACATTCATGAAAAAAAATCCCCTTCATCAAGGAGAACCCTCACAAAGCATATTTCACGCTTTTGAAACAAAGATAAGGAGCGAAGAGGAGATAGTGATATTTGCAATACACAATTACCATTATCCAAATTAAACCAAATGAGGGCCAAAAAAGTGGACTTATAAAGGGTACCATTGATAAAGTACTTCACATTTCACAACCAACAACTAATGAGAACAATCATTAATTTCTACTAAATGAAAAAAAACCAAAATTTAGTGAGGAAGGTCAAAGCTTCAAGGAGGAGTACTTAACTCCTAAAAAATACTCTTCTTCCCTAAAGGTACTTAGTGCTTGTGCAATAAAAAATGCTTCACATTCATGCAAAGATTTCTTTACTTTCAACATATAAGGGGCTTTGAAGACATTGAAACAAGGGATCCCTAAAGAAAGAACCCTATAAAGATTAAATTTCACAAAGTGGAATCAACAACAAAGCATTTTCCTCATTATCACTAAAGGAGGAACAGTAAATCGAATAAGAACCAAAATCAAACACCAATGTTCTAAAATTAGTCAAGCAAAACCGAAATAAACATTTGAGTTTCTCATATTCATACACTAAACCCGAATTGAAAGGGTACCTAATTGAAATCCCAATCAAAACCCTAGGTTCTCAACTTATGTAGGACAAAACACGAAATTCAACAACCAAACCAATGCAACAAACAATCAATAAATCCAAAAGCATTCCAATCATTCATCACAAGGATTAAAACCGAAATCAACATTATATCAACCCAAAAAACCCTAGTGCAATGGGAAGCATTTACAAAATGTAAGGTAACATTGGAAAAGTTTTAAAATGGAAGCATAGAAGGTGGATAACCTTTTGTGTGCACTCCTACAACCAAGCCAGAACTATTGGAGGGGGGAAATTTCAAATGTTGGCCGGTTGGAAGGCAACCCACACACACCCGTGCGCTGCGATGGTCCAGCCGCGATGATCGGGCCATGCTGCAGCCGACGGTAGAGCGGGAAAATGGCGCGAGAGGCCTCGGTTGCGCCGGCGACGGGAGAGGAGGAGTCACGACCGAACAGCCACGGTTGAAGGGAGGGGGAAATAGGGGAGAAGCAAGGGAAAAAAGGGGAGAAGAAGGGGAAGAGAATGAGGGAAAATGAAAGGAAAATGTCTAAGTTCAAATTTGATTTGAACTTAGACCGGCTCGTCGGTTCAACAGCGGTTCAACCGCGAACCGCCGTTGAACCAACTTTCTACTGCGGTTCACTCGTGAACCGCAGTGGATTCTTCTTTCAACGGCGGTTCGCGGTTGAACCGCCGTTGAATGGTCTCCTCGTTTTTCTCGGTTTAGCATAGGGGAAAAAATTGGAGCCAATTCCCGCGCGGGCATATTTTAATATTAAATTTTCTTTTTTCCATTTTCAAAAAACTAAGCCCACAATTTTGTAAATATAATAATACATACCCAGATTGTGTATATTTATTAATTATGTACACAATCTCGATTTTTATGAACCATTTCATAATTAAATTTCAAATTTTCCATTGAACCATATATTTGCATTTAAATTTCCCGTGCTATTACACAATAATTATAGGTCAAATATAAAAATTAATAAATTTCGTAAATTTACATGTAAGAGTCGATAAAGTAATAAGCTTCATTATGTTCCCTAAAATTTCTACTTTTTCGACTTGGGCGAATGGGATAAAATAATCAAATCCACAAATGCATTAGGTACGTATAGTAATATAAAAACTAATATTGGTTAAGTGGCCGAATAAAAAATTAAATACTTACTGGATTTCATTACCTTACATACATATATATATATAAACATCTTCTTATTTTCTCCTTTCCCCTCTTGTATCATTTGCATTTAAATTTCCCGTGCTACTACACAATAATTATAGGTCAAAGAACAAAATTAATAAATTTCGTAAATGTACATGTAAGACGATAAAGTAATAAGCTTGATTATCTTCCCTAAAATTTCTACTTTTTCGACTTGGGCGAACGGGATAAAATAATCAAATCCACAAATGCATTAGGTACGTATAGTAATATAAAAATTAATATTTGTTAAGTGGCCGAAAAAAAATTAAATAGTTACTGGATTTCATTACCTTACATACATATATATATATATATATATACATCTTCCTCTTTTCTCCTTTCCCCTCTTGCACATCATCCAACTCTCTCCTCTCTGCTCTCAATCTCTTGTAAATTTCCACTACATATATAAAATGTTTTCATTCGAAGAATTGAAGACTTGATCAAGACAACTTTTATAATTAAGTCTTATATATATATATATATATATATAACGTATTTTGAAAAAAAATGGAGGTTTACGTGAAAACTCTGACGGGGAAGACCATCATCCTCGAGGTCGGCGACCCAATTGAGAATGTCAAGGCGAAAATCCAGGAAAAGGGTGGCGCTTCACTATCTATTTCAATCTTAAGCGTCACCGCGGTTAATTTATGAAAATGGGAAAAAAAACTTAATAGGGAGTAGGGTTTAGGGTTTAGGGAGTAGGGTTTAGGGTTTAGAAAATGATATAAAAATAGAAAATTCATGCGTAGCGCGGGAATTGGCGCCAAAAACTACTTTTCTACGGCGGTTCAACCGAGAACCGCCGTAGAAAATACTTTCTACGGCGGTTCAAACATGAACCGCCGTAGAAAGTTTGCTTTCTACATCGGTTCATGTTTGAACCGCCGTAGAAAGTATTTTCTACTGCGGTTCCCGGTTGAACCGCCGTAAAAAAGTAGTTGTGTGAGCCAATTCCCGCGCTACGCATGAATTTTCTATTTTTATATCATTTACTAAACCCTAAACCCTGCTCCCTATTAAGTTTTTTTCCCATTTTCATAAATACATTAAATTGAGTGTGAATCAAAATATAATGTATTTTATTTACTTGAACCGGTTATCGTTATGAAATTACATATCCAATATTACAGGGGAATGCAGGGGAGAAGCAAGGGAAATGTTTAGGGACTATGCTTCATAAAATGAAATAAAAATCGAAATTTATGCGCGTGCGGGAATTGGATGTAATTTCCACTTTTCTACGGCGGTTCAAATGCAGCCAATTAATTCCCGCGCGCCCATAAATTTCTATTTTTTTTTCATGTTATGAAGCATAGACCCTACATTTCTAGTTTTTTCATGTTCATATAAAATATAGTTTGAACAATCTTTATAAAAAAATAAAGCATTATTAATCGATAAAAAGAATAATTAATTCATTTAGCAGTCAATACCCTACCTCGCTAAATGAATATCTTTTTTTCGAGGCACAGACAAGTAATTTATGAAGAGTTAAATATAAAATCAAAACAAAAATCATTGTATAGCTTCCCCTGTAAATTTTACCAAAAGTACTACTCCTTGAAAAAAATGATAAATATTACATGAAACATTTATTCATAAATGAAAAACAAGGAAATCAATTTGCCGGAAAATTTGACAAAGTCTCCCCTATAAATATAACATACTCCCTGTCAAGGATATGCACATACTTAAATACTTCACTAAAATTCCAACTATTTTGAATAATACGGAATTCAGTTTCAAATCAATTCAGACAAAATCTCCCCTGCTTGTTTTTTACCAAAACACAAGTGCATCATAACATCAACACAGAAGCTTCACACAATTTCCAACAATAACATATTCATTTATAAGCAGTTCCGAATATGAAGTCCCTGGAAATTTTGTCCCTTGATTGCGCGGCTTCATCCGAGTTGTGACATGTTTCAATCAGACAGTACGAAGGATAAAAATAAATGTTGTTATAAATTTATGTCCACCTCTTTTCATTAAAATCAAAAAAACATATACAAATACACACACACAACATACACGCCCACAGAAAAAAAAATTAATAAAATCAAACAATATACCTGAAAATTATTCTTAACTTATTCTCTTTCTCTTATGGGACACTTGATCCTCGAACCATAATCATTCGCTGTGGTCATCACGAAGTATGTATTTATCAAGTTCCCTATCTTCCTCATCTGTTCTCGGTTCAGGTAACCCACTAGAGAAAGGGCCAGCCTCATGAAGCCCTTCTTCTGTATCAATCCCTTCCACTCCGTGATGTTGTTTACCATAAAGAACAACAGACCAATGTTCGTCGCAAGGATCGGTGATATAAAAAACTTGTTTTGCCTGCGATGCAAGTATAAATGGTTCCCCCTTGAAACCCTCCCGATTAAGTTTCACCAAGGTAAAACCCAATGGATCATCAGTTCGAACCCCACTATTGTTATCAACCCATTTGCAGCAAAATACAGCTACTCTGAAACAAACATAGTCAAGCTCCCAAATATCTTCGATCACCCCGTAATATGCCATGTTTGCATACAATGGATTTTTATCCTTCCTGCTAGAAACATGTAAAGCCTCTGAGATTAATGTAACACCACTGTTTTGAGCCGTACTCTTCTCATCTTGTCTCTTAGTAGCAAATGAATATCCATTTATGTCATAGCATGAAAATGCTCGTACCGCAAGGCTGGGCCTAAACGCCAACAATTTCAATGTCTCCGAAACGTCTTTGCCCAGGACAGCATTACCAAACCAATAGACAAATGTCCGAATATGTTCATTGAGCACACGTTGATCCGTCCAAGCAGGATAAGACGTTCTTATTGAACGGATATGGTCTGTCACATAGGGCGCAACTTCTTCAGAATTGCGCAGTATGTAGAGATGCGCCTTCATCAATTCAACATTAGACGGCAAAAACATTTTTCCTCCCCTTGTGCCCATACCTGTAATCCTCCCATCGTGCCGATTATTAAATATTCCAATGGATGCGGTATCGGGCAAGTACTCAGTGCAAAACTCAATTACCTCCTCAGCTATATAACCTTCAACAATACTAGCATCAGGACGATAACGATTCTTAACATACCCCTTAAATACTTTCATATATCGCTCGAATGGGTACATCCATCGCAAAAGAACAGGCCCGCAAATTTTTATCTCTCTAACCAAATGAATCACCAAATGCACCATAATATCAAAGAAGGTGAGTGGAAAATACATTTCTAATTGACAAAGGACAACAGTTATTTCATCTTGTAACTGATCAAGTCTTTCGCGGGCGATAACCTTGCTACATATAGCATTGAAGAAGAAACAAAGTCTTGTTATACTAGACTTAACATGCTTGGGCAGTATCGAGTGAATAGCTACAGGCAACAATTGTTGCATTAAGGCATGGCAATCATGAGACTTCAAACCAACCAGTTTTAAATCTTTCATGGAAACAAGTCTGCTTACATTTGAAGAACATCCGGATGGAACTTTGATGCTACGCAAACTTGAACACAGTTGTTTTTTCTCTTTTCTGGACAAAGTGTGACAGGCAGGGGGTAGATATGTGCGTTGTCCTCGAGCTACCGATGCTAAATTTGCTCTTATGTTCATATCAACCATATCAAGTCTCGCGTTATAACCATCCTTAGTTTTACCAGGGATGTTCAAGAGCGTACCTAACAGGCTTTCACAAATATTTTTCTCAATATGCATAACGTCGAGACAATGTCTGACTTCCAAGTTCTCCCAGTATGAAAGTTCAAAAAATATGGATTTTTTCTTCCAACAACCTGTATCATTATTGCCGGACTCCGAAGGTTTACCAAACTCCACATTAATGTCCGTCACACGAGCTTTCACCTCTGGCCCGCTCAAGGGTTCTAGAGCTTTTCTGAACTCTTGAAATCCATTGAATGCTCTTTTCATACGGCGATACGGATGAGCCTCGGGAAGAAATCTGCGATGCCCAAGGTATACTGTCTTCCTCCCATTGCAAGCTGACAAAAATCTGTACTCTGCTCACATATTGGACATGCTTTATGCCCTTTAACAGAGTACCCAGACAAGTTTCCATAAGCAGGAAAATCATTAATGGTACAGAACAACATGGCACGTAATGTGAACATTTCTTCACGGTATGCATCAAACACAGGTGCGCCTTCATTCCATAACTTTTTCAAGTCTTCAATAAGAGGAGCAAGATACACATCGATGTCATTTCCTGGTTGCCGTGGGCCTGAAATCATTAGAGACATAAGTATGTACTTGCGCTTCATACACAAGTAAGGCGGCAAATTGTAAATAACCAACATCACCGGCCATGAGCTATGTGTGCTACTCAGACTGCCAAACGGGTTCATTCCATCAGTACACAAACCGAGCCTCAAATTTCTGGCTTCTCCCCCAAAAGAAGGATACATTGAATCAATTTTTTTCCACTGATCTGAGTCTGATGTATGCATTATCACCTTGTCATCATCACTGGGAATACACCGATCTGAATGCCATGTCATTAGTTTTGCATCTTTTGCATTAGCGAACAACCGTTTAAATCTCGGTATTATAGGAAGATACCACAGAACCTTAGCCGGCGACCCCTTCTTTTGCGCATCAGAACTGTCTTCAACCTCATCACACGGCTGCTTGTTTTTGTATCGTGAAGTTTTACACTTAGGACAAAACAATAAATCCTTATACTCATTCCTGTAGATGACGCAATCATTTGGGCAAGCGTGGATCTTCTTATACTCCATACCCATTGGACACAATATTTTTTTCGCCTCGTAAATTCGATCTGGAAGTTCATTATCTTCTGGGAGCATATCTTTCAATACCCTCAATAAGGCTGTAAAACTAGTATCTGACCACCCATTTGCCACTTTCAAATTAAACAACTTCAAAACACTAGACAAGCGTGTATATTTAGTGCAGCCCTTGTATAGAGGCTTCTCATTGTCACCCAAAATGGAAGCAAGAACTTCCGGTTTATCAGCAAAATCCTCGGCCACATCCTCAATCATGTCATCTAATCAATCTCTAGTAATCGCATCATCTCCAATTGCATGAGATTTTCTTTGATCAGGTAAACCATCAATACTTTCACCATGCCAAATCCACAGTTTATAAAAAGGATCAAATCCGTGCCGATATAAATGGAATCTTATTGTATCTGAGTTATCAAACCGCGCACCATTTTTACAAGCTTTGCACGGACAATGGACGTACTTTGTATTCTTATAAGCGAATTCAATGAAATTCTCAACTTCTTTCGCATAAGAATCGGAGGTCCGATCACCATACAACAAGATATTTCGATCCATGCGTAACTAACTCCTTGAAATAATTAAAAATACCAAATAATAATTCAACAAACAATGTACAAAGTATCAAGTTGCATGCTTGTCTTAGCACATGTCATACTAATGTTACTCAGATAATCAAAACTACTATAATACCTCAATGAAAAAAATAATACATAAACAATACATGCGCAATAGACATAATCAAATGAAGAAGAACCCATAAGTTTTTCATTTATGCATTTCGTCAAACACATGAAATGCATAAAAAAATAATACACTTTAAGTAGTGCTAATTATATGAACATCCTCCATTAAAAATCAAACACTACAAATCAAATCACATCACCAAGAAACTACATAGTATAACTAAATAGGGTTCCACAATACTAAGGTTCACCATATACATGGAATATATGCAACTTTAATTTTCAGCCCTCTACCATAAATAAAAATAAATTCTATAGGATGACATATCTAAAGTACAAGCATAAGCAATTACTGAGAAATTTTAGAAGTTTCTAACCTTAAGGTGGTAAATTTTAGCTCCAAATGACGATTCTTTACATCAAACGTGCAAAACCATAGTAGAAATTTGGAGAAGAACACTTTCGGCCGCGATATGGATCGATACACGTTGTTATTTAGGTTTAAATACGTCAATACAACGGCGGTTGTAAAATAAACCGACGTAGAAAGGGACTTTCTACGGCGGTTGGGACAAACAGCCGTAGAAATGGGGCTTTCTACGGCGGTTGGAAGGCAACCGCCGTAGAAAGTGTGGACTTTCTACGGCGGTTAACTTCCAACCGCCGTAGAAAGTCCACTTTTTACGGTGGTTACCTTCTAACCGCCGTAGAAAGCCCTCTTTCTACGGCGGTTTGTCCTAACCGCCGTAGAAAGTCCCTTTCTACGGCGGTTTATTTTAGAACCGCCGTAGAAAGTCCCGTTCTACGGCGGTTCATTTTTAGACCGCCGTAGAAAGTCCGCATTTCTTTTATAACTGCGATTTTCTATTTTCCGCCGTTAATCCGCAGCCGTTAAAGCTCTATTTTGTAGTAGTGCGCACAGGTTATTGGCCCTTTTTTTTTAATACAAATATAGTATAATGTAGAAGTATTTTTTACTTATAAAATTTTATATTAACGTCCATATTTATGTCATGTTTAAAATGAGTTATTACAAAAGTTGTCCTTCATTAATTTTTTTTTTTTTTTTTAAAAGGGTTGATGTTTAAGTGGATTTTTTATTTTTTTTTTAGGCGAAGGCTCAAATTTATTTTTGTTTGAAAGAAGTTTATGCAAGAGCAATTTTTTCAGCTCAAAGGCCACATTATTTTAAAAAATAATAATAAAATTTACTAAATTGTCCAATATATTTATATTTGAGGGAGTCCTTCTATTATTTTGCCCAAAACCTCGTAACTCTTTGAACCCATGAATCTGGGTAGCTTCTTTGGTGACTCTTTTCTTTTCGAATTGTTCTTTTACAAGAGATATTAAATTAATTTAGTGACCGTTAAAAGCAATAATATGCTAGTTTAAATAATCTTGTGTTGGAGTTTATTTGGTTAGAACTCGGTTCATCTAGTTTTCGATGCTACATATGTTACCACATTAAAATCTACGAGAGCGTCAATATATGTTGTCTCTGTCTATTATACAAGTTTATTAGTTAAGTAAGCGTTTTCGACACCCATAAATGATTACTTACTCCGTTTCGAAAAGTTTATTTTGAAAAAAATATTTTTTGTTCATTACTAATATAATCATGTGAGATCCACAATTAGTCCATACTTAAAAGGTAAGAATATAAATGAAATAAATCACTACAAGAAAAATGGGCATTAGTGACGAAAATTTTTTTGTCGTCAGGGGAAGTCGTCAGTAAAGACCCTTATTAGTGACGAAAATCGAAGTCGTCAACAGAATTTCGTCAAAACGGGGAGTTTTAGTGACGAGATATAAAAGTCGTCACCAAGTCGTCACTATATGGTTGGCGCCAACCCTTCCCGCCTATTTCATGACATTTAGTGACGAAACTAGTGACGAAAATGAGTTTCGTCAATAGTTTGAAGACATTTAGTGACGACAATTAGTGACGAAACTTATTTTCGTCAGTAAAAGCATGCATTTAGCAATATTGTGACAACAATTTGTCGTCACTAAAACATTTATTTATAGTGACAACAAATTCTCGTCAGTAAAGGTCTGCTGTTAGAGGAAAAATATATGCATAAAAATTGGTGGAAGTGAGGTTCGAAACCATGCCCTCTTGGAGAGAGACATATTGTTTTACCAAATGCACCAATTCCAACATTAGTTATTTAAGCGTTTCAATTGTAGTTAACTACTCGTCAGTTTGATTTAATAATCCAAAAAATGGCTGAGCTAAGTCTTGAAATCGAGACCTCATTGTTAACATAATAATGCCTTAACAGAGCAACCAAAATTTTTATGAGTACACTTGAATTAATTAAAAGTATTTATCTATTATAATAACTATAATAAATTTTTTTTTTAGTCCAAAACTTTTAACAATGTCACTAAGAGACCCTTATATTGTTGTTTTAGCCCATACCTTTTAACAATGTTTGTGAGGCACCCTTTTTTCTTTTAGTCCATACATTTTAAACATTGTCACTAAGGCACCCTTATATTTTTCTTTTGGCTCATAAGTTTTAACAATGTTATTAACACACCCTTATTTTTTTTTTCTTCTTCTTTTAGTCTATAACTTTTAATAATATTACTAAGGCACCCATATATTTTTCTTTGAACTCATAATATTTAACAACATATACTAAGATACACATATTTTTTTGCTAGCCCATTGATTTTACACTAATTCTTACTCAGACACCCTTATATTTTTCTTTCAACCCATAACTTTAAACAGTTGTTACTAAGGCACTCTTATTTTTTTTTTCTTGTAGTCCATAACTTTTAATAATGTCTATAAAACACCCTTATATTAATTCGTTTATAGCATTTAACTTTTATTAATTTCAATTAGACACCATTATATTTTTCCATTAGTCCATTACTAAGACCCTTTTATATTTCTCATTTAGTCCATAACTTTTTATAATATTACCGAACACTCTTATATTTTTTTCAGTCTCAAATTTATCATTGTCACTAAGACACCCTAATAGTTGTTTTCTGTCGGATCCACATCTCGTAATATATATACATATATAAAGAAAATAATTCCATATGAACATCCAAACTAATTGTATCTACTAAAATTATTTGAGTCTGAAAACTTTTAACGTTGTCAGTAAAACACCCTACTATTTTTGTTTTAGTTCATAAACATCGAGCAACGTCATCAAGATAGTTTTATATGAACAACAGTATAACTTTTAATAATTTCACTAAGACAGTCTTATATTTTTCTTTTCATCTATTACTTTGAACAATATGACTAATACACTAATATATTTTCCTTCTAGCCCATAACTTTTAACAATGTTACTAAGACACCCTTGAATATCTCTTTTAGCCATAAATTTTAACAATATTACTAAAATACCTTTAGATTTTTCTTTTATTCCATAACTTTTAGCAATGCCAATAAAGCACCCTAACATTTGTCTTTTAGTATATATATATATATATATATATATATGACAATATCACTAAATATTTTTCTTTTATTTTCCTAATTTTTAACAATATCACTAAGACACCCTTATATTTTTCTTTTATTTTTCTAATTTTTAACAATATTACTAAGACACCCTTATATTTTTCTGTTAACCCATAACTTTTAATGATGTTAATAATACGCCATTATATTTCTCTTTTAGCCCATAACTTTTAACAATACCACTTAATGCACTTTGTTTTAGTCCATAACTTTTAATAATGTCACTAAAACACATTTATATTTTTCTTTTAACACATAACTTTTAACAATATCACTAAGACACCCTTATATTTTTCTGTTACTATATAACTTTTAACAATATTACTAAGACACTCTTATATTTTTTGTTTAGTCCATAACTTTTTACAACGTCATTGAACACCCTTATATTTTTCTTTTAGTCCACAAATTTTACCAGTGTCACTAAGAGACAACTTCAGTTTGTATTAAGAGCCAACTTCAGTTGTATCTCTTGTTATATATATTTGGGAAATAATTTCATATTACATGAAAACTAATTGTATCTACAAAAATGACTAAGATACCCTTTTAGTCCATAACTTTTAATATTATCACTAACACACCCTACTGTTTTTATTTTAGTCCATAACATTTAACTATGTTACTAAAACACCTTTTTATTTTTCTTTTAATACATAACTTTTAGTAATGCCACTAAGACACCCTCATATTTTCTTTCTAGTCCATAACTTTTAACAATGTCTCTAAAACATCATTGCGTTTCTCTTTTTGCCCATAACTTTTAACAATATTACTAAAACACCCTTATAATTTTCTTTTAGTCCATAATTTTTAGCAATGCCACTAAGACACCCTAACATCTATCTTTTAGTCTATATCGTTTGATATATATATATATATATATTTGTGAAATAATTTCATATGAACAACAAATCTATCTGTATCAACTAAAATGACTAAAATAATTTTATTTTAGTCAATAACTTTTAACATTATCATTTAGACACCATTTATTTTTATTTTTGTCCATAAATTTAACAATGTTCCTAACACAACTTTATATTTTTCTTAGGATATAACTTTTAATAATGTCACTAAGACACCCTTATATATTTTTGTAATCCATAACTTTTAACAATGCCACTAAGACACACTTATATTTGTCTTCCTATCAACAACTTTTAACAATGTCACCTAAACTCTCTCGTAATTATCTTTTACCTTATAACTTTTAACAATGTTACTATAGCACCCTTATATATTATATATATATATATATATATATATACACACACACACACACACAAAAGCTACTTGCAAAAGTTCACTTTTTTTTATTAGCACCCTTATATATATATATATATATATATATATATATATAGACACACACACACACACACAAAAGCTACTTGCAAAAGTTCACTTTTTTTTATTAGTCATATAGATTAAGCTTTATCAAGAAGTACTTCAACACAAAGATTAAACTTTTTGGATCTAATAAAGAGAATCAAAAATGTTTTTCAGTTTTTATTTTTATGACCGAAAGTATTAAAAAGGAAAAAAAGGATTACTCAAATATCTTCCCCCAGCACCCCCTCTCCCTAAAATACTATAGGGTATTTACATTTTTCGCTACAATAGTCATTTATTTATTTTTATTTTGCAAAATTTGCAAATTATTCCTCCAAGGAAATTAATTCCACCGTTCCAGACCCTCCTTTCCCTAATCATTTTTTTTTATTTTATATTTCTAACAATACTTTTGTTTTCAATTGTATATTTTTTTATTCTTAAAAACACTTTGAAAACGTTTTTGATAAAAGAAAAGCAGAGGCTTTCAAACTATGTATAGTACAATCTAAATGTAAACTGTTTATTTCTACCGTCAAGAAAGGAAGAAGAAGAAGAAAAGGAGTGCTTCCTTCCTCTCCCTCTTTCCTTCTTCGGCCCCCTCCTCTTAGCCACAGAGATGAAGATTTTTTCGATGAGGGAGGAATTGAAGAAATAGCGGTGGAAATTGAAGAAGACGTAGAAGAAATAATCGATTGCCACCCTAACAATATGAAGAATTACTCGAACGGACGTCGGAAGGTGGACTCCGATAGGGACGACAGCAGATCTGAAGCAGCAGCAGAGGAATCTCTGGCGGAGTGCGGGCGACTTCCTCCCGTGGATCGAGAACGGCGGCAAGCGGAGGATGGACACCAGGAGGCAGCATTTTGGAAAAACCCAGCAATTAAAGATTCAGATTCCAGAGAAATTAGCAGAGATTTTGGTCCGTTTGAGTCATCCCCATTTCTAGATCTACTGTCTCCTTTGACAGATCTTGCAAGGCTTCTGTTTTTTGATAGACATAGCTGGTGAAGGATTTTGTCATCAAATCATTTATCTTGATTGATTTTGGGGAAGGAAAATAGAGGAAATGAAGATGGAAATTTCAAATTTCAGAAGGAAAGATTGGAGGGATGTTGCGAGAGATTGGATTTGATTGTGGTTTTCAGATTGGTTGTTCGAAATCTTCATCCTATAGGAAATCAGCCTTCAAACTAGATCTATTCCCTCCCACTATGAAGTTCATCCATACGATCTTGGCAATTGAAGCTCATCATCTTAGATAAACTTTCATTTAACAATTTTTCCTTGTTTATTGTGGTCAGAAGTTGTGGCTCGACTGTTTTCTGTAGGGTTGTGTGTCTAATTTGAAGTCTGGGGTGTTGGGGTAAACAAATTTCTGCTGTAATGTTGGATTAGGAGAAGGGATTTAGGCACAATGGTGGGTTTTGAGTTGGGTGAATGACTGTTATGGCTTGCAGTGATTCTCACTTATTTTTTGTTTTCCTCCCCAGATCCTTCAACTTCGACAAGTCTTCACTCTTCCGCAGCACCACCAGGAACAGAGCATCTGAACTTCACAAATTTCCCAGATATGGTAAAGGGTATGGACTGATTTTTCGTCTGACCTAATTCCTGGTATTGAAATGAATTTTTGGGTTTAGGTTTCATCAATGTGGTTGGGAAAAAAGTGTTTTAATTTCCGTAGTTCAGAGGTTAAGATGGATATGTTGAAAGTTACTATGTCTCTGTTTTGAGAAAAAAAGGAAAAAAAAAAACTTTAGCTAATCTGAGGTTGTTTTCTCTGCTGTTTAGGAAAAACTTAACTGGTTTGTTCTAAAATTTCAGCAGCCACCATGTAGCTTCTTATTCATTGTCTTTGGATTCTACTTCACTTTTCACTCTAATAATATTATTTTTGTAATCATTTCATTTTGGGTGTTAACCATTAACTACCACTGCAAGTTAGTGTAAATGTGGAATCTTTGTTCATTCTTAGGTTTTTCATATCTGGCCTCCATAAGATTCACTCAGCAAACATAGAGAAAAAAAAAAGGAAAGGGGCGGAAGGGGGTGCATATCTAACATAGAGATTCACTAATGGTTGCTTTATTTTCCTTTCGTGAACATGTGTATCACGTCTTGATCCATCCGTTTTTTCTGTTCTCACTATGCTATTACTTTATAAATTAAAATGCTATGCCACTTGAGTTAAAATGCCTTATTTCTCTGTTTACAGCATTAATTTCAAGTTTATATAAGTAGTAAAGTGCTCAAGTTGACTACAATTGAAGAAATTGAGCTGTCAAGTGTATTGCAACTGTAAGTGACGACGCAAATTGAGCTGTCAAGTATATATATATATATATATATATATACTTGAGCTGTCAAGAAATTGCGTGAAACTGTAAGTGACTACAATTGAACAACAGAAATTGAGCTGTCAAGTGTATTGCAACTGTAAGTGCTCAACTGTAATTTTTTGAAGGTGTTTTGATGTTAAATTTCTGTCCTTTTATGGCGGTTGGTTGCTGAAATTTGAAGCTAGAGGGAATAAAAAATAAAAAATAAAAGAAAAAGAAGAAGACAGAGGTAGAAATGGGATTCAAGATGTTTGATTCTCGTGTTTTTCCTCCATTTACTTTTATTTTAAAATTGCTGTCAGGGAATTAAGTGAGAAGAAGAAGACTTGTTTCATTAGTAAAAGAGTTGAATTGGGGTTCCTTGAATGCTTGGTTTTTTCTTCCCTTATCCTTATGCTCAAGTCAATTGAAAAAGATTGTTACTTTATAATTAATTTGGAGTTTCTTGGATGCTTCACTACAATTTTCAGCTGCGTTTTAATGGCATAGTTGTTCTGGAGCAACCATTTATCTCCTAGGCTGGAAGTCGGGGGAAGTGAAGAGGCCAAGAGGGCAATCTTACTATCCCTATTAGTCGGTAACTTGGTTTTACTTTCTCGCATGATTTGTGATTGAAACTGTTTATAGTCTTTCCATGTATAGCTGCTGCTTTTGAAGACTCTGAGTGTGACTCTGTGTGTGCCTCACTGGCCACTGCCTGTTGATTGATTTTAGATGCTATGGTGTTGTTGAAGTTTTTAGTATCCTAGAGGCTAGAGGTTCTGTTCTGTGTGTGCTGTGTGTGCCTCACCTCACTGCCTCAATGTATTGGAAATTTGAAGTTAGGCCTTTTGTCTTTTTTTCTTTTCATTTTGTTCTTGTCTTTGGTGAGCTAATTTGGTATGAAGTTGTTGGAAGGTCATTCTTCCATAACACATTGGATCATTGGACCAAATAGAAACGACATTGACTTAATGCGGCCTTTATCTGATCAAGATCGGATCAAGGTGCACCAGACATCTTTGCTCGTGTTTATATATTGTTTCTTTTTATTATTAAGTAAAGGAAGTAACTGCTTGCTGCGGTGGGAATGATTCACTTTCAAGAAAAGTAGTTTATTTTATATCTTCATCTACTATAATTATAATGCATCTTTCTTGCGTTGCCCTACAGGTGCGGAAGATTCTTAAAAATGTTAAGAGTGGAAGTTTCTCATGGAAAGAACAAGAGGCGCTACAGGATCTCCGGCATCACAAGGCAACTTACAAATCAATTATCGTAAGCTAACGATTTATATTTCTGTCATGTTACAATTATTTTTATTAGCTCATATATTGACATAGTTATAACCATTAAAATCTGTGAGGGGAGATTACATTCTTGAAGTAGGAGGATCTATTGGTTACATCAATGCTAACATGTTCATCATTCAACTTTTTAAACTGTTGGAAGGCTGTTAGTCTATTTCCTGGCATTGCCTGTACTTGATTTACTTTACTACCAGGTACAACGCTTACCACGTTACATAATGTGGAAGATCTTGCTTTTGCTTGTTCCCCTTCCCCCTTTGCTCTTACCCTTCTAATTGAGTGGAGTAGTATTTCTCTTACCCATGAAACTGTCTCTCGCCAATAATTTTGTCATTGGATCTGCACTATAACTTTGACCAGGAATTTGTAGATATGAATTGCTTATTATGCTAGTGATTGATTTTTCTGACTTTGCTTCTCTGTGTCCGATTGGTTTGCTTCCTATGCCATTTTATTTTTTAGTAATGTTTTACTTTGCCTTTTTATATTGTGGGATTGCTTCCCATAAAGATTATTTCAGGTCATGATTAACATTTCAAAGTATATTATATCTGACCATCTTAATTTTTCAACTAATTAGCTCAATCCTTTAATTATGCAGGTTTTCATGTGGATGGTGATTTTTTTTCTTAGGTACTATGAAATTTATGTAATATTCTCAATGTCCTTAGTGTTTTGGTTGTTAGGTAGATATGTGTTTGATGGTTTGAGAAGTTCTTGAGTTTGATGTTTTTCTAATGATGTGTTCAAATACTCGTGCAGCGTGCGGTTTGTGATTCAAATGGCTAAGTTGAAGATATCTTCACGTGTCTTCAATCCCACCACCACAAGTGATGTTGGACTTGTATAATTTTACTTAGTCGTTTAGTTAGATGGAAGCTTTGGTATTTGATTTAGAACATATTTAAATATGATGACAATTTGTCATACTTGTGTAAATGATGACATACTATATGTATATTCATTTGCAATTTAAATTGAAAGTTTTGAAATATATCGTTTAATATTTTGTTCCATTGACAACATTTGTAGTCCCTCAACTTCGTCACTAAAGCAGGTAGCTATTGATGACTATTTATTGTCACTATATTTGTTGGCTTCATCTTTATTGTGACGAATCTTGTCGTCACTAAAACCGTTGACTTTTGTACTGACAAGCAATTCTCGTCACTGAGTTTCGTCACTAAAGCCTTTGACCATTTGTTACCTACTGACGACTTTCATTCGTCACTATCTTTTTCGTCACTAAAAATACACCTTTTAGTGACGACTTTTGTCTTTTAGTGACGTACACACAGTGACGACTTTTGTCGTCACTAACTCTAGTGACGACAAAAAGTCGTCACTAAATGGTAGGATTTAGTGACGACGGTGCAAAAATGTCGTCACTGGACCCTTTAGCTACGGACCTATTGTCGCGACCACTTGACGACCCGTTTGTCGTCACTAAAGGGTTTAGTGACGATTTTTGGGCTTTTACTGACGACTTTGCGTCGTCACTAAAGCCCTTTTTTCTTGTAGTGAATGGTGTCAAAATAGCTATTTAGGTATTGTACATTAATGACATTCGTAATAAGTTGATCCATTTTCAAGATGGACCCTTCTAATGGAATAGATTGAGTACTAAATAAATAAGAAAACATGAACTAGATGCAATTCATCACTTTGTCAAAGTTCTCTCTATTGATTCACTCCCTAATTTTACCATTTATTTATTTGAAATTTTTTAGCATTGGTCAAAGAATTAGAAAATAGGTTCATTTCCAACACAATTTTTCTTACTACTCTCGCATATGTGGGTTGTATTGTTTTAACAACCTTTGAAAGTTTGGGAGATTCTTTTTTATTTATTTTTAATTATTTTTTAAGAGAATCTGTTGGAAATTAATATGGTTTAATTATTTGTTGTAACTTGTAATGATAAATTTGAGAGAAAAAAAAAAAAAAGTTATTTACCTAATCAAAATATATGTGTGAAGTAGGATAATTGTCCATCCGGATCTTAACTTTTATTCTCGCAATAACAACTACGAAACATATGATAATATGATATAAATAAAACTTTTTCCCTTCTATAACATTAACTCCAGCATATTTCTGATAATTCAATGAAGCTTTGCGTATTTCTAGTTTCAATAATTTTTCATTTGACCATTTCAAATGCAAAACGGCAGGTGCTCTAGGTTTTCTTTTCATTTTTTTATTTGCTATCTCTTCTGTAATGGTTTAATTAATTGTTGAATTTGTATTAGCTATAACGTATGTGTGTGATTTTCAAATTGTCCCCAAACGAACTTCTGTTGATTCAAAATGTGTGCCGAAAAATTAAATTAATCCCTATTTAATGGCCCTAGAAAAGAGGTTTTGTTTCGTTTTTTCCGTAGTAGTGATTATTCAATCCTTATTTATATGAGTAATGATATACTCAGCAACAAATCATAGCAACTTTTTGATAGCAACTCATGTGGCATGCATTTATTGGCCAATTATTTGATATTAATAAAAATGTAATCAATGAATGCATGCCACATAAGTTGCTATGATTTATTGTTAAGACTATCATTACTCTATTTATATTGTGTGCTCACTACCCCAAAAACACATAATGTAGGCGGGTTTTCACTTACATTGGAGGCGGGTTTCACGACCCGGCACCCGCCTCCAATGCGGGCGCCTCCAAAGTGGAGACCCGCCTCCAAAAGGGTGCATGTCGCACCCGCCTCCATTAATAACCCATTCAGTAAGGTTATTGGAGGCGGGTGCACTAAAAAAGTAACGATTTTGGAGGCGGGTTCTTGTGGCACCCGTCTCCAAACCTTCGTCGGCAGAATCAGACGAAATCGTTAGACTCGTCCGAGTCTATGAGTCCAAATTTTTTTATTAATTGCGTATTGGCCATGGAAATTGTACCATTGGCCCTGCTAGAAGATGTGCTTAGTTTCCTGCTCTTGTTGCTGGTTTTATACTGGAGTTTCATGCCCCCAATTTTGTTGGTTGGAGATGTGGGATTTGACAAATGAAGGTTAAAAATTTCACACCATTGGATATTGGAGGCGGGTTTTTTTTGCACCCGTCTCCAAAAAGGTCCCGTATTGGATGCGGGTTCCAGCGAGACCCGCCTCCAATACGTTAGTGCACAATGGAGGTGGGTTTTTCTTGCACTCGCCTTCAAAAAGGACTCATATTGGAGGTGGGTTCCCGAAAAACCCACCTCCATTCAGAACTAATGTATTGGAGGCAGGTTTCGCTGGAACCCGCCTCCAATATGAGGCGGGTGCAAGAAAAACCCGCCTCCATTGTGATATGTGAAATTAATCACATCCTTTGGAGGTGGGTGTTCGGGAACCCGCCCCAAATGCCTATACTGGAGGCGGGTTCCGTGCAACCCGTCTCCATTGAGCCTTCTTCTTTTTTTTTGTCATTTTCACTTTAATTTCTATTAATTTCTTGAGTTTTACAATGTAATTAAGCAGGCTTATGTAGTTTATTTGGGAGAACATCAAGGAGGAAGAACGTCTAGAGAGATCGAAGACACGCACCGCTCCTATGGCAAATCTTTGGATAACACTGAAGAAGAAGCTCAACACTCTCTTATTCATAGTTATAAAAATGTAATCAATGGCTTCTCTGCATTTCTAACCCAAAATGAAGCTGTTAAGATTTCTGGTATGTATGTTTCATTCAATTATTATTTTCTCATAAGTTCAGATTATTTATATATGATATATACTCCTTAATTTCGTCTAAATAAAAGATCGACATGACTCGTGTTATATATTAGAAAGATAACTCTACGGGTGGGATTGGCGTGCAATAAAGGAAAGGGGAAGGAGGGTATATTCATATTAGGACATGAATGAATCCTTTATTATTTTCTTTTTGAAAATAAAATACTTGAATGATCATATTTAATTCGTGCAATTACTTTCTCATTACTTTCATTCATTTGTGTGCCAAATGCACCCTAAGAATATATGCATATTGTAACCTTGTTTTTAAACCTGATTTGAAGAACTTTTTCTTTTCTTTATATTTCGATTCTTAACTTGTTAAATATATTTCTAACCCTTGAAGTTTTAATAAATTATACCTAAGTACACTAACTCAAGGATCGAAATACTATTTTTAGAGAGACCGAGATGTTACTTTCAGAATAAGTTCAATTGATTGAAATATAATTTAAGGATGATATATTCATGCCTTATAGGGGGCCATTTTGATGGTTTGTCGAAATTTCAAAGACTAAAATGTACGTAATTCGGTAAAAGTTATGGACCATAATGCAATTTACCATTCTTCTCTAGTTCTAAATAAAAATGTCATATTTGGAATTGGTTTTGTTTTTTGTGAATGTAGAAAAGGATGAAGTTGTAGCGGTCTTCGAAAGCAAACAAAGAAAATACAAGATTCAAACAACAAGATCATGGGAATTCGTTGATTTACTCTCCACAAAAGTTGAAGGCGGCAGCATTGGAGAACAACAACTCTTGAGGAAAGCCAATTATGGAAATGATGTCATTGTCGGACTACTTGATACAGGTATATTACTCTTAATCAACCATCTTACTCCCCGTTCCATTAGAAGAATCAGCTTTGATCAATGTACAACTTATTATGAATGTTAGGGTATAACAACTAAAATAACTGATTTGACACTCTTTATTCCATTTCTATCCTTACTAATAAAGTATGAAATAACTGTAGACCATTATATTAGTAAGGGTGAGAGCGGTAAAAAAAATTGAAAGTTGATTATTATATTGGAACTAAAAAAAAAATTCTCAAAGTGGACTCTTCTAATGGAAAGGAAGGAAGATATATTCCTGGAAAGTATACATATATATATATATATATATATATACACTCAATTTTATATAATTACACGAATCAATTTTCAACTTTAAGTAATATTTCATTTCAGTCCTCAATTTGTTGAAAAGTTTTGAACTTGATATATCCCTCAACTTGATAATTTGATTTATTACAATTAGCTACTTGATACAATTAATTGCTACAGAATTTTAGAAAATTTCCCTAATAATATTTGCTGCTGGTCACTCCACTGAAAATGGTCAGCAAATTAAAAGACAACAGAAAATAAAATTTTTAATTTAAAATTGTGCTTTATATTAGTTTTAAGAGTGTATTCAAATTGTAAAACTTGTAAAATTAAAAATGATAAAATAATTTATTATTTCCCACGTTTCAATGAAATAATTTTGTTTCTAATTTTTTTATATTCAAATGTAAGGGTCATGTTTTTACTTTATTTATTTTTTATACCCTTACAATAATAATTATATGTCATTTATAATTAACGCACCCTTCAAAAATAAATACATATGGACCTATAAAAACTTGTCATTGTATGAAGAAAAATAATTTGGAGAGTGATATTAATTCTGTGGTAACATTGTTTTGAGGAAATATTATATTGCTATAGCCTATATGTATATATAGCTCCAATTCCCAATACTTTTCCAACTTGGAGAGAGTTAGAGGAATTTGAACTTTAAGTTGTTCCAAGTCTTCAATTTTAAGTGATTTAGCACACAATGCTTTGAAAAACATAGCTAACTCAATCAATGGCTCACAAACATCTTTGACTAGAAGGCCTCTAATTGCAAGAGGAAGTAAACGTTGTAACAGTACATGACAATCATGGCTTTTCAGTCCTGAAATTTTGAGCTCCTTCATATTAACACACCGAGAAATGTTAGAAGAAAACCCATCTGGAACTTTCACTTCTCTTAAGAACTGACACAATATCTCCTTTTGAGATTTCGATAATGTGTATGGAGCAGGAGGCAGCTCAAACTTGTCACCTTTTTGGACTCGATGCAGGTTTGGCATTATACCCATTTTTTGCATATCCAAACGAGAGTTAATTGTGTCTTTAGTTTTACCCTTTGTATTCATGATAGTCCCTAGTACCATATAGCATATATTCTTTTCAATGTGCATCACATCTAAATTATGCCTTAACTTAAGTGTTCTCCAATAAGGCAAATCAAAAAATACACTCTTCTTGGTCCAATTATCCCCTCTCACCTTGTGACAGACTTTTACCCGCTTAGTAGGATCTTTACTCAAACAAATCCCATCAAGATCTTTCACTTGTTCAAGAATTTTATCCCCAGACAATGGTTTTGGTGGCAACCCTTTCTCTCTTTTTCCAAATATGTCTTTCTTCTTTCTCAAAGGATGATCATTAGGAAGAAAGCGTCGATGACCCATATAAGCCTGTTTAAAACAATTGTGCAATCTGATTGAATGAGTTTCCTTATGGCAACAAGGACAAGCTAATTTCCCCTTTGTACTCCATCCAGATAACATCCCATAAGCTGGAAAATCATTAGTTGTTGACAATAAACCTGCACGTAACCTAAAGTTTTGTCGTCTAGATGCATCAAAAGTTTCTACACCTATTTCCCAAAGTTCGTTCAGCTCTTGTATTAAGGGTTTTAAATACACATAAATTGCATCACCGGGTCCATTTGGGCCAGGAATGAGCAATGATAACAGCAAATTAGACTACTTCATACAAACCCATGGAGACAAATTATAAGGAACCAACATCACAGGCCAAATACAATAGGAATTTGAAGAATTTGAAAAGGGCTGAAAACCATCACTAACAAGACCAAGTCTAACGTTACGTGGCTCTAAAGAAAAGGACTCGTGGAGATCATCAAAATGTTCCCATGATTTAGAGTCGGCAGGATGCCTCATTACCCCATCTTTCATGCGTTTCTCATGATGCCATGTCATATCAGAAGCAGTTTTAGAACACATGAATAAGCGCTGCAATCTTGGTTTCAAAGGAAAATATCTAAGTGTTTTATGAGGGATTCTCTTCCCACCATCCTTTGTTCTAATTTCCCCACTATTCTTATCAGTCTGCCATCTTGACTCATCACATATTTTACAAAAATCCAGATTCTCATCTTCCCTCCAAAACAACATACAATCATTTACACATGCATCAATCTTATCATATGTCATTCTGAGATCTTTAATGAACTTTTTAGTCTCTTAATAAGAATTAGGCAAGGATGAGCTACTTGGAAGCAAATCATTTTTCAAATATTGCAAAAGCATCGTAAATGATTCATTACTCC
The DNA here is from genome assembly GCA_016801395.1 of Leptodermis oblonga. Classification (NCBI taxonomy): domain Eukaryota; kingdom Viridiplantae; phylum Streptophyta; class Magnoliopsida; order Gentianales; family Rubiaceae; genus Leptodermis; species Leptodermis oblonga. The sequence continues at coordinate 30,003,916 of CM028756.1, read as the reverse complement.
ACCTACCAAGGGTTTTTATGTGAAGCAAATTTACAATAGTTGACAATTTAGATGACTTTGAACCTTCGTACAACGGTTTATGGAAGTCATCTAATAATCCATAAAACTTCTTTGCATCATCATTAGGTTCTTCATTTAACCCAACACTAGGCATGCAATCACGATTGTCATCAAAAATAAACTGATCAGGAAATACATCTCTAATCATAGTTTCAATTTCCTTTTCGTTATCAAACTGTCCTAATTCATCATCATCTTACCTCTCTGTACCACTTTCGTACCCATCTTCTGATTGAGCCTCACCCACCCTTTCTCCATGATGATACCAAAAAGTATACCCCGGAATTATTCCCCAAGCTTTTAAGTGATCCTTAACTACCAAATGAGACATCATGCATGAGTTTTTGCACCTAACGCATGGACATCTTATCTCCTCTAGTCCAGTATTTTCAATGGCAAATTGTACAAATTGGTCAACACCCATTTCATATTCAGCATTTAAACAATTATCTCGAGCCAATCCCATCCAACTTTTATCAGGTGCCATAATCTTCTTAAGAATTAATCTGTTGTTTTGATTATAGAAGCATCAAAAAAAGAAACAGGAACCTAGTCACATAAGATACATTCAGTCAAGGTTTAGATTTCCTAGTTGTGCTTATCTATTTGTTTCTTTCTTTTACTAGAATGTAGTTCTCAAGTTCAGTTCAAGCAAGAGTTTATCACATTTATTGAGCCAATGCAATCTTTCATGTGCTGAAATATGAAGAGTTTTTATGCATTACAAAAATCAGTCAAGGACATATCCCTTTCAAGGTGTTACATTCAGTGGAAGAAAGCTAAAAGGTTAGCTAAATGCAATCTTACTGCACCATATGAGAATATACTTGTACAAGCAGCCTTATGCCACAAAACAATACACAATAACAAATACATTAAAGCAGCCTTAATAAGGAAACTCAAATTATTCAGCACTTGCATTCTTTAGCCACACAATACACATATAATGGAAGGAAACAAAAGTTAACCTCTTAGGCACCTAAACCCCATGGCACTCATAAAACTTTATTAATGAATCCAAAAATCACAACTTCATCCAAAGTCAACAAGCAAATAGACAATATATATGTAGTTTACTTACCTCACTGTTGGATGATTATCAGCAAGCAGATAGAATGGTACGAGTGGACAACTGCAGTCAGTATATTTAGGTCGTCAAGTGTAGTACAGTGACCCTCAATGCATTTATCTGAAAATTTTAGCATGTTTGACCACAATATACAAAATCTCAGAAACTGATATATATATAATAAAAGACAAATGATCTTCAATCTCAAAATCTTTCTAAACAGAAGAGCTGGTTCTTTGTAGCAACAAACAAAAACAAGAGACAAGTACAGAATTTTGATGACATATCAAGGTGTAGCTAACATATGACAATGAGTTGGTAAAAAAGCAGTTATAATGTCCACTAGGAGTATCATATCTATGTCAAACCTACATCCGAAGACAACAAACTCATCTCTCAAAAACCACAAGTGAGATCTCTCAAGTAAAAATACCGAAACTCAAATGTGAACAAAAATATACATGAACAAATATATATATATATATATATAATATCTGCCTACATTATATCATGCCCCTGAAATAAACACACAACTTTTGAATTTCAGCAAAACTAAAGCTCAATCAAGCAGAACAGATTTATCAGTAAATGTTATAATGATAAAATTATGCAATTACGAGAACAAAGTTGGAAAAAAAAAAAGCAACAGAAGGACTAAGAGACCCCTCAGTAATCAGGGTCCCAAAAGATGGTCTCACCATCTCTTGTTTCCCTTTTTGAATTCCCCTGGCTTAAGAGAATGGATTCACCAATTAATAATATTTCCATATCATACATAATCACATATGGCCAGAAAATAGGGAACTAAAGGAAATATATACCTCCAAAAAAGAGAAGAGAAAAAAGGATAAGTAGGAAACAAGTTGATTAGGTGGCCACCAGCTTAAGTAGACAAAATATATCAAAAACATTACAAAAATGCATTTTTTTAGCCTGGAAGATAAAGAAATCATTGAGTAGATGCTGCAATGTTCTGGCCAAATTAATATATATTAGTAATGCACTTAGCCTCAAGCAGAAGCGAACATGGGAAAAATTCAGAAAGCAAATTAACATACGCCTTAAAATAAACATTCTTTTTTCTCTCACAAACCAAAACAAATTCAGAAAGCAAATTAACATACGCCTTAAAAGGAATGATGCAAGAAAGAATGGTCTGAAATGTACCTACAGCAACAGAGAGGGACATGGTAGGGATACTTGTTTTAAGTTGAATGGCTATCCCAGATTGGTGGAAGGGACAGAAACCAGAAGGAAACTTCAGGAATATGGTGAATTCAGTGGAGACTCCACTTGAAACTGAAGAGCAAATCACAGGTTCTAACCGTAGTGGATCATCAAACTTTCGGCTACAAGGCTTGATCAATGGTTTTATTCAGGAGTTGAATAAAGTTGCAGAGGCTGGAATGACAGACTGATGTGGTTGATCTTGCTCATTTCAATGATTTCTCAGGTATGAATAAACCTTTACAGTTCGGTTTTATGGCTTTGATAGGTAAAGAATCTTGGATAGTTTGATTCCGGTGCCAGCAATCTTATGGGCATCAATTCCAATCTGTTTCAATTTTCTAAACCTATTGCTATATGTACTCCTGTGTGTTTACCTGATGGATCAATTAAATTTGTTGAGAAAACAGGTCATATTCAGCTAACTGAGAAAATTCATCTCACTGATTGCCTATTTGTTCCATCATTTAGGTTCAATCTGTTGTCAGTAAATAAACTTTCCAAAACAGCACAGCTATTTTTCTCATTTTTTACTAACTTTTGTGTATTACACGACCTTAAAACTAAACAGGTCATGGGAGTAGCAAAAGAATTAAATGGCTTATACATACTTGATCCTACCTCATTTGATCCAAAACTTGTTGAAGAACACACACGCATCCTTCACACCACACATCTATTGCCACGAAAACTTGGCTTATCTGCTGAACTACCATGGGCCTGTTCTTTTTGGGTATTTTGAAAACGATTTTGAAAACAAGTTTTGGAAAATAGTTTCATAATGTAAAAAGTGTATTGAAAATGTAAAAAGTAGATGCTGAATAGTAAAAAGTTGTATTGGAAATGATAAAATATGATTAAAATATATTAAATTTACTGTTGAAACCAAAACCGTTTTCAAAACGAAACAAAAAGAACAGGCCCCATATTCACTCACAGAGAGTACCCTGTGGCTCTAGACTAGGACATCCCTCTGAAAATGTTCTTCAACATGTATGTAATCCATATAACATCTTCTGATAGATTAGTATTAGATCAATGTACAATTTTTCCTTTGGCAAAACCGCAGAGACTTGCTTTTCCTTCTAGCCCTTATTGTTTTGATCTTTTACACCTTGATTTGTGTTGGCCTTATAATCAGTCCTCTACCTCTGGTGCACATTACTTTCTTACTAGTGTTGATGATCATTCTAGATATACATGGATATTTCTGCTTAAATTCAAGTCACAGGTTTCACATCTTCTTGAATCTTTCCTAAAACTACTTCAAACACAGTATCAGACATCAGTTAAGAAACTGAGATCAGATAGTGGTTCATAATTCATCAACCATACTGTCCAATCCCTTTTATCTAAGAATGGTATTATCCATCAAACCTCCACTCCATACACTTCCAAGAAAAAATGACACCTTCACCCAAAACAAAAGTACAAAAAACTTTAGCTAAAGCATCCAATAGTTCCATGTTACCATCAGAGGATCACCATCATTACTCCCACCAAATTCTAAACTTCCAAATTTCAAAATCGATAACTTCTCCACTATAGATAACAACAAAAGCTCAACAGCAGTAACCACACAAATTAAAATATTTCAAGTGCACTTACCCAGAAAAGTAGCAAAAGGTGTGAGGATTTAATAGAAGCTCTGCAGAACAATAACTTCAAATTAGAAGAAAAATAAAAGCCACCGTATAAAATCACTTGTATAAATCAGAAGTAATGCCCTAGAATTTCAACTCGGTAAACAAAATTCAACAATTTCTAGCATGGCAACTTACCGACTCTGGTGAGATGCAAATCCGATGAGTAGGATGCGATTTTTCTAAGAATTTCAGTAGCCGAGAGTGAGTAAACGGGATCAGAATGCCCTACAATTTCAGCTCGGTAACAAAAATTCAACAATTATAAGCGACCGTGGGAATGAACACCACTCAAAACCAACGAGATGCAACTTACAGGCTCCGGTTAGACGCAGCTCCGACGAGAAGTAGCTCCGAGAGGAAGAATGCGAATTTTTGTTCAGTAAAGGAAAGAGAGAGAATGCAACTGAAAGAGTGTGAGTGAAGGGGAAGGGAGAGAAGGGGGGGGGGGGGGGGGGAGGGGGGGAAGGAATCTCACGTGAGTTGGATTAAAAAAAAATCACAAGAATTTTTATTTTTTTTTAATGGAAAAAATATTAGTATTAATAAAATATTAATAAGTTTTATTTCCCAAATCATCTTTGCGTCCAAATTAGATCCTTAACGACGTGATTAGGGTTTAGCCGTACTTAAAAAAGGAATTTTACGTCCAGATTAGTAAACACGTCATCATTTATTATTATTTACGATGAGTTTTGCGTGTCGTTGTAAAAGGTTGGACGTAAAAGACCCCTATTTCTAGTAGTGTAGCTCCAATTCACAATAAGTTTAATCAAATTTTCGTTACTCTAATATAAATTATATTCCTTTTAATTGGAGCAGGAGTGTGGCCAGAATCTCAAAGTTTTAGCGACGAAGGGATGGGACCAATTCCAACGTCCTGGAAAGGAACTTGCGAATCTGGGGACCAATTTAACTCTTCTCACTTCAATAGGTACTTATAAATTATGAATTTCTTATTCATATATTACTCTATCTTTTTTGTACATTGATCAAACCAAAACAAAAAACGTAAACTAAATTATTTTGAAAAAGTCAAGTTTTAAAAAGTTTCTTCTTTTTGCTCTAAGAGTCAAGTTTTTATTTATTTATTTCTCATATGGGACATTAGTGGAAGAAATAGAGATAATTTACTTATTTTAAATATTATATCTCATAAAAAAATTGTACATTCTCTAAGGTTCTGTTCTCTTGTGGCTTTGGTAGGAGAAATTTTATTAGAGGGAAGTTTTTTTTTGGAGGAAAGTTTTTTTTGGAAAATTGTGTAAGTGAGAGATAAAAAAGTGTAATGATTGTGTTTTTTTTTTGAATTTATGTGAGTAGGTATTTAAAGGGAATTTTAAAATTTTAATTTTAAATTGTTAAAAAAGTAAAGTTGTTTCTTTGTGTAAAGTTTTAGAAAAAAAAAAGTGATGATTCTCTACCAAAGCCACAAGAGAACAGAGCATAAACTTAACCTTCTAATAGAACGAATGAATTAATTCTGAATAATTTTTCATCATTTTCAATACATCATTTATATTATACAACCCTAATATTTTGGCATATATTCATATAAATGTGGCAGAAAATTAGTTGGAGCACGCTACTTTTTGCAAGGTTACGAGGCACACTACAGCAAACTTAATCCGGCGCTAGATTACCGATCGCCCCGCGACAGCGATGGCCACAGCAGCGGCACAGCTTCAACAGTCTTCGGAAGACAAGTACCTAATATCTCGGTCGCAGGAGGGTTCACCAACAGAACCGCTTCCGGCGGCGCTCCGGGCGCTCGGCTTGCAATATACAAAGTGTGTTGGCAAATCCCGGACCCATCTGAGCGCAAGGAGGCCACTTGTCTAGACGATGACATCCTAGCGGCATTCGACAGCGCCATCGCCGACGGAGTCCACGTGATTAGCATGTCGTTAGCGCCGTACGAGTTGAGCCCGTACTTGCAAGATAGCATGGCAATCGGAGCATTGCATGCGGTGAAGAATGGTATTGTGGTGGTTTGTAGCGCAGGGAATGATGGCCCTGCGCCTTCGACGGTGAAAAATGTGGCTCCTTGGATGTTTACAGTTGCAGCAAGTAGCCTTAATCAGACTTTCATATCTCCTGTCGTGTAAGGCAACGGCACTCAAATTGAGGTACCAATATGAATTCGAATCACTTATCCTATTGTTTGTGCGTTGAAATTACAATCTCATTAAAAAAATTGTTCAGTAATTAAATTTGACTTATACGATTGCGTGTGCAATTGCATTAGTAATGCATCTAAGACCAAATCTAATCATTGAATGATTTCTTAAAGTAAAGTAACCGTAATTTTTTTCCTTAATTGTGTTCCACAATCTTGGAGTTTGGTAAAATATTAAAATACATCTTAATTTTTTAAAACTTCAAAATAACCCTCCCCAACTTGTATGAAAGGAAAAACTACCCCCAAAAAAGCCCCTACAAATAAGGGTATTTTTAAAATTCCATACAGATTCATAAGGTATTTTAATAGTTGGAAAATTACCATAGCCCCATTGAGGATTGTCCAAATTAGAAAGCAGACCTCGAGGTTTGAAAATTTTCCAACTTGACCCTATATATACTGTCCATTTATTTGCACATTTAAGGGAGGTTTGGTAGTGTTTTATTAATTTAACAAAGTTCATGGTTTGCTTGATAATTTTTAAACCTCAGTGCTTGCTTGGTAATTTGGATAAATCTCAGAGGAATTTTGGTAATTTGCCCTTTTAATGTTTTACCAAACTCGAGGTATATTTTTGTATTTACCATTTTTATTTGGTGGCAAAGCAAATTGGTGTACTAAAAGTAAGACGGAGGATCCGAACTCTTCCAATCAAGTAAACTAACATTGGACTCTTGCTTTTACCTTAGGGACAAACGGTGACATCCTATGAACTGAATCAAAAGTACCCTCTAGTTTTTGCCGGAGACGTTGAAGAAAAATACAAATTTATCTTACCAGAAAATTCACTGCTTGGCGTATGTGCTGAAGTTCATCCCAAGATGATCCAACAAACTGTAAAATAGCAAACTGTGGTTATGTCATGTTGTCCATTAAAACAAAATTGTGTTAGCCTGTAAACGGCGGTATTGTAGTTTACCTGATCTGTTGCTTTAGCACACCAATTTTCCAGCTCTTGCAAACCTGCCTTCACATATTCCCCATTGCTAAATGAGCAGCACTCTCGCCTGAGCAATAAACTGTGAAGAGAAGTGGTATTCATATTTAGTGGAACTTGAAATAGTTTGTTGCAAAGGAGCTTGAAAAAGAAAAACCCTCTCTGTTTTTACAGCTTATAACAATACATACTGCATACCTGTTGAGAAGCTGAACATTTATAAATGAAAAGACCTGATTGAAGATCTTCCTTATGAGAATGGAATGAACCTGGAAAGAAAGTTATGAACAATGCAAACTTGTTGAAACTTTCTCACTTTTGCACAAAACAAGGAAAGTGAATGGGAAGTACAATTCATGATACATTGTTTTCAGAGAGTATGGTCAAAGTATGATCCAATATATGCACAATATTTTGCCAGTGTACAAAAGATGCCTGTTGTTTTGCATTAGTTATTGCATTGATAGTTCTAGATGACCCTCTCAGCATTCTGATTCTTGCAGATCTAGGTGCCTGTCATTGGCATTTCAGAATATAGTCAGAAACTGTATGACTTCCTTCTATTAGCAAATTCTCTCATATAGAAAGCACTTACTTGAATGCTTAAGTTAAGGAAGGGCGCAATCTCCTTCTTTAAGCTATCACGTATCATACCATATATTTTCTCAACACATGCAGTTAGATGTTGCTTAAACATAAGACATTTGGTTAGGATATCGTGATTTTCCTAGTTACACAGGAAGACAAAACGGATTCTAGATCACTACTTGGAAAATCTTAACAATCATAATAATTTTAACAGAGTGGTGTCAGCAATAAAGAGTCATGATTTTTGAATATTACCTGCTGCCTGTCTGTCAAGGATCTTTGTTTGGTCAAGAGGGGAGCAAAAGTGCTTGAGTCCTGCCAATGAAAACTCAATTTATTGATCATTTCAAGATAACAAATTCTTTCTTAAATTCACATTTGATTCCTTTTCAGGGTTAGGTATGTGAAAGAGCTGATGTACTTTGCCTACTTGTTGCTCCTCTAGTTTCCTTTCATGATCTTCCTCCGTGTGATGGCCATTGTTCAGTTGCAAATTGTGGTTGGAGCTCTACATGTTCAGGGAGGAACAGTTAAAGCGGCCTCATTGTGTTTGATGAGGTTTATACATTAAAAACAGTTCATGTGAGAATACCGTTAGTATTGTAGCTTCCCTTTCAGAATTGGGTAATTTCTCCATCTCAACTTTTTGGTTTCGTAGGAGTTCATTTTCAGACTCTAAGTCATTCATCTTCCTCTTGAGTCTGACACAGAAAGAAGATATTATAAATTTTTATCTAATCATTTTTATATATTATGCAAGCTATAAAAGGGCGTTGAATAGCAGAAAGTTAGTTTGAGTTTCAAGGATACCGTGTGCACAAGCGCCCTACCACTGTATTGTCTGAGAAATAAAATGTATGTTTGACGAAACATACACATGCAACATAGCTTAGCCTAAATTCAAAGCTATTCAAGATTCTGTTTTGGAAATTGAACTACTAAGACAGTATCAGCACTATTATTTTTAAATGAGAAAAAGGGTGTTAAGTGACGCCAGTGCTAAATGATAGCGTGAGTTTTAGGCAGATCTTTGATGAAACTTACATGTCCACCATAGCTTAGCCTAACTTCTAAATGTTTGAGCCTCTTAGGAATTTAGTTAAGACAAAAAGAACATGTGAAATTTTTCTGCAGGTCATTTTACAGGTGATTTTGCATCTCTGTTTGAAGCCTGACATCTCAAATTTACAATTGCCTGGAATCCTAATTTATTTTGTAGATCAGGGAAATTGGGAGGGAACCCTTTCCACAACAAAAGAAAAGTGGTTAAGAACTATCTATATTTTCTTTTTTATTTTTTTCTATTTTCTCTGAATTTCAATGTATTTGCTGGTCAAAATTCTACAAGGCATATGGAACAAGGAAGTTGCTTTCCTGTCCTTGTCATACCTGTATGATCTTCGTTGAAAATTTTAGTTCTGTTTTATTGACCTTATACTACTTGTGCCTGGTTTTAATTAGAGTGTCAAATATCTTCAACTTGTTAAAAATGAGTAAAATAATTTGTTAGTAACTTACAGTTCAATTTGTTCATTTGATTCGTCATCAGGCGATGTAGCTAAAGCCTGCTGGCGTATGACCTGATTCTCAGATTCAAGGTTGGACAAGTTGAGCTCCAGCTTGAGATTGAACAATAATATGTAATGGGTGAGGAAAGGTAATTAACAGGGACGTTTATCAATCTCAAATGTCAAAGTCACAAAATAGTATTACACTACCTTCCAATTGTCTCTTGAAGTTGTAAAACTCTGAGCTGTGATTCCTGTGCCTCCCTTATTCTGGCTTGGCTCTCTTTCTGCACTTCAGAAAACGTCTGCTCAAACTCTTCTATCTTGCTCTTTAACTCTGTGATCTCTTCCTGCACATTGAAGTCGCCTTACTTATTAATGGCATAACAAGAAAATGAAGGTAAGTTTTCTAATTCTTTCTTAACTTGGTGGTGTGATCACCTTAGGCTATCTTAATAAACTGCATATCTTTTATAGTGGAACCAAAAATTGTCAAATCTTCTCTAGTCATGGCTGACTGGTTACTATGCTTCTTTATCTAAACTCTGTACCGAGTTTTTTATTCTTTTTTTACCTGGAGTTTGCCATTTGGTCTGTTAACTGCTCCACCTTGCTGTTGTCAACGATCGGTACCTCCTTGATGACTGGTGGAGCTTGCTCAATTGCTAGCTTTGCAGCTTCTTTCTCCAGAATTATTGCTGCATTTGCTTCATTTAGCTTTGCTTGCAGTTCATGTAGTGTGTTTTGCAGTTTTGCAATCTCTTGCCCCTTGGCTTCTTCAAGATCAACCTGTAACATTTCCCATGAGTTCAATGATATTTAATTGGACTGGTTTGTTACATGCTTTTCCTTCACAAAAATTCTGAAACTGGCCCAACTTGTTAATGATCAAAATAGGTATAGAATTACCCATTCAATTTCAAAGTTTAACATGTTCATTTGACAAGATTTGAGAATAGAACTAGAGTAACAATATCTTACAGCCTTAGCTTCCTTCAATGCTCCTGCATCCCTTGCAGCCTGCAATGGAGTTTTCAATGCGTAAAAAATTGAATATGAGATAGTCATTGGCTGCAACATGTCTGGTAAATGTTCCTCCTTGTTTCGTGAAAGGATACATTGTGCAAATTCTTGAAAATTTTAAACTCACCATTCTCAGTTTTCGAAGCTCCTTCCTTGCTACTCTAGCTCTCCAGAGACACTGTAAGATAAGATTTGCTACTTTAGCTCTGTCATCTTCAATGGCTATCTTGTTACTTGATTTTCATGAATCTAGCTTAATTCATAGTATTGGTGCAGTAGGACGTTAAAGCAATTCTTTTCACTTATGTCGCTTTTTATTTATACTTTTTCTCAAAATTCTTTTTGGTCTTTGCCAACACTTGATCAAAGTTGTAACTCAACAACATATGACTATTCATTTCTCCTGTAATTTGATCTTCTGAATCTAGCTTTTAGTTCAACAGCCAAGCATTTTATTGTGAACTTTGGTCTGGAAGGACAGTAGAGCAATGCTTTCTGTGTATTGTTCATGTATGTAAAATTCATAGTGAAAATGTGACCTTTCACTACCTGAATAATAGTTGCTGCCTTGTTCTGTCTTCTGTGCCTGTACTCATTTCGAGCTGCCATGACTCGCATCCCTGTTTGAATGACAATTGCTGCTTCTTTTAGTTTTGTGTATGATTTTCTTGCTGCATGAGTGGAATATTATTGCAGTTGGTTTTTTTTGATATAGTATTAAAGAGTTGGATGGAAAAGATCAGTTTGGATCATTAGTTTATAGTTTGGATTCTTATGCACTTACATTGTGATTGTTTATAATTTTTATTCGAGTCTAATTGTCTATTTCATTTTGTTTATGAAAATTTTCAGGTTTAAAAGAGAGACTTTCTTAAGTGAAGCTCAAGATTTGAATCGATCTAAATTCTTTAATTGACTTTTTGAAGTCTTGTGCTTTATGAATACTTTTGTAATCATAGTATATAGAACTCTATGAATACTTTTGTAATACGAGCATTTGGATTATCAATTTTATAGTGGATTTGAATAAATGATAGCATATGGGCAATAATATTATATTTGTATTAAAATGTTACAGATGCATAAAAGTGTTGGATTGGGGTGAAAAAGCGTTGCATTGGGGCGAAAAGCGTTGCAACAGTCCCAAAAAACACTGCAACAGCCCCAAAAAAGCGTTGCATCAGCCCCAAAAAAGCGTTGCATCAGCCCAAAAAGCGTTGCATCGGCCCCAAAAAGCGTTGCAACGGCCCCAAAAAGCGTTGCATCAGCCCCAAAAAAGCGTTGCATCAGCCCCAAAAGCGTTGCATCAGCCCCAAAAAGCGTTGCAACAGCCCAAAAAGCGTTGCAACAGCCCCAAAAAGCGTTGCATCAAGGGTGAAAAAGGGTTGCATTAGGGAGGAAAAAAACGTTACATTAGCTACCTATTGCTACACTTTGAAAAAATGTTGTATAAAAGGTAAAAAGTGTTACCTTAAGCCTAAGGTAACATCACTTTAAGAGATACTTTTTAAAGTGATGCCTTAGGCCTAAGATAACACTTTTAGGGCCTAAAGCATCACTTTTGGGATGTTGGTACAGCTCCAATTTGTAGTAGTGTAATTTGCCCTTTTAATGTTTTACCAAACTCGAGGTATATTTTTGTATTTACCATTTTTATTTGGTGGCAAAGCAAATTGGTGTACTAAAAGTAAGACGGAGGATCCGAACTCTTCCAATCAAGTAAACTAACATTGGACTCTTGCTTTTACCTTAGGGACAAACGGTGACATCCTATGAACTGAATCAAAAGTACCCTCTAGTTTTTGCCGGGGACGTTGAATTACCAGGCACAACAAATAGTAGTACAACCGGGTATGCAAATTCTTGAATCTATTTTGAAACGTAACGCAATAATACAAAGTGGAATATTGGAATGTGATAGAACGAGTAAAAATTAGCTTAGAGCCCACCATGAACGTAATTACTTTTTTTTCGCCCCTCTGTGTATAAATATTTGTTGTAGGCAATGTCTTCTTGGTACTCTTTCACCAAAGCTTGTGAAGGGAAAATCGTTTTATGTTTAAGTGGGAATTCATATAATGTGGAGAAAGGGCTAGCGGTTAAAAAGGCAGGAGGAAATGGCTTTATTTTGCAAAATCCAGTGGATGGGATTGGAATATCAGTTGATGATCATGTGCTTCCTGGAACTGCTGTTTTTTTCGATGATGCAAATGGCATTCTCAATTACGTAAGATCTGAAAAGAATCCAACGGCGACGATTGTCCCCCCAACGACGTTATTATCCGCTAAACCAGCGCCCTTCATGGCTAGATTCTCCTCGGCTGGTCCAAATGGTCTTTATCCCAACATTTTGAAGGTACTTAAATTTATTTATTTATTTTGTGGAATGACATCATTTTGTTAGAATGAAATTGGAAAAACCAGCAGGGCATTTGGCCTAGTGGTATGATTCTCGCTTAGGGTGCTAGAGGTCCCGAGTTCAATTCTCGAACTGCCCCGTTTCCCTTTATAAAAGGAACTGGAATTAAATAGAAAGAGTAATACCTTTTTGTTCATTATGTTTAGTTTGTTAACACTTTTGATCATTCAAATCTTAAAATTGATACTTTTGCTTCTCTCTTTTGGCCCATTTCATCTGGAAGATTTACAGGTCATTTAAACCATACATGAAAATTTATAAAACTATATGATCTGAGTTTAATACACAAAATTATAATCCATTAAAAAAATATTAAAAGTATACTTATATATAAATCGTATTCCAAAGTTGTACTTTATGTATCTATAAATTGACCATAAATTTTGATAATCAGATTTTAGACTAAACTATTTAATTATATTTCGTTTAAAAATTTCCAAATTGACCTATGAAACATTTTATAGTAGGTGAAAGAGGCGAAACCGCCAAATTTAAGTAAAGAATGTTAAATACAAAAGGTTATGAGACCAAACATAATGGACCAAAAGTGTGTTTTTTTTTTTTTCCAATTTAATTTAAACCAACATTATTTTGAATTATTAAAAAGATGTGGCATATTCAAATGAATGGCAAAACTTGTGGTAACTAGGGTTATAGATCTTAATCGTGGTCTGATCTGAAATTGCAGCCAGATATAACAGCACCTGGACTAAACATCTTAGCTGCATGGAGCGAAAGAGGACCTTCTAAGGGATGATTTACGCAGCATTAAATACAACATCGACTCTGGAACTTCCATGTCTTGCCCCCATGTGGCTGCGGCGGCGGCGGCACTTGTTAAAGCCGTCCATCCTTACTGGAGCAGCGTCGCTATAAGATCGGCTCTCCTGACAACTGGTAATTTTCCAAACAGTTTGGGATTATTTATTTTCTTGTATTTTTCCATTTTATATTTTTATTGTTTTCATAATTTTCTCCCTAATTATGTTTCATTCTATAATGTGGTTAGAACGGGATGGGAGAGCGAAATGGTCAAAGGTTTAGACGGTCAAATCAGTCTTATTTCATGAAAAAAAGAGAATGTGGTCAGGGCTAATTTAAAGTATAAATAGATTTAATAATATAGACAAATGTCACATTCAATTATAAATGTATTTTATAATTATTAATTTCCGGTGCAACATTGATTTCGATTTTCCACTTGGTTAGATTTTAATTTTGATCGAGTTTGACCAGTTTGAATTTTAGCAAGTCCTGTCCTACGTTTAATTGGGTTGACCTGGGTTTGACAACAACTGCAATAGTCATTTGTGCATTTATTCATGAATACTGCTTGTAAGTTTTAACTTTTTTATTTTTTTTGCATGTATAGCTATCAGAATTGACAACATCGGCCAACCGATTAAAGAGCAAGATGGGATTAATCCGGCAACCTCTTTTAGATACGGGTCAGGCCATTTCAACCCACCAAAAGCAATTGATCCAGGCCTTGTTTATGATGCTGGCATCACTGACTACCTCCTTTTCCTCTGCAATTCCGGGGCACCTAAGACTCAAATTTTCACATGCCCACCAGAATTTCCTTCCCAAAATAATCTCAACTATCCATCACTAGCCGTTTCTAAACTCCGAGGTAGCGTTGTAGTTCAAAGGACAGTGACAAATGTCGGAAACGCGACTAGTTTATACCGCGCCACTATAACGCCGCCACCTGGATATGCGGTTGAGATTTCTTCCGGCGCTCTGAGTTTTGGAAATGTAGGAGAAAAGATGAGCTTCAACATTACGATCACGAAAGTTGGTAATGGTGGTCAGACGGGTGATTATGCGTTTGGATGGTACGAATGGAAGGATGGGATACATTCTGTGCGAAGTCCCATTGTTGTATCACGAGCTTAATTAGCTTTCTAAGATTTTTTTTAAAAAAATATTTATATTTTTGTATGTTAATTAAACAATTAATTTAATAATATATTTTTTTACAACTTGGAGATATGTAACATGAGGGCTGAATTCTAGTGGGAAAAAAAAAATGTCATTACATTATATGTTACTCGGACTCGCCAAAATTGTGGCATGTCGACACGGGTACTGGTGTGAAATACGAGTCAAACATGGTCCTGAATTTTCGGACCCTTTGACTGATGATGAACGGATTCAGAAAAGGAAAATGACTGCTTCACCAATGGCATGAGACGCAGTGATGAGAAGTATTGAAGGACAATGATTTAGGAGAAAATTCTAGATAGTAGAGAGAGGTAAGAGGCCAGTTGACTCGTTGAGAAGGAAAGAGTAATATAGAAAGGAATCTGTCTGCTAAATAAGAGGAAGAGATGAGGGAAGGAAGTGGGGGCTGATCTTATCAAAACTATCCAATCTTATAAAAAACAAAACTATCCGTAACCTTATAAAAAATATATATATATAGCCTTATATTTATACTTATAAGCTGGATCCCCGTACCCGTATCTGATATTTTTTTGAGATTCCCGAATCTTAATTTGACGGCATTGACAAATCCGACACTTAGCCACACCCGACACCCATACCCGAGTCCGAGTAACATAGATTACATTATATGTGATTCTTGTCCATGTTTTCACTGCTAGGTCAAACCATCATACAAATTAGGCCAAACCAAACTGCAATGAAATTTGTACTTTAAATATTCACTTAGATAGTAAAAAAGTTACCCAATTATTTCTTGTATATGTATAAGGCAAATATTATTTTCAGCACAATTATGTGTTAAATGGTTTATTTTCAGAGCAAATATTTATATTTTTATACACAATTTGCTCTGAATGGTGAATTTTACTATGATAATATCACCCTAGATATAAATAAAGTAATGATAGATATTCCAACTAACTATTACAATGTTTTTATAGCAACTCTCATGTGCAGTGGCACTATTTTTATGTGAATACAAGTGGTAGCACAAGGCAGACAGTCCTCCCCATATCAATCTTTCCCCACCCCAGTGGCTCCCCAATTATTATTCTGTCAAGAGTCTCATCCTGCATTATGTGAGGCATGTCGATCGTGGCTAGATGAATTACTACACATTTCCTTAAAAAAAAAATCCAAAAATTTAAATATTTTCTTAGGCTGTTTAATAAGGCCCAAAACAATTGAACATCAATTTAGTTGGGCCCATTATTAATAAGGTATGAAAGTATAAAAATTTACTTAACATAATTACATTAACATCGTTTTAAGTTAACAAGCCATTTTGAAAATTATAAGTAATTTTACCAAAAATTGCATTGGCAGTAGCCTGGTAAATTTTCATTTTGCATATTTCAAAAATCTGGGTTTTGCAGTACCTTATTTTTCTTCACTGTTTAACGAACCTACCAAACTTTTGCACTGGGGACACTTGGTAGAGTAAAAAGCACAAAATTATATTCGTGGTTTATCTTGTTAAATTTCGATACTTTTCAATTCTATGTTATTTACATATATTACTATATTCCACTGGTATTTGTTTCCCGGTAGATATTCCAGGTTACTGATCACCTTGCGCGGCTAGCCAATGCATATGCTCAGTCTTCTCTTTTCACCCACTCCACGACACCCTAGGCGCTTTGGGGAATGGTGGTTTTGAATGCTCGTAGTTTCCCTTACTTAAGGGTTTGAGTAATTTTACATTTGTATATGTTACATTTGCATTCTTGCATATTTGTATCACTAATGTAAGACTCATTACGTCCCCTTGATAATCTTTGGTATTTTGCCTTTTTAAATTTTTAATAAAGGGTTATCATGCCCCAACCACTTAAAAGAATTACTATATTCCATTACTTTTTAATATTTATATATTCAGATTCTAATTTTATTAATATTACTTAATAATGTATTAAAAAACCACTACAAAAAATAATTTTTTGCCATAAAAAATAGTTGCAATAATTGCATTATAACTGTTTTTTACCTATAAAATTCAATTTGACAATTTCTCCAAATCCAAAAAAGAAAAATAACAATAAAATTAAGTCTCAAAATTATTGCATGAGATTGATCAAGTCCTATACGCAATGATTATTTTATCCAATAAGTACTCTTAGACAGTTCATTTGAAAATTCAGATCCAATTATATATATATATATATATATATATATTTTTTTTTTTTTCGGGTCAAAACTCAAAAGATGGCATCTATAATTTGTAAGAACATTCACAACATTACCCAATCAAAATCATGATCAATTCTCATCAAAAACCCACATTACATTTTGACAAATCAAAAACTCATAAACCATTATTTTAGATTCCTTGATAGGGTCGTGTTACAATAGAATTCGGTCAAACCTAAATATATATTATAAAATGATTTATTAACTATTATTTATCTATTTAGATTAATAAAGGGAAAAGAAAAAAAAGAAGTTGCAATAATTTCTTCACCATATAGCAACGTTGTCTGGGCCTGACCGGTCCGACCGCGAACTGGCACCCTTGCCAGTTCAAACATGAAAAAAACCGAACCCATAAAAAACCGGGGGCAGGCCGATCTGCCCGAACCCGGTTTTAAATTTTTTTTTTCAAAATTTTGGTGTCAATAGAAGTTGAACCTTGGTTACTCACATATAAAATATGAGTACTTACCACTATACCATTGTTCACTTTTGTTTAAATTATTGTTTTTACTTATTTTCATATGAATCATGGACTTTCTAACAATCTATTACTTGGACCATGCAAACTAATGTTAATTTTATTATCATTCCTTACTATTTATAAAATTAATACTATCATAATTTTTATTAGTTATTTTCTGTTCAATTAAAAATTGTTTAATTTATTCATGTATTAACTTAAAATAAGTTTAATTTTTTTTACATCAAATTTTATCTTTTTTTTGTTTAATAAAAATGTAGTAATATAATTTTATATATTTTTTAATAGAAAATAAGAAATATTTTATAGTTGATTTACTTATTGGGTTTTATAATAATGAATTTTAATGTTTAACTTAGTTGTAAAATTTGCAAAAATATATAATTGTTGTGAAAAATATATATTTTAAATGTTACAAATAATAAAATTAAAGCATGTTAATCATTAATATATTATTTATATATTTATTATATATATATATATATCGGTCGAACCCCCGGTTCGAGCAAACCCTTGGCCTCACCAGTTTAACATCCGGTCCTGCCAGATAACCATGCCATGTAGTCCAAAATGTGTTATGACATATTAGGAACATATGGTGTAATTTTTACTTTTTGGCCCAATCAATAATCTCGGGATAATTATTTTGTCATCCACACTACCAATGTGGGATGGCTCCTGACATATTTCTTGCCTACAAATAAGCCCAATAAGGTCTACAAAGTATTCATATAATTTATTATGGGCCACTAAACAAGCCCTAAAGGTTTATGTATGTATCTGAGATACCTAATAAGATCAACAAGTTTAAATATTTATTTGGGCAATTTGGTAAGACTCAAGCAATATTTACAATTTATTAAGAACAACTACATTGGCCCGAAACATTTTAACTATTTATCTAACATATTACATAAATGTCTATTCATTCCAATTTTGTTCTCAGCTATTAATTATATTTTTAACCTTTTTTTTTTTTTTTTGTCAAGTGAGAATTGCCCCCTCGTGGTATACTGCTAGGGACTGTCATCTTCTTGTATTTTTAAAATACCTTGTTATATCCTTATGTTTTTGGATTAAAATATCACATGGATAAAAAGTCAGTACTGTGTCTAATAAATTTCCAATACCTAAAACAACCTTGGCTCTAAATGAGAAAACTCATGAGATCCCCACTGCCTCTCGAGTCTTCTTCGTCAACCGTCTGCTCCTTGTTAGCGAATAACATGTCCACTGCCAGCATGCCTCTCGCAACCGGCCAGCAAGGGGACTAATAAGCATTAAGAAAAGTATCTAGGACGATTTGAAAATTCATTTCCTTTTCTATCATCCAATAAGGCCAATAGTGTCCACTACCTCCGTAGGCTCTGTTCTTTTTCATCCCATTTCAGAAAAATTATCATTTTTTTTTTTCAAAATTTGACACAAAGAAACAACATCATTTTTTAATTTTATAATTCAACATTTAAAATTCCCTCTAAATTCCCACTCACATCATTTCAAAAAATAACATAATCATTACATTTTTTTTTCTCTTTTCTACACAAATCCCAAAAAAAATTTCCTTCAAAAAAATATTCTTTTCCTAAACCAAACATTTTACAATTGTATTACTAAAAGAATAGAGCTGACAGTGATAAACTTTGATGCTCCCCATTCATTTATTTATTTATTTATTTACTCTTGCATTCTCAAGGATTGTACCCATTACTTCAAGGTTACAAGGCTCATCCATTACCCATTTCATCATGGTTATTTCAGTGACAAATAAAATAATATCATACAGTCATAAATATTAGAGTGCTAAAGTATAATTTATTTTAACACCTGGTACTATAATATAAATAATTTATATCAAAAGTATTAACATCAGTAAAATTGGTTTGGCCCAATAAGGCCAATAGGGAGCCTTATTAACATTCCTATTCAATTCTCCCACACCCAATGTACAAAAAAAGTGAGACTTTTTGGCTTTTTATGTATTATGTATTCTTCTATAATTGTAACTTATCACTATCAATTAATATTGAGTGAAAAAATAAGGGGCATGATATTTGCAGTAACCGTTTCGATATTTGCAGTAACATTTTCTTGTGAAAAGTCTAAAATACCCTTAATACTTTAAAAAAAAATTTTAAAAAATACCGCCGGCGACCGGCGATGGTTTAGGCCAAAACCATCGCCAGCGACCAGCGATGGTTTAGGCCAAAACCATCGCCGGTCGCCGGCGATGGTACACCCCCCCCCCCCCCCTTCAGTTTGATATTTGCAGTAACCACCGGGCGGATCTTCGCCAATCCGGTAAAAAATTCACATTTTCGACAAAAATACTAACAAATCCGGACATAATACAACTAAAATAATCAAACCAACTATCTAAAACAATACCGCAAAACATTTTAACTTTCGCCACTAACCTTTTTCCGATCCGAGTCGTCTCGATTTTTATCCGATTTTGTGATTCCACCCGGCTCTGCTTTGCAGGAATTATTAAACGGAACAGAGCCCGTGAGTTTCGATATTTTCAATTTTTTTTTTTTTTTTTGCAACCCTCACAGGCTGCATAGTTGGTTTTTTTTTTTTTTTTGCTCAGGGGCATTTTTGTCTTTTTACAGGGGAATGTTACTGCAAATATCGAAACGGTTACTGCGAATATCAATTCCGAAAAATAAAAGATATATAGATAAATTTTAATGGATGATGTGACAATCAACTTTATAACTATTATTAATAATGAACCAAAAAAAAAAACTACTTCAAAACAAATATTACATGAATTATCTACTATTGTCACATGAACGATTTTTTTAAAAAGAATTTGATAACTTGGAGTTAAAAATCAATATTCATCCTGTTAACAAACTTACACTAAGAATTTCATATCACTATGGGAAAAGGGGAGATGGGAGGCGGGTATTTGGGGCCTTTGGAGGAGGGTGGTGCGGCTGTGCACCCGCCTCTACTACGGGCACCTCCAATTGGAGGTGCCCGCGCCCGCCTCCATTAATCTTGTTATTGGAGGAGGGTGCAAAGTCCAATAAATAGTTTTTGGAGGCGGGTGCTATTTTTTTTTGGAGGCGGGTCCAATTACCAAATTTTTTTTTTTTTTGGAGGCGGTTTTTCGCCTCCAATACTCCCCAGTACAAAATTTAATTTTGTTTTCTTCAATTTATACTTCGGTAGGAGTCGAACTCGCACCTGCAAAATCACTTGACTCTTGCACATTAAATTTACCACTATGCTACATATACTTATGTATTTAAAGTTAAAATTGAAAAGATATATTTCTATATTTCCTTCTAAAACTTGTGATTGTTATTACCTATTAATTTATTGCCTTACTCGAATCTCGAAAAAATTTCAAAATTATTTTCAAATTTTAACAATCCAAAGAAAAGAAATTTCTAAAGAGTATTAAAATATTTGTTACAATGCTTTGGAGGCGGGTGTATTTTGCACCCGCCTCCAATATATAGCTATTACCCGCCTCCAAAGAGCTTTGGCGGCGGGTACCACTCCAAAGGCTTTGCCCGCCCCTTTGGAGGCGGGTGTTTGTACACCCGTATCCAAAGAGGCGCCTCCCTTAGGCATTTCTGCAGTAGTGTATTTATAAATACATTTTTCTACCATGTCGCAATAACAATTTACTAGTGTGTTAATAAGCACCTTATAGATACACTTTAAAATTGTGGGTCAATAGCATTCTTTTAATGTTTCTATATAATGTTAAAACTACACTAACGTATAATGTGTTAATAGCTTTTATAATTCAATGATTTAGTGTTACAATAGAATCCTAAGGCGTTGGTTTCATAATATGATTAAAAGTTTTCGACCGAAACCAATTTTTCTTCTAGTTTTGTTATTTGTACATATAATTTCTTATTAGAACCAGTTACTATGTCATTCACTTCTTTTATCATTAATCTGGATGTGACAAAAGTCATTTTGATTTCTGAATTTCAGGCTCCGTTATCGAATTGTGAAAATTTTATTTTAGGGAATGAATAATTTTTTGGAGGGAAGCTCAAATAGCTGAAAGTGTAGTAATAATCAAGAAACTATTTTATTTACTGCTGGGGCTGGTGAAGAATATAAAAGTTATAAATGGTACATTGATTCTGGCTGTAGTAATTATATGTGTGGGAGAAATGAAACTTTTTCTAATCTTGATGAGACCTACAGGAACACAGTGAGGTTTGAAAATAATTATGTTGTGTCTGTTGTTGGAAAATGTAGTATTCCCATTACTTTAAAAAATGAAAATAGTAGTACAATAGGTGATGTCTATTATGTGTTTAATCTTAGTCAGAATTTGTTGAGACTTGGTCAGTTGCAAGAGAAGAATTATTATATTAATTTTAGGCATGGTATTTGCACAATTCGTGATAAATGGATGTGGATGATTGCAAAGGTAGACATGAACAATAACAGGTTGTTTCCAATCACTCTTAATTATTGTAATTCAGTTTACTTTAGTACCACTGGCAATGATGAGAGTTGGTAGTGGCATATAAGATTTGGCAACATTTTGGCAGTTTGAACTTTATTGTGAAGAATAATGTGGTTTCTGAATTGTCACCACTTAACTTTAAATTTTGACAATGTGAGTCATGTATTTTCGACAAGAAGCACATGGAGCCTTTTCCCAAAGGTCAAGTTTGGAGGGCAAAGCAACCGTTGGAGTTTATTCATTCTGACTTGTGTTCTGTTGATGTTCCTTCTCGGGGTGATAATAAATATTTTATCATTTTCATTGATGATTTTAGTAGTAAGAAGACCTGGGTTTATTTGTTGAAATTTAAATCTGATGCATGTGATATTTTCAAGAGTTTCAAAAGTTATGTTGAGTAGCAGAGTGGGCGTTCCATAAAAAATCTGCGGATTAGTAGAAGCACTGAGTATACGGTGTGTGATGATTTCTTGAAAGTCATGGAATCAAACATCAGATGACAGCCAGATACACTTCACAGCAAAATGGTGTTGCAGAGAGAAAGAACAGAACAATAATGGATCTGGTAAGGTAGATGATGACGACAAAAATTATGCCTACGGAATTCTGGGCTGAAGCTATAGCTGTACAGTTTATTTGTCGAATAGGTGTCCATAAAAAAGTATTGGTAAGAAGACTCCATATGAGATTTGGTCAGGAAAGAAACCAAATATCTCGTATATTAAAGTATTTGGGTGTGTTACATATACCCATGTTCCATATGCAATTTGAAAGAAGCTGGATGATAAGTTAAAAAAATGTGTCATTATTAGTTATAGCAGTGAGACCAAAGAGTATAAACTGTTCAATTCTGATACTAGGAAGATAATTATCAGTAGAGATATTATTTTTGATGAACAGGAATTTGGGATTGGAAAAAGAAGGCACCAAAAATTGTAAAACGATCATCAGCAGTTTATATTGGTGGAGATAATACAAATGAAGAACTGAGTTCAGCTAGTTCAACAATCAGTTTGGGATTCTTCCACTTCTACAGTTTTCACCTCAAGTGGACGTACTCAAAGAGAGTCAAAACTGCCAACTCATTTGAATGATTATGTTGTTGGGGATAAAATTGATAATTTGACTGATGAGGATGTAGTAAATTTTGCTCTGTATGCAGATTGTGATCTTGTTCATTTTACAAATGTTGTTTGATATGATTGTTGAGCGAAAGCAATGGATGGAGAAATTAATTTCATTGAGAAGAACAATACTTGGGAGCTTATAAACCTTCTGAGTGGAAATAAGCTCATTGGTGTGAAATGGGTATACAAGACAAAGTACAAGCCTAGTGGAGAAGTTGATAGATATAAGGCGTACTACTTGTAAAAGGTTACAAGCAGAAGTCTGTAATTGACTACTTTGAAGTGTTTGCTCCTATTGCTAAATTTGATATTGTGAAAATGATAATTTTTTTGCCTGCCCAGAATGATTGGAAGATTTTTTAAATGGATGTGAAATCTGCTATTCTGAAAGGAGTTCTTGAAGAGAAGGTATATGTTAATCAACCTTCGGACTTTGTGAAAAGAGCTCAGGAGAAGAAGCTCTATCGATTGAAGAGAGCTCTGTATGGATTGAAGCAAGCTCCGAGAGCTTGGCATACTCATATTGATACCTTTTTTTTATAATTATTTTATAAAAAGTGGTTTTCAAAGGTGTCTGTATGAACATACTTTACATGTGAAGTTTTCATCAAGTGAAAAAATTGTCATTGTTTTCTTATATGTGGATGATTTGATATTTACAGGAAACAATGAAACTATGATATCAGATTTCGGGAAGGCAATGATTGGACAGTTTGAGATGACCGATTTGGGGCTTATGTCATATTTTCTTAGGATTGAAATATTTTAGACTGATTGTGAAATTTTTATTTTCCAAAAGGAATATACTGGCGATATTTTGAAGAAATTCAAGATGGATAGTGCTAATCCGATCATGACTCTAGTTGAAAAGAGATTGAGGTTGACAAAGGAAGGCACCGAAAATTCTGTAGGTCCAACTTACTTTAAGAGTATGGTTGGTAATTTGAGATATTTGACTTCTACAATGCTGGATATAAATTTCAGTGTTGGATTGATAAGCAGATTTATGGAAAATTCTTGTCAGTCGCATTTGCAGGCTGCAAAGAGAATCTTGAGGTACATTAAGGGTACTCAGGGAGATGGTATTCTGTATCCGAAAGGTGAACCAGTAAAGCTTCTTAGGTATACTGACAGTGATTGAGCAGGTGATACAGTTGAAAGGAAAAGCACTTATGGGTATGCTTTCTTCATTGGTTCTGGTGTGTTTTCTTGGAGTTCAAAGACATAATCAGTGATTGCATTGTCTACTGCTGAGGTTAAACATATTGTATCTTCTAATTGTGCTACTCACACAATTTACCTGAGAAGAATGCTGGGTTTCCTTCAGCATAAATATGTTGGTCCGACTACGGTGTTGTGTGATAGTAAGTCTGCAATTGAGCTGACGAAGCATACAGTCTTTCATGGGCGCAGTAAACATATTGATATTAAGTATCACTTCATTAGTGATTTGGTCAATGAGAAGGAGATCGTTGTTGACTACTGCAAGACTAAAGATTAAGTGGCGGACATTTTCATCAAGGCATTGAAGTTCGAAATCTTTGCAAAGTTGAAGAAGATGCTCGGTATGGCTAACGGCGCGAACTTAGTTTAAGGGAGGCTATGTAGAATAATTAAACTAAGTTTTCTATAGTTTCTATTTCATATTCGGTTTATGTTTCCTATTTGGTTTCATATTTGTTTTAGGAACCTAATTATTTTATAAAATAGTTGCAATATAAATCAGTATAGGATTTATGAATATAAAATATCTTATAAATACATGTATTGGGTTGTCAATGTAATCACAGAGAAAAATACAAAGAAATCATAAAAGCCTTGTGGCTGAGTTTGTTGGCGTCTGTGTTTTAATCGCGGCCGAGGTCATTAAAGTTTTGCATCGATTCAGCTTTGGTTTAAAGCTTGGTTTTTCTATTTTCGGTTTCCGTGCTATTCATATAAATTTGGTGATTTAATTCGGCTGTACTAATTAAATTGGCTAAGTTTGGTTTGGTTTTCTACTTCATCGGTTCGCGAGTCTGAATTCAACTTTGATCTAATTTGGTTAGTGATTTCAGCAATCGTAGATTCCGCGTTTGTTTGTTCTGTGGTTGTATTATTTTTGGTCCTACACTTATTTATATTATTAATATAAGTAATCATTAAATTAAATTAAAACATATATAAATATAAACTAATTATTATATTAAAATTACTTTAATTGGAACGGAACTGAAATTATGACGGAATCAGAATCGGAACTCTGAAAGAACCGGTGGTTCTGGAACAGTCTCGGAACTAGAACCGGCAGTTTTTAAACTGTCTTGGAACCGTTCTCCCTAGGTTCCGGTTCCGATTCCACTTTCTATGTAACTGAAACCGGCAGTTCCGGAACCGTAACCGGCAATTCTAAAACCGTGGTCATGTCTAGCTCCACCAAGACTCAAAAAAAATAAATATAATTCTTCCTATTTATAATAATAATTCCAAACGTTTTTACGAACTTGAGCGTATCTCCAGCTTTGCAATAACTCGGTCGTTCTTGTATGGGAATTACGTTAGATTAGACAAGGTTGACCACACGTAAAAGTAAAGAAGAAAATTCTTATATGTATTTCTTTGGCGGATAGTAAATTGATAAGAATACAAGTGTAATATTTGTTCATTTATTTTTATTGAATATTTTTATCTTTTTAATGTTTTAAAATATACCATTTGAGATAGTATGGCTTTTACACCATAGATTCTCTCATATGAAAATTAATATTCCTTCCCTTTTAATGGATTTTTTTTTTCATAATTCTTTTAATGTTCTCAAGTAGTATATTTTCTTTATAATAATGGTGCACAATTAATTCATATTTAAATTGTAACAACACAAATGAAAAAAATATGACAAATTACTAATTTAAATATCATACCTTAAATTCTTTTTTAAAAGAAAGTTGTATATTTAAAAATGTGAATATTATGTTAAAATAGGTGAAGTAAATAATTGTAGTTGAAAATTTCGGTACATACAAGTAATAAAAATGAAAAAATAACAAGAAAGAAAATCTAAAAATAGAAACCCACCCAAAACCCCAGCCCACCCCCCCCCCCCCCCCCCCCCCCCCCCCCCCCCCCCCCGGCGCCGAGCCAACTACCCAATGAAAAAAAAACAAAGCCTGAAGAACAATGAATCCTTATTGAAAGGGTTGAATCATATTTTCACTCATGTACAATTTTTAAAGAATGTCAATAAACAACATATAAAAAAATTAATTTGACACCATTTATTTCAATATTGTTCTTACTTTTAAGTATGGATTAATTGGACACCACATAATTATATTTGCAGAGGTGGGATGAGTAAAAATAAAATTGAAAATAAACTCTTCTACTAAAACAAAATCATTTTAAAATCGACTCTTCTAATGGAGCGGAAGGAATACTAAGTAGGAAAGGCTTCTGTCCACAAATCATCAAGAGGATAAAATACTCTATCCCTTTCATAGTATTGTTTTCATTTTTTTTCCTAATACTTTTGCTAATATAGGTATGTTCTTTTTGGTTGAGTTGAGTTTTGGTTTGGAAAAAATAGTTTTATAATGTAAAAAGTGTATTGAAAATGTAAAAATGTATAGCTGAATAGTAAAAAGTTGTATTAAAAATGATAAAAATTAATTATAATATATTAAATTTACTGTTGAGACAAAAATCAAAACTTAAAGAACATTTATATACTCCTTCCACTATTGGAAGTGTCAACTTTGTATTATTTATTTTAGTATTACAAAGTGAATTCTTCTAATGGAACGGAGGGAGTATAACTTATGATTATTAATATAAACTTAAAACATAACTAAATTAATAATTATGATCACAAACATAATTTTTTCATTAAAATGGTAAATGACAATTAATCGAACTTGAGTGTGCATGTAGCTTAAAAATGTCAATGATGAAATAAAATGCATTTAAATAGGAAAAAAAACAAAACCGGGGGGAATGGAACGTGGCATGAAAGCAGAGGATATAGAAGATTCGTGTCCCGGGGAGCGCGTGGCGTGTGAGGGCCACGATTACAGGTGTCCTTCTTTGAGTGGCTTGTCGTCATTCAATACTTGAACCCCGTGACTCTGTGCCGTCCACAATTTATAAAAGAATATAAAAATTAGGTGGGGACGTGTTCGATTCGAAGCGGAGCAGAAGCCGTTGGATGCGCCGAGCGGCGTCGTTTCTTTCTTGCAGTCCACGCCTTCTCATCCCAATCATTACCGAAATTACAGATTACACAATTGCATGCACCCCGAATAGGCAATAATAGATAACATAAATGGGCTTTTATTATTATTTTTTTATTAAGTACTTAATTTATGGCATGTTCTTTTTGTTCTGTTTTGAAAACGGTTTTGGTTTCAACAGTAAATTTAATATATTTTAATCATATTTCATCATTTCCAATACAATTTTTTACTATTCAGCATCTACTTTTTACATTTTTAATACACTTTTCATATTATAAAACTATTTTCCAAAACTTGTTTTCAAAATCGTTTTCAAAACGATGAAAAAGAACAGGCCCTTAGTAATCTTTCAATATTAGTATGATTGGGATTATGGGGGAGAGTTTTGACTTTTTAAGTTGATTATCTACTATAGACCTATAATGCCGCTTGGGTTGCTCCCTTTTGTTCGGCCAAGAGGATAGAATCGGCATGGGTTTTGCGTCTGATCGAGGCGGGTCAGAGGTCACGTGGGGGTGCAGAAGGGCTGCTCTTCTCACTCAGAATTTCTTCGCGTGGAGACCGGCTGAGCAGGTATCTCTAGCAAAGGAAAAGGTCTGGCGAACAAAACGACGTCGTTTTGTTCGCAAGACCTTCTCCTTTGCTAGCTTTGCCTCTGGGGGTATTCTTGGAAGTGACCGGATGGGATATTTTTTCACCTCTCATTTCCCGTTACGTTTTGCTTTTACCTTTTCGTTTTCTTTTTCCTTTGCTCAATTGCCAGAGGTTTTGTTTTGCTGATCTGATGGCCAAGGATACAGCAGGTGGGAGGCGTTTGGAGAAGCTGAAGTGATGCCAATTTCGCACCGACAATGAGCTGTCGATTTCTGAAGCCTTTTCTCAGTTGCCAGAGGTTTCGGTTTTCTGATGTGATGGCCAAGGATACAACAGGTGGGAGGTGTCAAATTTTAATTGGTTTTGGTTTCTTTTGCCTTCTGGTAATTGCCTTTCCTCTCTTTTGCCTTCTCGATTATAGGGTTCCTCTTGTGGAGAGGCGTTTGGAGGAGCTGAAGTGATGGCAATTTCGCGCCGGCGATGAGCTGTTTATTCCGGAGCTCGATGGTACGGACATAGTACTCATCAAAACCAACGGATGGACTCTCCGCCACCGTTCGATTGGAGTTGTTGATATGGTATTCGCGCTCTCACCCACTCTTCTCTCCACCCCCACCCCCCCGGGTCTTCTGCTGCCATCACCGGGAGAGTTGGGGGAGAGCCCTAATAAATAGTGCCTTTCACCAACCATTTCATTTACGAGCTTTGCATCACTGTTCCGTTGGTATTGTTCTTTTTTCCTTTCCAAATTACATTTTATTTTATTTTACACTATTGTTTCTGGGTTTTGCTGGGATTGCGATGTGTTTCAAAATTTATTTGTTTATTTTATTTTCTTGGGTTTGAATTTTTGGGGTTTCGGATGTATTTATTGCTTCTGTTTTCTGCTTTGGGTTGCCCTCTATCTCATCATTGCTATTTATTGTTGTTGTTCTTTCTTCATGTTCATGTTCCTGTTCTAATATTTATTGCGCTTCATTGCTTGGTTGATTGTTTTCTTTTGTTTCTGTGTTCTTTATTCAAAGATTTTCTTCAACGGTTATGATTGTTATTTTTGTAATTTACCGTGCTTCCTTTTTTTTTTTTTTTGCAGGTACATCGTTCACTGTTCTTTCTTTCTATTTCCAGCTTCGTGTGGTCTTCTAACTACCTACTGGTGAGCATTTCTTGTTTCTTTTTCTTTTTTCTTTCTGTATTCATCCACTTAGACCTTCTTTTTGGGGTAGATATGAAATGGTGACCATTTATTGTTTGTTATTTTTGTTTGCTGTTTGTAAGCAAAAGTTGTTTCCCGTGGTCTTGTAATCTATTGCTACTGCGCATCTGTTGGTTGCTAATATTTAAAGCTTATGAAAAAAAATAATGACTTCTTTCATTTATTTTATTATAACTGTCGTTTCTGTCAATTATCATTTATCATTTATTCATTTATTTTTATTTTTTTCAATAGTTTCATGCGGCCCACTTTATTTAACGTCTTCGGTGTTTCGCATTGTCTTTGTCATAATTTGGTGGGGTTTGTCTTTGTTGGTTTTCTCTTTATTCCCTGGATATGTATTCTTTACTCTTTAGATCTGTGTTATGTGTGTCTGTTGTTTATATATGGGGTGTGCTTGCAGTGGCTAGCTCACCCAGAAGTTTAATACTTCTTTTCTTTAATGTCTCTTCCCTATACTAATTTTTCCCTCTTGCTTTGTAACAGGTTTTGTTAGATAGATTTTTCACTGAATACGGGTCTTTGTAGGTGCATCAACTGTTCTTTTTGTGTGTTATTTTGTGTGTTGTGGCTGTAATGTTCAGCTTGTTAAGGAACTTTTTGTTCCTGCCTCTTCCCTATACTGGTTTTTCCCTCCTCCTTCTTTGTGCCTGGTTTTGTTTGATACATTTTCCACTGAATAGGTGCCTTTGTAGGTGCATCTACTATTCTTCTTGTGAGTTATTGCTGTAATATTCAGCTTTATGAGGAACTTTTTTGTCCCTTCTATTTTATCCTATGCTCAGACTGTGCTAAGCTTTGGTTTTGCTACTTGTGTTATTTAACCAGTGTTTGTGTTCTTGCTCGGGTTTGAAAAAAACACCCTGGGTTAAACTTTGCCCCGGCTTTGCCACTTGTGTGCTTTCGTTTATATACATGGATCGGAATGCAAAGAAACAAAAGGCGTACGCAGATATGCCTGCGGATAAAAGGCTGAGTTGCTAGCAAGGAAAAGAGCTAGATATAGAGGTATATATAGGTTAGGGGTCCTGTTAGTGTAGTCTTTGGCGACCCTGTTGATTTTTATAAAAACCTTTTTATTTCTGCCAAAAACATTAAAAAAATTGACTTCCGTTTGCAGATAAGTTGTTCGCAATACAAAATCAAGTGAGGGAAAATCAAAATAGTAGTCAGCGTGTTAGTGGTCATTTAGCAGTTGGTTCAGACTCATCCGATCCTTTGCTGGATAGTGCTATGCCTGGGTTGGCAAAGAACTTTGGTTCACTGGCTTCTAGGAACTTTGCTGGCACTGTCGAGGTGGATTTGGCTGTGGGTGAACAAGGTGAGGAGATGGTTAGTGTAGCATGGTCTTATTAAAGATTTGTTCTAAATTAAAAAAATGTTGGCAGTCATTATTCCATTTTATGGTTATCGATCGGCCTCGAAAAGCCCGGCCCCTTGCCTTTATAAGTGGCAATATTCCATCCCAGTCGTATGTCCTCCCTCCTGCTCCAAGCTGTCTCCACTGTGGAGCGAAGCGGTTCAAATTTGAACCACCGAATTTTTGCTATGCTGGAGGGGAAATTTCTTTGGTGCCTTCTGTTATGCCTGAAAAACTTCAGGGACTTTTGATGGGTACTGATCTTAAATCAGTCCAGTTTTGACAAAATATAAGGTCTTATAACAATCATCTTGCATTCACAACATTAGGGGTCAAGTATGATACTGAATTAACTAAAAATGTATCTGGTGTTTACACCTTTAAGTTGCAGGGTCAGATGTATCATTATCTTAGTGGGCTGAACTCTTCCTCCGATAAACAAATGTCTGGTGTTCAGCTTTATTTTAATGATACAGAGAGGCATTAAAAACAAGATTAAGTCAATCTGATAGGTTGAAAAAGAAAACTTTGGGCATGATTATTGACGTTTTAAAAACAAATCCTTACTCTCTTTTTTTGCGGCAATTATGGCATTTGCCATCTATACATGATAAGATTATTGTGTTGAACACAAGTCCTAGGTTAGATCAGAGACGGTATAATAGCCCTTCTGCCTCTCAGGTTGCAGCAGTCTTTTCAGAAAATAAGCATTTGGCTTACGATAGAACTGCGCATGTTCAAATTTATACTGATTCAAGTAGTTCAGTTAGAATTGAACACTTTTATGGCTGCTATGACCCTCTCCAGTACCCATTATTGTTTTTGCAAGGAGAAACTGGTTTGCATCCTGAAGTCTTGAGAGCTAAAAAGAGGGTTACAGGTCGTACTATTTCTGTATCAAATGCAGTTGTTCAAGATAAGAGTTGTGCAGTTACTTCAGTCGGGGAATTGCTTGATTTGGAGCAGTTTGGTTAGTTGTTTAATAATAAATTTCTGTTTTCCTTTGTAGATTTACTTTATTTCTTATTTCTTATTTTTCTGGTCTGCCTTCAATAATGTAATAGTTATTTCCATTCTTTTTTGTATGGCCAGGTGCTGATCTTGCTAATGTTTCTGGACCAACAGTGTCTATTAGGGAGTATTATTGTTATAAGTTTCAGGTTATGAGTGATGATAGGTCCATGCTTTTGCATTCTGGTAGGTTATTTCAGCAGTTTGTTGTTGATGCTTATGTTGAAATTGTAACCTGTAGGTGAGAGTTCCTTAGAAAGCAACAAAATGAAATTAGAACAGAAATGATGCAAGGTGTTATTGATAGTTTGGGTTCTGGGCTTATGGGAGGGTCAGATATAGGTAGAAGAATAATCTTGCCTGAATCATTTATAGGTGGTCCAAGGGATATGCGAGCTAGGTATTTGGATGCAATGGCAATTGTCTAGAAACATGGAAAGCCGGATGCTTTTTTCACAATGACCTGTAATCCACATTGGCCTGAGATAAAAATTAACCTGCTTCCGGGTGAGGTGCCTAGTGATAGGCCTGATCTGTTGGCGAGAGTTTTTAGAGCTAAGATTGAACAGTTTAAGAAACTGTTAATGACTGAAAACATTTTTGGTGAGGTTGAAGCATGTGTGTATGTAATTGAATATCAAAGAGAGGTCTTCCACACTGTCATTTGTTGCTGCTGTTAAAATCAGGGTCTAAACCTCTTAATTCTAAAGCTTATGATGATATGGTTTGCGCTGAAATTCCTAATCCTAAGACACACCCACATCTGTATAATTTGGTTGTTAAGCATATGATGCACGGTCCCTGTGGTGAATTAAATCCTACTAATGCATGCATGAAAAATGGTAGATGTAAAAATAATTATCCTAAACCATTTGCTGCTGAAACTGTTTGTGGGGATGATGGTTACCCTGTATATAGGAGAAGGGATAATGGTAGGACAGTTAAGGTGAGAAATCAAATGTTGGATAACAGGTGGGTTGTTCTATATAATTCGTATTTACTGTCTTATTTTGATTGTCATCTTAATATGGAGATATGTTCTACCATTAAATTGATTAAATATTTACATAAATATATTTTCAAGGGTTTAGATGTAACTTCTTTCTTTATTGGTTCAGAACATGAAAGAATTGATGAAATAAAGCAATTCCAAGATGCTAGGTGGGTAGGGCCAACTAAGGCTATATGGAGAATCTATGCTTTCAAACTTCATTTTATCACTCCTACTGTTTATACCTTGCAGATACACTTAGAAGGAGCACGATTTGTTACTTTTAAAAGCAATGCGACTTTAGAAGATGTTGTTGCTAATGACAGGTTACGAATAACAACCTTGACAGAATTTTTTTCAGCTAATCTAAGTTGTCATGGTATAAAGAGTTTAAATTTACTGTATAGAGAATTTCCTAAATATTTTATTTGGGACAGTAAAAATAAAACATGGAACCGTAGGAAAAAAGGAATTGTTATTGGTAGGTTTAATACAGTGAGTCCTCAGGAAGGTGAGCGATACTATCTTCGACTTTTATTGAGTAATGTTAGGGCACCTACTTCATTTGATTTTTTGATGATCGTGGATGGTAAAAAACTAGGGTCTTTTAGGGAAGCTGCTTTGAAGCTTAGGCTTTTAAATTCTGATAGTTACATAGAAGACTGTCTTACAGAAGCATGTGTGTTTCAAATGCCTTGCAGTCTTAGGTCTCTGTTTGCAAGTTTACTTGTTTTCTGTTCTCCTGATAGCCCTCAAAAATTGTGGGATACTTTTAAATCTGAATTGTCAGCTGATGTTTATAGATCTTATGCATGGTCAGGTTATAATACTATTCTTATCTACAAACAAACCTTACATGAAATAAATAAATATTTGCTTACAATGGGTAGGAATGTTAAGAAATTTAATTTGGTTACAGATAATTTCTATATGGATGATGAC
Source organism: Leptodermis oblonga (assembly GCA_016801395.1). Taxonomy (NCBI): domain Eukaryota; kingdom Viridiplantae; phylum Streptophyta; class Magnoliopsida; order Gentianales; family Rubiaceae; genus Leptodermis; species Leptodermis oblonga. The sequence continues at coordinate 29,970,734 of CM028756.1, read as the reverse complement.
GAGAATTTGACTAAGGAAGTAGAGAGTGAAAAAAATATACCCATCACAGCGGAGGATCTTTTGCCTCCTCAGAAGCTTAATCTTAACCCAAAAATGGCATTTGATCTTATAATGGATACAATTGATAATAAAAGATCAGGGCATTTTTTCTTGATGGTCCGGGTGGAACTGGTAAGACTTTTTTGTACTGTGCTTTGTTGGCTACATTGCGGTCTAGGGGCTTTGTAGCTTTGGCTGTAGCAACTTCAAGTGTTGCTGCTGGTGGTTTGCCGGATGGTAGAACTTTCATTCAAGGTTTAGGCTGCCTATAGATTCAGCAGAAAAACACGGGTGTCAGCTTAGCAAACAGAGCTCTGTAGCTAGGTTGATAATTGAGTCAAAGTTAATTGTTTGGGACGAAGCTTCGATGGCAAAACGGGATTGTTTGGAATCTTTCAATTTACTTTTAAAAGATTTAATGAGTTCTGAAAAACCATTTGGCGGGAAAGTAATTGTTTTTGGAGGCGATTTTAGGCAAACTCTACCCGTGATAGAAAAGGCCTCTAGGCAAACACTTATTCAGGCATCGATTGTTAATTCATTCTTGTGGCCTGTATTCAGAAAATTAGTTTGACAATCAATATGCGAGCACTCTTAGATCCTTCTTTCTCAAGTTTTTTACTTAGAGTGGGTGAGGGAAAGGAAGATGTTGATGAAACTGGGGAAATTAACCTGCCTCAGTCTATTGTCTTGCCATATACTGAGAAGCAAGAATCTGTTGATAGGTAAGCTGACCATTTCAGAGTATTCTCTCATGTGTTATGTCCTTATAGTGTTTTTTTTTTTTTTTTTTTGTCACTAACGTATTTTCCCTCTTCTGTTTCAGGCTGATTGATTGTATTTATGGATTTAAAAAAATTTGCAATGTATCCTTTGCCAATGATTGGCAGGTGCATATTGTCTGCAACAAATAGTGCAGTTGATGAAATAAATCAGGTTCTTATTAATCGTTTCCCTGGTCAGTTGCATGTCTACACAAGTATAGATAAAACGGCTGATGAACGCCATCAGGCAGATTTTGAAGATTTTCTTAATAGTCTTAATCCAAAGGGAATGCCTCCTCATATTCTTTCCCTTAAGCATAAATGTCCGGTGATGCTTTTGAGGAATTTAAATCCGGCAGAAGGTTTATCAAATGGTACAAGGTTAATTTGTAGGAAGCTTGGCGAGTTTAACATTTTAGCCGAAATTGCTTTTGGTCACTATCAGGGGAAAAAAGTTATCCTTCCTAAGATCCCAATATTTAGCCCTTCAAATGAAAAACATGGTATTGTTTTTAAGCGATTTCAATTCCCAATTAAGCTCTGTTTTGCTATGACTATAAATAAAGCTTAGGGACAGACACTAGATTTTGTTGGATTATATTTAAAAGAGCCTGTGTTTTTGTATAGTCAACTATATGTTGCTTTTTCTAGGGCTAGAACTTCTGAGTCAGTCAGAGCTCTGTTGTTCCCTCCTACTGCTGACGAAAGTAAGTGTGATTGTAAAACATCCAATATTGTGTTTCAGGAGGTTTTTGAATTGGCAAAAAGGTGAATACAGACAGATTATTTGTCCGTGCTTTGAATTCATGTGCTTCTTACTATGTGTGCTTATGGATATACACACGGTTTAGTGGGAAATGTTCTTATCTTGTAGAAGGCAAAAAGGTGAATACACACAGATTATTGATCCGTGCTTTAAATTTCATGTGCTTGTCTTGTTTAGTGAAATGTTCATATCTTATAGAATTATTAAAATATTATAATTTTAAATTTTTTTAAAAATGTGATTTTAATTATTACTATATTATTCGTTAAATATTTTGGCCATGAATGCGCAGAGGACAAATGAGGTAAATTTACGATGTCTGTGAGTTTACGTCATTATTTTTGACCTATTATCTATTGAAGAATGGTGCTGTTTACTGTGATGATTTTTCTCTGTTTAAAGTTTAGGTGAGCTTCTCTACCATCTATTGCTTATTTTCCAACAATTTATATTTATTTTTATATTATTTTTTTTAATTTTATCACGAGATTTAGAAAAGAATGGCTCCTCCAATTGACAAGCTGACCAATGCAAATAAACCATGGGTTGCAACTGTCACTGTTGAAGAAAAACTTAATGTTTATCTCGTGATAAAATTAAAAAACTGTTAAAATATTATTGTTCCTAATAGAATTATAACTGTTAAAATATATTTGTGATTAAGCTTTGCCGCCTTTAACACGAAACTTTTTCAAGAACGGTCAAGGAAACTATTAATCAGCTGTATCAAATTGAAGGCATGGATGAGATCTCTCTTGTAAGAATTTAGGGTATTTGAATATTATATTTTTTGTTCTCACAATTATTAGTTATCAGCGTAAATACATTGCATGAAAATATTATAATCAACCACAAAATCGCTTCTTCTCGTTAAGGTTTTACCTGAACTATACTGTAAGCAAGTCAATCACAACTACCCAGAGATCCATATTGTGAAGACTTTTAGAGGAGACTTTCCTTGTTTAGTCAGACAAACTGCCAATGGAGGAGCAGAACTTTGGGGTTCTGAGCTTAAATACTCTGTGAAATAATTTTGGAGACAACGAAAGACTTTCTTCAGCTAGAAATTAAGGATAACCTTCAGTTGTATTTGTATTCTTTTCATCCAACTGGTGTGCAAAAGTACTATTTTCTTGCGGATAGTTTCCATGTCAGGCCGCAGTACATGATGAAACTCCCATCCACTTGCTTAGAATATCTGGTTAGTGCTTTCATTCTTTTTTTTTTTCCATACCTTGGACAAGAACTTAGTCATTTCTATATTTATGTTGTACTGGTTATTAGCAATTGTCCCTTGTTTTATAGGCAGTCCATTGGAACTTTTATAAAAAAATTGAACTTGAGGATATCAACCATCTTTTTGTCAACACAAAGATTGGTTTCACAGGACTACAGGCGAATCCATTGGCACATACGGGTTTTTACTTTTATGGCAGGAGTTGGAGACAGTTTGCACATGATCATCAGTTGACTGAAGGGAATATTTTGATTATAACATACTGTGGAAATAATCATTTAGAGATTACTGTCTATTTGCCCAATGGAAAGGAGATTTCCTCATTTGAACATGCTGGTATGATCTTTTACATAACTGTTAATAATATGTGGAGCACTACTAGCTAATCATTTATTATGTTCTGTAGCTGTGGAAGAAATTAACTTGTCTATTCCAGATATTGGTGATTACCAAATTGATGAGCCAGAAGAACATGTGCAAGGTGCTATTAGTGAAAAATTATTCCTGCTATAACTTAATTTAGTGATCACTGATTCTACTGATAAGTGAAATCTGTTTTAACTTGATTGTCCAATGGAATTTAAACTAACAACAGTTAATCAAGTACCGGCATATATTGAACTTCCAGCCCAGTTTTATATTCAATTCACTGAGAAGATGTGCAGTTCAAGAAGAATTGTAAGGATGCAACTCTAACTCTATTAAATACTATGATTAGTTTCAATTTCTTTATTACATAGTATTTTGAGTTCAAACTGTTTTGTTCTCTTATCTTTGCAGACCATACCCGCTCAATTTGCTAGAATCCATAAACTGCACAACCTTAGCACGGCAGTTGCACACACACTGAACAAAATTTACTCTATGCATCTCATGAGTTATATGGATAGGTGCCCGAACTCTGAGTTTTCTCAAGTAGAACTGCGCGGGAATTGGAAACATTTCAGTAATGACAACTCCACCCCCTACAACAAGATCCTGGAGTTCACCTTCTGCCATGGCGATGTTCCCTCCAACAATGCTAATGTCAGCTTTGATGTTCACATTTACAACTGAATTAATAAAAAATGAAGATTTTATATTTTCTTTTGGATTTTGAAATTATGTTCTGTCAAATTAAGACATTCAAATAAATGATGTTGTTATTTCAAGATGAGGTTAAAGGTGAGGAAGAAGGACATGCCCCAAACTCCTAAATTTACTAAATTTGAGATGCGATAAAACTTGCTTCTTTTTAATGGCTAATACCTCATTTAAGTCCTTTTCTTATTAATAAATAATTAGTACATATCAATGATGGAGACTTTAATTCCGATTTTAAGGGAAGAAGCAAGATATTAAACAAAAATTAATTAATCCTAACTCACGGCGCTAACGCGCCGTGAATTTCTCTAGTAAGATAAACAAATGAGAATATGTTATATTTCTTTCCGTTTTTATTAAAAATATATATAATTTAAAATTTCTTTTGTAAATATTTTTGTGTTTTTATTTCTTTACATTCTGTCTATTTATTAATATAATTATGGGTGATTAAAACTGGTGATACTTGCTCTGATAATTTATAGTGAATTCTTAAAGTGACTGACGTGGCAATCACGTGGCAAAAATTTGTTAGATATATTAAAATAAAATTGCCAAATGACACTATCATGTGATGCCACATCACTAACTGAATGTTTTCAATCTCCAAATTATTTTTCTAACAAAGTGAGTGATGATTTTGGATCTCAATCTCAAATTTGCTAATGTATGTGATAGACGGAAATGTTGTTTATACTTTATATGGTCTTTTGTTTCTTTTATAATAAGTGTACCATAGAAGGACAATTTACTTCTAAATTCCCCCTTATCCTTTTGTTTTTATAATTATTTAGTAGTATTAATTGAGAGATATATTATGTTCAGAGCAATATTTTTAATATAAAGTCATGTAAATTTTCTGTAATTTTAATCTATTTGAATAATAATAATAATAATAATAATAATATTATTATTATTCTTATAATAACATGAATTATTAATTAAGGGGTTTTAAGTTATTTTCAAGTGTTTCCTTAGTGCACGTCAAAATCTTTAAATAAAATCTTTAATTGAGAAATTCCCTTCAAAAGTTTATTCTTTTCCTAAACAAAAAATTTCTCATTTCATTCATTAAAAAAACATAGTCTCAATCGCACCCATATGAAGTATACATACATCTTATCGTGATCCATTTCAGTTTTGGGAGACAATTAAGTCAATAAAGCTAAAGGATTTTCACGTACGCCTACCACTTTTATAAATAAATGCAATAACTATAATAATAATAATAAATATATATATATATTTTTCGTGTATTGAAAGGGGGAAAAAAAAAAAAAGAAGGACGAAAGATTAAATTAGAAATAGACGAAAGATTAAATTAGTAATAAGTGAAATATTGTTGAGTATCGAATATAAACTCCGTACCCCCAACCACCCTCCCTCCCCCAATTTTCTCTAAACTACCAAACTTACCTGGTGTTATAAATATATTTTTTTCCAGAATAAACTTGGTAGTTTGATTGAGCTATCAATAAATGTCCATATATACAAGTTGCAAACGCAACTTAATTATAATTTAAGGTGCATTTCATAATTTGTTAAAATTACGGGATTCATTGTATAATTTGTTCAAACTAGTTAGTTAGTTTGTTTAGTGATTTAGACAAATCTGTAATTTTGTAAGTTACACCCAGTGGTTTTCTTTTTAATTACAATAATAAGGGTTTAATTGATCATTAGCAACTGGCTAATTAAATAAGTTGATCAACAACGAGTTTCTCTTCACAGTTTAAACATGTTATTAACTGCGTATTTAAATCTATGCCACGAGGTCATATGATCAGGGGAGTGACTCATTCTATCCCACTTCAATTTTTTCAATGTACCCGTTTGCACAACGTAGGATGGCGCAATTTAATACATTTGGGGGATGATTTCTATTTTTTTGGTAGGATGATAAACATATAGAGGGCCAAAAATAAAAATTATTTCTAATTTCTATTTTATGATTGGCTGACTATACTATTTTTAACGATATACTCTCTATTTCATTAAAAGGGTCCAGTTTATTGTACTAGAATAGAGAGAGTAACAAATGCACTAAATAATTTTTTCACTACCTTTGATAATTTACTTACCTTCACAATTAACCTCTAATTTTTACCTTACCCATTTAATTATTAGTGTCGACATTCTTAACCTTGAACCGTTTGGTTAAAATTACTCGTATATATATATGTATTCATATGTTGAGGTTGGTATCGTAATTAGTGGCTAATGTATCATGGTTATGAGTTTAATTGTTAAAATATTACGTATCGAGTTTAATTTTTGATGTATTGCGTATTGAGTTTAACCCCTAATGTATCTCGAGTACAAGTTTAGCTGCTGAAATATACATTACATGTTGAGTCACTACTACAGAAATGCTGAAAGGAGGCGCCCATTTAGAGGTGGATGTACAAACACCCGCCTCCAAAGGTGGCTGCAAATTAAAAAATGGTATTTGGAGGCGGGTTTAGCTTCACCCGCCTCCAAATACATCCCTCACTGGAGGCGGGTGAAGGCTTCACCCGCCTCTGGAGGCGGGTGAAGCCAATAAGCTGTAGCTTATTGCAGGCGGTTCAAGCCTTCACCCGCCTCCTAATAGATAGCTCAATGGAGGCGGGTGAAGCTAAAACCCGCCTCCAAAGTTTTTTGCAAAATTTCCAATTTCATTATATGAAAAGTAGGCGGGTGCATTTTTGCAAAATTTTTAATAGTAGTTCAAAAAAAAAAATTTTTTTGGATTGTTGAAAATAATTTTAATAATTTGTCGGGATTCTAGTGAGGCGAAAAATTAGTAAGTAATAAAAATTACAATTTTTAGAAGGAAATATAGAAATATATATTTTCGATTTTAATATGAAATACATAAATATATGTAGCCTAGTGGTAAATTTAATATGCAAGAGTCAAGTGAATCTGAAGACGCGAGTTCGATTCCTATCAAAGCCATAAAGTGCAAAAAAAGAAATTAATTTTTTTTTACGGAGGGTTATTGGAGGCGGGTGCAAAACTGCACCCGCCTCCAGTAATCCTTATTGGAGGCGGGTGCAGTTTTGCACCCGCCTCCAATAAGCCCCTATGGGGTGGCGGGTGCGAGCACCTCCAAAGGGAGGCGCCCGCAGCGGAGGCGGGTGCTGCACGCCTTCAATGCCCCTTAGGACCCGCCTCCTAAGGGGCATTTTGTGGTAGTGAGTTTAGCTTTTAACATATTGCATATTAAGGTTAGCATTTGATGTATTAAGTTTAAGCTACAATGTATCTCGATTATGTCAAAACATGAGTATCAAATAAAAGCAAATGTTTATCGAATTCAATCTATAATACATCACGTGATAAATTACCAGATGATTAGACATAAGACTAATGTAGAACAATAGCATGTACACATCACACAAAGTGATTTAAAATTGAGACGTACATCGGAGTAGACTTACATATACGTGTTATTAACAAATGAACACATTAGTCAACAAAAAGGATAAAATCCAGTCATTACTTTGTATTGCACGTACGTATAGAGACTTCCGCTGTCTCCGGATTGCGAAGTTACATTAAAGTCTTACGTTTTCTGGCGAGTCTATGGATAAACACATTTGACTTTCCTAGGTTCAACCCTAGTGTACGTAATTAATTTCATACTCAACCGTATTTTACCAAACAACTTTTTCCTTTTTCTAATATCATATATATTTGACATTATATTTCATTATTTAAGAAAAAATTTTTATTAATATAATTATAAATAATTTGATTTAATTATCAGATACAAACAGTTAAAAATAAACTAAATCAAATGTATATCAATATAAACAAATAATAATTCATATAGATCTAACGAGTAGAGCAAAAAATTGTCATTGAACTAGATAAATCTCATACTGAAATATGAGTTCGATACCCGAACCTACCACTAATCTTCTGATGAAATCTATTAGCAAACTGGATCTTCACATGAAAATAATAAAATAATAATTGGCAAAGGTGCATTTTTGGCACTAACGTTTTTCTCAAGGTCTAATTTTGCCACTAATGTATTTTTAGGTCCAAAAATGCCACTGACGTTTTTAAAAGGATCCAACTTTGCCCTTGCCCCAAATTTTGGGGCAATTTTATAATAAAACAACAGTAAATGGGCACTTTTGCAATTCAAAAAAAATCCAATATCCACTATTCATCTTCTCCAACCATACTTCCTCTATCCAGACAAACAGCCAGAAGCTGCGAGGCTCGGAGAACTTGTTGATTCCATACGCCCCTTTTCTGCGGCTCACGGCGTCGCTATCTCAGGCGCACTGTATCCAGATCCAGCATTGTGGTTTAATGCCTGCAAAACATGATGCACCTCAATTATTCTGCCGAACCTCATTAACTCGGATCAGGTGATGCTATACAGCTAAATTTTGGGTTGTCCCATATAGCGTAACTTAAGAAATGACATTCAGAAAAACAAAGTAAAAGAAAGCAAGATGGTCTTATGGAAAATTAAGCCTACCTGATTCGCTTCATGGATAAGGCTTGCTAATCCGCAGTCAGAGAGATGAGGATTGAGTTCCATGTCAAGTAAAATATTTGCTGATTTGAAGTTTTTATGAACTACTGATGGTGAACAAACTTCATGAGGATACCTGCAAGTGATAATTACATAAGCAACTATTGTCCAAAAACCATAGCAGGAAAAGATAGAACATACATCAATACGAAGCTCTAGTGGATTTCATTTTTCAGCACCTATCATTTTCATTTGTCTGGGTAGAAGGAAGTACAGATCGGTTGGAGAAGATGAACAGTGGAAATTGGATTATTTTTGAATTGCAAAATTTCCCATTTACTGTTATTTTATTATAAAATTGACCCAAATTTTGGGACAGGGGCAAAATTGGACCCTTTTAAAAACGTCAATTGCATTTTTGGACCTAAAAAAACATTAGTGGCAAAATTAGACCTTGAGAAGAACGTTAGTGGCAAAAATGCACCTTTGCCCAAATAATAATTTATTATTTATTTGAGGAAGAAACTCACGTTTATTAAGAGAGACAAAATATATGTATGAGATAACATAAAAACTCTCACTTTGAAAGACCAAAAAAAAAAAATATTTAAAAATAAAACTAAATAGAAAATTATAGTAACGAAAACTATTTCCCCTGTCTCCCAATCATGGAAGATGGGGAAGAAGATTAAAGAAGATGGAAACTAAGGTTTAAAAGGAAGAGAGCTTTTTTTAAAAAAATTATACTTAATTAATTAAGATCAGTCCTCTACTCCTCCTCTTAATTAATTATAATTACTCTTCTTTTACTCACAACCAAAGAAAATTAAGCCACCCTACGTACGTGTTTCCAACATTAATGTTGTTGTTTTGTGCTATATACGCATGGATTTACAGCTAGGTTTCCAGGATTTCACGTAATTAAACTATCAACTTTGGAAATTTAGTTTGTACCGTACTAAATTGACAAAGATTTGTACAAAAAAAGTAAACGCACAAAAAAAAAAACCCACTGTTTTTCCTTATAACACACTCATTCAACACTACATGTTAAATCTATTATTTTTAGACATTTCTTAAATAAAATTCAAAATTATATTTATTAGAAATTCACATTATAATATTTAATTCAGATACCTTTTTGACTATTTTAATTATATATATTATATTAAAAAAAATTTAATCACACCTTATCTTAAAAGAGCTTTTAAAACTTTTTATAAACATTTCTTAAAACGAAAATTAAAGTTAAAGATTATCGTGAACATTTTAATTTAGAAGGCAAAAAATTTCTCAATTATGTTAATATACTTTAACCTTTTAATTTAAAGGGAAAATCTTTATTATTGTATCATTTTTCACATATTCGTTCGTTGTGCACTTCAAAATTTCCTTATAAATTATCATACGTATCATTTATCTAACCGGATTATTGGTTAATTTATAGGATTCATTTATATATTTTCAGACAAACGATCCGATTTAAATATTATTTTCTTCAAACTCAACATATAAAATTGTTTGAAATGAAGGGAATATTAATTATATTTTGAAATGGGGAATATTAATGCATTCATTTTCTTTCCGCGTTGGGAAAGTTAAAGAACATTTTAATTAATTCTATGCTGATGTACAAAAACTTTTCAAAATTTTTTTGTTGACTAAAATCCATAACAAATCGAGACCAAACTTAACACTATCTATTAATTAATAATATTTTTTTCAAGTTGTACTACATATAACACATAATCCCTCCGTCTCATTAGAAAAATTCATATTAAGAAATATTTTTTGTTCTATTAGAAGAGTCCACTTTTACATTTTTTGCTCCCCCTACTCTTATTAATATAATCATGTGTGGTTCACAATTAATCCATATTTAAATATTTAAAATGTAAGGGTATAAATATAACAAATTATGTCAAATTAGCTATTTTAAGTATTGTATATTGACATTCATAATAAATTTTACTTTTGTCAAGATAGACTCATCTAATAAAACAGAGGCATGTATATAAAGTATGAAAGATGATTATGGCCGGAATGAGTTTATCTATATTCTATATCATGACCACAAATGGGGAACCAACTCCCAATCTTGTTGCTGTATTCGAAACAAAACTTGTTCAAACTTTTTTTTTTTTTTTTCTTTCTTTTGAAAAGTGTTCAAACTTCACTATATATATATATATATATATATATAAATATAATTGAATATAATTAAATGTTTCAGTCAAAAACTCTAAATCTCCATTTATTTAAATGAGTTTTAAGAAAAAGTCAACTATGATTAAGTATAAATTAATGCTATTAGATCAAGGTGGAAACATAACAACCATGCATGTTACTTTGATCAACTATAATGTCTAGTAATACCCGTTCCTTGATTAGTTAGGCCCCTTTCTTGGAATTTTCAGCATCTTCAGAAAACGAATATTTATTTTCTCTCAAATTTTATATATAACTAATTAGAAAAACAAATAAAATCAAAATATGTGTTGTATATATATATGTAAAAACAAAATGACTTTTAACTCCCTCATTTCAATAAATAAATAAATAAAACCAAAATCTGAAATTAATTTATTTATAATTTAGAAGATAAAGATAATATTTCTTTTTAACTTTTTTTTGAAGGAATAAGATCGAGATGCATAGTAATGTAATAGAAATTGGTTTAATTAATTACTTTTTGTCCCCCATCTAAAATTAATAACAGTACTTTTACCTCCATAAAATTAAGTAGTAATGATGTCAACAAAAGCAAGGGTGTAAACATAGTTTGCAAATTTGGGTTTCACGCATAATCGATTTAGGAGTAGAATCGGATCAAGATTCTATATAAAAATAAAAATAAAAAGTTGTAAATGTCAAATTATTAAAAATTGGTCTCATTGAGCTATTTTAAAAAAAAATCATAATAATTTAGAAATTAAATATCTCTCTTTTTGGCTTAAAATTTATTAATTAATTAAAATTGAAAATTTTATTCTGCAATTTTAGTTCACCAGTTAAGTCACTTACCTCTCTTTTGTTCTTGAGCTTAATTAGACGTCGAAATTCAAGACCCAATGAAGCTAGCCAATAGTTCATCTGTGTTACCATTACTAATGAGGCATGTTATATGCAGTAACAGATTTACTAAACGCAGTAACATTCTCCTGTAAAAAGACAAAAATGCCCCTGGCCAAAAATAAGAAAATCGAAAAATACTAAACGCAGTAACCGTTCGGAAAATACCACCGTTTTCCGGCGATATTTTCCGGCCAAAATACCACCATTTTCCGGCGGTATTTTGGCCGGAAATATCGCCGGCGGTATTTTCCCGCCAAAATACCGCCATTTTCCGGCGGTATTTTGGCCGGAAAATATCGCCGGCGATATTTTCCGGCCAAAATACCACCGGAAAATGGTGGTATTTTTGGGGGAAAATACCACCGAAAAATGGTGGTATTTCCGGGGAAAATACCGCCGGAGAACGGTGGTATTTTTGGGGGAAAATACCACCGTTTTCTGGCGGTATTTTCCCCAGAAATACCGCCATTTTCCGGTGGTATTTCCGGGGAAAATACCGCCAGAAAACGGCGGTATTTTGGCCGGAAATATCGCCGGCGATATTTTTCGGCCAAAATACCGCCGGAAAACGGCGATATTTTGGCCGGAAAATATCGCCGGAAAACGGTGGTATTTTATGTTACTGCGTTTAACCGGGTACTCAGTCTCCCCGGTCGAAATGTTGCAGAAACAGAAAAAAAACGTCATGATAATCGCCGATCCGGGAAAAAAATCCCCCCGAATGGGTTTTTTTTCTCGAAAATTATAATGAAGGGGTATATAGAGAATTTATGCAAACTAATTTAAAGTAAAAAAAATAAATATAGTGTTTACTTATAGTGTAATATGGATCGTAATCGGGTAATTCGGACTTTTAAAGGGGAATGTTACTGCGTTTAGTGAAACGGTTACGGGGACACCGGCTGTATTTCTTCAGTTTTTTCTAACCGGGTACTGTATAACGTTCACGCACGTTGAATAGTACTCGATTTTATTATTTTTCTTTTTTTATTTTAGGCCAGGGGCATTTTTGTATTTTTACAGGGAATGTTACTGCGAATAGTAAAACGGTTACTGCGTATAACAATTCTGTTACTAATTAGTCTCTATACCAACCATTCTTACGTACGACACCATTTTTGTCTAACGGGGCACGTAACTGACTGATTGGAATGGCATCATTTATCTTAACAAGTAAGAACCATACGTAAATCTCAAATGAAAATAATTATCTCTAGAGTTGGTCTCCCATGAAACCAATTTACGTATGCGATACTGTCCACGTGAGCATTACGCGTGTTTTCTCAAAAAAAATTTGATAATTGAACAAAATAAAATTTATACTTGTGATTAATAAGATACGTATTAGTAAGACTTTTGTTAAGTATCACTTTAAGAATTAAAAGAAAAAAAATTTAATATCAATAATATTTTATTCGAGCATCAATTAAAGATGAACAAAACAGAAGGGGAAAAGAAAAAAAAAAAAAAATTCTGTTTCATTTTAAAACTATTTTATTCCTTTATTCCATTTCAATACTATTTAATTCAAAACAACATCAATTTGAATTATATATAATTCATCGGTAATACACCAAAAGCATTCTTCAAAATATAATTTGATCATATGACTTTATGCAAACAGGGTCAAAGAGGTACATTCGCGAAATAAAAATAAATAAAAGGAAAAGTATACGTACGTTCCAACTTAATTAGTTTGTGGTTTAGGGAGGAATGATCCAAGTAATCCCTTTACTGATCAACTATGCAATATAAAAGTTGTTTGACGTCATCTTTTAGTGAAATAACAAAAAATATATATATATATATATTTTTTTTGTTATTTCACTAAAAGATATAAGTTAAATTGCAGTATCATAGGAAATGCTTAAAATATATGACATCCGATCCGATCATATTTTAAACTGACATTTTTATCCTTTAAACGACACCATTAACCTTGTAAAACCTTGTTTGACCAGTTAACAAATGTAAAGTAACACTGTCAATTTATAAATATTTAATATGAAACTGACATAAAAGAAAAAGAAGGAAATAAAGGCTACTCCTTTTATGTGCACTTAAGTTAATATGCACGTACAAAAATTAATTAAGAAACAAATAATGTCCATACGTCTAATGATCTCACAACAATATATATTTCAGTAGTTAAATTGTATATACAGATTTTCATTAATATCAATACATCATAATCAAAACTTAGTATATACTATTTCAACTGCTAACTAATAACCCCATAAAACAACAATTACACTCGATATATCAATCGTGAAATTCAATTCAAGATATATCATAGGTCAATATCAATGCACGTATTTTCATAATATTCATGTAATACCTCTCTGTCTAAGCTCAATATGCAAACTTTTAAATCACTAATTCAAATACAAGTTCTTACAATTTTTTAATTGTGCAAGTAAATATAAAACAATATAATACTAACAATAACTCCACAATATATAAGTAATGTTTAGGAATATTAAGTACACAAAGACAAAACAAAGGAATGGGGGGAGATGTGCAATTATTACACACAACAAGAGCCGTGGGTGGCAAGTAACAGAGCTGGCTTAGTTTACTAGGCAGCTCAAACCCAAGGTTTTCCCTTTGCAATTACTTCTAGATAGAGAAACACAAGACTTCCTAGAGAGAGAGAAAAAAAAACCGTGGGTCCCACACCCAAAACTCTCTTACACTGACGCCATCTCTTGTCATGTATCCAATCCAACCCATTTGTGTATTCTATACGATTCATTTCAGATTCCCCAATTATCCCATCAATCATTTCACCTTTTCCCTATAAATTCTCCCCCCATTCCCACTTTTCCCGAATCCCAACTCTCAAAACCTCCCAAATTCTCTTCCATTTCTTCCACAATTCACAGACGCTCAAGAACAATTTTCAATTTTCATCTTGCTTTGATTGTTTCTGTTTTCTCATTTTCCGGCCATCTTGAGCTGATTTGAGCAGAGCCCATTTTTCCAATGGCGGAGGAGTTTCAGGAATCCGAAGTGGTTTTTCAAGAGTTTGAATACGACGCCGGGGAACTGAACTCGCCGGCGGAGCCTTTGAGGAAGAATTTGAATTCGAAGCCGAGAAGGAATAATAAGAAGTTGAGGACCAAGAGAAATGCTCCGTCGTCGATATCGCTCCCGGTGAATATCCCGGAGAATATTTCCTGGTTCCAATGCGTGGATCCCGAAGACGACGGCGATGACGGCGAGATGGAGCCGCCCCACGTGATAATCGGTCGGCGAATCGCCGGGAAAATGATGGCATTTTCCGTCTGCACTGGCAACGGAAGAACCCTCAAAGGAAGGGACTTGAGTGAAGTAAGGAATTCAATTCTCCGGATGACCGGATTTCTGGAGACGTGACGGCCGGGAAGACTAAATGGGAAGCAAAAGGAAAAAAAAAAAAAAGAAAAAGAGAAGTTCCTCATATTAATTTCTTCTTTTGTTTTTTGTATTTTAGTGTTAATTGTTAAACCTTCTTAGTTGACTAGATAGATTATAATTTAATGTAAGGAACAATAAAAATTTGAAAATTATACAGTTATAAAGTTATAAATTCCCCAAGAGGGAACCCAAAAAAATAAACCATTCAATTCTTAAATGAAAATGTTGGTATTATTTCATAAGCTTTCATTTGAATTTCTTCAAGCAAGTTACTTTGTGATTGTGTGTTTATGTTTAGAAGATCAGCTTTTGGCATATGGAAGGAAGGTTCATGGAGGGTTTTGTGCGTGTTTCAAATTGGGGGCGGAACTGCGGACTCGATCCTATTTTTAGTGTTTTATTTGTATTTTATGACAAGGAATCACAATAGTGACAAACTAGGCCTATTTTGATGATTGAAACCAAGTAATAAACTTTTTTTTTTTTTTTTTTTTTATACGAGACAAATTATACACTAATTATGAAACAGAGAATTCGCTTTAGCTAATATTGAAGCATTTTTAGGCTGGCCTTTGGACAAGCCAATCATGAACAGCTGTTTCTCTACAGGGATGAAAACCAAACAAAAAAAAAATCAATCATCAAAAGAGGAAGAAAAATGAAAGTGGATCTGGGTGTATATAGGAATTAATATAATATTTGGTATTCTTTTCAATAATGTACAAATAATAATAATAATAATAAAAACTTTCCATATCTTTGTTAGTTTGGAGATGGAATTTAATATTGCTTCACACTAATTTCTACTTTTCCTCCGACGAGATGTGCAGGAATTTGGATAATTAAATAATTTTAGCACTTTTCGAAAAGACAAGCCGGGAAGAAAAGCCAAGCACCCATTTTTTTCGACAGCCAGAATTGAATTTTACTTTTATGCAGAAGTTAGCTAAGACGCATTCTTTTTTTATTTTTTATTTTTCATCGTCAGTAACTAATTAATTAATTATAACCTGGTTAGGGAAAATTTAAACGCTGCATTATATAGAGTTACAAATAGTTGTAAGTCATTTTTTACTCCATTTTTTTTTTCTTTTGTACTTAATAATATGGATAATTAATTCCGCATTTCAAATGTTTTTTTAGAAAAAAGACAAAACGCTGCACTATATATCCCTAATTTCGTTAACATTTTATCGCAAAATGTCAAATAATAACGCAGTTAACATGAAAATTATGATAAACCGCAAACTTTTGATCTACCTAATTTGTTTTTCATAAGAATGAATCTGCCCATTATGTAACTTAAGGCTGAATATATTACTTTTTGTTCTTATGTTTTGACGTATTTTTTACTTTGGCTCTTTCATTTTAAAATATACTCTTTATTGTGATATATATATATATATATATTTTGTTCTTATGTTTTGACGTATTTTTCACTTTGGCTCTTTCATTTTAAAATATATTCTTTATTGTGAAATATATATATATATATACATATTACTGTTTATCGTGAAATGATATTATTACTGTAAATTTTTGTTGACACCAACTATATCATAGGGGAATATACTCCCTCGATCCAAAATAAGTGTCGTTTTAGAGAGAGTAAAAATCTTCAAAATAAGTGACGTTTTAGAAAAAATATAAAATATTTCCTAATTTGCCCTTGTCTTAACTTTTCTTCCTAGAGTTTGTGATTATCTTAAATACTAAATATTAGTACAATTGGATTACAACTTCTAGACTCCTTATATTATCATATTACAACTATTAGGGATTTATTTGTCATTTAAATAAATTTTTAATGAATTCTTAATTTGTCTGAAAACCTGTAAAATAACACTTATTCTAGATCTGAGGGAGTATATATTAGTAATGTCATAATAATGACAAACAGGAAAATACATTTGAATTACCTTTTACCCTTAAAAAAATATAAATAAATTGAACTAGAGAGTAAAGTGAAAAATTAGGGAGGCAAATTAAGAGTTATTAAACCTGAATTTAACCCACCTCAATGTGTGTTTGACAACTTTCCTTTCTGTGAAATGGAATCTTATTTCTCACAAAAAAAAAAAAAAAGAAAAAAAAATATTCACAATTAGTTTTACTACTTACTTCTTTCAGTCGATTAGACAGGTTCTCTTTAATTTTTTTTTTTTCAAAAGAATAGTTATGTTTTTATTTTATTTATTTTTCATATTATTACTAAGTAGATAAGTGAAAATAATAATAATAAATTATTTATTTTAAATAGTTTATACCTTAAAATTAATTTTAAAAAGTTATACATTTTCAAAACAACTCTATTTGGGAATAACACATATGAATATCACATGATCTTCTATGATTATTTAATTAAGGCCATCTAAGAATCTTTCTAATTTTTTTAATTTTCCGTGAGGTCTCTCTAACCTGAAATTTTGGTTGCTTTTATTCCCCTCCCCTGGCACAATCTCTCCTGATTTAATTAATTTTAATTAATTATACTGATGTCCACTATACTAGTAAATTTAAGTACCTTACTTGAAAATGATTGATATTTTGTTTAATTAATTATAGTTATATCAATAAATGCATGTATTTGTGTGTGTGTGAAAAGAAGAAGTGAGAGTGAGGGCTCAAACACCATTAGTTTTGAAATAATTTCAAGTGATCCAAAATCTGGGATCTGTTAATCTGATGACAAAACTTAATTTGGTACATGGGACTAGGGGTGTCAAAAAAACCCACTAACCCAAAAACCGTCCAAACTTATTGGGTATTAACCCAATAAAACCCACTTTAAAAAATAATGGGTTGGGTGGGCTTGGGCTAAATATGTAACGGGCGGATTTAGGGTAGCCCATTGGGTACCCTAAAACCCGCCCATCATGGGTATCAAAAATACCCATCCACAATTACCCTTAAAAGTATAAAAAAAAAATCAACAACTCACATAATTTAGTGTGCTCATTTTATTTTTTTCTTCAAACTTATTTTTTCTTTTTCTTTATTTTTCGTGTCCTACAATTACTTTACGTTTTTTTTCCATTTATTTTTTTATAATATTTTTAAATTACCTACTTATAATACTAATTCAAAATTCGTTCGGGTTTAGGGCCGGGTTTGGGTTTGGGCCGGGCCGGGCCAGCCCAGTTCGGGCCCAATTTTTGACCAATTTCGGGGCGGGCCCAGTTTCAGCCCGGGCCCAGTTTTGGCCCAGGCCCAGTTTCGGGCCTTGGGCCCAGTTTCGGTGTCGGGGCATGCACGGGTTTATATAAATATAAAAAAATCCAAAATTGTGTTTCGACAAAAAAATTACATACAATTAAATATAAAAGTATATAAAATTTAATATTTCAAATTTTAGAATATATTCAAAGAATTAAAATTCACTTTTAAAAAAATTAAGATGAAATTAAAAAAAAAATTTTAATTTTTTTTATTAATAAACTATTAAATAAGTCTTACATTTTTGTATAATGGGTATTATGGGTACCCATGGGTACCCATAGCTACCCATTACCCATTTGAGTTAAAACCATTAATTGAGTGGATAATGGGTACCCATTACCCATTAACTTAACACCCATTTAATATCCGCCCAATACACGCCCAACCCGCCCGTTTGACACCCCTACATGGGACAAAGGTTAAAAAGTAAATGGTGACTAATGACCTCAACTGATCGGGACTTCGCATGTTTTTTTCTCTTTTTTTTAAAAGTTTAAATATTATTAATCCCTGTGTTTATAGGGGATTTGACATTTGCCTCCCTTTGTTTTTTTAACACGTCTTTTTCCCCCCATGACCATAAGTCAAAGCTTTTTATATAATGCAATGACTTTTATAACCCTCCTCTATTAATCATTATATTTTTTGGACAAAAATACTCTCAACTAATTAAACATTAACAGTAAAAAGATAAATTAATTATTAAAACTTAAAAGAATTTTGATGGATGGCGTGAGATTATCAATAAAACTACGAAACAAAGCTATTTAGGGGGAAAAGACCTCATGATGTTGCTCAAATAAAAACATGCATATATAATGAAATATTATAAGCTATGAATTTTTCATAAACACAACTAAAAAATAATTAAAAAGAGAAGGTAAATAAATGTTTTTTTTTTCTTGTTTTGATTAAGAACACATTCAGGAGTTTAACAATTAAAGTTCATCCAGAACAAAAATTTCTATGACTGATATTCAACCAAAGAAAAAAAAGAAAAAGAAAAAGAAAAAAAAAAGACAAAAAAGGAGAAGTATATGCCATAGCTCCACAAAGTGCATATGCTAAACAAGAAAATCATCCAACAACCTAAAATTAATCTTGAAAAATCAGTTGTGATCTTCACTTCCTTCACCATCATCACGTGTAAATTAATTCCAATGGATCCTTGTTGATTGGATAGTAAAAAAGCACCACGCATATATGGGCGTGTTTCAACCTATATAATTTCATAAAAATATCATGGACTACTGTAATAAAACATTATAAAGGGATTTGGAATACTTCTTCAATAATGAACAAATTTCTACGCTGAAGTTTTGTGGAGACATTAGGGGTTTTAGCCAAGAGAACACGTTTTGACGGGTTTGGCTTTAACTATTTTTTTTAATATAAGTTTTAATAGTTAATTTATCTTTTTATTGTTAATGTTTATTAGTTGAGGTTATTTTTGTCCAACAATATAATGATTAATAGAGGAGAGTTATAAAAGTCATTACATCATATATAAAGCTTTGACTTAAGGTCATAGGGGGCGAAAGACGTATTAAAAGAACATAGGGGGGCAAAGGTCAAACTCCCTTATAAATACAGGGGGGTTAATAATATTTAAGCCTTTTTAAAATGATGTAATAAAATACTAGTAATTAAAATGATGTAACTACGGTGATTAATAAGCTGATCATTTTCATGCATGTACAAATAACAACCGCAAGCAGACGGTCCTCTGCAACTCAGTCTTTCCCCTCCCCAGTGACTCCTAATTGTTTTGTTGAGAGTCTGAGTTCGCTTTGCGTGAAGCAATATAAATCGTGCTGGATAAATTCTATTACATTTCATTCACACAAAAAAATAAGTTGATCATTTTAGATTACAGGATGATTTCAATACTTTCTAAATTTAAATAAAATATGAATGTCTTCTTTGATTTTACAAGACATTAGGAACCCCATAAAATTTAAGGATTATTTTACTTTTTTTTCATATGAATTTAGGGGTTTTATTAGAATTTGATTACTCAAATCCCCTATGTAGGATACATTTTGTACCCTTTCAAGTAGAGTAAAACTTGAATGTGAGAGAGTACATGGATATCTCAATATACAAGATCACGAGTCGAACCATGCACCCGTAGCATAAATTGACTTCTTGCCAAAATGATGAAATAAATAAGCGGTCCTATTTATTCACTTTAGTTTTGATTGGTTTGCTACTCAAAATGTGAATGCAACGATTGTATGAAATAATTTTTCTTGACTCAGAACTAATTTGATTTGTACTTTCTCTAAATTTTGGAAGTTTCTTAAATTATACAAAGATTAAATACTATGTTTCCTGACAAGTTTACATCATATATACATATGTACCATATTCATTGGACAGCATATATACACAAACCAGCGACAAATGGAATACTACTAAATGACCGTATGAAATCGTTACTCTATCCATTTTTTAATAATATGAAACAAAACGCAATGCTTATCGATTGTAATTATAAGATTTAAGTGATAATATTATATGGTTGGCAAGTGATTCTCAAATCAGGTTATATATTTTCTTGAAAGTGTCAAATTGCGTTTGAAACTTCAGTCTCTTTCAACGAATATTTTGTAATTTTGTTTTTTGGGGAAGCAAAACAGCTTAATAAAAATTCTCTTCAATAAAAATTAATTAATTAGTAATAAGTTGCCCTTTAGGCCTTCTATGATCTTCCATACTTCATCCGTTCCATTAGAAGTGTCCACTTTCACCAATACACAACTTATTATTACTCCTTCCGTTTCTAAATGTATGATATTTTAGCTTGTTGCACACATATTAAGAAAATTGACAATTTTGCCTTGTTAGCCTTATTAAATTTATTTGATTATCCCAAAATATCAGAAATTGCATAATTATTCTAGCCTTATTAATGAAAAAACTAACACATTCTATCTTGAACATAGAGTTTTATAACCTTATTTAATGATAAAATGTACATGTTACACATTTTTATGTAAGTTGTAGTTTCAAATTTTTAATATTGAATGATAAAATTACAATAAATAAGGGCAAATATGGAACAAAATGCACTATTTATTTTTGAATTCCTAAAACATCATACATTTAGAAATAAATTTAAAAAGCTAAAACATCATCCATTTAGGAACGGAGGGAGTAATGTTAAGGTACAACATCTAAATTAGCTAATTTGACACACTTTATTCCATTTATATACTTACTTATTAAGTATGGACTAATTGTGGACTACACATAATAATATTAGTAAGAGTAAGAGAAATAAAAATTTTGAAAATGGACTATTCTATTAAAACAAAAAATAAATTTTAAAATAGTATTTTCTAATGAAACAGAGAGAGTATTAATTATCGTATTGTCTTTCACATCAATATATAATTGGGATCATATTTAACGACCAATAGTTGTTGATTTTATCCAAAATTATTTGTCATCCATCTTTCTTAAATAAAGTGTTGTAATTGACATTTTACATTGTTGATCTTAGTTCATTGTTTAGACAATATTTTAGTCATTTTGTTTGTAAGATAAAATATTATTTATTTGGAATTCTCTATAAATATAATATCAAATTATTCTCTATAAATATAATATCAAATTCAAAACGGAAGAACAATTATAATTCCTCAATCGATTAATCAAACTCGTGACAAGACCTCTATTGTCAAAAGAAGTGACATTATCATGTCTATTTTCTAATACTTACATTATTGAAATCCAATTAGAACATAGATGAAATAATGTTAGTGATGTGATTTAATCGATTATCTCTGGATCTTGCCAAACTGGTTATTTAACTTTATATATATATTTTTTCGCTACTTAGTGACAGAACCACTTAGTGGTGTGGCGGGACATTTGCTGCACCTCATTCTTTTAAAAAGTACCTCTACCCACCACATAGTAGTCTGGCGAGGTGTAAAAATTATAAAAATAACAAATTTTGCTCCACCAAAATTTTGTAATAATAGGAGCAAAGATAAACACTACTACAAAATGTCACAAAGGCACCCAACTTTAGTCACTGGGTGCATATTAACTGGTGGCTTTCACAAAACGTGGCATATATAGCCACCGGTTTGTTATAAACCGGTGGCTTTTTGCGAAAATGAGTAACAAAAGCCACCAGTTATCCTTAAACCGGTGGCTTTAATTGGATATAGCCACTGGTTTAAGAAAGCCCGGTGGCTTTGTTTAACTACAGACAAAGCCACTAGATTTTCGATGAACTGGTGGCTTTATCGAACACTTCTTCGTCAAAGCCACATGTTCATCAAATACCGGTGGCTTTACCGGTTGCTTTCTTGGCGAAATTGACAGATCCCACATCGACTGGAGACTCATTTCGGGAGGTGAAGCTCCTTTATAAAAGCAGCAAAGGGGAGGATGCTTAACTTACTTTCCTACCTGGGTCAAGGCAAAAATTAATAATTTTCATGGCCAATAATGCATTTATAAATAAATTCTTCGAGTAAATAAATTTATTTAATTTACCTAAACAAAGCCACCAGTTATACCTCCAACCGGTGGCTCTAACCAAGTATACCTCCACCCGGTGGGGCTTTGTTTCCCGTGTTTTGGTAAATACCACCGGTGTCTTAAGCCGGTGGCTTTTACGTCAAAAAGTCACCCCTCGTACCGCCACCAGGGGGAAAATTGCGAACGTGGTGGCTTTGTGCGTATGGACCCGGTGGCTTTTAACAATTTTGTAGTAGTGAAAGATAAATTAAATTACTCCCTCCGATCTATTAGAAGAGTCCACTTTGTATTATTGAAAACAGTGTTTCAAAATGGACTCTTCTAATATAACGGAGGAAGTAGTATTTAGCGGTGAAATTTTTAAACATCTCATCTCACCAGATATTAGGGCCTTGCTCTGCCACTGTCGCTAGTAATATCTCCATTCTTTTTTGGAGGCATATCTCCATTCTTCAATTCATCAATTATCTTGCCATTTTTCAATGTCTTAGAGTTGATTTTTTTTTTAATTTTATTTTATATTTATTACAAAATGTTTCGGTCATATTCCCTATCATGGTGACATAGCCAAATAATTCACTCGCAATGAAGTTGCCAATGGAAATGGAAACAATTACTAATTGGAGTTGCATTGCATATACTGTTTTCTCTATTTCTTCCAATTTTTTTCTTCCTTTTGCAATACGAGGGAGTTCAACTAATTGCACTCTTCTGGATACTTGAAATCACATTATTTTATTGGCCTCTCAATCTAAATAAAGATAAACAATTTTGTTAAAATAAAACAATCAATAGTATATTTCAAAGAATGAAAACTAGTCTCTGGCTCTTGACAACCAAGCGGAGCTTCTTGGGGACTAAGGGGTTTTTTTTTAATATATATAAAAACAAAGGGCGTTATGGTCCCTAAAAAATTTGTAGTTTTCTTTTATCAGTATGTTTATAAAAAATATAAATATATAATTATAAATATTTGGTCCTTACAATTAAAATATATTAGTATACTTTGTGAGCTTTACCTTGTAAACAATATAAAAACTATCTTAAGATTTTATAAATATACAAAAGAAATTCTGAGATTTTTAAATGTATAAATTATATATTACGAATATAAAAATGTATTTGCATTATCTTTATTTTTTTCTAAATTTGAGGTTAGTTTTGTGTTCATTCAAGAACCTTAGGTTTTATTTTTATTTTACACTTAATAATAATAATAATAATAATAAAAGAAAAAAATATGACTGTAAATTATAAATTTAATTGTTGGTTGGCCTCTTCAATAATTTAATTTAAGTTTCGACACTGTGCAGTGTGCACAACTGCAAGAAATCGCTTGTCTTTTACCTTGTTCTTTATGATGCTTTCAAACATGATTTTTAAAAAATATTTTTGAAAAATAGTTTTATAAGGTCAAAAATATATTAAAAATGTAAAAAGGTACAGCTGAATAGGAAAAAGATGTATTGAAAATGATGAAAAATAATTAAAATATATTAAATTTAGGGTGTGCTTGGTTGGGGGGTTTGGGAGTAGGGAATGGGAATGGGAATGGAAATGAAAATGAAAATGAAAATGGGCGCTTGGTTGAGGGTTTTCATTCCTCGGGCCCCACTTCCAAACCCCACTTTTCTCCAATCATCCATTCCCCTCCATTTTGGGGGGAATGGGAATCATTCCCCTATGAAATAATTTTTTGTTGTGTATTTTTTATTTTTAAAAAATTTCAAGTGCTAAAATTTACAATTATAATACATTTTAATACAAATAGTTTATAATACATTAAAATTTAAATGTAAAAAAAAATAAAATAAATTTTATTCCTAAAAGTTTATTTGTGAACCAAACGACATTAATGGTAATGATAGTCATTCCCTATCACAAACCAAGCAACACCAATGCTATCATTCTCTCTACTATCATTCCCTACTATTATCATATTCTCATTCCCATTTCCATTCCTCTCTACGAATCAAGCGCACCCTGTAGAAGCCAAAATCAAAACCAAAAAAAAAAAAAATCACAACCATAAAGAACATGCCCTTAATTTGTTCACAACTTCCCACTTGATCAAAACAACTCCCATCTCCTCTTTTATTGAAATATCTCAAAATCCATCAACCAACAACAACTAAAACGTCTATCTCATCAGACGAGGGTGACTTTTTTAAGTCATTTACATGCTCATAACGTAAGTGACTTTTTTTAGTCTCTCACATTTAAAGTATAAATTTAATTATTCTTTTGTATATTGAAAAATATATTTTTTTAGTCCCTACAAATTTTGGAGGGGGACTTAACAAAGAATTTTCCAAAATGTGAAGTACTAAAAACATACACATTGTAAATGTGAGGGACTGAAAAAACTCACTTATGAAAATATATAGAACTATAATTATGCATTTTAAATGAGAGGGACTAAAATCGTCATTATTTTTCTGTTTCAAAAGTATTACTAAAGTTTATAAAAAATCAAATATGTGCCTCTATTTTATTTTGTAGTCGTACCAAAGTATTACTTCTATAATCATAAGTATCACTTCTTATAAAATTGTGTTTAAAAATTAGTGAAAAACAAACACCCCCGCTATGTGAATGTAACATACATACTCGAATCGTGGCACATGTCATAACGCCCCCCCTACAAATTAAACCTACCTTTGATTTTGAATAATAAACAATGTGTAAGTAGATTGATGTTTATATTAATCTCCTGAAACTCAACAAGTGTCGAGTCTAGCTAGGTTGTTAGAAACTATTCCCAATCATCAACAGTCCATTTTTCTATTAATCAGAGTCGTATACTTTCCGTGGGTTCATGTTATTTTAGGGAGAGAGTGACAGATATGTAGGTGCTAAAAATTTGAATACTAATCCATTTGCTTGCGGCACTATTTTTATGTACGCACCAAATGCATCTAATAATTTTCCCTATTTAATACTCTCCCCTGCATCATATAAAAAGTTATGTTTCCAATTATATTTTGTGGCTCCAAAATAGTTGTATAGTTAGACTTTTTTAATGGACCAAATGAAGTATCTTTGGCTCTATTCATCCCATATAAAGAGTCATGTTTTAAGTTGTACCTTGTGACTTATAACTTATAAGTGGTTATATCACTAAACTCTTCTAATAGGTTTGATGGAGCATTTTGTTATTTCTTTAATTTTATTTTTTTTATATTTAAAGAATAAGTTTTACACTTTAAATATATTTTAATATTTTATTAAATAATTTTGAAATAAAATCGAATGTGCGCATGCACATGACCTATACTTTTAAATACTGTCGTATAACATGTTTTAAAAATTGAGTAAACTTCTTGTTTCTCTTTTTTCGTTCTTTATATATAAATATATTATAGAATGAATAACTCTTTTAATAATTAAATTTAAAAGTAATTTTTTTGGCTCCTACATTCATTAGGGTTTTTCTTCTTCTTTTTTTTTTTTTTTTTGGTTTAATAACTAAACCTGTTTTGAAATTTTTGATCGCATGTTTACTTCAAATAAAATATCAAAGGGTAAGAAAATGAAAGAATAGATTATAATTTACCTGAGACATATAATACGCACAAATTGCACAAGCATAAAATAATTAAAATAAAAGAAAGCCACTCACAAATACAAACAAAACGGAACTTAAAATAGAAAGTTTTTAATTTTAGAAAATCACATAATAATCTAAATAAGGTCGCATTCTTGCAGCATCGTCAGAGCTGAGGTCCAACCGTGCACGATTATTGTGTAATCACAACACACAACACTTGGGACAGGACACCAAGGCCACGTGTTGTGTGTCCAGGGAATAATCACCTGTGGGTCATCCTCATGTGCTCTCAATAAATAATACACTCACCTCCGATTACGTGGATAACATCTGAGCCACAAATTTTATATTAATGATCTGTGATTTGTGATACTTCCCCTTCTGCAGGAAACAAATACTCCATCCGTTTGATTCAAAGAGTTATGTTTCAATATTACAAACAGGACTCTTTGAATGGGACAGAAGGAGTAATACTTTATTTGCATTCACACATATTTATTTTTTATAATATTCCTTTCAATAATAGGGATGAATCATGGAAGACACATTAAATATTAAAAATAAAATACAAGTGTAAGATTGTCTAATTATTTATTCACATACTAGAGCATCTCAATTTTACTTTTTTTTTTTTTTTTAAAGAAATACATCATTCTTAATCATTTAGTTGTAATTTTGTTTAGTTATTTCCTTTCAATAATTTTAAATTGAGTACCCCTTCATCGTGACTAGACGAAATTTCAGTACCTTTAATAGTATATTAAAAATAAAAATAAAAAAGAAAAAGGTATTATATGTATAAGATGTATATGTAAAGGTACTTCAACAAGATAGCCCTTGTTCGTTACCAAATTTTGCAGGTTAGTTTTGGATGTTTTTGGAGTTTCAAAAATAATTTCAAACCTCAAACCTTGTTTGGCACCAACTTTTGTTTTCTAAGACCGGGTTTTCAAAACCAGTTTTTCACATTTTGTCTTTGGAAACACTGCCATGCAAACTTGAGACAAGAAAAAAGATCTCCTCGCTTTGCCGCTAAAATTTGAGACAAACAAAGCTCTCTTTGCTTTGCCCCACAAACTTGATAAGAATAAAGCTCTCATCATTTTTTAAAATCAATTTTCAACACTTGTTCGTTTGCATGTTTTTAGAAACATGTTTCCTAAGACCTCTCTTAAAATCGGGAAACCAACAGGTCTTATAGACTTTTTTTTTTTTTTTACACAATGTTATGACTTAAAGCTAGAGTTGACAACTTTTTCCAATCCCATTAGATGTCCCATGGGACCACATTTTTTGGGAGAAAAATTTTCATTATTATTTCTCATTGGGTATTGGTGGATGAAAAGTAATAGGAAATGGAAATTGATGGGAGGATATGGATATTCATTAGAACCTAATGGGACCCAATGAGAACATATTATTGGGTCTACAATGGGTACCCAATTGAGAACCCATTTTCCCCACTTAATTCCCTTTGTATTTTCCACATTTTAAAATTATTTCTTTTAATTTTCTTTTGTCAATTTATTTTAATTTTCTGCAGTTTTAATTTGCCAAAGGTGAGGGTTACTTTTTTCACCCGAAAGGCCAAAACTCCATTGCTTTTGCAGCTTCTGCATAATCAGGCTTTCATTGTTGCTGCCCAAGCCAATTTGCTAATAAACTAAAATTTTATCTGTTTTCATTTCAAGTACTTTTATTTACATGAATTGTTGCATTTTGGATCGATTCAACTTGAAGAACATCTCTTTGCCCTGATTGATATTTTTTGAGTTTTTCAATTTCACAGAAAAGTAAACATTTCCACAAAAAATGATAAAATATTTTAAAAAGATTTTTAAAATATAAAAATAAAAAAATAAGTAGTTCAGCTTGGGGAGTAGCTCGAAAAAAGAGTAGAGAAAGTTGAACGGTCGTTGGGCGGCCGGAAGGTTGCCACAAGTAAGACAGTTGGGGAGACCGAAGCCAGTAGGGACCTCTTAGCAACCTCATCATAGAGGATCCAAATGGTCCATGATGTTTCCCTAATGTTGTAAGGAGCCCAAAGAAAATATTTTGTTGCGAATGAACAAGATATTGAGGAATTGTCCATCCCGGATTTCATAGTCTCTTTTCTTTCGTAGGAATGCTATATGAATCCTCGTTTGATTTATGATGCTAGCCTTCCCTCCTTACTCTACATTGGTTACAGAATAGAGCCCTTTAAATGCCATCACGAAGCGTGTCTTTTCCAAGATTAGCTTCGCGCCCGGTGATCTCATCAAATGGATTGATACAATCTCCCATTTAAATGAGTTATTAAATATAAATAGTAATTAATAATTAAAAGTTACAAATTATTAAAATATGGTAAGAAAATTTTAATTATTTTATTTGGGTAATTAATGGTAATTAGAATGGGAACTTAATGAGATCCCTATAATTAAATTTCCAATGGGTCTTGAAAATTTTAAATCACATTCCTTCCTAATTCCTCCCACCACTTAAATTATATGGGTAATTAATTACCCTTACCTGATAATTTCCCACCCATTAGATTTCCTCCCAATTGCCACCTCTACTTAAAAGCTAGAAAAAAATATACAGTAGTTTTTATGAACTTAGCTCTTTTAAATTCGGAGGAGGAGTATTTTCCTTCTTCAACCAATGAAATGTTTAAAATTTGAGACTATTGTTGGAAAAAGAGGCATAAAATACTAATATTGTAGACAATTCGAGTCGTACAAGCCCTGCACTATCCTCAAGAAATTATTTCTGGGTATAGAAATATTTATCTAGAATTAAATGAACTCTTCTAATAGAGTGATCAAGAACAGCAAAACCAAAACCTAACGAGAGATTGAAGGAACAAATATGAAGGAGAAGAGAATAAGGTTTAAAGAGAAAACTAGTTTTTGGGAAACTCAATTGTGATCGATCGTGGAAGGAGATAGAGTATTTATAGATGAAAAAATTGTTGGCGTCAGAAAATCCTGCGATATAATTTTCTGCCAACGTTCAGTAAATCAGATAGAGTTAGACTCTTTCAACTCTACTCTAAGTTAAATATTTTCAGGGAGGCAATTGTTAACTCAGTTCAACTTTACTCCACGTCAAATATTTTCAAAAGCAGTTGTTGACTCAGTAATAATCTGAAAACTTATCTCATAAATCCTTAATTATCTCAGTAAATATTCAAGTAAATCTTCTTAAAATAACTATTTCTTCCAACAAACTTAACGAATATTGCTTGTTTCTTACTGATTTTTTTCCCCCTCTAATTTGACCCTATTAAATTACAAGCAGATCTCATTTCGAATTCTAAACCTTTTACCTTTTTTTTGTTTAATAAAAGTCCTATTTCATTACTAGACAAATGGTCCATACAATTTGAATAAGGACCGTTCTTATAAATTGACAACTCTGTTCAATAATACAAATTTGAATGTTTATATATTATCTTAATACAAAAGAAATATCCAAAATATTTATTAATAACACTTTTCAAAATACAAAAGTATTCAACCAATTAAAGAAAAGATGCAATATAAAACTTGATTAAGTGAAATTATTCTTATATTTAGGCACAAAATAATCCACCAAATTGTTGATATCAACTTTTTCTAAAAGTTCATTTTCAATTGTAATTAAAGCCAACCTATTGATCTCTCTCGCAACATAGTTGAACGCAAATCGGATGTCAGCAATTTTAACTTTAAAAAACTTCTTTCAATAGACATAACAGTAATGAGAATAATCAACAGTATTTTATATGTAGTGGTCATTGATTTTCAACATCGTATTTTTGTTCATTTAAGTGAATTTGTTTTCTAATGAACTTAACAAGCGCTCCTAGAAAAAAAATACTAACACAGATTTCACACACATAAAACACTAACAATATAGCTTGATCTATATTCAAATATATGCATCAAACTAATCATTTCCTAACACCCATATTAATTTAGACAAGCATAGCCAACTTATATCACATTACCACAATGAAAGAGGAAAGGAAAACAAATGTCATGAGTTCGAATATTATGAGTTGCATGAGAATATATATTTAATTTTTTCAAAAACATAAGTACTTAATACATGTTTTAATTTGACTTTTCTCTTTCAAACAATTACTCAATACCTACATATAATAAGTTTGGGCGAAATACAAAAACAACCCCTAGGTTTGTGGAAAGAATAAAATAGACCCTCAATTTTTAAAAGGAACAATATAGACCTTGACTGAAAAAAATAATTTTAAATGAAATACTTATAATTTTTAAGCCATAAATACCCTTCAAAGCTTCTACAAAACCCTTGTCGTTCCCATAGAAATATCAAGGCTTCAAAACGGAAATACACAAAGGTTCTCACCACTACTTACTTACAAAGTCCGGTTTCAGACTTCGGCCTTGCTCAGCTCGTCAGTCCCACCACAACCCCCAACCGTGTCTTTGGCTACAGAGCGCTAGAGGTAATTGACCCTCGAAAAATCTCCCAGAAAATAGATGTGTATAGTTTTGGCCTTTTGCTATTGGAACTCTTGACTGGAAAGGCCTATATTCACTCACTAACCAATCAGAATGGGTGGACCTTCTGAGATGGGTTCAATCCATGGTCCAAAAAGAATGACTTTGATCTTGAACTCTTGAGATATCATTATGTTGAGGAAGATATGGTTCAGCTTGTAGTTGACTGCACTGCTCAGTAACCTAACAAACGGCCTTCAATGGCCGAAGTGATTGATCGGATTGAAGAACTTTGTCGTTCTAGTTTGCAGGATGCATCAGGCATTTTTTTTGGATGAATTTGAAGAGAAGTAGACCCATTTTTATGCCTCTGGTTGAAGCTACTTCTTTACTTGATTTTATTGTTCATTCTTGGAGTTCTTTTAGTGAGGTTAACAGAGCATTTCTTTCTTTTTTCTGGTTCTCATTTTTGATTTTTATGCTTTGTTTTATCACCGTATAGTAGTAGCACTTTTCTTTGTTCCTTAGAGACTTGTAATTTGCAGGCTCGTCCCAGTAGATACGTACCAAGTAACAAGTGTGGTATGCCACGTTGGATATATCTTCCGGAAATAGCAACAATGACTAACAACAAGAAACTAAAAGTTTATTTTGCAGTAAACACTAATCTATTAAAAATGGTAACAAAAGGAAATTGATTCTTCAAATTGTGCTAAACACTTTCTTTTAGGCTTTATTATTTCCCTTTAGTATGCAAAGAGTTTCGAAACTAATATCTTTGTAGGATAAGATGAAGATATTTATTGTAAACCTGCACAGACTTAAACAAAACAGAAACAAGAGTGAAAGTGCAAGAATACTTGTACAATTAAGAATGATTTTGTTTCTGTAAATCACATCCTAAGGAGCCTATTTATAGACCTCCAAAAGGTGCCATTTAATAGCCACAACTCTTGCGAAGAGGTAGAAAGAAAAGAAATTGAATTCGGATAAGAATTCAGTTCAGAATCACACTTTTCGAAAAGAGAGGCAACTCTTCAAAGAAGAAGAAACTCACTGGAGCATGTTAGATTACTCGTGCGACTCACACAAGTACTCTTACAAGTTACTGAAATGCTCCTGAAGCTTTCTAGAGTTCGTATGAGCACGTGTGTGACTGCACAAGGTATTGAAGCTCGTCCGAGCATTCATGCGACTCACACGAGTCTTCGCTCGGCTTCAGTTAGCTTGAGCTTTGCTTCTGACAGCATCTGATGTCCCGTGTAACTCGTACGGGACATCGCTTACTGGCTCCTTTTTGTTTTCACTTCTTCTTTTAGCTAATTATTGGAAATCCTCCAACAATCCCCTGCCATTTTTCAATGATTTGGAAAATTACTTTTCTCTCAAAGTCAAGAACTTTTCATGATAACTCATACATCAACCCTGGACAGAACAAGTATGCTGTAAACAATGTTATTAAACCAGGATCGGACCGGCCGATCGAACCGGCCGATCGAACCGGTTAGACTGGAACTAGCCACTAAGCCGGTCCGGGTTTAGTTCTATAACCGGACTTACAACAAACCGGTCAACCCAGTCAAACCAGGGCTTGACCGGTGACCTAGTTTGATCCACAAGAACTGGATTTTGTGTTTTTTTTATGTGATTTTCTTTATTCTTACAAAAAAAAAATTGTATTAATAGGACCTGAGCCCATGACCTTTGGAATAAATAGAGGTATTAACTTTCTAGAGATGACCAACTATACCAGAGATATTACTTATTTGAACACTCTTTATTAAATATATTATATTATTGTAATATTATTAAACTTCGAAAGTAAACCAAGGTTTATTATAGGTATTAGCTAATTTAAATTCAAATTTTAAAATTTTACCATCTAAATCAATAAATATGAAAACTCAAAATTATTAAATACTAAAAATAATTAATCAATATAAAATACTATTATACTCCACATTTATATGTTTGGACTTTTGAGAATAAAATGATTTAGATATATAAGTTTTATATAATATTACATATTATATTCATATTTATATATAATGTAATTATGACATCATCCGAGTTTTTTTTATCTGGTTTGACCTAGTTAACCCAGTGGTCCATCGACCTTTTAGCCTAACCGGTTCATGCTCTGGTCTGGTCCTGAAAACATTGGTTGTAAACAACACATAATAATCTCTATGTGTCTTAATCTCATTCATGAATGTATCCAAGGTTTCATCCAATAACCTTTATGAATTTTCACAAAGCATACATATAGGCAAGTTTCAAAATACTCCAGCCATATGAGAATCTCCAGCATTTATTGTATTTCTCATATTTGGTATTAACTTAAACTTGTTAAGAACTCAATCGTTGAACCTTAACTTTTTAACGAGTAAATAACACTATTAATGTTCCAACCATTTAGACAATGTATTTTTCACTACATTGAATTCAGAACTAGTGGTTAACTAGCAATGAATTGAGGGTTCCATTGTAAATGATCTAGGACAAGTTTCTTGATAATCGTCATATCAGTCCTTAATCCATTCTTTGGTTTGCCTAATTGGTTTAACCAAACTTTCTCTTAGTGAGTCTTCAAATTACTATTCCAAATGGTTACTTTTAATCTCATAGATTAAGACTCTACCATTTAGTGATTTTAATATTGATTTTTAATCCACTTCTATTGATGTTTCCGTACATCAATCTAGACAATTCATTACCAAAGGATCGTCCCCTTAGTGTGATCATACAAGCAATCAAATTGCATCATTTCATTTCACTAAACACTATTTAATGAACTTGTCACAAACTCATAGCATAAGTAAAGTTCTACAAAATTTGTACTTTACAAATTAACATGAAACTTTATAACTTACATTCATGCATTTAACTTGAATTTAACAATGATAGAACAATCATTTCTCACTTACCATTCATGATTAACTAAAACACAAACCAAACATGATCACAGTAATACTTAACAACCATGTTTCATACCAATCCATAAATCAAACTTATAACATTTGATGCATATGGAACTTTAACATTTACTTTAAACTTGTAGTCATAATTTTAAATTCATCAAAAGCAAGTAATTATATTAAGTATACTCTACTACACATAATATAACCATTTAACTTAATTCTCGTCAAGAATCAAACATAAGGATGATCAATATTATGTTATGTATAACTCAACCTATTTTTCCCTATGAAATCATGCACTTCACAACCATTACTAATTGATCACATCTTTTCCCAACACATACATTAACTTGCAAACTACTTACATAATTTAAACAAATCGTGTATTCATAATTTCACAATATGCATGCAAAATACTTTACAATCAAGTTTTTGCAACTTTAGATTCCAAATTATGTATAACATAATTAACCAAAGTGTGCAATCATAATTTACTGCATGTATGTAACACACCATATTATAAATTTTTTTTATGTTTCTAAAATATAACTTATTATACAATTACAAATACAACTTTTTTTACATAAATTTCTCCCCTAAACATCACACACTTGTCTTTTTTAAAGACAAATCAAGATCAAATTTTGATATTAAAAATCCTGGCCACAAGTGCTTCCACAGCAATGTCCCTAAAGGATTTTTCCCGTTTCTTTTGTTTTTTTAGCAAATGACACTCATATTTGTAGTGGCCGACTTCATTGCACCGGAAACACTTGCCATTTTTCCTTTTGCCTTTGCCAAGACCATCATCTTTGACCCTTTTCTTGGACTTGTTCTATTGTCCTTTCTCAATGACATTAACTTTGGATTCCTTGCCTTTGCCATTGACATGCAAATTCTCATTTCTTTGAGAATCTTCCTGCAACCATAATTCTTTCTCAACACAAAGAGAATTAGCAAAACTTCCAAAATTAATCTCAGTTTTTTCACTTTTGAGATCTCTTTTGAAGTCATTCCAAGAGGGGGATAATCTATCAATCAAAGCATTTACAACAACTGAATCTTCTATAATCATGTCATGTTATACAAATTGGTTAAGCACTTTTTTGATTTCAGCAAATTGTTGTATTTTAGGCATATTATCTAACATATTAATTTAGAGAATGTAAATAACAAGAATTTCTTAGTGTTGAAATTCTCCTACATGTACCTTGCTTTTAGATTGCCCCACAATTCCTTAGTCGTAGGAATTGAATAGCAGAAATCATACAATTTGTCACCAATTGCATTTGTGATGTGTCCTCTACAAATTGCTTCATCTATCTCCCACTTCATTCTTTTGTGAGAGTGGTCCAGCAATTCTTCATCTTCATTCTATGGCTTCGGTGTCTTCAACACATATGCAAGGTTCAAGGAACCAAGACGAAGATGCATATTTTTCTTCCATCTTAAAAAGTTCCCTCCATCGAACCGATCCAACTTGACAATGGACGACGTAAAATTTTTCATGTTGGTAGCCATTGAAATGCTTAATAAAGCCTAAAGATTGTTGGATATATCTTTCAAAAATAGCAACAGTGACTAACAACAAGAAACTAAAAGTTTATTCTGCACTAAATACTAATCTATTACAAATGGTAACAAAAGGAAATTGCTTCTTCAAATCATGCTAAGCACTTTTCTTTAGGCTTTATTAGTTCCTTTTAGTGTGCAAAGAGTTTTGGAACTAATATCCTTGAAGGATAAGATGAAAATATCTGTTGTAAGCCTGCGCTGACTTAAACAGAACAGAAACAAAAGTGAAAAGTGCAAGAATACTTGTACAATTAAGAATGATTTCATTTATGTAAATCACGTCCTAAGGAGCCTATTTATAGATCTCTAAAGGGTGTCAATTAATCAATAGCCACAACTCTTACAAGAGGTAGGAAGAAATGGAACTGAATTCGAGTACAGTTCGGAATCACACTTTTCGTAAAGAGATGCAACTCTTCAAAGAAGAAGAAACTCACTGGAGCATGTCAGACGCACGAGTACTCTTACAAGTTACTGAAATGCTTCTGAAGCTTTCTAGAGTCCGTCCGAGCATTCGTCGACTCGCACGAGTGTTCGCCTGGCTTCAGTTAGCTTGAGCTTTGCTTTTGGCCAGCATCTGATGTCCTGTGTGACTCGTACAGGACATCGCTTGCTGGCTCCTCTTTATTTTCAATTCTTCTTTTAGCTAATTATTGGAAAAGCTTCAACATGCCATCTGTTTCTGGCTTTTCCTTCTATGATGATCATTTCAGACCAAATGCGTAGAAAATAGAAATAGCAGCTAGAAAGCACAATGTGAATGCAATGTAGAGGCGCGAATTAGTCTAGGTAGTAGGAAATAGTTATATTTTATTAAGGGTATTTATGGCTAAAAAATTGTAAGTATTTCAGTCAAAATTATTTTTTTTAGTCAAGGGTCTATTTTGTTCCTTCTAAAAACTGAGGATCTATTTTATTATTTCAAAAAACCTCGGGGTTGCTTTTGTAGTTCGCCCAATAATTTTCTTCCTTCTTACGAGGATTTCATCTGCAGTTATAAGGTGATTCTTTTCCTGCCCATGGTGGACATAGATGATTTCTCCCTGTCTATGGTAATGAAGATTCAGGTTTAAGATTTTCATCTGCAATTAATGACAGATTTATGGGCGTCGATCGGTACGAGAATATATAGATATATTTACAAGTGGGTGAATTAAGTACACTGTTGTGGTTAGGTAAAATAGCACGTTTGGTCCTCTTATATACCCTTGTTACACTTTTGATCATCTACTATACCTCATTGCACTTTTGGTCCATTTTTTTTTTGTTACGCACTTTTAATCCCTATGACCTGATATAGCCAAGTTTGTAGGTCATTTTGAGAGTGATTGTGTAAATTTTAAAATTACATTTTGCCCTTACAATGACCTACAAAACTAGCTACAGTAGGTCATATTGACTAAAAACGCCAAAACATGAAAGAAGATGGACAAAAAATGTAACGAGACAGAGGGACATTAAGTGAAAAGAGGGTATATAAAAGGACCAAAAGCGTGAATTTTCCGTTGTGGCTCATATCTGATAATTATCAAAATAAATATTTTATCAGTTACACAAATAGTTTCTTGATTTTCTACAAATAATTATTGGAGAATTTCCAAAATAAATCCCTTACTTTTGAAAAAAGAAAAAGAAAAATCATAAGATTCATTTTGGAACATCACACCTAGCTATTTTCATTAATATTCCTTTATTGCTAAATTCATGTAAAAATTGAATATTCTTTTAAATTTGAGAATACAATAACTAAAAACTATCACATGTCAAACAAAATAATACTAAATTTATTCATAATACAGCCCAATATAGTTGAGCGAATCTCCTGTTTGATTATTTGGCATTCTGACATGATACTTCAGCGATAAAAGTGATACGCGTGTTTACTTTCAATACATTGGATACTTGTTTTCTTAGTATAATCGTAATACATTAAAAGCTAAACTCAATGCATTAAAAGCTAAATTCAATAAGAGATACATTAGAAGTCAAACCCGATATGTGATACTACAACAGCTAAACTCATAACCGCTACACATCAGAGGCTAAACTCCATATACAATATATCAGAGACTAAATTTAATATGTTATATTTCATCAACTAAACTCATAATTACAATACATAAACTAAACTTGATACATCAGAGGTTAAACTCAATACGCATGTTTTCATAGCTTACGTTAAACCTAATACACACAAATTACTGAAGGTTTGAGTTTTAGTTTGAGTTTTGATTTTTGGAAAATAGTTTTATAATGTAAAAAATTGTATTGGAAATGATCTGATTATAATATATTAAATTTACTGTTGTAACCAAAATGTAAAAAACATACCCATAGTTAAATCGTCAAATGCACCACATACAAATTTTGCGAATATAGTTTGCACTAACGGAGCCACACAAAAAATTTCGTGGAGTCACATATATAATGCTAATTTTTTGAAGTAACACAATAAAACTTTATGTAATTAATAAGTGGTTACAAGATATGCATTATATATATATATATATATATATATATATAAACAGTTAAAGAGCGACGATAGAGATAGTGAAATAGTAGACTGAATGATATGACAAGTATAAAATAACAAAACTATTTTTCACACGTATTATTACTTTGTCATTAGTATTAATGAATATATTTTCTTTAAATATATGTCTCATTATTCACTTACTATTCAATTTACCAGTTCGGGCCCCCAAGATCCTCACTCTAACTCTGCCTATCATAATTTGACTCTGTCTTATGCGAGTGACCGCTATACTATTGGGAATATATATATATATATATATATATATATATATAAGGAATAATATTCATTCATAAGATACACATAATCAGGGCTGTCCAAAGGGCAGTGCAGCGCGTGCGACCGTTCAGAGCCCAAAATTATTATAATTTACTAATATGTATTAGTATGTTTAATTTTTAAAATTTAGACATTCTCTTCCCATCTTCTTCCCATCTTCTTCTCTAGAACTAGGCCTTTTCTATTCTTCCATTGAAATTCAACTTCCCTTATTCAAGTTACAAAACTATTAAAATCAGTTTTTCAATTATGAGATTTTGCTATTGAACGGCACAAACAAGTGGGTTTTTTTTTTTTAATTTATAGGTACGTCTTAATTTTTTCATTCTTTATTTTATTATTGTAAATTTGTAATCGGTTAAAGGAAAGGCCCTTAGGGAGGGGTCCGTGGGGAGACGGTTAGAGAGAGGTGGGGGTGGCTGCTGCATGCACTTCTTTTATTTAATTAAAGTCGAAACTCTAAAGAGAGATTAGAGAGGCTAGAGAGCCAGAGAAGGGAGACTGGGAGTTAGGGGACCGACCGACCGAGGTTTTTTTTAAAAATATTTTTTTTAGTTTTTAAATAGAGTTAGAACATAGGACCTTCTATTCCTCTACCTCATCAATTTTTAAGCTAAACTTGTACTTTTGTACAATAAGTTAGTAACTAAAGTTGTCATTGTTTACTTTTTTTTGTTTCTTTAATCTTTGCTTTCATAATTTTCATTCTAGTTTCTGTTTTCGTAATCATTAATGTTTAATGGAAGTGAATTATTTCATACTTGGAAGTCGACTTGTTTCTTTTGAACAAGTGCTTAAAGAACCAATACACATTGATATTCAAAATTAACATTTATTCCAGGTGATATTGTTTCTTTCTTCACAAATTGACTTAAATATCATTTATCTTCTTGTTATTGTTGTGCTTTTGTGTCGCTGTACATTATAATTGATGTGATTTTGAGCTATTGTTTCATTATAATTGTTGTGATTTTGTGTCATGACATTATGATGCCTAAAAAACATCTTTCTGGACATGAGAAAAAGAAGAAATGAAAAAAGGAGAGGAATTGATTGAATTTTTTGTTAAGAGAACAAGTTTTTTTGTTTTGTTTAGGGGTCTTTTTTTATTGTTTTATACTAGGGCCTTATAAGTATTAAAAGTGTAAGGACCAGCCCTGCACATAATTCTTCCCCTATAATAAATTACTTCATTGTCTTAAACAATATTCTTTGTTTTTCTTTTACTTGTACCTTGAGTTTTTAAGAGTAAATGAATTAATAACCAGGAATATTTATAAAAATAAACGTATAAAATATATTTGAAAAAGATACATAATTATTCGTTTAATTTTTTTTAAAGTGTTCATGATTCTTATAGTTATAGTATAAAAATGAAGTAAAGTCTTTTAAACAAAGATTAGACATAATGGAACAAGGAGGAGATTGTTCGATTGGGTGTGCGACTCGCACGCCGGATCGCACATGTGGCAGTAACTTACTAAAAGCAAAGCTTCGGAAAAATTTCAATGATGCGAGACAATGTGCGAGTCGCACATCATCTTGCACATCGTCTCGCTCGACTTCCAGTGAAGTCACATCTGAAACTCGCAAGGAGAGATTTGTCGTGCGAAGCTTCGTGTGACTCGCACGAGTTCCGGTCGTCACTAACAGGTGCAGCTCTTTGTTTCTTCTGAAAGATGTGTCTTTTGATTGAAGTGTTGCATCCTAACAAATGAATGGATGGTTGCATTCATTCATAGGCTGATTGTAACCCATGTTTGCAACATTTCAACTCTATAATTAGAGGATGATTTGCCAGAGATCAAAACAATTTTTCCATCCCTTTTCTTATCTAAACAATCAAAGAATCTGCTACTTTGTTGTTTACGATCAATCTATTGTATTCTAGAAGTGATCTTGTCATATTCTCGGTTAGCCAGATTATGGGGGCATTAAACACTTTAAGGAAAGTAGTCCTACATGCCTTAGATTGCTTTTGTGACTTGCTACAAGTCTTTCTCCTTTCTATATTTCTACTTTTATTTTTCTACAGAAATTTCCTCTCTCCTTATTGTTCTTAAGTCTTCAAGAACCCCTTATACTCTTCGTAAAGCACGATTCTTTAATTTGGGAGGAAGGAAATACTAACCAAACAGCTACTAGTTGAATTTTGGGTCAAAATTCAGTTTGGACTGATCAATAGAATTTGATAAACAATGTTTCGGATAAGATGGAGCTGCACCCGATGATTGGCTCTATGCAACCTATCAATTAATGTGGATCAAAGTGTTGATCACTCAAGGATTTAAACGTTTGATGACTCCAACAATAACGGCTATTTCATCTTTAACTTTTCTTCTTTCAAATTGACTCGACTTGTGATTGGTCAAGTTATCTTGAATTTCTTCTACCTTTTACACTTTTAGAAATTTCTTCAAATTAAAGCGCAAGGAAATTCGAAGTTTTGGGATAAAATCCTCAGAATTCTCACCAAAGGTAAGAAAAAGATACATATAGTGACTTAGGGCCAGTTTGATAACCCACCTTAATGTTTAAAATTATTTGATAAAAAGATAATGACTTTTAGAGTATTTAATAACAAAAATTCAAGCCTCTTAATCGTTTAATCATTAATTATTTCCTTTACAAAAATTTAAGCGAAAAAAGTCAGTTTATTGCTTTTCTCTTAATGCTCCACATAATGATTATTTAAATAATTCATATATGATTTCCCAAACAATCCCTTTTTTTCCCATATTGATTTAACTATTATTATTATTTTATTTTTTCTTCGTTAGCATACCACGTATTTCAAAAAAATTCATTATAATATTTTCAAATAAAATTCAATTTATTTATTGTTATTATATTTTGTTATTAAACATTTATTTAATAAATTATATCATTTACATATTTTTATCAATCTATTAATACGATATGTTTCATATTATTTATATAATTTTATTAATTATATATGAATTTTATTGTAAAAAGTTTAATTTCCTTTAGACTACAATAATGGATTCATTTATCATATTCAAGGGTTCTAATAAATTGTATTAATTTTTTTTTTTTTTTGGTATTTTAATCATTCAATTTAATGTGTTTTATCTTATTTTATTTTCCTTATGTTTTTCATTAATATAATTGATGTTTTATTATAAATTTTGATAT
The DNA here is from genome assembly GCA_016801395.1 of Leptodermis oblonga. NCBI lineage: Eukaryota > Viridiplantae > Streptophyta > Magnoliopsida > Gentianales > Rubiaceae > Leptodermis > Leptodermis oblonga. The sequence continues at coordinate 29,929,710 of CM028756.1, read as the reverse complement.
TTCGCATATATAAATATAAAAAATTTAACGTAATGGTAAAATGGTATATTTTCAATATTTCAGCATTGAGATCAATATATTTATCAACATGATTGAGTGATTAAGCATTACGATTCAGAGATTCGGAAAATATATTTTATCATTAAAATGCTAAGTGCTTAATCAATTCAGTATTATGGTATAAGCATTAATTTTTAGGCTAGTGTTATTGTCAGAGCAGTTTTTAGCATATAGAGCAAAAATATTGTTGTATTCCTAAATTACCCTTATTTTGTGATAAGTCTTCTCCTCTATTTTTTTTTTTTTTTTTTCTTTCTTCTTATCCTTCCCGTCTTTTTCCCCTCATCCTTCGAGAATTCTTTTCCACAGTTTCTCTCCCTCTCTCTATATCTCCATTACTGTAAATTCTCACACAAAATTATACAAAACGATTTTTCTTATTCATTATCATCTTTTATAGTGTGTTTAAAAGAAATTACTGGATTGTTGGAGAGTTCTGATTTAAATCATATTGGATTGCTTAAGGGACTGGTGTCAAGTCCCATTTATTTCCTACATAGTTGAGGCCTAAGATATGGCCTTGCCACCGCTAACCAGTGCATGTTCATGTTAGTTGTCTTGTTGCAGTTGTGAGTTCGATTGCAGCAATTTGAAAGGTAAAAAAAAATGAGACTAAATGTTGCTCTGTTACACAATCCACGCCAACACCCGTCTGCAGTTTTAAAGTGGCGATTATGAAACTAATTCATAACTGATTTTACATATTTTAATTGTGACATATAACAAATGCATAATGGTTTTCAAAGAAATTGCTGCCAACGCTAGTTCAAACTTTGAGAAATTTGGGAAGTTCTCAAAAACTTTGATAAACTTTTGTATAAACAGTAAAGTTCACCCAAAGGTTTCCTTTTTTTTTATTTATTTATTTTTAAATTCCGATAATCTCAGCACCACCCCAAATCTTCTGAGAGAGGCCAAAACTTGAATTTCACGAGGCTTGCTAAAAGGGGAGTACATGTAGGTGCTGACCGAGAGTGAGGAGAACATTTTGGTGCTGACCTAACCGTAGAAATCAAGAGAGGAGCCCATATACTGTTGATAATACCTCAAGATTCATGCTTCCGGCAATGGATTTATCTTATTCTACGGACAGAGGGAGAGAAATATGGAACTTCTGAATAGATTTGAGAGAGATACAGAGTGAAATTAAAGACGAAGAAACCTGAAAAGATAAGGAAAAAAAAATTAAAAGCAAAGGAGAAGACTTATCACCAAATATGGGTATTTTAGGAACAAAACCATATTTTTGCTCTGTATGCTAAAAACTGCTCTAGCAATAACACTAGCCTAATTTTTCTTTTCCAACACGTGGTGGCCTCTCACCTCTTATAAACCCTTGTAATAGTTTAGGTATTCAAACATTAAAAAAAAGTGTAAAGGAAAATAAAAAGAAATAAAAGAGAAAGATAGAGGGGCAGGGAATTAAATTAAGGGTATGTTCGTTTGGAGGTTTTGTAAGCTGATTTGCAAGATTATAGGTTCAAAAATTCTTTTAAAACTAAAACCTCTTTTGACATGGGTTCAAAACTTTATTATACAAAACCTTATTTCAAAAACAAATTCTTTTTTTAACACCAAAACCTTTTATATAAAAGGTTTTGGTGTTAAAAAGTTTTGGTGTTAAAAAAAGAATTTGTTTTTGAAATAATATATATATATATATATATATATATTCAAAGCTTGGGGAAATTTTATTTGCTGAAAACATATTTTTGAAAATCTGTTTTTCAAATCATTTCTCAAAACCTTTAACAACAACAAAAACTAACATTTTTATGATTGCAACCCAACTTCAGTGTTATCCTAATGCAGTCTCTATCTAGTTAGAGGCCAATTAATGCCTATTAAAATTGATTTTATAGGATAGGAATTAGGCTTGCCTAAAGAAGATGATGATTATTAATTAATTAAACAGAGGATAACCACATAGAATATTGAACCTCTTCTGAAAGGACAGAAATCTAGTTAGAAAATTCCACTTGAAAGAGTATACTCTTATGACACGTCATTATCATACTTATCTATAAGTACTGTTATGTCTTAATCATCAATTGTTTAATTTCTTAATTATAGAAGTTAATTAAGTGTACTTAATCAATTACTGACACCTAGCAAATCAATAGTACCACAAAAACTAAAACAATGGCGATCTCGATTCCTTTTGAATGAGACTAGTTTGGGCTGTTGTGAGTGATTGTGTTTTTCTCTTATAATTTGATATTTCATTTTGGGACGTTTTTTTTGTGCACACGAACTTGCAGAAAGAAGAAAACTCCAAAAGAAGAATAATCACCCGGGTTCAGCATATATTTAGTAGGATTTCATTCATTTTTGTATACTACATTACAACTAATTAATATATATTACTCCTTAATTCTGTCTCATTTAAAGAGTCCGTTTTTAAAAAATATTTTCGTCCATTAAAGAAGAATTCACTTTAGACCATTAGTAATATAATAATGTGTTGTCCACAATTAACTCTTACTTAAAAAGTATAGTGCAAAATTATTTATTTTAGGTGTTATATCGATCTCACAACTTATAATAAGTTGTACTCCCTTCGTTCCATTATAAGAGTCCACTTTATAATACTAAAAACAGTAAGAGTCCGTTTGATAAAAATTAATGCTTATATCTGAATGCTTAATGCTGAAAACATAGTGCTGAATTGATTAAACACTTAACATTTTATTGCTAAAACATATTTTCTGAACCTTTGAATTAGAATGCTTAATTACTCGATCTTGTTTGATAAACATGCTGATCTTAATGCTGAAATCTTAAAAATGTATCATTTTACCCTTACGTTAAAATTTTTTATATTTATATATGCGAAGTATCAAACTTTATAATGAAACATAAATTATGATGAATGAAAACCCAATTCTCTGGTGATTATCTAGCTACCCGTTTCACAAAACGACAAGATTCACATTTTCTCTTATTTTGAAACATCTTGACTATACTACTAAAACAAAAAGATACCGATAAGGTCTTTATTCTGTTCCGGTTAGAATTCAAAGGTTCTCATCAAAATGCTACTTCAGTCCCACAAGTTGAAGCCATTAACCCTATCTTTTCATCCAATCATAAAACACGTACACTTCTACTGGAAACCAAAAAAAAAAAAAAAAAACTACTCTACTTAATTTACAATATAGTATAAATTTAGTAGTTCATCATGTCATAAAATAATATGCCTTAGTTTCCTTCCAAAATTTTATATGTATTTGAACTCATTAATTTGATTTACCTTAGCATTTTTTAATATTAATATTTTATATTTCTATTACAATTTCTAATATTCTTAATACATATACATAACTATTTACATGCCCATTTAATTTAGTATTTTTAGAATAATAGAAAAACAAACTTTGAAGTAAACTTAAAATAGACTTTCGTAGCATTATCATTTATTTTTTGTCAATATATATATACATAAAAGGAAGCATAGAGAATTACGTGCAGTGAAAAGTTGCCCCTTGAGTGAGCTACTGCATACAATTGGATGATATAAGAGGGACAAGTTAGACCAACTTTAGGTTAGGGAAACGATTATGACATATTCGTACCTATTAGGGGTGTCAAACAGGCGGGTTGGGCAGGTATTAGGCGGGTATTAAATGGGTGTTAAGTTAATGGGTAATGGGTACCCATTATCCACTCAATTAATGGTTTTAACTCAAATGGATAATGGGTAGCTATGGTACCCATGGGTACCCATAATACCCATTATACAAAAATATAATGCTTATTTAATAGTTTATTAATAAAAAACATTTTAAAAATTTTTTTTTATTTATTTTAATTTTTTTTAAAGTGAATTTTAATTCTTTGAATATATTCTAAAATTTGAAATATTAAATTTTATATACTTTTATATTTAATTGTATGTATTTTTTTTGTCGAAACACAATTTTTAATTTTTTTATATTTATATAAACCCGTGCATGCCCCGACACCGAAACTGGGCCCAAGGCCCAAAACTGATCCCGATGCCCAAAACTGGGCCTGGGCTGAAACTGGGCCCGAACTGGGCCGGCCCGGCCCGGCCCTAAACCCGAACTTGAATTAGTATTATAAGTAGGTAATTTAAAAATATTATAAAAAAATAAATGGAAAAAAAATGTAAAGTAATTATAGGACACGAAAAATAAAGAAAAAGAAAAAATAAGTTTGAAGAAAAAAATAAAATGAGCACACTAAAGTATGTGAGTTGTTGTTTTTTTTTTTTTTTTTATACTTTTAAGGGTGATTGTGGATGGATATTTTTGATACCCATGATGGGCGGGTTTTAGGGTACCCAATGGGCTACCCTAAATCCGCCCATTACATATTTAGCCCAAGCCCACCCAGCCCATTATTTTTTAAAGTGGGTTTTATTAGGTTAATACCCAATGGGTTTGGGTGGTTTTTGGGTTAGTGGGTTTTTTTGCCACCCCTAGTACCTATATTTTGCATGCATGCATCTGGTTTCAAAAGAAATCAAAGTTTCGATCTCTCTTTAAAATCATATATACTCCCTCCGATCAATAAGAAAAGTCGTTTTAGAAGAAATATCAACATTTATAATAAATGCATTTTAGCAAAAAAAAATTTTTTTTTTTCCAACTTACTATTGTTTTACAGTATCTAATTAAAAGTTAGTGATTATCTTGAATACCTAGTCATTAATTTGTTTGAAAAACTCTAAAACGACTTTTATTGAGGATAAGAGGAGTATATATTGTATAAATAAATAAAAATCAAAAAGAACCTTGGAGATTCCTTAATTTGTGTGATAAGTCACAACACATCGTTCATTTACGCTTTTTGTTTTTTGTTTTCCATAACGTTTTCGATAGGAGTAATGATAAACATCTCAAATATTTATCACAACTTTTGCATAACAATTCATGTGCATACATTCATTGGTTACATTTTTATTAAATAATTATTAATATCACACTATCGACCAATGAATGCATTCCACATGAGTTGCTATGCAAAAGTTGTGATGAATTAGTTGAAATGTCTACCATTACTCTTTCGATAATATCTTAATTTTTGCATTTTAATGCACACGTCTTTACTTTAATTACTTATCTCTTCCGATTAGTTATGATTTATTATAATTTTATTTTAATTTTAAAAGATTTAGATAACTAATTATTCGCAATATTGGAGATTTTTTTTTTATATTGCGTTTAAAAAAAATTTTAAAAGGAAGAAGATGACGGTAAACACTTTTAATTGGAGATTATCTATCTGATGGTACATCAAGTGATGCATACGGGCTTAATTGGTCAACGAACTATACTACTTTCCAACTGAATGGTTAATGGATATGCATCCTATTGTTGGTGAATAAGGATAATGTCATTAGATATATATATATATATATATATATATATACATTTAAAATACACTTATTATTTCGGTGGATAATGGCCTATGATGCATTACTCGTGCAATTGCATAACTTATTGTATAGACCATTATTCACTGAAGGAATGGTCTCGTGAAGGGACTATAGTCTAACCCTTTATTTTAATACATGTTAAGAAATGCTCCCTCCGTTCCATTAGAAATGTCAACTTTGACCCATGTACAACTTATTATGGATGTTAAGGTACCATATTTAAATGAGCTAATTTGACACTTTTTTATTCCATTTATATCCTTACTTAATAAGTATGGACTAATTGTGCATCACACATGATTATATTAGTAAGGGTAAGAGAAGTAAAAATTTTGAAAGTGGACTCTTCTATTGGAACAAAAAAAATATTTTTTAAAATGAACCCTTCTAATGGAACAGATGGAGTAGTTTTTTAGCTCCAATTTAATTGACTAGGTAATTAAACTTGAAACTTATATTTATAAGAAAAGATAAATTAATACTAAGATATATTAGCTTTCTTTATTTCATAAAATAAATTTTCTTTTAGTTTTTCCGTTCTGAAATTTTATTTTATTTTTTCGCATAAATTCTTATATAATTTTATAATATATAGCAACAAAAAGGTTAATTATTTTACTAGTATATGTTTAAGCAATCAAATCTTGATATATGAATTGTAATGTGATATTTATTTGAGGGATAAGTACTTTACTTTTTATAAATAGATTAGTTCTAAAACTAATCTTAGTTAGTTTTGGTGATCAAATGATTTTGATGTTATAAAAGGTTTATGATTACAATTATACCCTTCTCTATTGCTAATTTTCAGTGGTGAATGAAAATGATGGTGGTGGCGGAGGCTATATATATTTTAAGTTGATAAAAGTGATATCAATATTTGGCTTAGGCTTAAAGGTTATTATTTTAATTGGATAATTAATTAAAATGTTAACATTAATTGTATTACAAGGCATTTAAAAAGTATTACACCTAATTTTATAATATTTCTAATGCTCCAGTGCTTATAAAATATTTTATTTATACAACTTTTAGATTATCTATATTTTATTAAAAGAATATTACACATTATACTTAAGAAATAGAACTTTCACAATAATAACATGAATGAAAAAAAAAAAAAAAAAAAACCCATCTATTTTATCGAAAGATAAATAAATTTAAAAATTTCCCGTTATATATCAAACATTAAAAAAATTTAGTCATTGTAAAAAAAAAATTTGTCATTGCCAACGTTGAGTTGATATTAGTAAATGAAAAATATATATATTTATTACTCCCTCTCTTACATTAGAAGAGTCAATTTTAGCCAATGTACAACTTATTATGAGTATTAAGGTATAACACCTATAGTTAATTTGACATTATTTATTTCATTTATATCCTTACTTATTAAACATGGTCTAATTGTAAATTACACATAATTATATTAGTAAGGGTAAGAGGAGTAAAAAATTTAAAAGTGAACTCTTCTATTGGGAAAAAAATAATTTTCAAAGTAGGTTCTTCTAACGTAACGAAGGGAGTACTTTTTGAGTTTTGCAATTTTTTCTTTGTACATATACCATGCAAACCAATGTGTAACTAGGGGTGTTCATTTGGGTGGTATTTGGGTTTTGATTTTTATTTGAAACGCAAATACTAAACAATTTTAATCAAAAACCAAACCATTTTAATTTGGCTGATTTGATTTGGCTCCATTCAACCCAAATGAAGAAAAAACAAAAAACAATTACTACAAAATCATTTCTTATAGTCCGTAGTAAAAATTTGTCTATTTTAAACATCAAAATCATTTCTTACATTTCAAACTTTTTAATCCCATATATTAGAAATAATTAATCTCCAAAATTTTAAAATATATATATATATATATATTTTCTCTTTTTACCCTTGCATCTCCAAGAATTGAACTCATGATCTCGCGATTACAATGCCCCCTTATAAAAGTGATCTTTTTGGCATATTCAATCATATAAATATAATCATGTATAACTCACATATATACTATATGATCAATCTCATCTAATAATCTGGAATTTCATATTTAGTCATTAGTCAATTACCATGGGCACAAAAATGTACAGTTACACAAGAATCAGAGCATTCTAGCTGAGAAAGAATAGTACTCCAAAGATATCATACATACAAACAGAGATTCCATGGCTACAACAGCTAATGCTTCATTGACCCAAGGAAAAATGTTATGGTGGAGGCAATCAGTTAATCAGTTGGTGAAGCAAACCCAATTAATGCTTTCAAAATCATCCTTTGTTCTATGCCTGAGAGGGGAAGTACATTCATTTGAGCATAAAATGCATATCAAAGAACAGGATAGCAAGAGCAAGATGATATGGAAATTTAGCTAAAGATAATGGGAAATTCAAACTTACAGCAGTTGTGTTTAGTAATAATGGATCCAACACCTTAACCTGGCTGGAGCTATGAAGAACTCTATTCTAGTGAAATGCACATCCAGAACTTAGACTCGGCGGGAAGTTGATGAAGCCTTCTTCGTTGGTGCGTAAGCAAATTTGCTAAGATCCATGTTGCTTGACAACCTTCAAATAAGAAACTACAACAATGAGAGAAGTTATGTTTGCCACAACCTAAGGTAGTAAAGAAGATTCTGTTTACCTGTTACTACATGTGTTCTTTACATCTTTGAGCGGCGCCCGGAGACCACTAGCACGAGAACCATTTGATGTGAATTTGAATGATGAAATTAATGAAACAAACTTGTCAAGTGATTTCTCGGCTATTTCAGAATAATGCCCTATGTGAGAGATATTGCAGCCAAATTTTTTGTCTTCAGCCTTTGTCTCACCAGGTGTGTCGGTGGGGTTGGAAGTATTGTCTCCTGTAAACAAGAAAAAGTTTTGCCGGAGTTACGATGTGTGAGCAGCACAAATGCAATTTTGGAAGCAAATAAAACTTTTGCATCCATAGAGAGGTAGATATCTGTTAAATGCCAAAGAAATATGATGAAGCTACATTGGTGGATGATTCAATATACTTGTTTATATGTTTGAATTGGTTGTGGACTGGTTGATTACATTCTGTATCCTAATTGGTGCATGAATTCTTCTTCTACACACATGATATGTCCAGCTAAAATAACAAGAAACATCAAGGCTAAAAGGATTAAGATAGAAGATTCACTGTGTTAGAGGGCCTTTATACATAAGCCATCACCATTTCAGGCTAGCCATTCTACAATTATATGCAGGGTAAGGAAAATCTGAATGCCAAGTATGGGTTACCAAACAAATCAGATCCACACCCAAATTTTACCAGCAAGGATAACTACAAGGGAATGCCAGATCTGGGTAAAAGAGAGCGGCAGAGTATGACCTTTAGAAGGTTCGATACTCCCAATCCTAAATGTTGCCTAGTCTGATCCAAATATTATACTATTGGACTACTATAAAAAAAAAATAGTTACATATCTAACATTTTTAGTGATTAAAGATATTTAATTATATCTAAAAGAAAACTTATAATAACAATAGCAGTCCAGAGATAGAGCTATTGGAGGATGAGCTAAAGTTCTTTGTCTCATATTGATTTAACCAAAAATGTTTGAATGCCTTAGGGTACATGTATCTTTTTGCTACTACTGATGTTTTCAGTTTGTCATTTATGATCTAAACAGCTAGTTGGCTATCCCCATGGTCATCCACACTGGTATTAGCAGCAGTTACCAACATAATGTGTAGTAAAAGGGCTCAACACATTTTCCCAAAATTACCAATAGAAAAATTATGACCCACAATCCACATTAGGAGTTCTATGTTGGATGACTATACAACATTAGGTCAAATCTATGAGTTTGAAAACTTGTAAGAGCTTGGACATGGGGAGAGTATAAACAGTAAAATAGCTTATCATATATTAAGTTTAAACCATGTAGAATCACATCAAAGATTTGTAGATACATAGCGAATTACAATAAATGAACTACTGAAATTCTTAGGCTAATGGTGTGATTTTCAACTAGTTCTAGAGCTGTAATATATACCAATGGTGCCAAAACTATGATCAGTTCATTTGGTCTTGGAAACACAAGTACAAACTGCAAATTAAGAAACGAAACACTTCGGTACTCGAAGAAGACATCAAGACATTTTATTTCAATTAAAGTTGTTCCTTTCCGGCCCTTTAAGAACATTCTCAGCTCAGCTAAACTATTATCCATTTAGCATTGCTTTGGCATATCTTCATCAACATACCAGCAAAATTAAATTCAAGAACATTACAATCTTCATGGTTAGCAAGTAAAACCATGATGAAAATGGTTTGGTTATTTTAAATATACTTGGTTTCAAAAGAACATACAAATTTCTACAAAACCAAATATAAGTTTGCATCTATCTCGCACTAGGCACATACTTCAAAATCTAAGCACGTTTCATCCTGCCATTACAGAGATACCCAATTTTTGGGCACTAGCCTTGGCCTTTATCTACTGTTATTGCATCTTCTACAAACAAACAATTTCATTTTCAAAAGAATATATGCCTCACAGGAACAAAAGGATTATGTTTAAGACATTTTTTTAATAGACAAGAACACCAACTTTAATAGTCCAAAATTCTTCATGACAAACTCCCTTCTCCAGAAAAGAGCATTTCCTATTGATGACTAGCCGTTCAATCTTGCATTGCATCACCAGGGACAGTGAGCAACATATTCTATGTGAAGTAGACAGCAAAAATATATTACTTTACGTATGTGCTAGCATGTATGCTATCTATTGATTCTTTTTCTTAACCTCTGCATTTTTTCTTTCAGATGAAACCATGACGAAGCTAAACAATGAAAGATGACTGATTCACCGAGATCAGAAAAATCTTGCATGTATATAGCAGTGCATTCTTAATAGGAAGACTGAATCAACTATAAAGGCAACAAGTATTAAGACCATTGAACCATTGAAGTTAATTTTAGTACCAAAAACAAGGATAGGTAAATCAGTATTGCCAGCATTGGTGGTCATGCTCATATTAAATTGTTTTCTGAGGCTTCATAGGAATCTTCAGTCGGGTATGTCCGCATTGAATCAAGAAAGTATGTTGAAAGTATCTCAGTACCCAACATACAGAAAGGAGGAAAAGAAAAAGGCGATTTAGGAACAACTTAGCTTTTTTCTTGTCATTATTTTTAATTTTCAGTTTTTATTCATTGTGTAGACTGCATAGAGCATTTCATGTAGAAATGGAGATAGCATATTTCAAACCAGAAAAAGGAACTGCGAAGGACTAAAAAACATCGCAACACAACTTATTTCATAAGAAGAATAGTACCTGTCAAAAATTCATTTCCCCTGGAGTCGTCCTGAAAAATTCAATACAAAGCAAAAGCTGTAGTTTAATTGATGGTTCCTGGATTCATATCAAACAATAAGGAGGACAAGAAAAATGATCTACAGAAAACACTAATACTAAGATTCAATGACAAGTAAGGGTAATCTTGAGTCTGAGTAAAAGCACTTACCGCTTCAGGAATATCAGTGGATGCTACCTTTCTTTTTTTTCTTGCTTCTTCGAGACAATTGTTACTCCAAGAGATCCTAGGAATGGCATATTTATCTAGATTTGTGGTTATACCATCTTCAACTGCAAACTTTTCCTGGTTGTCTAGTGTAATTTCCTGACAATGATGATTCCTTTCCATTGCATTCACCTCATCTGTAGTTGACATGCCTTTAGTTTCATCCAAGCCAGATAAATGGTTATCATGAGCAACAAATTCTTCAACTAGTTGGTTTTCATTCTTTCCATACTGAACCTTTCCCTGCACGGTTTTGTGCTGAAAATAAGAACTCACTACCACCTTTTTGTTTGTTGTGCTTATTTTTCTCTCACTGTCAACTGAGGCAGGCCCTGTTGCATATCTGGCACTCACAATATCAGCATGAGTACCAACTGTGTCTTTCTCTTGAACCTCATTCAATTCATTTGTAGCCTTATGCTGGAAATATGAACTCCTCACAATCATATTTGTACTCTCTTGTCTCATTTTGCTCTGACTTGGATCAGAGGTGCGTTTCTTGTTGAATCCCATACAAGGTTTATAGATGAAATCCTGCAACACGTTTTTCTGTGCTCCTCTGTCCTCTTTACTGTCTTTCACTTCATCTCCTCCTATGTTTATTGCACATCAAGGCATGAACTAAGTATAGTATCTTGTATCTTTCAAAAGAGATAGCAGAGAATACATTACCATCTGTTTGTGACTCCAGTACTTCAGCCAAAGAAGCAGCTCTACACACCACCTAATAGTAGGTGCATAACTTTATTAGAAACATAAAGAAAACAGTTAAGGCAGGCATATACAATCATGTGAATCAAAGTAAACATAAGTTACTTACCGACTCAGTCAATGTTGAGGTTGAGTTAATTTTCCCATCCGAATTACTTTGTAAACAAGCATAGCTCATGGTATTAAGAATTCCACTTTCTGCAATTTGAATCTTAGGTGACACTCGTGGGGCCTTATATTTTCTCTTTGCTTCAAGAGAAGCAAAACCTTTGTATGTTAAGTGAAACAAGTTGGAAAATAAGTGCAAAAGGTAATAGTCGAAAAATCAAAAAGAGAGAGTTTGTTATATAAAAACAAAAACATCAAAATAGAAGAAAGCGAGTCAGGAAGAAAATGGATTCTGACCTTGGCTTAGTAATCTTCAATAAGCAGGGCAATACATTTAAACAGGATACAAAACTAATAAACTTTTCACCAAAAAAAAAAAAAACTAATCAACTAATGCAAATGACACAGATCAGATAACAAATGTTTTCTCAATCTTAGGCTCTTTCAGAGTGTTGAAAGATGAAATGAAATTAGGTTTCATATTTTTGGAGTTCTCTGCTAGATGGAATTAGAAAGCTCAGCAGAAGTAACAAGATTGACAAAACAATGTGGCTCCATTATGCTTGAGAGTATTTTCACACAAAGCCAAAAGAGACAGAAGAACTTCTGTTGTGTACAAGTATAGGGAAACTAAACAGTAACATCTACCACAATCACAAGCTTTAAACTAAATATGGTGTAAAAGGATACAGAAGTAGTTAGTTAACAGGTTTGACTGTGCAGGCAATTCCAGCTTCATTTTTACACCTTCATGTTTAAAATTCCTTAGCGGGTAGGACACAGTGTCAGCTGATTCAGAACTGTCACATTCACCCTTACATTGAGTAGAAGAAAGGATCACTTAAGATTCATCATTCCAAAAAGCATAAGCTCACTAGGGAAGCAATTAAAATAGAGAGAGAGAGGGGCACAACTGTAAGAAAATGTACCAACTAATTTTAATCAAATCTCAGCCTTTGTTTGTTTTAAGTTTTCTTTCTCAACTCTTTCCTAACTTTTTCTACAAAAAAAAAAAACAAAATATTCAAACATTCTATCATTCTCTTTAAAATCAATGTTAAAACTTCAGATCCCACCCATAAGTCTCCTCACATTATTTAATAAAAATTTTAAAAAATAAAAAAGAAAGAAAAATTCCTCCATCACACTTTTTTTCTCCCAGCAAAACTGGACCACTCAAAAAATTTCCTCCCAAATATTCACACTTCCCTGAAATACACTCTAAAGATAAACATAACCAAACATAGACTCAATAATTCAATTTCCTAATGAGCTACACCCAAGACTTCAAGTTTTGCACCTTATCTCAATGCCTATAGACTCACACTTAACTTCAAAAAGGCTATTACATTGAGAAGGCCATCAAAAACAATTATCACATTCAGAATATTCTCACTACTATCCAAAGCTTAGTTTTAGCTGCCTAGATAGATTAAATGAACATAAAAAGAAAAAAGAACAAGCCTATGGAAATAAAATTCTTTCTTTTCAACTTCTTTGCTCCGCTCCAACTCGGGATTGCAATAAATACAAGTTGAAAAAGGCAGCCAAATAGTCCTTAATAAAAGCTTTCTACTCTCACTAGTGGAATAACCATTAATGCAGCAATAAACAGGAGCTTCACCCATTTACTTCCGAGGTTTAATATTTTTGTATAAGTAGCACACCACCTGACTCGTAAACTTCACACACATGCTGAATATCAAATGTTATCAGATAATATGAGGCATAACAATTTCCTGGATTAAGATACTGATCCTAGACTATGTTCCTCTTCAGCACCTCTCATAATGTGTTCAATGCAGTTGAAAGCTAGATCTACATGAGGGACTCAATAGGTTGGGACCACAGTAATAGGAAACGTAGGATAGAGCATGAAATGAACTTGGCCTTAGCATGTACAATTCTTTACTATAAGAATACCAAATACACAAAACTAAGTGAAAAATCGCTCCTATGCATCATAAAGAGCTCACCACAAACCACACTTGAACAAGTACAGTGTTGATTAACTCAAAACCAACACTGATCAAGAAAAACTTCAGATATCCCTAATATTGATCCATTGCATTAAGTAAGGCAGATATTATGATGCAGTTGTTCCCCACAAAAAAATCAAGCAGCAATGCAGTTAAAACAATAGGAATAAATACTTATGACCCCAGTAGGCAAGACAATCAGCTGTCACAAAAATTAGCCTTACCTCAAATGGCACTTTCGTTAAAGGGTCAAGGTCACCTTTTGCTATGGCTTTAGCTACATCTTGGGAAATTGGCGTGCCAATGGTTAAGGTGTGATACCAACAGAAATTCAAGCTTGAAAGAAGGATGGAAGTACATGATAAAAAGTATCAAGAATTGTCATTTTAAAAAGAGCAAATGTAAGAAATAAGTCAAGGATATGGGCCTAAGAAGTCTAAATTCCCATCAAGACTGTTTGGGAGCTCAAACAAATGTGCAATTTCTTCTGCCACTGGATCATAAACTCGTTGATGCTGGAAAGTCAATATTGCCTTCTTGAAAGACTCTTCATAGAGTGGAGAAACTGCCACACCACTGTACTTTAAGTGCTTTAAAATCTGAAAATCAGTAAAACAATGACTCAAAACGAAGCTTAATTATATGCAAAATATAGATCAGCAAATTGAATGTTATGGAGATTAAATTATGCTCAGTGGTCAATAATTACAGTAATTCAGCACTCTGGACGATCTCTCACTATTTGATCCACTCACCTTGTCATAACTTTTAAACTTCTTTATCAGTGCATGAGCTTTCTTCAGACCCATTCCAGGCAAGGATTGCAGATAATCACATCCACTCAAAATGCACATCTCCAGAAACATCTGCTGGGTAAACCCAGTGAAAATCAATTCCTTGTTCTGCTGTAGCATGGGAGCATGAAATTCAACTCCCTGTCCAAACTTGTCCATTTTGTAGATAATCTGAATTTGTTGAAAGAAGATAAACTATTGATCATGAAAATTGAGGGAGGAAATTATCATGCCTCAACAAAAAGACCAGGCGTATGACAGAATAACAAACATTCACATGGTCTGATAGTTTTTATTGCACTACAATCCAAAATAATGATAGGAAATTCCACAAAGTGACTTACTCTAGGGCAACCAAACGCAATTAAATCTGAATCCTCAGTTATAACTGCATCAACTTGTTTGCAAACTGCCAGATAGGTCATTTGAGCATCTGCTTCATAAGGAGCCACAACAAAAGATATGTTTTCCCTCCTCAAGACCTTTTTTGCACACAAAGCACTTGAATATCAGAAATATATCATTGACTATCAAAATTGATCAAGGAGATATGATGAACTGATTAACATCCTTATGCGCCGACCTATATATTTCAGTGTCAAAACATGCACATCTATTACCTGAATTAGGTCATATGCAATTGAAGGTGATATATCGACAGCTTTTTGGTAGCATTCATAAGCAGCAGTTGCATTACCATTTGACTCATGTTCCAAAGCACGAGAAAGATTTTCTTTCCTTGATCTGTGGTTGAATAGATACACCACATTAGTGGAAGTTGCTGATTGATCCACCTCAGTATCCAACGTATCTCAACATCAATTTCTAATTAATTCAATATTCCATGTAAAGAGATAAATATGAGTGCTTTAGAGTGTGCATGTATTATTCCCACATTCATCTTTTACCATTCTCACATAAATCCTTCCAAAAGAAATTCCAGTTATATTTGCTCTTCCATGACTTCCCCTGATTTTATCTTCTGGAATGGATTTTGCCTTGATGACATAATCATAAGCATTAATCTTCTTGGTCGCATGCCGGCTGCAAAGATAATCATGATGTGTCTGCATATCCTATTATTTATTTACATACATTGGATTTCCAGATTATTGCATAGTCCAGGTTGTTGAAAGACATTGGAGGAATATATTCTTTGAGGAAGGAAATGAAAGATCAAGATCACTACATCAAATAAAACTATTACTTGCATTCATCAGCCAGTCCTGCATCCTTCAAGTTCTATAACATGTCCTATGTTGTAAAATTAAAAAGTGAAGACTGCTCATTCATCCGAGATACCACCACCCAATTCAAATTTCCAGGAAGAAGGGTTGCATTGTCAATAACTAGGACGCAATAATGTTAGAACAACAAACTATAAAGTACTGAACACAATATATACTATTCAAAATCATCACAAAGAACATTTTGGTCAACAAAACTGAATTAATTTTTAGGAGTTTATAGGCTCAGCACTATAGCTCACTTCTGGTAAAGCTATATCACAAAAAAAAAAACTATAACCTGATAAAGGAAGAATATCTTCCAGAGCTACTTTCGTAGAGCATCCTATATGATTTCGGCAAGGTTAGGATGTCTTAAATATTTCCGAAGGCCTACATAATTCAATACTCTGGACTTTGGAGGGGCCTGGAACAGTTGGTTCCTCAGTGTATCCACCCTCATTCTAGAGTAATAAAGTTTACTGTTGGGAATTACAATTAACTTTGTCAAAGGATGATATCCTTCTACAGATTGTTAAAGAAGGAAAACTCCATTACCTAGAAACATCATACTATAGCTCCAACTCAACTCTCGAAAAGTTTACCAAAGAAAAAAAGGACCAAGATCTTACAACTACACCAAAGTAGGCATATCGTCGTCATTGAAGTCTTTTGTGTATGCTGGGGGATGGTACAACAAAGTTTAATTTAGAGATTAAAGACAAAGGCACAAGCACAGAAATGAAGATGATTTAAGGAGTACATTCACAATGAACATATTGGTTCTAACATTATGCTGTTCCTGACATAACATTGACACAAAACAAACTTAACATGGTAAAAGAGCACGAGAACAAAAAATCAATAAGAATAAGAAGTCTTTGTGACATGGAGTAGGTAACAATAGCAATTTCCAGCAGAACATATGTCACTTGGCATACTTTAAACTGAGATATTACTGCAGTACAGCAGTCCATACATCTGAAATTCTCACATGCTAGTATGAAATCCATCTAGTTGACTCAATTTTGTGTTTCACCAAGAGTATATATCTTCGACTAAGAAATGAAGATCCTGCCAATTGAGTATATTCAAAAACTTAACAGAAGCTAAATTTGGACAAAGAAATAAACCTTGCACGCTTATTCTCTTGCTCAAACTTCATAGGTAAAAGACCTCCATCAAATACAAGAATGGGCTTGACACCATAATGCCGTAGCATATTTACCCTGTGCATGCAGTACTCGATGTGCCTGAACATATTACAGAAGGAAAGACCAAGTTATAAATGGTTTTCATCTTTACAATCATAAACTTAAAATATAACTGGAACTTAGATAAATTGCTTGATTTCATGGTTTGAGTTTCACAAAGAATACAATTAGCAAGAACTTATAAAGTCGAAGAATTGTATTTTGAGTAACATTTAAGTGGCAAGAAAAGAGGGGAACAAAGACAATCCCTTTTTGAGTTAGCTACACAATGAGGTCACAGACTCACAAGGGATGCTTTCTCCGAAGTATATTGTCCAACTCATTTGCTAGGATGCAATGCTCCAAATTGTCACAACTTAATACCACAAGAGAATTGTGCGAAATGGTTTTCATTTATACAGGAAAAAAATTGTGAATTTAAATGGTCAGAGGAATGCAAAGCAAGGGTTTCTTCCTTCAAACAGAACATTCAGATTCATATAGCCATCGATGCTACAGATAATTTACACAAAGAGATTGCAACAACCCACATAAATCCCCACCTCCCAAGGGTCTGCTTATAACAGTTTTTTTTTTTTTCCTTTTTGGAAATCGCTTTTAACAGTTAAAATTACTTCTAACTTTATGTTTTGATTAATGCCCATTAATCAGCAAGCACAAACTTAAACATTTATCAATAAGTAAACATTAAAAGAAAAAATCCCCACCTCTCCATAGCGATTATTCAGAGAAGCAACAGCAAATAAATACCAAGCAAACCGATTGATGGGCATTAATAGAAACATGAATTAGAAAGTGAAGTAGACCCTTGAAAGAACCCACTGGTGCGAATAAAAATATCCATATAAACAACTAAACATTCATATGACGCGACAAAAATGAGATTTTCAGAACAAAACGGGGTGCGATTTTGCATTCATACCTGCAAGTGGGTATGCCTTTGCAGAGCTCTTTGCTGCAAGAAAGAGCCCCTTTGTGGAGCCATGAATAGGTGTCAACAGCTACAGAGCATCCCTTCAAATCCTTGATGTGTACAGGCAACATTATTGATTTCAAGAGTGGGAGTAGCCCAGTAATACCCATTTCTAAACGTTTGCTGAGCTCTCAAGAATCTGTAATTCCTCTTGATTTATGGATTTTGAGAAATGGGTTCGAGCTGATATGAGATTTCGGGCCCTAATTTTCGAGCATTGCGAAGAAGTGGGATGGCGGGAAAATTTTGAGGGAAATATTCAGTACGTAATTAAGGAGAAAACAGGGCGAAATGCATTCGTATGAGAATCGGTGAATAGTGCATTTTAGAGAAGAATTCAAAAACCCGTTTTCGAGAAAGAAAAAAAAAATTAGTACAATTTAGATATTTTCTCCTTTCCATTAAAAGAGTCAAGTTCCAAAATATTTTTTTGTTCTATTAAAATAGTCTAGTTTTGATTTTCTTTTTTACTTCTCATACCTTACTAATATATAATTATATGTGGTTTATAACTAATTGACCTTTGGAAAGTAATGATTTTTTTTATTATTTTTTTTTTGGAGAGGCAGAAAGCAAGAATATTAGTGGAAAAAATATGACAAATTACATATTTTAAGTGTTGTACTTTGCATCCAATAAAAATTGTACATTCTAACCTAAAAAAAAAAAAATTGTACATTTTCTAAACTTCTTTTTTAATGGAACGGAAGAAGTAATGAATAAGGGTTATGTTATTTGTGGTAAACATTTGCAGTAACACATAAAAATTTAAGAACCAAAGTACAAAGGATGTTTCTGAACTCACAAAACTTTTAACATCTTTTTTTAAGTTGGAAAAGGTTTCTTCAACCCATGCCAGCACCCAACAGAGGTTGAAGAAAACCTACGCCAGTCTTCAACCTCTGCTTCAGGTCGGCGGAGACTTCTTCACCTCTGCTGTCACCCGGCAAAGCTGTGGTGCATGTTTTTCTTCTATTAAAAAAAAAAAAAAACAACAACAACAACAAAAAAATTGTAACCATTGCAAATAGAAACCTCCGCTGCAGCCCGGCGGAGGTTGAAGAAACCTCCGACTGTCTGAAGCGGAGGTTTCTTCAACCTCTGATGTCACTCAGCAAATGTGGTGCCTATTTTTCTTCTTAAAAAAAATTTTAAAAATTATTGTAACCACACAAGTAAAGATTAAGTGTGTTTATGTATTTCACTCACTGGAATTTTTAAATGGTTATTGCAAATAGTAAAATAGTTATTGCATTTAACAATTTTCATGAATAATGTCCCAATGACTAAGAAGCGCCAGACATTGAGAGACTTTGGCAAGGTTTTTTTTTATTATTTAATTATGAACTTCTATTGGACTCCACCCCCTATTACAACATTTGTAAATCCTTCCCATAGGTTTCGAGTTGGTGAACCCCACAAAAGTCCCTTTCAAACTTAATGTTGGAGCATGTACCAGGTCGCACATTCGAACTCATTCATATAGAGGAAAATTCATATGTAATACAAAAAGTTAATAAAACTCACTGTTAGGATTGTGAAATTAATTTGTGAGAAAAGAAGAACAAACAAAGAGAAATAAAGGAAGACAAATAGGGCTTCCAATAAAATAAATGAACAATATGACCCATAGTATGGGCAAAAGATAGTATATATACATACATACATACACATATATATATATATATAATTGGACAAAAGACTAGCCTACCCTTAAAAAATAAAGAAATTAAAACTATTATTATTTACATATATGTCAATATATTTAACACCCACTATGTTACATTTCAAAAACAAAAAAGAAAAAACACAGTTGGATTATTAATAATGAATATCTTGTCATCTCCTATGTGACTTCCATGTGATAGGCTAAGTAGGAATAAAAATTCTTTAGAAATAGATGAAGAATTAAAAGATAAGATTTCTAAAATATTATTAGAAACAAGTTCTGAATCAGAGTCTTATGAGTCTTCAGATGAAGAAAATAAAATTGATTTTTCAGAAAATGATCTGTCATCATATGAGTCAGATTCCGATTGTGCTTGTAGTACAAAAGGATCTTGTTTGAAAAAATTAGATGATAATTCTGAAAATGAATTTTATAAAATGTCTCAATTTCAAGACATAAATGTTTTAACAAATAATACTTTGTTAGAATTTTTAAAACAAATAAAAAATTCTGATTTAAGATCAAAAATAATTGATGATATTCAGAATCTTCCTTCTACTTCTACTGATATGAACAGTAGTATGAACAGTAATTTCGGAAATAAAAATGATTTTCACACATATGATGAACCATATTCTATGAATGAGGTTCAAAAAATGATGAAAGAAAGAAGTAATACTTTGACTTCAAATGTTTCAATAATGGATTTGAATAATGAAGTAAAAAATCTGCAAAAAGAAATTCAATTTCTTAAATTAAGAAATCTTACCTTTGAAGAAAGAATTTCTCATTTGGAAAAAGGAAAGGAGATAATTACTTCTCCAAACTTCTTTGAAATCAAACCACCAAATGATGAAGAGCAATTTTTATCATCATTGGATATTATTACCACTCAAAAATGGTACACTAAAGTCAATTTATTAATTGATAACAATTTCCAAATTGAATTAATTGCATTAATTGATAGTGGTGCAGATATTAGTGTCATACAAGAAGGTTTAATACCTACAAAATATTTTCATAAAACTACTCATAGTTTAAGGCATGCTGGAGGAGAAAAATTAGATATTCAATTTAAACTCCCCAAAGCCTATATTTGTAAAAATAAAGTTTGTATTCCAGAAAGTTTTTTATTAGTTAAAAACATTACAAATCAAGTGATACTTGGTACTCCTTTTTTGAAAAATTATATCCAATTTATCATATTGATTCAAAAGGGTTAAAAGGAACTTATGAAAATAATCAAATAAATTTCCAATTCATAATGGAACCGTTTTCAAAGGTTTTGAACACTATCAAAGAAAATATTCTTAGGAAAAAGAATCAAATGAATTTTTTAAAGCACGAAATTAATATTTTAACCATTGAAGAAAAACTTCAAAATCCTAAATTACAAGATAAAATTAAAATGATTTCTAAAAAATCTTTTCTTTTTTCTTTTCTTTGCATTTATTTGCAAAGTGACCTATTTTTCCACATTTATAACATCTAACATCCACTGGATTTTTCTTTCCTATGAGGTTTTCTATTTGGAAAGGGAATATCCATTCCAAATTGACTACAGAAATGTCCTAATTGACTTCTTTCTGTTAACCTTTGATGCTTTATTTGTTGACTTAATTTAATTTCATTACATAATGATAAACCTTCCTGGACGCAAGTTGCTATCAGTTTACCATATGTATAATCATTATATGGGATAGTGATTTTATCCTTCCTAAGAGCTTTTCTGACTCTTTCAGCAAATAAGTTGGGAAGACCATCTATAAACTTAGACTTCCAATGACTGCTATTAGACTCAGGCAATTCCATGACTCTATTAAGGAATGCATCTTTATACCATCTAAATTCAGAAAGTGTTTTACACCTAAGATTTTGCAATAAAGTACGGATATTTTCACTATTATCAGAAATTCTACCCGTAAAATGTTCTAAAATTGTAACAATAAAGTATAAACAGAATTTTCAACCATCTGGTCACCTTCCTGTTTAACAGTTTTATAAATTTCATCTTTACTATTTGAGGTAAATAATTATCCCACCAACCTTTAAGTTGGCCAGTAAAACCTGCAACTATCATTTTTGCAATATTACTGTCATTATTCCCATTCTGCTTACAAATAGTACTGTACATTAACATTCTATGTACTAAATTATAAATTTGTTTTTCTGTATAACCATCTAAATTCCATTCATAAATACATTTTCCACTGTAACTATTATTAATTACGTATTCTTGTTCTTCATGAAGAATATCTACAGGCGATGGCCTACTATAATAATTTATTCTTTGAATTGGGGTGTATTTTTCTGAAATTTTATTAATTTCATCTTTTATTACTTTTTTATATTCTGGATTATTTTCTATTTCATTTGAAAATTCTTCTTCTATTGTGGTTATATTTAACCCTTTAAATTTCTCATTAAGAAGATTTAGCAATTCATGATTACCAGTTTTAAACTTAAAATCTTTTATTTCAGGTGGAGGCTGAAGACTAGGAGCTGCAAGCACACCTATATTTTCCTTAGAATTACTAGTACTAGGGATATTGTTAGCACTAATAATTGTATTATTATCTATCAACTTATCAAGACGATCATGTAAAGAAACAATTTGTTCTCCTAATATAATTAAATACATATTTGCAAAATTTTGTTGTTCAATAATTTTATTAATATTTTTGACTGTTATTGTCAAAGTATTTTCTTCAAATAATTTTGAAAAAGCATTAAAATTCATAGCTATTTTTCCTTTTAATATACTAAAAGATTCTTGCGGAGGGAAATGACTCTTCAAAATATTACCATTATTCAATCTAAATTCTCTTTCTATGACAGAAATTTCTGGTTCTATGTAATTATGAACAAACCATGGAACAAAAGGAAATAAAATATTCTTTTCTCCTAAGAACTTATAAAATTCTTCTGAAAGATTATTTCTTTCTTCAATAGAAAAATATTGAAAACCATTTTCTAAAGACTTCCCATCTGGGTTTTAACAATTCATCTCGAATTTTCATTCGAGCCTCAGATCCTTTACTAAAATCTATTTTGTTGTATTATTCATATTGAAAAATTCATTTCAGATTCGGTTATTTCCGGTTCTTTCCTATCAGAAATATCATGAACAATATTATTCTTTTTCTTATATAACAAATCAACATGAGGATTTTTCTCCTCACTGGCAGGAATATGATCATCAGCAAAATTTCTAGGAGGAATAAAATCAGGAATATAATTTCTAACATATGAAGTAGAAGGATTATGACGGTTTATTCCATCACGTAGTAATTGCTCAGAAATTAAAGCATTATGATGGGTTATTCCATCACTTGAATTTAAATGACTTGAATTTAAATAACTGGAATTTAATGACTATTATTTAAAGCAGTATGAAAAGAATTTAAAGAATGGCGATTATTCTCACCACTTGAACTTGAATTTAAAGAATGTAAAGACAAGTTAGGATGATGTTTATTCACATCACCAATGTTAGATGTAGAATGTCTATGAGACATAGGAATTTCATCCTTGAAAGGGGAAATAAATGATCTTACAGAGGAAGATCGGGAAAGTCCCTGAGTATTACTCATTTGAATATACACATCTCCATCTGGAGTCTGGATCACATTAGAAATCTGATGTTCATTTCTGGGTTCAATATGAGCAACCCTGGTCATTTTCCAATGCTGAGGAATCGGAATTTCATCCCATTTTATGGTTCTTCTAGTCGTAATGTTCGACTTACTAAAATTTGATTCAATTAAAATTGTTTCATTCAAATCTTTTTGTTTTTCCTCCACTTTATAACATGGATCATGGTGTATAACGGCTTATAATAAATTCTATAACAAATACACATAATTTCTGAACCAGGTTCATAATTATAACCTTCAGTCTTATATTCAAAGTTAAGGCTTTGTAGATATTTCTATCTGTTAAAGCTAGATTAAAATTTGGATGAACATTAAAATATACTGGACCATGAGCCAGACTAGACTGTATAACTCCAATTATTGATTTTCTCCATTCTTTATTTCTACCATCTCTTAAAGTTGCTATAAAACTTTCTGGCAGATTATCAAGTGTAAGGGGTTTAAAAGCAATTTGCACTAAACCAATATGTAAAAATTTATGAGAAAATCTATAAGGTTCTAGATCTTCTTCAGAGAGAAGAGTTATTGCTGTATCAGCATCTTGAATGGCTAAGGATTGTTCCGTTGTTTTACAAATCTGTTTCAATCCTACTTTATTAAAAAATCCTTGATGATAAATTAATTTTGGTTCCACATAAGGAATTGTCCATCTTGACAAAAGATCTAAATTAGAGGGTAATTCCTCTTCAGTTTTCATTTTATTTTTAATATTATCTTTATTATTATTTTTCTGAAACATTTTCAGTTTTTCCATCAAGAAAGTAGTGTTAAACCAAGAAACCAGTTATCTTCGTCAACCATAATGGCTAAAATAAATGAACAATATGACCCACAATATGGGCAAAAGAGAGTATATATACATACATACATACACATATATATATATATATATAATTGGACAAAAGACTAGCCTACCCTTAAAAAATAAAGAAATTAAAACTATTATTATTTACATATATGTCAATATATTTAACACCCACTATGTTACATTTCAAAAACAAAAAAGAAAAAACACAGTTGGATTATTAATAATGAATATCTTGTCATCTCCTATGTGACTTCCATGTGATAGGCTAAGTAGGAATAAAAATTCCAGCAAGAATAGTACTAAAACTGAAGGGAGTCACATACATTATTTTCAACCTTACTCTCTTAAAAATGCAATTAATTAGACCAAGATTTCTAAGTTCGAACTTCAAACTCTCAGTATTCTTCATATATTGCATTCACAAACAAGAGAATTACTAGTATTATATCTCACCTGATTAGCTATTTTAATCCCTCATTAGTTTTACCACTAGTGAGCAGTAAATTTGTTGCCCAGCAATAATAAACTCTAGAATAGTGTGATTTATACTAATTACTAATTAACATTAATGAATAATTTAATAGTCATTTTGAAATTAGCTTTTCTAAATAAGTGTGCAGAAAGTTCAAATAATAAATATTTTGAAAAAATGGGAGAAGTTCAAATATTTAAATTTTTTTTTTTAAGAGAAAAGGTGAATTATATTAAGGGGCATGTTAATTGCAGGTACCATTTTACTAAACACATGACACTTTTTAAAATTTTAAATGGTGAAAAGACATTTATGCCCTTGACTCTAAGTTAAAATTAAAAAAATTTACCCACATTTTTTACCCTACTTTACCCACCTTCTTCATCCATACAACACTACATGCCCTACATTTCCTTTCAAGCTATCATCTCATTTCCTCTCAATCTTCTCCTTAACCTCTACATACACTACATTCATTCCATTACAATACTTGCATTTTGCTTGTGTGCCATAGACGGAAATGCAAATGAAGATCCATATTACACGGTACGTATCACATTATGATGTTTATGGACCAAAGGTGGCAGCGTTTTGGAGATTTTCGTTCACTGGATGAGAATCGCCCATGGGAGGCGATTTTATCACATAAAATCGCCCGGTGTAGGCGATTTTATCTGATAAAATCGCCATAGGGGGGCGATTTTTTTATATACAATCGCCCATACTAGGCAATTCTATATAATAAAATCGCCACCTCTGGCGATTTTATCAGATAAAATCGGTGGCCTGTGGCGATTTTATCTGATAAAATCGCTACAGGGGGGCGATTCTCCTTAATAAAATCGCCCCACGTGGGCGATTATATTCCATTGGGCGATTCTATGGAATATATCGCCCACGGGGCGATTCTCCCCCACTCTTTTCTCGCCCCCGATTTCGGCAATTTCATATTTGTTTTCTACACAGGCTCTGCGTGTTTCGGATGATCGAATATTCCCAGATTTCACCGATGTATTTCAGACTGAGGAAGAGTTCACGACTAGAGCTGATTTGATTGGTTGGGTTGAAACCAGAGCGGCGGAGCATCATTTTGATACTAAAATAACTTCTTCTAAAAAGTGGAAGGGGCCTCTAAAAGGGAGAAGAGGGAGAGTTGCCATATGTTGTGATAGATCGGGGGAAGTTAGAAGCAAACCACCCTTAGGCGAAGGGAAAATATCCCGGAACAACACTAGTAGCAAGCTGACTGGTTGTCCCTTTCACTTATTAGGGAAAGAAATTAGTTGGGGTAGCTGGAAGCTGAGTGTCATTAAAGGTCAGCACAATCATGAATTACCCCTTGTTAGAAACTGGCATCAAAAGCACTCCAAGTTGAATGACGAGGAGAAGGAGAAAATTTCAGCAATGATGAAGATAAATTTGGCTCCAAAGCAGATGTTGGCAAAACTGCGATGTGACAATGCGACTAATGTCACACGCATCAGGCAGGTGTACAACGAAACGTCGAAGGTTAGAAGAGATGAGAGGGGAGATTTAAGTCCAATACAATACTTCTTGAAACTGATGCAGGATTACAGGTACCACTATTGGTACACCGCGGAAGACGAGCGCAATGCTCTTGAAAACGTGTTCTTCGCCCATGGGGATGTTCCTAGTCTGCTTCGTACATTTCCTTACGTATTGTATATGGATACGACATACAAGACCAACAGGTATGACATGCCTCTGCTTCAGATAGTCGCTCATGTTCCGACGGATCAATACATCCATGTTGCTTTTGCTTTCTTAGGGATGAGACACATGCAACTTATGTCTGGGCTATGAGTAGGTTGACACAAATTTTTGATCCATTGACATATCCCCATGTTGTTATGACGGACAGAGAGTCAGCTCTACTGAAAGCTGTGCACCATGTTTTCCCCGATTCTAAACAACTACTGTGCAGAAGGCATATTGCCATGGACGTGAAGAAGAAAGCACTGATTGTGTGTACTGACAAAGAGATATTAGATGAGTTTGAAAGTCGGTGGAGAAGAGTGGTGAGTGCTCTAACGTATGAAAAGTTCACGAAAGATGTGGAAATCATTGAGACAAAATATAGAGGCCGGTGGATATCTGTGGTTAATTACATGCACCATACATGGTTAGAACCCCACAAGACCAAGTTTGTCTCATTCTGGACTAAAGAGATAAAACATTATGGCAGGCGCACAAACAACATGTGAGACTCTATTAAATTTCGTCGCATATAGTTACATATATGACTCCATCATACATTATTCTATAATTTAAAGCATTAATTTTGTTCGTTTTAAATCTCTGCAGGGCTGAGAGTGCGCACCCAATGTTGAAGCGGGCCCTTAAATCTGACTGAGGATCATTTCCTACAATATTCCTGGGCATAAATGAGATGATAAAGTTACATTTGGGTTAAATCCGTAGTAAAATGGAGGCATCTCGGAGCAAAACATTGCGTGAAGCTAATTATCTGTTGTATAGTAGGATCAATGGCAGAGTTTCGCAAGATGTCATACTGTTGTTGGTAAATGAATACAAGAAGAGAGGTTCAGTCTATGGGGTAAATAGTGAGTTGTGTGGTTGTGAATTACGAACCAGCTATGGCTTGCCGTGTGGGCATCAGATGGTTGAAATGGTCAGGAATTACAGACCTATTGATTCTTTGGATGTGGACCTCTTCTGGAGGACCCTATCTTTGGATGAGGGCAACATGCCTAGTGATGAGGAACGGCAAACAGCACAAGGGCGACTGCATGAGATGTATGTTGCGGCCTTGCAGTGTCCCACTGAGGACATTTATAGAATTGCGGGTGTCATGTATAGCACTTTGCATCCAAAGATTGTTCACCTCGCTGATCCGATACAAAGGCCACATAGGGGAAGGCCGAGGAACAACTCTACGCAGCGAGATCTATCAGGCTACGAGCATGCCGAGAAGGAAGCCGGCATAGGTAGAGGCAGAGCCAGAGCAGAGGTACATATAATTGCCATATCCACTGATCTTCAGGTTTTTTTTTGCTTCTCTATGACTCTTCTTTATTATGGTAAAATTACTGTTTCATGCATACGAATAACATGTGCAGGTCGCAGCAGGTCAAGTGGGTCATCAACCAGGAGGATTCGACTGACTTCTAATGAATCTAGATGGCCTTTCAACCTGCCGTCTTTGTTGCAACCGTTTGTGTTTGATTATGTGGTGGATTATAAAAATGTAATGGGGGATGGACACTGTGGTTTTAGGGTAATATCTCGATTCGTACATGGTGACGAGTTACTTTGGTCTCAAGTCCGGCGAGAGCTGTTACATAAACTTCACGCGTATGCCTCATTATGGTTTGGAGTTCTCGGTAAAGAAAACTACGATAAAGCACTTACAGCGTTGGATTACCATATAAGTCCTGCAACAGAGGAGTTTTGGTTTGATACTTATCTATTTGGCCTACTTGTCGCCACGCGGTACCAGAGGGTATTCGCATTCTACGGCGCAGAATGTTGCACCTTCCTTCCACTTCGCTTGCAGGATTCCGGAGTTCCCAATGATCTGAACACGTATATCAGTATGGGTCATATCCGGAGCAACCATTTTATTTTTTTGGAGACGAGGGCTGAAATCTTGTTGCCCCCAATATGTGTATTGTGGCGACACCATAAGGAAGACCTGATGGATAAGTTGAAGGACAGGTTACAGTCTTGCTTAGAAAATTATCAAAGGCTGTACGTCGATAGCATAGGTAATGTAGACCCTGAACCCACGATAGTTATCGATTAGGGTTGAGGGATTTCATGATTTC
Source organism: Leptodermis oblonga (assembly GCA_016801395.1). Lineage (NCBI taxonomy): Eukaryota > Viridiplantae > Streptophyta > Magnoliopsida > Gentianales > Rubiaceae > Leptodermis > Leptodermis oblonga. The sequence goes on along the minus strand of CM028756.1, from coordinate 29,901,274 downwards.
AACATGTTTAGGGTTTAGGGTTGGATTGTATTGAAATTGATATGTACAGTATAATTAGACTACATTTGTTTACTTTTGCAGCAAGTTTGAAGTGTATTACTGTATTCTAGTGTTTGTTATTATTTCAAAAGGTTTGGAGTGTGGTTATGTTTGTATTGCAATTTAGATTGTGGGGGATTAGACTCAAGTTGTTTACTTATTCAGCAATTTTAAAGTGTATTACTGTATTAGGGATATTAATGGTTTAGATAATTTTGGATTGTGGCATTGTTTAGGGGTTAAGGATTAAATGTACAGTTTGATGGTATTAAAGAGTGTTACTTTTTCAAAAGGTTTGAAGTGTCTTAGTTCATTCTACTGTGTATTATCGCGAAATTTGGGCAGAGTCTCCCCTGTACATGAGCACCTGAATACCTGTTCAAACCACAAAGATAAATGACAAAATTATCATTTCTAAATCATGCACCATCACACCAAATCCAAGGCACCAATTCAACATCCAACCACATTGTATAGGGGCATTAAAAAAACAAACACAAACCAACATTACATTTAATTCACTTAGTACACAATCCGAACATAAGGTACACAATCCACTACGGCTGAAAAGGAGGTCGTATCGCAAGCTCTTCTAGTCCCGGCATCAGGCCCTCCAAATGATAAGCAACTTCTGCAATAGCCTGCCTACGTGTCTCAGGGTTGACGGCGTGTTCAACCCGTGGATGGAAAAAAACTGCCCGATATGCTAAGTACTGAAGTCGCTGCAGAAAAGTAAAATGATAAACCCAAATCAGCAACTAGTAACACATATATAGGTAAATAGAAAATCTAAAATTATCCTAAACTCACTGCATTGAGGGACAACTGAGTAGGGTCAGGAGTGTATTCCTCGACCGGACCCCTACTGACACGAACGTGCGAACGCGACTGGAAGTACTCAAGGTAACTCTCGCATGCTTCGTCAGTATACTCTGCCCTCTTCATATCCCGCAGAAGCCTTGTATGAGAGATTTTCCAACCACTGTCAGCAACGTACTTGCAGACATACTTCTTTGTCTTGGGCCTGTAGCACTCCTTCGGTTTGAAGACTTGAAAGGGAATCTGTTGGGCGTAACCGAACTGTCTTAACACTTGATCTGGCATGTAAGGCTCCTCCACATTAACGCAATATATAAGACCCCTATATAAAAAATCTTATGGACCAATGTCGGATTGGGCTCAAATGGTATCCAATTAACCTGTCCGATAATAAAACAAATCACATAAGGTTGCACAGAAATTGAATAAACCTGTTCACAAACACACAGAACGGACAGCTTACCTCGTTCGGCTACAATGCATCTAGCGCCCTCCTGTAAGCCTCCAAATCATATTTTGCAACACGCTTCTTCCCGGTACCAACTTGCCATTTCATTGCCGCAGGCCATCCGGTATTCCACGACCTTTTCTTTGGTGGACTGAATGTGGGAAAGTATTCATATATCCAGCTCAAATAAGAATGAACAGAAGAATAATTAAAACAGATGTTCGAGCAAAATATATAACTGACTAATAAGGAAAGCAATAAATTCAATGACAAACCTGCAGTAAAGTCAAACAAGCAGAAAACTGAGCACTTTGTGCCCTAGATGCCTTCCCAAGTTGGCGATATAAGTACGCCAAGCAAGCTGCGCCCCATGAGTACTCATTACTGTCTCAATATCGCGCAGGAAAGTTAAATACTGCGTAGATACGTGGGTTTTTGACTTGTCCACGAACAGGAACAGCCCTAAAACCCACAATAAATAACCCGAGGCGGCATTAACTTGATCAAATCTACCGGCACAATTTGCCTCAATGCTTGTCAACTTCACAAAGCCAGGCTTATCTAGTTTCACTTCATCTTTTCCCAACACAGCTGCAACATCTGTCACTATTTGTGCAGTCTTTGTTTTCCCATAAATGGGCTTACCCCCAAGCGGAATGCGCAAAATGTAGGCAACATCATGAAGTGTGATTGTCATCTCCCCGAATGGCAAGTGGAATGAGTTGGTCACCGGATGCCACCTCTCAACAAAGGCACAGAGCAGAGCGGCGTCTAACTCATCATGCATGCACTGTACTAAATGGGCCAAACCAGAACCCTCTACCAGCTTTTTCATGTCATCATCGCTGGGCCAATTTTTCAAGCGATCGGCCCCATTATGACATTTCAATATCCCCCGTTCCTACCAAATTCAAATAATGGAATTACAATAGAGGGATACAATTCATAAATCATTTCTTCTGTAACCAAAATGTAAACAATGCGAACATACTTTATTATTTCACTTTGGATCACAAGTAATGAAGCATATATAAATAGGAAAAAATTACTTGCTCGAATACATAACAAATACAAGTGCACAATTTAATAGAATTACCGCTCCATGCCAAACGTGGTAGGCAGTGTGGCCGTTGAAACTCAATATTAATTCAGGGATTACAGGACCACCTTCGACTGGATGGTCTAGCTCTCTGTAATCCTTCTACTCTGCAATCGATGCCCTAACTTCACTGCCCATTAGTCCTTTCCCTGCTCTCCTAGTTGTCTCGATGCATGTATTCGCCCCCTCACCATCACTTCTTCCAAGAGCTCCCTCGCCGTCACCATTGTCATGGGACATTTCAACATCTGAAAATGGCGGTGCGAAAGGTTGTTCGGTAAAGGACGCACCGATGTACTCATTTCCCAGACGGAAGGTTGAACAGAGTGTTTCGTAATGGGTGCAGTTACATTCCCTATCGCAGAAGATGCTCGCGACCGTGCCACGACCTTCCTCGAACGCTCAGACGCCATTGGAGGAACACGAGGGGCAATTTCCGCAACAGGAATAATAGGAGCCCCGGATTTATCCGGAATAACACTCTCCCGGGATGTTTCCAGATTACTACTCTTTTCGGATTTGGATCTTTTTCCTGTCCAACGGAATATATTACCTTTAAATCTATCCCCCATCTGTAATTACAAGGTTGCACAGCAATTAATATTAATCATAATACAGAACCAAACAACATATACACAGGAAGAAAATTAAACAGCAAGACAGAAGACAAAAAAGGCCTACATGAGGCATTTTTCCCCAAAAAAATTGCCTGTTTCAGGCGATTTTTTTGGGGGAAAAGGCCTCCTGTAGGCGTTTTTCCTCTGGAAAGTCGCTACCCCGAAGCGATTTTCCGGGAAAAACTCGCCGGAAAGGTGCGATGTTTTCAAAAACAAACGCCTCTTCCCGGCGATTTTCTCCCGGAAAAAAAATGCCACTAGGTGGCGTTTTTTATTTGGAAGCGATTTTCCGGTTTGTTCGTCGGAAAATCGTTTTTCCGACGAACAAACCCAAATTTACCCTACATATGTCAACTACACAGCCTGAATCGCATCATAAGCACTACCAAACATTACTACACAACCATTACAATGCAATCTTTCAAGATTCAAACAAAATTTCACAAAATCCCCGAAATCCCCACAACATACATTCATCGAAATTGCATGTTAATTACGCACAAAACAGCCGAAAAACGAAACAAGCATCCGAAATCAGCCATAAAGTTGCCCATAAACTTCACAACAACCAAGTAAAGGCAATTTGAAGAATTTGAAAAAAATTTAAAAACACAAAAAAAATTACAACTTACCGATGGAAATGGAGAGCGTAGGCGGCGGTCGGCAGAGAGGAATGGAGCGGCTGCACCGGCGACGGAATTGGATAGCTTCGCATGGGCAAATGGAGGGCGCCGGTGGTCGGAATCCGGTTGAGAATTTGCACACGGAAAACTGAACTGGAGGAGAAGGAATGGTGAAGAACCCGACTGGAAGAAGAAGGAATGGGGAAGTAAAAAAAAAATTTTACTTCTAAAGAGAGAAGGGCATTTTTGTAATTTCATAGGCTAAATTTGAAAAAATGGCCTACAAATAGTAAAATGTGTCCTGCTGATAACAATTCCGTATATTAATTTGCTGGAAGTAGCTAGGTGTTTGACAAAATTTGGACAATCTGTCCATGATTGTTTTTCTATGCTCTAATAAGTGTTGGCAAAACGTGCAAGTTCGTGAGTTATTTTGGACAAAGTGAGTTGGATTGGTTTTCCTACATGGTGCAGGAAATGCATCGAAGAATGTCGGAAATGCATCGAAGAATATTGTCTCCCAATCTAAAGAATATATGTAATAAATAAATAAATATAAATATATATATATGTATATGTGTGTGTGCGCGCTAATTAACGTACCCATCCGGAGGTGCTCTTTTGAAAAATAAAAAACAGTTTCCCCTCCACTCCAATATTCCTTTTGGAAACGTTCATTTAAAATTTGGAATACCCACCCCCCTTGATTGAAATAAAAACCATTCCCGATCTTAGTACTAGTCAAGGACAGAATGAAAAGGTACCGAAACCAGTCTAAGTTCGGCTCATATTAAGAACGATAACACTGGACTTGGAAACCAATTATTTTTCTAAGGGCATTGGGAGCCGACTGAGTAAAACTTATTTCATAATAATTCAAAACACTTTACAAAAACGGAGACAAAGGAATCCTCACACCCGACTAAATGTTTGTCCAAACACAGTTATGAAGCCATCCGAGAGATTCTAATAGACCTATGCTTATTATCAAGCGTTAAAAGTTTTACCTGATCAGCAGGCATATTGTAGGATATAAAAACAATATATATCCAAAATAATATTATAAAGAGATTAACGCACAGCGGAATAAAACTTCTTTGTAATTACGAACAAAAAACAAACTCGCACGCACACAATCTGTGCGGCGCACCTAAGCCGAAGCTTGGTCGAGAAACAACCCGAAGGCTATTCAGTTTCTCCTGTATCTCTCTGTAATTCTCTGTATCTCTTTGTTTTTCTTTGTGATTACAATGATCACCCAATGCCTCTATTTATAGGCTAAACTATTCCTGAATCCTACCTTAAATCTGATTCAGAATTATTTCCTAAAATAACTATATTACCCAAAACAAACACTAAACCAAATAGGAAATAGACAAATAACAAATCCTACTACAATTATAATTACCTAATAAGTAAATACAAGTTTGGTTTAATTAATTGTTTTCCAACATAGCCTCCCTTAAACCAAACTTGGATCAAAGCAGCTCTATCGCCATCACGAGCTTGAATCTCCATCGTCATTTCTTTCGCAGTGTAGACAACATGCGAAACCAACTTGCAGTAGTTTTTCATCTCTACTTTCAAACTCATCGTAGAGACACATTTGTATGTTCCATGGATCTTCTGTGGAAACCCCTCTTTAGCGAAGAATTTATTCATATCTACCCATTCTTCTTCATCCGAGTTCATCTACTCATCAACCTTGTAGTCAACCTTGCAAATGCCAAAAACATTCTCGCAAACTCGAGACATCACCTTTAAATAAAATGTGGACACAAACTTGTATTTTGAAAAAGCCTTATCAAATTTCTCAATCTGGTCAAAGAACTCATTGATATCTACCCATTCATTTTCAGAACAAAGCTTTCCATCGATATTGCTAATCTCATCAATGCTTTTAGATATAACAATGTCCTTGCAAACCCAAGGCTCCACTGTCACATTTTTAACCTGATCGAACTCTCCACCAAATAAGGAGTCGACTTCACTGCAGTTGATCTGCTCTAGTTCAACAGAGTTTTCAACACTCCCATGATCACTTTTATCTATGTGATCATCAATTTCAATATCCCCCTCTTGTTCTGAGACACATACAATTTCTTCTTCTTCTTCTTTGACCAAATCAACACTTTTAATGTCTTCATCCTCCTCGACACATTCCTGCTTAATGATATTTTGGCTCTCTGTATTGTTGCTTGAAGATCCATTCTTCAAGCTTTCACCATCAACTTCAAGCACTGCCTCATCAGACTTCATCTCTATCAACTCGAATTGTCTCTTTAACTCTTGCAGTATCATTCTTTGAATTTTTTCATTTTCTCGATTGACAACTTTTAACTTTTCCCAAAACTCCTTAGCTGTCTTTACATCCATTAAATTTCTGCATACGTCTAATTCAACATTCGTTCTTAAATAATACAGAGCCGATTATTTCTGATATTGATTTATCTTGGATTCTTTGCTTTTTGCAAATTCTGACTCAAAGTCTGTCTCAATCACGTGCCAGATTCCAATAACTCTAAAGAAATCTTCCATCTGTTGACTCCAGAGTTCATAATTATTTTTACCATCAAAGACAAAAACAGGACACTTCTCAATGATAGGTAAAGAAGACATCTTTAACTACTATAAGAACCCAAAAATTTTAACGCATTCTATTCCAGATGTAGAACCCAATTTAAACAGCCACGAAGATCAAACTGACGCTGCGATTCGAGCCAACGAACAATTGCCGACCAATTGATTTAATCAAATCTAAAACTGATCAAAGATTAATTCCACCAACAACTCAGAGCTTCAGCCAAGACACTCAAAACCACAATTAATTAATATTTTGATCGCACGCAGATCAAAGAAAATAAACAAATCCTTGCTCAATTTAAACCAAGCTAATCAAGGTTTGGATCAAATAAATAGACCCCGTAGAATGAATAAAACTTGAAGCAATCAAATTATTGCTTACCAAAGCCGCAAGGTTTTTGCTCGGACGCCACAAACTAGCCCGTTCCAATATCTTTGTATTTTTTGATGACGTCGAATGCTGTTTTTAAAGCACAATCAACAAACATTTTCGGACTCCTCTTCTATTCTGGCTCTGATACCACTTGTAGGATATAAAAACAATATATATCCAAAATAATATTATAAAGAGATTAATGCACAGTGGAATAAAACTTCTTTGTAATTACGAACAAAAAACAAACCCGCACGCACACAATTTGTGCGGCGCACCTAAGCCGAAGCTTGGTCGAGAAACAACCCGAAGGCTATTCAGTTTCTCCTGTATCTCTCTGTAATTCTCTGTATCTCTTTGTTTTTCTTTGTGATTACAATGATCACCCAATGCCTCTATTTATAAGCTAAATTATCCCTGAATCCTACCTTGAATCTGATTCAGAATTATTTTCTAAAATAACTAGGTTACCCAAAATAAACACTAAACCAAATAGGAAATAGACAAATAACAAATCCTACTACAATTATAATTACCTAATAAGTAAATACAAGTTTGGTTTAATTAATTATTTTCCAACACATATTATACTTAACCCTTAGAAACCTTAAATGATCTAAGGACATTACTAGTTCAAAGTCTCCCATCCCCATGGGAGAGCATCTTTTCCCTTCCCTACCATTCCCCTGGCACTCGATTTTTCACAAATAGTGGGGTCGAAAAATTCAAAAACACAAAACAAAGGGAGGGGATATCTGCAAAACACCACAAAAACCCACAATCAACCACAAAGGCCATGCATCGACACATAACAAGAGCGGGTTATAGGGATTTACCGCAGCCGCCGCCATGTCTTCCCTCAAAAATCACACATTATTAGTTGAAGTAGTGTCGCTTTAAAAAAATATTGCCAGTAAAAAAGAAAGTATTATATATACATATATATATATATAGTATTGATTTTAAGGGTTGAAGAATTGCCTGTTTAAATAAGCACCACTAGTAAAAAAAAAAAATTTTAAAAGTATCACCTGAAAAAAAAAGAGTATCGATTTTAAGTGTTGAAGTGTTGCCTTTTTAAAAAAAGTATTGCTTGTTTTAAAAGAAGAAGAAGAAGAAGAAGAAGAAGAAGAAGTTATTGCCTATAGGATGAAAAGTATTACCCGAAATAAATAAAAAAATATGTTTGGATTTTAAGGATTAAAGTATCCCACACATGATAAAAAGGAAGGAGGAAAAAAAAAGCGTAATTAACGTGGTCAGACAGTTTGACTATCTTACATGCTACTTCCTCGTCTCAAAATGTTTCAACGCATAGATATAGCTAGCTAAACGAAAAAGGTCGCAAGTAAATCCAGCTTCTACGCATGGTTGTCTGGCTCAGACCAGTTTGACAGCAATCCGCAATCCTTATCAGGCCAAATCGAGAGTAAAACTAAATGGGAATTCAACCCTGGTTCTCAAGGCAACAAAGTAAAAGCACTTACCACTATACCAGAGTAACCAATTTGACTATTTTTGTGTAAAACATTAGTTTAACTCATTTTAATATGAGTCATGAGTTTTCTAATAATCTATTAATTAGATCATCCAAACTAATGTTAACTTCATTGTCATTCCTTACTATTTATAAAATTAACACTAACATCATTTTTATTAGTTGTTTTGTTTCAATTAAAGTTTGTCTAATTTTTTCATGTATTAATCTAAAATACATTTCATTTTTTCTACATTAAATTTTATCTTTTTTGTTTCTAATAAAAATGTAGTACAATAATTTTATATTTTTTTGAAAAATAACCAATATTTTATATTTTATTTACTACTTGGGTTATTTCTTTTATATTTTTTTTATAGTAATGGGTTAATTCTCTATTACCCTCCTGTGGTTTTGGAAAGTTATTGATTGCACTCTTGTGGTTTAAAAAGCTACGATGAACCCCCCACAACTTTTCTGAAAGCTGTAACCGTTAAGTTTCCATCCATTTTAACAATCACAAGGTTAATTTTGTCTTTTTATTATTTTTTTACTTTAATACTTTTTTTAAAAACTATATTTTTAATAATCACCTACTTCAACTAACTAACCCTAAAATAATTTCATTTTTCTTCCGTCGTTCCTCCCTCTCACTCATCACCTTCACGCATCACTCCTCCCTTCCCTCTCCCTCACCTTCATGAATCTCAACTTCGAATCGCCGCCGCCGCAGCCACAGCCTTCACAGTCGCCGCCTTCATGGTGGCAATATTGTAGATCTGAGCTACATTCGCGGCAACGAGGAGAGATCTCTGAAGATCTGAGCTTGCGTGGCGCCGACAATGGCGCAGCGTCAGTCCTTCCCCTCACCCTATACGTATACGACGTAGCCTCCGCCCCGGCTGGTTTTCCGTCGAAACTGCACCTTCAGCGCCACCCTCCATCGTCAATCTTCATCCAAAAGGTCAAATCTTTCTATCCCCCCACGAACAATTGACACAAAAATGTGATCTTTGGACGCAGTTCGCAACAAAATCTTCACGGATTATTGACCTTCAACTGCCGAACTTCAAAGGGACGGATTTATTTTTTAATGGGTTCTTTTCAAATTGGGGCGCAGTGTGGAATCAATGGAGGATCTGGTCGATTCCCGAAGGTTCCGATGGAGTGGGCAATGGAAAGAAAGAGGGAGAATTGGGAGGATTAGATTGACCAATAGTGGCCGAGTCTTTGAAGCATTAAAGCAATGGCTGATGTTCGTTTTTGTGGGTTAAGGTTTTTTATTTATTTATTTATTTTCCTTTCTTGCTCATCGTACTCCTTCTCTTCAACCTTTGGCTTGAAGAAGCTAAAGGCTTTGTTTTTCCACCTTTCTTGGAAGAGTTGGTCGTTTAATTTCTCCGATCAAAGGACAAACCCCCAATCAGTAAAAAAATTTAAGATATTTTTTTGAGTTGCGACACTGGCCAAAATTAAAATTGGTATTTCTTTTTTGTAGTTTTGGATTGTTTCTTTGATAGAGATTGTAATGAAAGATGTTCAATGTTTAAATTTGTTTGTGTTTTCTTATCTAATTTTATTACATTTTTTGTGGCTGTGGTGGTGAAAACTTGGCAGTGGCGTAATGGTGGAAGTTTGGCCGTGATGTTCATTAATAAAAGAAAATGAAGAAGAAAAAAACAAAAGGAAGCAGTAATCCAGAGGGAATGAAGAAGGAAAAAAAATGGAAATAAGAAAAAGGAAAATTTGAAATTTTAAGAAAGGGAAAAAAATGAAAATAAAAAATATATGGAAAATAGTTAGCAGTAATCAAGAGGAAATGAAGAAGGAAAAAAATGGAAACAAAAAAAGGAAAATTTGAAATTTTGTAAAAAGGAAAAAAAATTATGGAAATCCAAAATTATATGGAAAACAATTTTAAGCTTAATTAATTTAAACCAAGAAAGAGAAAGTTTAAAGGGAAAAAGATAAAAACTTATTTATATTGGAATATATGTCATTTTAAAAGAGGTAAATATATCATTTGCATTAATAATAAATAAGTTACTTTATTTGTAAGGGTAAATTTGTCATTTTATTAAAAAAGTAGTTGAATTTTTAGTTTGACTGTTAAAACGGATGGAAAACTTAACGGTTACAGCTTTCAGAAAAGTTGAGAGGGGTTCATCGTAGCTTTTTAAACCATAAGGGGGCGGCCAATAACTTTCGAAAAACACAGGGGGTAATAGGGAATTAATCCAATGAATTTTAATGTTTAAGTTAGTTGTATAATTAGAAAAATATATAATTGATGTGAAAAAAAATATTTTAAATGTTAAAATGATAAAATTAAAGTATATTAATATAAAGTTAAGTACGCATAACCTCCTCTGTGGTTTGGAAAACTTTCAGATGACCCGCTATGGTTTAAAAAGCTACAAATAACCCCCTGTGCTTTTCCGAAATGTGTAAAGTTAGAAATTTCCGTTAGATTTAACGGTCAAACAAAAAAGTCAACTATTTTTCTTAACTTTTTCATTCAAATGACGAAATTACCCTTACAAACAAAATGTTATATTTATCATTAATACAAATGACATATTTACCCTTAATAAAAAAGCAATAGGCAAATATAAACATTTTAATTTTTTTTCTTTTTACAAAATTTATTTTTTATCTTTTAATTTATTTTAAAAGATACAAATTTAATTTTTTTTCTTTCTTACTTTAAATTAATTAAGGCTTAAACATTACTTTTCTTTTTTAAAATTCCAAATTTTGATTTATTTTATGTATTATCAGTTCAAAATTTCTTGATTTCTATATTTTCTTTCTTTCCTTTTCTAAAATTTCAAATTTCAATTTATTTGATATATTATTATTACTTTCGAATTTACTTCTTGTCTTCCATTAAATCACATTTTATCTATTTTTAATAATTACTCTCTTCCTTCTTAATTAAAATATTTCCTTTCAAGTTCATCAATCCTATCTCCACAATGAAAATCATCATCAGACAACAATAATCAACAAGATTGAACCAAAAAATCATCTTCCAAAAAAAACAAAGGCATCCATAGAAGTAATCTAAACCCAAAAAATATATATCTCGGTAATGGCAAAAAATAAAAAGTAAAAAAATACAGTGTCTACATCTCTCTATTGACTCTTCATTTCCCCTTTCCAAATTGTCTAATGCCCAAAATTTCCAACCCAACTAGTTCCGATGCCCAAATTTTCAAACCCAACCACCACCTTTGTTTGTCTCTGTTTTTGGTAACAACTCAGACCCCGATCCACCGCCGTCGCCTTAAATGACTTCATCATCACCATCACTATCATAACCTAGATCCGCCGTCAACACAGTCGCCACAATAACGCAGATCAGCAGCTCCGACGACAACCATACCCACCCCCTCACCGTTCTAACCAAAGCCCACTGTGTTGGCCATTGAAGTTAGGAGTCAAAATCCCCACATAGATTTGCGAAAACCTGACTATCAGCAGCACCGACCAAATCCATACCCACCACCCTCACACCTCGAAGCAAATCTGCCACGCCGACTGATGTGACGCAAAAATTACAATTACAGGAGGTGCTTCTTAAGGCCCAGTATGAACTTCTTGAAAAGCAATGGCCCAATCTGAAGGAGACTTGACGGTGAAGAAGAATGAGCAGGCTGGAGACCGATCTGGGCAGCTCGGATCAGCAGGGTTGATGATGAATTGTGATTCGCACTGTTCCGATGACAATTTCAGATGATAAAGAAAGGAGCGGGGCTTTCCCCCCTGTATAGGCTCCGACGGTCAAGTTATTATATTTGGAGAAGATAAACAGTAAGGATGAATGCTTGAAATGATAAAGATTGCGTACCTCACTCAGACTGAAGACTTAGTATATATATCTCAAGTTTGAAACGTGTCCGTTGAACCCTCATGAGTGACTTGGTCACCTGCTCCTTCCGTTTAGCGTGGCGTGGACGCTATCATTTTGACCGGGTTTCATGGATGTCTTCCTCTCTTAGAAGATCTGGAAATCCCTGCATGCAATTGAAAATATATACCTAATCTATGACAGCTTTCACCTACTGTGTCAGTGAAGCAGGATAGGTCGGTATGTCTATCTTAGGTCGGTCGAACCAAATGTTACGATAGAAACGTAAGGAAATGACCAAGGCAATCTAAAGTCTAAAGTCCGACCTAACTCTTTTCGAGATATAACGTTTGGCTCGGTTTTATGGTTCTGAACGACCTAAGCTTGTAACAGAGAATACTCAGTGGCTTGGGTTGGACGACCTTTCCGACCTAAACATGATCCTGGGCTCTACATGCGTCTTGTTGTCTTTCACTGTTTATTTTTGTTTTTGTCCATTGGGCTAGGCCCAATGGAGATTTAATTTTACGCACACCAACAAGTCCCCCCAGTATTAGGTTTTACCGATCTAAAACTTAATACTTTCTGCGTTTTTCCGAGCTAAGATTTAGCATAAAGCACTTACCGTGGATTCCCCGATATCAGTCCGAGCCATTCTTCCGAGCTAAGCATGATGCTATATTTTACTAAGCCGAAAGTGAGACTAAGGCATTTGTCAAGTGTTCATCTGACCTATTGTTTATCCGACTTATATTTTACCGAACATGATGAAAACATGAGATATGACTATGAAATCCGACCTATAGAGAATAGTGTCAACCGATGCATAAGTAATAATTGCAGTACCGATCTAAAGAATTTGAACAGACTATTGGACAAATTAATGAATGCAGTAGTAAAGGCATACCTTTGCGTTATCTGAAGTCTGGATTTTAAAGAGTCGGGACGTGATTGGACAAGTCCTCTCGACTTTCAAGGCGACCGGTACGACTTTCCATGTTTATCATCTTCGAGGTGGCATTAAAGACCGCACCCGTTTGTCTTGCCCACGTCTTTTCGGACTCCCCGAGGTTCATCTATAAGAACCGTGAGAGCAAATACTTGCCACCATTTGCATTCCTAAAAAAGAGAGAAGAAAAAAAAAATTTTCTTTTTGCTTTCCTTCTTTTGCCGGGGTTGTTGCGTCTTGCCGGAGTTGCTGCGCTTTGTTTTTCTGTTTTTCTGGTTTTGTTCATGTCGCTGTTTTACCGCCGCCGCGTCTCTTGTTTTCGTTCATCGGATTGCAATGGCCTCCGAGAGAAGTTCCGGTACCGGAGCATCACGCCAGAATCCGGCCTCAGGTTAGTGTTCTTCTTCCCCTTTCTTTCCATGCGTAGATTGCTGATTTTGCTTTTTAGATTTGTGGCATGTTTGAAGCATGAACCCCTTGTAGGATTTGTTTCTTGAATATATGCATGATTATGGTGCTTTTTCTTTTGTACTGTTTCCTGTAGATACGGCTGCCAGTTTTCAATTTAATCCTGAGGAAATAGCTTCCGAGCTCACTAGAGTAGATTTAGAAACCCTAAGATCAAACCGCTATTTAGACCTATCTGTCCCGATTCGTTTACCCACACCCGAAGAAAGAATAACAAACACCTCTGGGGATTGGGTCGGGATTTAAGAATATCATATAAATTTTGGGCTAAGGTTCCCGACCCCGGATTTTTTAAATGAGATGTGTGATTTTTTAAATATCGGGCTGAGTCAGTTGGTACCTAATGCCCTTCGATTTTTGGTAGGATTTATGTTTGTTTGTTTTGGGGCTGGGTCCGATCTACGGTAGATTTGTTCTTCCAGTTCTACACCGTCCGCCAATATCCTTATGATCAGGGGTGGGTAACATTCCAAAAGCGTAGAAACAGCCCCATAATTATTACCGACTCCCCCGACACTAATAAACACTGGAGGGCTAGATATTTTATGGTGAAGGCTGATGAAGCAACTTTACCTTGCCGTTGGTCACCTGTTATAATCCCGGCCGACCAAACCCGAGAAAAGTCTGACCCCATAGTGCAGTCGGACTATAAGGTGCTAAGAAATTTTACTTGCTCGGTTAAATATTCGGCTAAGTTCCCTTCAGAGAGCCTTCTGGTTTGGGCCGGGCTGAGCCAAGCCCCCGGTGTAGAAAGAGAAAGTAAATACCTGCCTCTTAACCTTTTATTTATCGTCTCCTCATCCTTCCTAGATCGGTAATTTTGACCTTTGCATGTTGCTTGATTTCAGGTGGCCTCGGTGGATATGGCAGGAAGAAAAAGGCCGGTAGGCCAGCCGCAGCTTCGGGGTCCTCCAAGAGACCGGCCGAGATCGATCTTACAGAGGAAGTTGAGGTCGCCGATCCTCCCAGCTCGGCATTAGTGACTCGGGTCACGAAAAAGAGCAGGCCGACCCCTGTAGAAATCCAGGCAGCTAAGGCTGCCAAAGCTCCGCAAGTGCTGACGGGCCCCACTACTGGAGCCGAGTTGCCGAGTCCCAATGATTTGCTGGGACCCGTGGACCCATCAACCAAAGAAAGGGTTATTTTGTTGAGAGATCAAAGGGAGAGACCGAGTTCCCTAGCTCGGCCTATTCATCAGGCCCATTTGACGGAGCCGCCACCCGAGGACGTTATGCCATATCAGGAAGTGGCGGCCGAGTCTTCTCAATCTTTCGAGGAGATTCTTCGAGTGAGCGAGCAGCTCCGGGAAGATATGAGCCAAATGGTGAAGCGGGAGGCCCTTCTAGCCTCGCACATTAAAAAGGTGAGTTTCCAAACTTAGTTAATTTTTTGAAAATAAATGGTTACCTGGTGTGATATTTTCACAAGATCCTTGTATCGGATTTTTGCAGGTTGTATTTAATTATGCGGCTACGAACAGAAGGACGACAGCTTTGGATATCTTGGCCCAAAGCTACGAGTTGGAAAGGTCGAAGAAGCCGACCGATGCAATTGAAGCTCTGCAGCTAGATCTGGGGCTCGAGCGCAGCAGAGTATCAGAGCTTGAGGCCGAAAAAACTGCGTAACTTTTGGAGAACCAGGAGCTGGGTACAAAGGCCAGCCGGCTGGAGACTAAAATCCAGGGTTTAGAAGCTGATGTGGACACCCTGAAAAAAAGTGAGGCCGCCCTGAAGGAGAGGGAGGCTGCCCTGGAAAAGGAAAAAGCCTACCTGGTGAAGGAAAAAGCCGACCTGGTGAAGGCCGCGGAGGAGGCGGCAAAGAAGGCTGCCGGGCTGCTCAGCCCGGAGGAGGTCGAGGCAGCACGCCATGCCGAACTGAAAACTTTTAAGGAGGGGACCCTGCTGGAGCTCATGAATCGGCGCTTCTTGGAACTGATCCAGTGTGGGTATACCATTTGCTGGGACGAGCTAAAAAGCTCCAGGTCGGCAGAAGACGCTCCTGCGGACTCCATGGCTCAAAGATCTTTGCTTCCGGAGGGACGCGATCCATTTGATCTTATAGAGGAGGTCAAGCAGGAATGCCGAGCCAACGGTATTCCTATCCCGGAAGATGCCGAAGAACCGGAGGCCGACCCCCAGGGGGCAGCAGATGAAGCGACCTCCCAAGCTCCTCCTTCCTGAGATCGGGCTTACCCTTAACGGTGGCCATGACTATGTCGCCGACCTTGCTTCCTAGTTCTCCTTTCTTTTTGAAGAATTCTTTGTAACTTTAGATCGGATTTGTACCTAAGCTCGTTTATTGAATGAAGACCTTTTTTTTCCTTTTTTTGTTGTCTCAAATTTGATGTATTTCCCAACTTTAACTGCTTTATTGATAATATTTTCTCAAGTGTGCTGCATTCCAAGCCCGGGGAACCAGACGTCCTTGCAAGTCTTCCAAAATATAACTCCCAGTAGGTCGGGCTTCGATTACCCGATAAGGCCCTTCCCCATTAGATATTAACTTGCCTTGTTCTTGTGGCTTACTGATAGCTCGGTTACGTAAAACTAAATCTCCTAGTACGAAGGCTCAATGTTTGACCCGAGCGTCATAGTGTTGCCGAACTAAATTCTTATAATTTAGTTGGTGTATATAGGCAGTGTTCCGAGCTTCTTCCATCAAGTCCAAGTTAAGCTCCAAGTTTTTCTGATTCTGGTTCCTTTCGAAGTGCATGACTCGGGGGGCACAATTTTGTATTTCCAGGGGAATAACGGCATTGACCCCAAAGGCTAGCTCGAAAGGGGTCTTCCCCGTAGCCGATTTAGGCGTAATCCGGTGGCACCATAGTACATGAGGCAGCTGTTCTACCCAATTCTTGCCTTTATCTTCTAACTTGGTTTTCAACCCGTGCAACAGAGTTCGGTTTGTGAGTTCCACTTGTCCATTTGCCGGAGGATGAGCTACAGATGCGAAACGTTGGGTGATGCCGAGCTTTGAACACAAAGCTGTGAACTCCTTGGATTCGAACTGGGTCCCATTGTCCGAGATGACCGAGTTTGGCATGCCGAACCGACAGATGACTTGTCTCCAAAGAAATCGAGCTACCGTTCGCCCGGTAATGTTTGTCAATGCCTCGGCTTCCACCCATTTTGTGAAATAGTCTATGGCCACAACAAGATAATGACAAGAACCGATCTTAGGAAACGGCCCCACGAGATCTATTCCCCATTCTGCGAAAGGCCAAGGGGTAATTATCCCCGTAAAGCTGGAGGCCGGCAACCGATGAATTGTTGCGTTGTGTTGGCAGCTGGGGCACCTTTGAACATATTCTACTGCTTCCTGGAATAACCGGGGCCAATAAAACCCAGCCCCAATTATTTTTTTGGCCAAATTCTGGGCCCCAATGTGAGACCCGCAATCTCCTTGGTGTACTTCCTTCAGTACGGCTTCTGCTTCTCCCGAACTCAAACACTTTAGTAAGGGCATCAAGAAACCCTTTTTATACAGATCCTCCCCGATTATTTGATAGTGTTCAGCCTTTCTTCGTATTCGTTGTGCTTCCTTTCGTGAATCTGGTAGAGTGCCATTTTGTAAGTATTGCCATAGGGGAAATCTCCAATCCTGACCTTCACTTATGGATAAGATTGCTGGTTCAGCTACACTCCTGGTCTGTACTTCTTCTACTAGAACGCTTTTAGTCAAATGAGAGAAAACCGAGGAAGCCAATTTGGACAAGGCATCTGCATTTGTGTTTTTGCTCCGTGGAACCCGCTCTATGGTCCATTTTGGAAAAAAATTTAGTTGCTGCTGTGCCAGTACTAAAAAATTTTTCGGATTTAACCTTAACTGATATTGGACAAGGGTTTCAAGAGTTTCACGCAAATCAAGCAAATAAGCAGACTCATCCCTACTTTTAACAAGAAAATCATCAATATATGCTTTCATGTTCCGACCTAACTGATTTTTAAAAATTTTGTTTATCAAACGCTGAAAAGTAGCTCCGGCATTCTTCAAACCGAAAGGCATAGTAATGAAGCAATAAGTACCTTTATCCGTGATGAAGGATGTTTTTTCCTCGTCTTCTTTAGCCATGAAGATCTGGTGGTAGCCCTTGTAAGCATCCAAGAAGTTAAGGAAACGGAATCCAGCTATGGCATCAACCAAAACGTCGATCAACGGTAGGGGGAACCAGTCTTTAGGGCAGGCTTTATTTAGGTCGGTAAAATCAATGCACATACGCCATGAACCATCGGGCTTGGGAACCAATACGGGGTTAGCCAGCCATTCAGGATATTCTACCTCTCGAATGATACGAACTTCTAATAGGGCGTTGACTTCGATTTTCACGTATCTGCTGCGCTCCCCTCCGAGGTTACGCTTTCGTTGGCTAACCGGCCTATGGTTGGCATCAATGGACAGCCTATGTTCAATGATATTTTGAGAAATGCCTGGCATGTCTTCCGGCCCCCAAGCAAAGACTTCCGCGAACTCACGTAAAAGGTTAAGAAAATCATGTTGTAACTGTGGGGGCAGATCAGCCCCAATCTTAATTACCTTGTTCGGATCGGCCGCCAAGGGGACAATTTTTACCTCGGCCCCTGCTTCGATGGACCGGTCTGAGCTATCTGGTAGGTCGGTGATGTTAGTGGGATGAGTAGTACTTCCAGGGAGGGTAGGCGGCGAAGCTCGTGGTGTGGAGGTCGGAAGGACCGCAGATGCACTTCTTGACTTCCGATCCACTGTTGTTGGCTCCTTAAGGAAGCCGTGTAACACTGCTTAGCCTGTATAACATCACAGCGAAGAGTAGCTATCTCACCCATGGTGGGGAATTTCAAAAGCATATGCATGGTAGAAGCAATGGCCTGGAACTGATTTAATCCAGGCCGACCTAGATACACGTTATATGGTGAAGGTTCATCAATGACCACAAAGTCTACGGTTTCTGTACGTTTTAGCTGACGAGCTATTAACGTGACCGGAATGCTCAACTGTCCTACAGGGATGACATGGTGATTGCCGAAGCCAATTAATGGTGTTCGTACTGGACTTAACTGTGTTTTATGTAACTGACATCCCGTCAATGCCTTAGTTGTAATGATATTACTAGAGCTACCCGTGTCTAGTAATGTCCTACGTACTTGATAATTGGAAATATAACAATCGATCACTAGCGGATCGTCACAACTGTAAGGTAAAAAGATATCACTATCATCAAAAGTAATGACTGGTGCCATGGTTTTTGCCTTACGCTTACCTAGAATGTTGTTTCTTTGTCTATATACCTGTTTCCTTTGGCGATTGGAGTCGCCCTGGGTCGGTCCTCCAGCTATGGTGTTTACGACCCCAGCTATGGTTAGGTCGGCCCCAGCGTGTGGGGCTCGGGGGTCGGGTTGTGGGCATTCGCGAGCAAAATGTCCCGGTTCCCCACACCGGTAGCATCCGGTAGGTCACTCCCGGGTTGCTGAGCCGTAGGCTTGGGCAAAGGCGCCACTTGAGTATATTGGGGCAGCTTTCCAGCATGAATAAGTTTAGCTATCTCTGCTGCCAAATTTCGACAATCGTTAGTATTGTGACCAATATGTTTATGGTAGTTACAATACCTGCCAGGATTGAGCCGATCTGTGGGTCCCATCATGGGACGGGCTGGGGGTAGTACCCTTGATGCTGGATGGCCGCGTATATGTCGGCTCGAGGGACGGAGAAAGGCTCGGCTACCTGCACAGCGTTCACACTTACCCCGGTCTTCGGGATAGGGTTAGTAGTATTCACAAAATTTAATTTCTTATTTCCTCCTGGAGGAGGAATTGGGGAAGAAGCTTTCCTCTTACCGTATAAGTCGGAACAACCTCTCTCCCGTTCCTATTTTATAGCTGCAGCATCCTCAACAACAGCAAAGTTAACGGCAGTAACCATCATTTCAAAATAGGAGTGCGGGGGTCGGATGGCCAGTTCGGTAGCTAAAGGTTTCGACCGCAACCCATTAATAAATGACCCCATCATTATCCTATCATCTTTTTCGTGGCATTGCCTAGATTCTACGTTAAACCGATCTATGTAGGCCTGTAGTCCCTCTCCCATTTTTTGAGTTATGTTCATTAAATGTGAAATTGGTTTAGACAATATCTTGTTACCCATAAAATTAGCTAAAAACAGGTCACCGAACTGATCTAAAGAATGAATGGAATTTCGGGGCAGAGTACAATACCAATTTATGGCCTGTCCTTTAAGAGTCAGATGGAATGTCATGCAACGGTTGGCATCAGACAGGTTGGCGGCATCCATGACGCTCATGCATTGCATCCAGTGAGCCGTGGGGTCAGTAGTACCGTCGTACTTGTCAACCTTACCTAGTCCTCTGTAACCCGGGGGGAATTGTGCAGTTTGGATCTCCCAACCAAATGGATGAGACACCCGAGAAGTGGGCCTGGTTCGTCCGAGCTGAGCGTATCCGGATCCGGGGAGGACTGTTTGACCGAACTGGGGGTATCCTGACTGACCTAAGGGGTACCCTCCCATGCTGGGGTAATAGTTCCCTGCACTGGGCCCGGGGTAATAGTTCGGGTTAAGTAAGGGAGAGTATCCCGTGGGTGGCTGCATGGCTCGGCTGGTGCCCACGCCGTAATGCTAAAACATAGCTGGGTTCGACGGAGCTAGGTGTCTGGGATATCATAATTGGTTGACTTCAGGACCAGGGTGACTAAACTGGCTCATCGGTTGAACTAGACCGGGCTGACTTACTTGATTCTGTGGACCCAGGCCAGGCTGACCTAACTGGTTCACTTGCTGTCCTATCATGGGAAAAGGCAGACCTGACATAAAAGGATAATTACTGGGCTGAGCGTTAGGAATCCCGAAGGGAGCTGGAAAAGTAGGGGTGACCTGGGTATGGGCTAAGGTGGTATACACAGGAGGTGCAGTAGAGAGGGTGGGAAGGCCAGCTACGTAGTTGGACCCGGAGAAAAGATGAGTTCCCCCAGGGTGTGGAGGGCATCCTGAAACGGCTATGGACTGGGGTGGGAGGCTGGACATCAACACGACAGAGGGATCAGACATAGGATTGAACAGAGTTCCCGGTGGGGGAACAACGGGGACAACTTGTGAACTAAAGGGGTGTTCTATGGTGGCTGCATCTAGGGCGGTGGTTGTAATACTAGAAATGGGGGGTTCCGTATTGAGAGTAGAGGTAACCGGAACGATATGGTTCATTAGGTGAAGCAGTTGGGGGAATAAACGGTAAAACTTCTCTTTTTCTGCTTGTTCCTGCTGGGGGGTGAGAGGTTCGATAACGGCGGCTGTGGTTGGTGGATCATGGGGAGGGATGGAAGCGGCGGTGACGGTAGGAACCATAGCGGTTGTAACAAAGATTAGCGGCAGTGTTGGAAGAAGAAGCACCCAATCCTGAACAATCTGGAACTTGCGTCATGGTTTCAACAAATTTCTTTAAAAGTGGAAAAGATTTGATGAAATATTTTGATCAAACGCTCCCCACAGACGGCGCCAGTTGATGTGACGCAAAAATTACAATTACAGGAGGTGCTTCTTAAGGCCCAGTATGAACTTCTTGAAAAGCAATGGCCCAATCTGAAGGAGACTTGACGGTGAAGAAGAATGAGCAGGCTGGAGACCGATCTGGGCAGCTCAGATCAGCAGGGTTGATGATGAATTGTGATTCGCACTGTTCCGATGACAATTTCAGATGATAAAGAAAGGAGCGGGGCTTTCCCCCCTGTATAGGCTCCGACGGTCAAGTTAGTATATTTGGAGAAGATAAACAGTAAGGATGAATGCTTGAAATGATAAAGATTGCGTACCTCACTCAGACTGAAGACTTAGTAATATACCTCAAGTTTGAAATGTGTCCGTTGAACCCTCATGAGTGACTTGTTCACCTGCTCCTTCCGTTTAGCGTGGCGTGGACGCTATCATTTTGACCGGGTTTCATGGATGTCTTCCTCTCTTAGAAGATCTGGAAATCCCTGCATGCAATTGAAAAGATATACCTAATCTATGACAGCTTTCACCTACTGTGTCAGTGAAGCAGTATAGGTCGGTATGTCTATCTTAGGTCGGTCGAACCAAATGTTACGATAGAAACGTAAGGAAATGACCAAGGCAATCTAAAGTCTAAAATCCGACCTAACTCTTTTCGAGATATAACGTTTGGCTCGATTTTATGGTTCTGACCGACCTAAGCTTGTAACAGAGAATACTCAGTGGCTTGGGTTGGACGACCTTTCCGACCTAAACATGATCCTGGGCTCTACATACGTCTTGTTGTCTTTCACTGTTTATTTTTGTTTTTGTCCATTGAGCTAGGCCCAATAGAGATTCAATTTTACGCACACCACCGACCATTGAAATTTGAAGTTGAAATCACCCAAATGACAAACTCATCGGAGAGTGTGTCGATGTAGGAGGCGGCGACAGCGAGAGAGGTAATGGAGACAGTGAAAGAGAGATGATGATGGCAATGAAAGAAATGTGAAGAAGATGGAGAGAGAGAGTGAATGAGACGAGGCGTGCGAGAGGGAGAGGGAGAGAGAAGGGTTTTAGGCCATCTCCAGGAGAGTTGGAAAATTGGAGGTGTGCTCACACCTCCCCCTCCACATTGTGGAAGAGTTGGAAAACTGGAGGTGTGAGCACACCTTCCCCTCCGCGTTTTGTCAAGTGTTTGTTTTTCAAAATATTTTCAGAAAAATATCTAAGTGCACCAAATGCCGATGACATTGCAAGGCTACTCTATGTTGGTTATCAACGTGGTTTTCCAGGAATGTTGGGTAGTCTAGATTATATGCATTGGAAGTGGAAAAATTGTCTGACAACATGGTCCGGACAGTATGCTGGTCGTTATGGAGCACCAACCGTAATTCTTGAAGCAGTTGCCAATTATGATCTGTGGATATGGCATGCATTTTTTGGTATGGAGGGCACAAATAATGACATCAATGTGTTGGAGTCATCTCATTTGTCTCCGGCTCATTATGTTGTTAACTGGAAAGAATTTACTATGGGTTATTATTTAGCTGATGGTATGTACCCTAAATGGAGTATAATTGTGTAAACAATTCATGATCCACAAACTCCAAAATTGAAGTATTTTGCTAAAAAACAGGAGGCTTGCAGAAAAGATGTTGAGCGTGCGTTTGGAATGCTACAGTCACAATGGCACATTATTAGAGAGCAGTCTCGATTTTGGGGGAAAAAAAAAGTGATGCATGATATAATGACTGCGTGCATTATCATGCACAATATGATAATCGAGGATGAACATAATCTTTCTGCACCAATTGTTCAACCGATAAGCACAGGTCATCTCCCAAATGTGAAACTAGCCAAGATGAGAATACCATATTTCAAAGTTATCTTGCTCGATATAGACGAATTTGAGATAGAAATACTCACTTTGAGCTATGCATTGCATTTATAGAGCACTTGTGGGAGCTTCATTCGAATGCTATAGACGACTCAGATTAGTAATATTAATTTAGTAGTTTACATTTTATTTTCTAAATAATTATGTAAGTTTTTTTAGTATTATTAAATTTCGTGTGTCGGGACTACTTTTAATTTAGTTTGCATTTTATCAATTTTCATTGCGATATTAATATAATTATCATTTAATTATGGGCAAATTCCTAAAAAACCCTTGTGGTTTACGAAAGTTATTAACAACCCCCATGTGGTTTAAAAAGCTCGAATAACCCCCTTGTGATTTTTCGATATCCGTAACCGTTAGGTTTTCGGTTAACTTTAACGGTGATAGGGGCATTTTCGTAATTTTATCCCTTTTAAAAATGGTTGACTTCTTAGGTTGACCACTAAAGTTAACCAAAAACCTAACGGTTACGGATATCGAAAAATCACAAGAGGGTGATTCGAGCTTTTTAAACCACATGGGGGTTCTTAATAACTTTCGTAAACCATGTGGGGGTTTTAAGAATTTTCCCTTTAATTATTAACTAAATGAATTTATCATGTTAGATGAAACTGCAAAATTTCACAATTAGTTGGGGTTTTTGTATAAATAACTTGAATAGTATAAAAGTAATTAAATTGAATTTAAAATTATGTGTATGGAGAAATCAAACTAGAATATTCTTGAAAAACTAGAAGTTAGAGTTTTCTGTTGGGGCAAATTTACTGTAGAAACTAGAATTTAGAAGTGGAGGTGACTCGAATAGTTAAAAATTGCTGGAGATGGTTAGGGTTAAAACTCTGTGGATATTAAGAAGTTTAAAAAAAGTAAAATGAAAATTAATAAAATGACAAAATTACCCCTCTGACCGTTAGTCATAACGAAAATTTCTAACGTTACAGATTTTGAAAAAGCACAGGGGGATTATTTGTAGCTTTTTAAACCATAGGGGATCATCCGAAAGTTTCTCAAATCACAGGGGGATTATGAGCAATTAGCCCATTAATATATTATTTACATTATATATATATATATATGATGTCATCTGAATTGACCCGATTGACCCTCTAGGTCATGTGACTCTTTAACCGCTTAACTTCGCTAGGTCAGTGTCCAGTCCGAGCATGACAACATTGCTTTTACATACGCACCTTGCTATATTTGTGTACATTTGGTGTTGTCCTGACCAAAATATCCCTTGGAAGGACATATCGATATTCCAATCCATATGGTAACAAAAGAAAAAGAAACAGAAAAAGGAAAAAAAATAAAAATCCAATCCAAATTACTGTAGTAATATAATAATAATAAAATTTTACCAAGTGATTTAAGATTATTATATATATATATATATATTATTATATTAGAAAAGAAAATCACAAGAGGCATAGTCTCCCTTCTATCATGTGGCACATGACACCTCATATGCCACTTAAATTAATTTTAACATATCATCCATCCATATTATTCAAAGTTAGATTTCATACAAACCTCATCAACTCTCAACAATTATCAGTTGTGTCCACGACTACTTCTTTTCTTAAGCTTCATCTTCATCCAAATTTTTTTTCTTTTTTATTTTAATCCATCGTCATCCATCAACCATGCCTCTCTTTTTTTCTTTTTTTAAGCTTCATCATTTTTTCTATTTCTTTTGCATCTTCATCTGTCAACTATGACTCTCTTTTTCTTTTCTTTTGTTTTTTTTATTATTTTAAGTTTCATCTTCATCAACTTGATTCTCCAAAAGATTCAAATATTAATTGAAGAAATACAAGAAATCCATTACACTGAATTCAATCTGTCAACCTGATAAATTATCTAAAGAAGATCAAATGGGTAAAATGCCCTAAAACGTCTATCCACGGCTAACAACGGGCTGGACCCTAATCATTCTTTAAATAATGTACAGATACCTGATTGTTTCCAACAACCCATATTTCTTAATTAATATAAAACCCATAGAATGATTCTAACTAGAATCATCAACATTACAGGAAAATCAGATAACCAAATTTCATGGCTTAACACTAATTATTTAGCCTGCCATTAGGCTAAATATAACTGAAAATAAATATTAAAAACAGAAATTTAAATTAGAACTTACTTGTCAATTTGTCTTCAAGATCTTGATTCTTGAAGGGAAATGGAAAATATATTATAAAGGGAAAATAAGTATAAGAGAGAGAGAGAGAGTTGGATGATGTACAAAGGGGAAAGCTTAAAAGAAAGAAAGAGAGGAATTCGAGTCGTGCCTCTTCCTCTAAAACTAAACCTATATATAGGCAAATTTTGCCTTAAACAAACTATTACAAACGGATTTGAAGTTTTTAATTTTAAATCCACTACAGTATCCTACGGATTCCAAATTATGAATTGAAAAGTCCGCCACAGTATTTTTGTCGGTGACCCACACAACCGCCTATGTTAATTATTTTTGGGGTTTTTACCAGTAGAACCGGTTACTGAAGTCTTGATTGCAAGTAACATTTCATCAATGTTAATATCTTCATCTTCATCATCTTGATATTCTCCTGCTAGGCAATGGCCCTGGCTAGACATAGAAATATCAGATTTTGTATCCTCCAGATTCTGGGATAGATCTTTCTTTAAAAGATCCATATAAGAAGATATTATTTATTCCCTAGAAATAATTCCTTTCTGCATCTGCAACATCCTATGAATTTGTTGGAAAGGGCTGATTTCATCCCTTGGAGCTGAGTCCTTCTTTTGCTGGTATTCCTGCACCTTCTGCTTGATTTGATCAATTAGCTCTTGACCCTGGATCTCACCAGTAGTAAAATCTTTTTTAACTAATTTGTCCTAGAATTTGGTACAACTGACTCTTTTAAGACACGGGATCTTTTCAGGAGTATAACTCACTTATGGAATTCATTTTCAGATCCAAGGAATCGAAAATTCATGAAAAAATACATTGGAGCGATATTATCATTCCAAGGATGATTATTATCCATATTCATTATTTTAGGCAAAATTTTCACTCAATCAGCATATAATGCTTTAAAAGGTTCAGGTAAAGCCTTAATTGATGGACCAAAATTTAGCCACCAATTCACAAACCAATTTGGTATTTGTTTGTTATAAACATCAACACATTTTTATAAACCAAGAATGCTTTCTTCTCGGATTTTCATAAAGAAATACTTTTGTAAGGGATTCAATATAATCCCAATATTTGAATTTGATCACAACTTTTTGCTCTGGATGGAGATATTCTCTATCCTTTAAGGTTGATAACCCCCATTCATCAGCATATATGATCTGTTTAATAATAATTTTGTTGAAGTTATAAACATTCTGAGAGCTACCAGCACTCGAAAAATATGTAATATCACAATTTCCTGAAAATTTCAAAATATTTTCGAAATATGTTCTTGGGTTATAAGCCAATTCAGCATATGATGAGCTGTCCAAATACCTTTGCATTAGCATCCATGGATCACTGACCCATTGTAAATCTTTACCTTCTAAGAGTATTATTACCTCTTTATGAGGATTTTGATGATATGAAGCCATATGATCTTCAGTTTCCTCATCTCCCACAATTTTTGAGAATGAAGATGATGAAGCGGTATTACTATCCTTTTCTCTTTGAGTTACAAACTTCATAAATTCCTCATATAAAGGATTTTCAGGAGACATGCTATTTCGGGCAGATATATTATCTGCTTCCAACCTTCTTCCTCCTTACTGGGACAAGATATTACCTCGTCCTCCTCTGCCACGGTAAGGGCCAGAGGCCCTACCCCTTGGTAGCATAAACCTGCACATATAAAATTTATTCATTATTTAAAAATTCTCTTGTTAAAAAGTCTGGAAGACTATTTTTTTCACCCTTTTTATATTGAATTTCGATATCAAATGGAACTAAATGAACTTGCCATCTTGCAAATATTTGTTTAGAAACATCATGTTTGAAATCTTTATTGAACATGAATTTTGCAGATTTACAATCTATTCTTATAATAAACTTTTGATTATATAAATCATCTTGAAATTTTAAAACACATTTAACAATAGCTAAGATCTCTTTAGCCACAGTAGCATAATTTTTCTGGCTATTAGACCATTTTCCTGAATAAAATCTAACAAGAAATTCTTGTTTGTTTTCTTTTGATTTTTGTTTTAAAATTCCTCCATAACCTATATCTGAAGCATCTATTTCTATAATTTTATCCAAATTTGGATTTGCTATCATTAGACATGGTAGTGATTTTACCCTAGACTTAATTCGTCTAACTGCTTCTGTATGACTAGCTGACCAAGGTTTAGGATTTTGTTTCAATCTATCATAAAGAATTGCAGTATCTTCATTAAGATTTTTATAATAGGAAGAAATATAATTTAAACTTCCTAAAAATCTTTGTGATTGAGTTTTATCTGTAATCATATCTGGAAATTTTGAAGTAAAATCAATACTTCTATTGATAGAAATTATATTTTCTTTTTCAATATTATGACCTAAAAATCTAATATTTGTTTGGAATAAACTCATTTTTGACTTAGTTATAACCAAACCATTCTGGATAATTAATTTTTTAAAAATTTTCAAGTGTTTGGGTTTCAATATCTTTTGAGAATACTAAGATATCATCAATATAAACAATGATAAATTCACTATAAGGAACAAAAATATCATTCATTATTTGCTGAAATTCTGAAGGAGCATTCTTCAGACCAAAAGGCATAACCTTCCATTCATAATGCCCAATTGGAACAGTAAATGTTGTTTTATATTGATCCTTATTATCAATTTGAATTTGCCAATATCCTGATTTTAAATCAAACTTGGAGAATATTATTGATTCATATAATCTATCTAACAGATCCTTTTTATTAGGAATTGGATGTCTAATCTATTTTAAGACTTTATTAAGAGGTTTATAATTTATCACCATCCTAGGTATCCCTCTTTCAATTTTTCTATGTTTATTAACATAAAATGTTGTACATGACCATAGAGAGTTTGAAGGCTGAATTAATTCTTTTTGTAAAAGAGAATGAATTTCTTTCTTACATAATTCTAAATATTTAGAATTCATATGACAAGGTTTTGCCTTAGTCGGTATTTTCTTTTCATTAAAATCATCTTCATAAGGAAGACTAATAATATGCTTCTTTCTATTCCAAAAAGCATTTGGATGATCATTACAAATTTCTAATGAGAAGTTATTAACTATTAATTTTATTTTTTCCTGTAATTTAGGATTTTGAAGTTTTTCTTCAATTGTCAAAACATTAATTTCTTGTTTTAAAAACTTCAATTGATTCTTTTTTCTAAAAAGATTTTCTTTTATAGTATTTAATACTTTTGAAAATGGTTCCATTATAAATTGAAAATTTATTTGGTTATTTTCATAAGTTCCTTTTAATCCTTTAGAATCTATATGATAGATAGGATAAAGCTTTTTCAAAAAAGGAGTTCCAAGTATAACTTGATTTGTAATGTTTTTAACTAATAAAAAACTTTCTGGAATACAAACTTTATTTTTACAAATATATGCTTTAGGGAGCTTAAACTGGATATCTAATTTTTCCCCTCCAGCATGTCTTAAACTATGAGTAGTTATTTGGAAATATTTTGTAGGTATTATACTTTCCTGTATTACACTTATATCTGCACCACTATCAATTAATGCAGTTAACTCAATTTGGAAATTATTATCTATTAAAAGAATAATTTTTGTATACCACTTTTGAGTAGTAATAATATCCAAAGAACCTAAAAATTGATCATCACCATTTGGTGGTTTTTCTTCTTGAAAAGTTATTATTTCTTTTCCTTTTCCTATTTCTAATTTAGAAATTCTTTCTTCAAAACCAATATTTTCCATTTTAAGAAATTGAATTTCTTTTTGAAGAATTCTAACTTCATTATTTAAATCATTGATTGAAGTATTGGAGGTTAAGCTATTATTCCTTTCTTTCATTAATTTCTGCACTTCTAACATGGAATATAAATCATTATGAATTTTATTTTCAAAATCACTATTGTTATTCCTACTTGTTGAAGGAAGATCTTGTATACCATCAATTATTTTTTATCTTAATTCAGAATCTTTAATATGTTTCAAGAATTCTAACAAACTATTATCTGTTAAAACATTTATATTCATATCTCTGAATTGGGACATGATTTTATAAAATTCTTCATTTTCAGAATTTTCATCCATTTGTTTTAAACAAGAACCTTTGAGGCTACAAGCACAATCTAAATCTGATTCATTTGATAAATCATTTTCTGAGAAATTTATTTCATATTCATTATCTGATTCAGAACTAGAACTTGTTTCTAATAATATTTTTGATATTTTATCTTTTATATCATTATCTATTTCTAAAGAGCTTATTTTCTTTTTTAATTTGCATTTATTTGCATAATGACCTATTTTTCCAAATTTAAAACATTTAATGTCTTTCCTATCCTTTTTCTTAGCAATTCTATCATTTTTTCTTGCTAATTTATTTTCTCTTTTTCTTTTAGAATACTTTTTCTTTCTAAAAATTTTTTCAGGCTTATCTTTTTTATAAGATTTCTTATTTGGAAATGGAATTTCCATCCCAAATTGACTACAAAAATGTCCTAATTGACTTCTGATGCGGGCATCCAGAGTCAACACGCAACAAGTCAAACTACAAGTGATTCCGGAGAAGCTGAGGAGGAGGTTCGAGTTCTACATCGAGGCCCGACAATGCTTCAGAATCCAAGCCCATATCAGAGGGATCCACTTGTAGACATAACTGGGCCCATGACCAGAAGCAGAGCGAAGAAGGTTCGAGATGCACTCAACAACCTTGTTCAAGCTTGCCATCAGGATGCTCAGTTAATTGTAGAAGCCCACGCCTTGGAGGAGAAAGGAGGAAATGTGCAAATTGCGAATCTTCTACACATCTTTGAAGAGAAGGCGCAAATCACAAAGTCCTAATGAAGAAGAAGGATGTTTCTTGAAGTCTTGAAGATGCCAGAAGGTTCTTGGGCTTTAAAGAAACAATTCATGAAGATTCCCTATAATTTGGGCCGACCCAAATGCATGGAGAACCAGCCCACACGTTCGGCCAGCCCAAAAAGCCCACAAGGAAGCCGCACGGCAGCCACAAAGCAAGCCCTAACGGCTAGTTACTAATTAGGGAATTTCTTGTAACTTAATTAAATTGTTTCTTTTATTTTTTAAGTTAGTTTCCAAAAAGGGTTTCCTTATTCTTTTTGGAAGTAGGAATTTTATTCTTTTCCTTATTTTTAGTTGACAATTTCGGCTGCCACTTGCTTATGGTAAATCCGAAATTACCTTTTCTTTTCTTACCATTCTCCTACTTCTTTCAGGAGTTGGTATTGTAAAGGAAATTAACCTCTTGGTTAATTTCCAATTCTACTTCTTTTCTTTTTCTAATTCTTGTACTAATTTTCGGCCAACCCTTCACCTATAAATAGGGGCCGAAACTTCAATAATATTTAGGTATTTCAGATCATAAACTTAGTGTTTGAAGTACCCCCTTTTATTGCTTTATGTATTTGCATGTCGTAGTTTACATAATTGCATGAACTTAGCTAATTAGGTTATTTGCTCTACCTAATTACTCGCATGTTCAAAACTCTTTTCTTACACTTGGTTCGAATCTAAAACAAAAACAATTAGATTAGGTCTTTTTGTTTAGCTGATTTCGAAAGTAAGTTAGAGTCTTATACGAGCTCGCCGCTTAATCACAAAGTCCTTGGCAACATTATCCGCATGTGTACAACCGTCCACATCAACTTCTTTCTGTCAATCTTTGGCTCTTAATCTGTTGATTTAATTTTATTTCATTACATAATGATAAACCTTCTTGCACACAAGTTGCAATTAGTCTACCATATGTATAATCATTATAAGGGATAGTAATTCTATCTTTTCTAAGAGCTTTTCTATCCCTTTCAGCAAATAAGCTGGGGAGGCCATCTATGAATTTTGACTTCCAATGACTACTATTACTTTCAGGCAATTCCATGACTCTATTAAGGAATGTATCTTTATACCATCTAAATTCAGAGAGTGTTTTACATCTAAGATTTTGAAGCAAAGTGCGAATATTTTCACTATTATCTGAAATTCTACCCGTAAAATGTTCAAGGATAGTTACTATTAATGTATAAACAACATTTTCAACCAATTGGTTTCCTTCCTGTTTAATAGTTTTATAAATTTCTTCCTTATTTATTGGAGATAAATAATTATCCTACTAGCCTTTTAATTGACCAGTAAAACCTGCAACTATCATTTTTGCAATATTACTATCAGAATTACCATTACCTTTATAGATAGTACTGTACATCAGCATTCTATGAACAAGATTATAAATATGTTTTTCTGTATATCCATCTATATTCCATTCATAAATATTTTTACTACTATAACTATTATTTTGAATATATTCTTGTTCTTCATGAAGAATATCCATCGGAGATGGTCTATTATAATAGTTTATTCTTTGAGTTGGTCTATCAGCATACTGAGTTTTATTATACATTCCTCCTATCTTATTTATTTCTTCTTTTATTATCTTTTTATATTCTGGATTATTTTCAATTTCACTAGAAAATTCTTCTTCTATTGTACTTATATTTAAGCCTTTAAATTTTTTATTTATTAATTCTTCTAAATCAGAAGAAATTGTTTTGAACTTAAAGTTTTTTATTTCAGGGGGAGGCTGAAGACTTGGGGCAGCTATTATACCTTTATTTTCACTAGGGACATTACTAGTACTAGCTCCTGTATTCCTTTCTATTAATTTATCTAATCTATCATGTAAAGAAATTATTTGCTCTCCTAAGACAATCAAATATACATTTGTATAATTTTGTTGTTCAATAATTTTATTGATGTTTTTGACTGTTATTGTCAAAGTATTTTCTTCAAATAATTTTGAAAAAGCAGTAAAATTTATAAAAATTTTATCTTTTACCGTAGAAAAAGATCCTTGTGGAGGAAATTGACTTTTTAAAATATTACCATTAGGTAATCTATAATCTCTTTCAATTACAGAGATACATGGTTCCACATAATTATGTACAAACCATGGGACAAAAGGAAATAAAATATTCTTTCCTTCTAAGAATTTATAAAATTCATTTTGCAAATCATTTCTCTCATTAGGGGAGAAAGATTGAAAAAACCACTTTCTAAATAGTTCCCATCTAGGTAATAAGAACTCATTTCTTATCTTTTCCCTAGCTTTAGAACCTTTTCTAAAATCTAAGGCGTTTTAGGCCATTTTACCCATTTGATCTTCTTTAGATAATTTATCAGGTTGACAGATTGAATTCAGTGTAATGGATTCGTTGTATTTCTTCAATTAATATTTGAGTCTTTTGGACTTGATTCTCTTATGGTATCAGAGCCATTATGGTAATTGATGATAACTGATTTCTTAGTTTAACACTATTTTTGTCCTAAAATGGAGAAACTGAAAATATTTCAGAAAAAAGAAAATATAAAGAATAAAATGAAAACTGAGGCGGAATTACCGTCAAATTTAGATCTTCTTTCCAAATGGACGATTCCTTCTGTGGAACCAAAATTGATTTATCATCAAGGATTTTTTAATAAAATTGGATTAAAACAGATTTGTAAAACAACTGAACAATCTCTTGCTATACAAGATGAAGATACAGTTATAACACTTCTTAATGAAGAAGATTTAGATTCATATCGTTTGACTTATAAATTTTTACATATTGGTTTAGTGCAAATTGCTTTTAAATCCTTAACTCTGGATAATTTACCAAAAAGTTTTATAGCAACTTTAAGAGATGCTAGAAATAAAGTTTGGAGAAAATCCATAATTGGAGTAATACAATCCAGTCTGGCCCATGGTCAAGTCTATTTCAATTTTCATCCAAATTTTCAATTATCTTTAATAGATAAAAATATTTGTAAAGCTTTGACTTTAAATATTAAAACTAAAGGATATGATTATGAATTAGGCACAGAAATTATGTGTATATGTTATAGGATTTATTATAATCGTTATATACTTTAAATCCATGTTATAAAGTGGAAGAAAATGAAAAGAAATTGAATGAAACAATTCTTATAGAATCAAATTTTGATAAATCAAATATTACCACTAGAAGGACTATTAAATGGATAAAATTCCAATTCCTCTGCGATGGAAAATGACACAGGTTGCTTATAGTGAACCCAGAAATGAGCATAATATTTCAAATATAATACAGACTCCTGATGGAGATGTTTATGTTCAAATGAGTAATACTCGGGCAATAATCGCCAAAGTTCTTTAAATTCTTTTCATACTGCTTTAAATAACAGTCATTTAAATTCCAGTATTTTAAGTGATGGAATAACCCATCATAATGCTTTAATATCTGATGAATTATTACATGATGGAATAAACCGTCATAATCCTTCTACTTCATATCATGCTGCTAGAGATTATATTTCTGATTATATTCCTCCCAGAAATTTTGCTGATGATCATATTCCTGTTAGTGAGGAGAAAAATCCTCATGTTGATTTATTATATAAAAAAAGGAATAATATTGTTTATGACATTTCTAATAGGAAAGAGCCGGAAATAACCGAATCAGAAATGAATTTTTCAATATGAATAATACAACAAAAATAGATTTTAGAAAAGGTTCTAAAGCTAGGGAAAAGATTCATCAACTCCTTAAATAAAACTCATTTCATCTAATACCTCAAAACTTATCATCTATCATATAACTATATATCCTTAACTATAACTAACTCTACGTTTTGAATAACTTGCTTCCCATTCAAATTCTATCCCTATCCCTAAGATATTCTCAAAGTTTATTAATTGATTCTCGCCATTTAATACGGGTACGTATCCCTAAGATATTCTCAAAGTTTGTTAGTTGATTCATAGAAATGTATACATCCTTCCTTTACACTTCAATGGCAGACTACTCTTTTAAGGGTGAGAATTGTAATTTTTTTTTATTTATTTTATTTTCCTTTGCTTATGTTGAATTTTTATTATTAGCAGTTTCAATTATTTCTACTTGTTATGGCCATTTATTTTCATTTAGAAGTATTGTCTCCCAATTTTAATCTCATCTTCGTCCGATTTTTTATTTTTAATTTTCTTTAGTTGCCTTTTTTTTATTTTTTATTTTAAGTTTGTACCAGAATATAATTTTTTTGTAGGTAAAATGAGAGGTTTGATCTCGTGATTTTTTTTGATATTTCAACATTTCGATCTAGCTACCATAATTTTTGTCTGAATTCATTTTATTTTCTATTTTTAGGCTCTCTCACACCAGAAATAATATTTATTTTCTTTCACACATTTTCTAATACAGACAGTCAGTGAGCCATACTTCCTATCTCATAAATCAGCAAGGAGCGAAGGGATCTCCTGCTTTGGACTGCCAGATTGCTCCCCAGGAAAGGGATTGTTTTGGCACTTATAAGAAGTTTTAAGCATGTTTCATATAATTAATTAGGAGAAATTTAGTGATTCGATTTGTAATTAGTACTTTTTAGTTTCTATTTATTCCTACACACACCTCTAAATCTCTAATTATTGGAATAAAAAAATTTTGACCCACAAACTAAAATTTTTTCCTACTTTTTTTTATTTATTATTATCAGTATTTAATCAAAATCTCCTTTTAGTATTCCAATTTCTACTTAATAACAATAATTTAATCTAGAATTTTTTTTATTGTTGTCTTATATTTTTAAATAAAAAAAATTTCTCTTAACAATTAATGGGTATACCCGCACGCACCTTACGGGCCAAACAAACTAGTATTCTGATAGAAACGTGGAATATAACAAAATTTTACAAACATAATTATTTGAGTGGGCCAGAAAGCTAATGTGCAGATGGTGACCGCACTAGGGAAATAAAAAAACAAAAACCAAAATGGATCGGATAGATATCCTTGCTGGCAAAAACGTGGCCTTCAGGGGTTGTTGACTTGTCGTGCTTGCTTGTGTATATCAAAAGAAAACAGTACGCAAATATCTATACATTAATATTTAATTAATAATTTCTATTGCAACTTACATAGATAAGTTACGATGATGTTTCCTGTTCTCCCATATTCACTTCTTGTGTTATAACATTGAAAAATTATTCCGTGTATCTCATGTGGTATTCAAATACATTTAGAGGATTCAGTACTATTTGTGGGAAATTTATATATATGTAAAGGCCAAAAAATGTGAATATTGATTCCTCGTTGATTTGATACACTATTTTTATGGATGAATCGAAAGTATTTAATATTTTCCTATAATATTAGTCAAACGGTCTACTTTTTCTCATTCATTTTTTATAAATATTTTTTATTTCTCGTGTTGTTTTTCTTCTAAGAAGGTTAAGAATATATGAAAATAGACAATTAATAATATTATTATTATTATCAGTATTAAAAACAAGAACTTTTAACCCTAAATTTGTAGAAACTCCAATATGTAACTATTTCGACTATATATTAGGGGATATGTCTTGTTATATAAGATTTATTTTATCGCTGAATTATGGGTTAATTTGCAGTAATTTTGTATAATAATTAGAAAGGGAAAGATTTATTTTCCTATATTTAAGGGAAAGAGAATTTATTAATCATCAATTAAAAGTAAAAATAGTAATCATCAATTGAAAATTGCCAAAAGCTTTCATTTCAAGTGGGGCCCTCAGATACTTTATTTAAACATGTGTTTTAAAATAATGTATGTTCTCCCTTCTCTGGGGTCCCAGTTGAATAATGTATCTATTTCAAAAATCAATACCCCTTCGTTGGCAATTCTTAATTATTTTATTTAATTTCTTAGTATCAACATGCAAGTTGCAAATTATTATTATTATTTTTGAATATATATATATATATTTCCTACATAATTTGAGAAAGAGAGAAAATTGTCGAGTTTATCCGAAAGTTTGGAAGAAGATGAACATCATCAATGGAGATGGAGTTGGTCTCTTTTCCACTTCTTCAGTTCTTAGTGATGCAGCTGGAATTGCAGGTTAACTTCATTCTTAATATATATATATATATATATATATATTCATGATCTCCATTATTAATTATTTGGATCCATTCCCATTTCTCTGAGCAGAGATCCCTTGAAGGCTTCATCTTTATGGTTATGGATGTTCATCATTTGAGAATATATATATAGACAATGATCTTGTTCTTCATCCCTTGTTCTTCCTTTGTTCATAAAGTTGACTTTTGGGGATTGGCAAACAGAAAATCAAGGATGAATCCAAGCTATATACATATTTGCCTTTCATGGAATTATATATATTGAGAGAGAAAGAAAAAAGAAAAAAGAAAAAAGAAAAAAGAAAAGGGGTTGTTTCTCTCTCTCTCTCTCTCTCTCTTGCTTGATTTTTGTTACTATTTTCAGCCTGGTCATATTCAAGTCTTCTTGTTTTGATAAAACGAGAGGAAAAGGGAAAAAGACATCTCATGTTGTTCAAATCTCAGGTTATCTAAACTATGCTATTTTTAGTCCAACGGCATGTATGAAGAATTAATGATACATATTTTCTTTTTCTTTTTTTTTTTAGCCAAATTTTATTATTTTTATTTATTTTGAATTTTTAGTTTAATATAGGAGTATTGATGAGATTTATTAACCAATCTCTCTCTTTACATTTTCTAACTATCAATTCATCCTCCTGTTTGTAATTAATGACTTGCTTTTTATTTTCTCAAACCACATTATAAGTTAAGAGACGTAGTTTTGACACTTAGACAAGAATGATCACAATAACTTGAACAGAGGATTTGGTCTATAGTATCTTATTCAGGCAATGTAATTTTCTTTTGAATTCTTCGGTATTCCTATTTAAAATGTTCTTAAAAATAGTAAACCTAAGAGTAATTTCTGAAGCCAAATTAGGAGTACGTATGAACTCAATGATGAGCATTAGAAAATGCTTTTGTTATTAAGGCTGCGTTTAGTGCACGCGAATGAGAGTAGAGGAATGGACAAGTGATTTTTTGGATTAAAATGTCTATGTTTGGTTTGCATGAGAATTGATATCCCTAAAAGGCAAATCGAAAATTCTTTAATCAAAGATATTTTTCGTTCCTAATTAAATATAAGATGTTCTATTTTCATTCTCATTTTGGCATTTCAAATGCAGACTTGTTATATACAAGCAAGAAAGGAACTAAAATATGTATGTTTTCACTGCAGGGAACCTCTTTGCTTTTGTCTTGTTCGTGTCACCAATGTGAGTATAATAAATCTATCAATAAATTGAATAAAAGCTGAAAAAAAGGAAAAAAAACTAGTCAAAATTAATTTCATGATGAACTTAACTATATATATATATATATTTGTTTAAATTAATGTATCTTTGGTGCAGACCAACATTCAGAAGAATAATAAGAAACCAATCAACAGAAGAGTTCTCAGGAATGCCCTATGTTTATGCTCTCCTAAATTGCCTAATATGCCTTTGGTATGGCCTACCTCTAGTCTCTCCTGGAATCATTTTAGTGGCCACAGTTAATTCAGTTGGAGCCATTTTCCAATTGATTTATATTCTCATTTTCATCAGATTTGCCCACAGAGCCAGAAAGGTAACAACCTTAATTAATTACATAATATATATATATATATATATGAGCAGTGTTCTTTTTCTTTTCTTTTTTCAACATTTTTCCTTTGATTTTACCCTGAACATGTGAAAAGGTATATTGAAAATGTAAAAAGTGGATTGAATATATAATACACTTCTGTCTCGTTAAAAGAAAAGAGTTATATTTCAAAAAGATTTTGTGGATTAATTAATAAACCTCATGTTTTTATTTTCACATCAATATTCATAGTCCACAAACAACTAATACATACACTAGTAAATGTGTATATATATATATATATATATTTAATAAATTACTTATTTTAGATATTGTGACAGTATAAGTTTATGCCTGTCATTAGAAGGTTTTAAGGGATGTTTTGG
Organism: Leptodermis oblonga; assembly: GCA_016801395.1. Taxonomy (NCBI): domain Eukaryota; kingdom Viridiplantae; phylum Streptophyta; class Magnoliopsida; order Gentianales; family Rubiaceae; genus Leptodermis; species Leptodermis oblonga. Next base: position 29,863,559 of record CM028756.1, on the reverse strand, counting down.
AAAACAAGCAACCTAACAGGTTTTTAAAAATTATTTGAAAAAACTATATTTAGTAAAAGACTTTTGAGAATTAGTTTTTTTTAAAATCTTGTTTGGTAAGGTAGTAAGAAGCAAACAAGATTCTCCTCAAGGTTTGAGTTTACGAAAAAATAATTTTTGGTGTTCAAAAAATGAATTTATTTTTGAAATAAGGTTTTGCATAACAAAGTTTTCAAGAACCTTATTTTAGGTTTTGAAACAGTTTTCGAAATACATATTTTGCAAAAGTAGCCTTCAAAGCCCCTAAACGAACATGTTACTATAATAAGACAATTGTAAAATTAAGCAGAGAACTCAAACTCGAACTATATACAACCCCTTAATAGATCCACACAAGCAAGTATAATTGGGCTCATTAATAATTAAGGGGGTTCTCTGTTTCCGCTTCATTCTGCAGTTTTGGAAATAAAGAAACCCTAGCTGCAAAACCTTTAAATCTAACAAAATTTGAATGATTTTTCAGGTCAAAATGTTGGGATCATTAGTGGCAGTTTTTGCTGTATATTCTGCCATAATATTTGCCAGCATCAGACTTTTTGACCCAACAGAAAGGCAAATTTTCGTTGGATACTTGTCTGTTATGTCTCTGATTTCCATGTTTGCTTCACCATTACTCATCATTGTAAGTGCCTAAATCCATCAAAATAAAAATAAAATTTTAAAAAAATGGTCCTCATTAATTAAGTTTCATTCCTGCAAAAAATGATGTAAAATTTGCATTTGCAAATGCAGAATTTGGTGATTAAAACAAAGAGTGTGGAATACATGCCGTTCTATCTCTCGCTCGCAACTTTTCTTATGAGCCTTTCCTTCTTCGCGTATGGGATGTTCAAGGAGGACTTTTTCATTTTCGTAAGTAATTAATACTCCATCCGTTTCATTAGAAGAGTCGAGCGATATAACTGCTTATAAAAATGGACTCTTCTAATGAAATGGAGGGAGTATATCGTTTCATTAATTTTCGTGTACTTTTACTTCTCTGTTTCTTTCTTAATTTTTTTTTTCTCTATGCTTTGGTGTAAACAGGTCCCTAATGGAATTGGGGCAGTTCTTGGGGTTATACAGTTGCTGTTATATTTCTGTTATAGAGGATCAAATGATCATCAGGAACAAAGAATGCCTCTCATCGAACCTTAATCATGTGTGAATAACACGTGGAAAGGACTTTTAATTACTATCCGAATAGAGGAAGAAGATTGTGTTAAATCAACGAAATTTTGTTACGGGTTGTATGAGAGTTCATGTGGATAAAATATGATTCATGCAATTGTTTCTGTATAGTAAGACAATTATTTTTGTAATGTTTTTAGACGTGGCAATTGGGAGGGAATTGGGAGGGAGTTTATTGGGTGTGAGATTATTGGGTAAAGGTAATTAATTAATTACCCATGTAATTTTAACGTTGGGATGGAATGAGATTTAAATTTCCCAAGTCCCATAATAGGGATACCATTAAGTTCCTATTTAATTCCCATTAATTACCCAAATCAATGCAACTTGAGTTTTTACCAATTTTTTTTTGTGTTCTTTTTTATAATTTAATTAGTATTTACTTTTACTTATAATTACTGTTCACATTTAATAATTTAATTAAATTATTTTATTAAAAAAAATTTTTGTTTGTCATTTCTCTTTGTTTTTATCATTTATCTCAGTTATGACTAATAAATTAATATATATATATATATATATATATATACACACACACATAATATAATATGTGTGTGCGTTAGTGTGTGTGTGTTAGTATTTTTTTTTTTGTTTTTTTGTTACCAGCGTGTTATATATACACATATAATATAATATGTGTGTGCATTAGTGTGTGTGTGTTAGTATTTTTTTTTTTGTTTTTTTGTTACCAGCGTGTTAGTATTTGGGTGTGTTAATGTATATATGTCTGTGTGTCTGTGTGTGTTTTGGGTGTGTGTTTTGGGTGTGTGTGTTGTGTGTCTGTATGTGTGTGCGTATATATATATAGCACACGGGTTATAAGTTATGACTTATTTGTTTCGATCGATTTTACTTGCAAGTCAATTTTATTTTTGTAAGAAAAAAATATTTAAAATTAATGTAGTTTTTTTTTTATTACCTCTTAAATTAAAGTTATATGAACGAGTTTGGTCAACGGGTCACGACCCATTTTGACCAGAGGGACCGATCCATTTAACCGCAATTTATTCAATTTAATTTTTATTAACAAATTTGTTACTCAAAATTAACGTTATTTTTTAATTTTAAAATATATTTGACTCTTGACTCATACAATCCGTAACTTATGCGATCCAAAACAACAAGTTACATTAGATTTTATACATATATATATATAAATCAAATAAGTGAATAAAGAAAACTGAAAAAGAAAATAAAAAAACTGAAACAAATTGAAAAAATAAAAGTAAAAGAAATCATTTTAAAATGTGAAAAAAATTAAAAAGGGATTAATTGGGAAAAAAGGGGTCCCATTTGGGTACCCATTATAGACCCAATAATATGTTCCCATTGGGTCATAATGGGTACCCATATCTTCCCATCAATTTCCATTCCATATTAATTTCCCTCCCAACCAATACTCAATGGGAAAAAATAATAGGATTTTTCTCCTAAAAAATGTGGTCTCATGGGACACTCAATAGAATTGGGAAAAATTGCTAGCTCTAAACGTTTTTTTTTACGATGTTATACAATATCTTTATTTTGTATATCATGTTAGCTATACATCACGTGACATTTGTCCTAGACCTCATAATATTTCAACAATGAGGATTTATGTTAACAACAAAAATTATACTTGCTTAAACTATGCTAGATTAGTATAAAAAATTATTGTCAAATCCTTCTTAGGGGTCAAATGAAAAATTATACCATAAGTCCTTTCTGGGGTAAATTGGAAAATTACGACCAAATCCGTTTTGTGGGGTAAAATCAGAAGTTCACCTCAAAAAGATTTTAAGGTGAAAGTAATTATTGAATATTTAATGAATATTAAGTTCTCTCCATTTCTTGATTTTATTAGAATTATTGAGTTTCGAAAAGTTCTATAAAGGGGTAAAACGTCAAAATCTCTCTCTGAATTTTCAATAACATCCAAATATCTTTTGAATTTGTAAAGATTTGATAAAATACTCTTCTTTTGGTGTTTTAGAAAAAAAAAAAAAAAAAAATTTGTGTACAGTTTTGTTAATTTATACAAATTTAGGGATTTTTTGATATTACTAAACCTTAGGGCTATTTTGAAATTTACCCAAATTATTATAAATCTCTTGCCTTCTCCGGGAATTTGCTCGCAATTGGCAATTGGCCTTAACCTTAAACCCGTCGTCTTCAGAGAAAATACGCCTTCCCTTTGTGATTTTGCTTTCCAGTTTAAATTCCACCGCTACTTCATCCTCTGGGTCAACCTCAATCGCCGCCGTCTGAGCTCCGATGACACACGCTACCACTCTTGCAGACCGTAGAACGCAGGTTCACTCTTTAACTTGCTTTCTCTCTCGCTGCCCCGATTGCTCGGGGGCCGATTCTTAAAACCCAGAACCCTAAAATTGCCACCGCCATTGTTTGCTCCCTTTCGAGCCAACTACTGTCTTCGCCGGAGCACACGTACACTATCCCTGAAATTACTCTCTTTTTTCACAGAAAGTCTTGGTTGGCTGTCGGTGCGGCGTGCTGTTTCTGCTGCCTCTTTGCTGTGTCAATCAACCCCAAGCACGGTTAATCTCGCAGTGAACATCTTCTCTCTCAGTGAGACTCTCGATCAATTTTATTTTCTCATCTGTTCTTATAATTTGATTATGGAACAAGGTTTTTCAAATTCAGGGGTTTTGGAACCGTACTTTTTTTTTGGTGTACTGGAACTGTTTTGTTGGCTGTACGTCTCTAAGGAATTGCATAAGTGCTAATTCATACTAACTGCATCAGTTTATTTGTGGGTTTCAGCTAGGATACTAAGATTGTGGTCGTGTTCTTGGGTTTAGTTTGAGATTAATGAAACGTTTATTTTGTTGTATTTCTTTCCATAGGGGTGTGGGTTTTATGGGTTTGATCTTTCTTCCTATTTCTGAGTACAAAAGGCAGAAGTTTCACTCATTACTGTTCTTGTTAGGTTAATTGAAGCGTATCCTGTTGGGTTGATAAGTAGAACAGATCAATTGAGATGTGAAGGGGACAAGGTAGGGTTTGTAAGATTGCAATGGTCTTGCTATGCTACTGCAACACGGTTTTTAGTGGGAGGGTTTGTTGAACAGGGTTGGTTTGCTACTTGTGCTTGTGCTTGGTATTAGTGGTAGTTGCTAATTTTGCTGAAAATTTGATCAAGGTATTGAGGTGGTGGTTATGGAAACTTTATTCAAAACTAAGATTAAGATCAAACTGCCTGGTAATGCACGAATAGATTCAGAGAGGAAGTCATGTGAAAAGGGGTTAAAGGTTAAACTCCCTGTTCTGAGTGTCTGCAACAAGCGCAAACTTGAGCCTGAGGTAGAGAGTAATCAGAAGGATAAGAGGCGGAAAATGAACCCTTGGGTGAAAGGGCAGTGTGGTTGCATTTTGGATACATTGCGTGCTCATCAATATGGTTTTGCTTTCAATTGTCCAGTGGATCCTGTTGCGCTGAAAATTCCTGATTATTTCTCTGTAATTTCTCATCCGATGGACTTGGGAACAATCAAGTCTAAGTTGGCTGGAAATGCTTACTTTACTGCTGATGAGTTTGCAGCCGATGTCAAGCTGACTTTCTCAAATGCCATGCTGTATAATCCTCCTGATAACCCTGTTCATCGCATGGCAAAGGAATTAGAGTGCCTTTTCCTTGAAGGATGGAAATTGTTGGAGGCAAAATGGAATCATAAGTTGTCAAATGCCCAACAAGGGATTCTTCCAAATGGAAATCAAAAGAATGCTCTTGATGCTGGGAAGACTAGCTCATCAAATTCTGGTCCTTCAGGTTTGCATCAAAGAAGCACTTGTCCGAGCTCTGGCCTCTTAGCCCCTGTTAAGACTACTACATCGGGTGTAAATACTGAGAAGAATTGCTACAAGAAGTCATGTGTGGATTCTAGTTTAGTCGCAAGGGGATCAAAGCCATCAATGTCATCTGAGGAGAAAAGGAAGCTCAAAAAGGATCTCATGAAAATATTGGTAGGGAGGATGTCAGAAAAGCTGCAAAGTGGGTTTAAAAAGTTGGGTCTTCAGTTTTCAAAGAAGGAAATAGTTGATCTGGAGTTTGATAAGTTTAATGATGATGTGTTGTGGCAATTGAAGAGGGTGCTGAAAGATGCCAAGGACAATACAGACAGAATTTCATCAACTGATGGAATTAGGTTGGATCGGAATTCGCTTGGTTCTGGGAGTGATTCAAATGAGGAAACCTCATGCCAGAGGTCCAATCTCTTGGACCCTCCTACAATGACCACATCCGGTGAAGGTTGGACTACAGCAGTGAATGACGAGAAGGATCTGAAGAAGGCCTTACGTGCTGCGATGCTAAAAAAGCGGTTTGCTGAAACTATCTCCAAGGCCAATAGTGATAAAGCCGACTCTATAGAAGCGCAGCAAGAGGCGAAGAGATTACTGTGTGAAGAGGAGGCAAAAATTAAAGCACTAATGAGAGATGAGCAGCTGAAGAAAGAGGCACAGCGCGAAAAAGAAAGAAAAGCCGCTAGAGCTGCCATAGAGATGATGGAGAGGACAGTTGAGCAGGAAGATAATTTGATTGTTTTCAAGGAACTTGAAAAGCTGTGTGGATGTGTCATATCTTATGAAGCAGGCTCTAGGGTGGTGTTAAGAGACCTCAGAAACACAGGCAAAGTAGTAAATCCTTTAGAACATCTTGGTTTGCGGTTGAAGAGGGATTTGGTTGCTGATGGTGATGACAGGGTTTTGAGTTCTGAGGTGGAAGATGGGGAGATCTTAGACTAGGTCACCTATATGTATGTTTTGTGCTTCTGGGGGCATTTTCTTATCTTAGCCTAACATTTTTCAACACTGATGCTTCTCTTTTTCCTTCTTCCTTGCATCTATTAATTAGTTCAAAGACTGTTTTTTAATGTTTTTAAGAAAAGACTTTTTCATTGATAAGCGAAGTTAGGGCCAAATAAATCTTTTAGGGTAAATTAAATTTATCCCTCAAAGTTTGGAGAAATTACCATTCTCCCTTTGAGGTTTTGGGAAAATGGCATTGTCCTTTTTAGTGTAAAAGGGCAAGATTTGTGTTTATTTTTTGATTGATAAGGGAATGCTAATTTGATTAAATTAGAAAATGGCTATGTTCACAGCTAATCAGTGGAGCTCACAGTAAATTTTCAAACCTCAAAAGATTAATTGTAGTTTTGTAAAATTTCGAGACGTTACTACCGAATAAATTATTTTAAATTTTTAGTTCAATATTTAAGTTGCCATCATCCTTATGATAATGTTGATTTAGAAGTACATTGGTACTATTGAAAACTATGTACCATTGACCTACATAAATGGCCAAATCATCTAGCTAAAAAACAAGAAGACAAAAATAAAATCCAACACATTATCCGCAATAGAGACCATAATACTGTTAAGAAGTTATTTTGGAACTACAGCATTTGAATTTAATGTGGTGGTCCTGGTTTCGGCACTGCCAACTCCACTGCCAAACCCCTCATTTTTTTTTTTCTTCTTTTTTTTCGTTATATATGAAATAAGCTTATTTTTGTAATTTAAGATTGAATTTCTATGACATTAGTGTGTCATGTCAACTTTCGTATCAAGCCAAGCACTGGCTAAAAATTTCGGTGGGTTAATGGGATTATATGTAGTTTTCAATAGTTGAAGGGGCTATTTGTAGTTCACCCTAAGAAGTAAATGTAGTTCACCTAAGAAGTAAGTATATAAGTGAAAATAATAATAATAAATTATGTATTTTAGATATTATGCCTTATAATTATTCAAAAGTTATACTCTCTCTTCCATCCCTAAAACAGTAGTTTGTGGATATTCAATTTTTTATGAGTAGTAAAGTAAATAATTTAAAAAAGTAATTTGACATTATTACTTTCTACTTGTACGTTTGCTTTTTAAATATGAGTTAATTGCGAGCCTTACATTATTATTTAGTAAGGGCATGAGATGAAAAAATATAGAATTAAGACTCAATCAATTTAGAAATGGGATTCTTTATAGGACATGAGTACTAATTAAAAATATATTTAGTCCCGCTAACCTTCCCGTCAATCCCATTCCACGGGATGACAAAATCAAGTCCGGGGCTCGTCCGGAACATCGCGATCTCCTCCATACTTTGGAGCGGCTGGTGTTTGCCATACTCACTATTGTCTGCAACAGCACTCCATCCAACTCGGATCTCTGAGATGCAGGTCTTCTCCCTCCGCTTCCGACGTCGGGTAAGAAAAAGTAATTTTTAGAAAATCGGGATAGGTTAGATCCTTTGGTTTTAACTTATCACTGATTCCCCCTGCTTTTTATGTAGCCGACGTCGGATCTAGCTCCTGGGCGGGAGCAGAAATGAACGCCTCTACAACTGCTCCAGGTGAGGCCGTCGGGGCCGGGTCCGTTGATTCCCCTCTGTGCATACCGACGAGCTTGGCAACCTTCTAAGGATGCCTCCCAAGTGTCCTCCTCTAGATGGCGGCGAGGATGACTTCAACCTTTTCGCCCAAGGTTCCACTGTACCCTTAGCCGAACCGACCGAGGCCCGGGCCTCGTCACCACCTATTATAGCTGTTCCTCTCCAACAAGTCCCATTCACGACTCCCAGCTGCAGCGCTGTGAGTCCTGTGAGTTTAAGCCCGGGACCAGAGTAGGCGGCGAAGGCACTCAAAGAGATGGCTAATTGACTGCGCACTCCCGAGACCATAGATTTGGACTCGGCTGATGATGAATCTGCTAAACCATCGGGTTCCGGGGCCGCAGCTGAGGTTCTGCCACCTCCTTCTACGACCGAAGCCCCTTCTTCAACTTCGCTCAACCCCTCGCGTACCACCCTGGTTAATGCGAAGGATAAAGGTAAGAAGGTAGTGGAACCTTCGTTAAAAGAAAAAAATAAGCCCCCTCCGCCGAGCTCAGGACCACTCCCCGGCGTCCAGATTCGTGACGTTGCTATAGAAAATCCTGTGTGATCGACTTCAGGTATCCCTTTAACTTTACCCGTGCTCACTTCTCTACATGTTCTAAAAGCACGAGTTGACGCTTTCCTAGGTCATTGTCCAACATGCAATGTGCAGGAGAAAAGCAAACAGGCCTCGTAAGAGGATAAGAACTCGAGAGACACCCGAAAGCACTCTCGGGCTAAGTCTTCGCAATTGGAAGAGCCCTGAGCCAAGGAGGCCAAATTCGACCGCCACCGTGAAGATGCCAGCCGATGGTCTTTGCGTAGAGGTAGTACGGATGACGGCTATTGGCGGGCCATCCATAGCCTCGTACGATCTCCTAGTCGAACTGAACCATTCTGACGTCTCTGCCCAGGCCCAGCATGACACTACCCAGCGGCGATTATGTAGAGCCCCCTTTTGAGTTTTGGGATAACTCCAAATATACATTCCCTGGTCAACTGAATGTGCGCTTCCAAGACCGGTTGCTGAGGGATGATGTCCACGTAGCAAGGGACCAAATGTCGATGAATGAGCTGGAAGAGGCCACTGATCGTCACTTAAACTGGGCACAACAATTTATCCAACGGGTATTTTATATTAGCAATTAATTTGGTTTTTATTTAGATTTTTAACATAAAACATGACCTTGTTCTTTCTTTTGGATAAAGAACGACGAAGTGATAACGGTATACTGGCGACAACTCATTTCGTTGGAGCATTACGCCCGGAGATGTGAGTCCGAGATTCGTCGACTCCAGTCTCGTCCGTCTAGTTCCTCCGTGTCTGACGAGCTTCGGGCCAAGCTCTAGGCTACACATCTATAGTTAACTCTGGTGAGGTCAACATATGAGCAAACTAGCAAAGAGTTAGAGGAAGCTCGGCAACAAAAGGTGTTAGATGAGGCTCGAATTACCTCTATTAGTTCAGTCTCGGGAGGGAGGGGCTTTGCCCTGAATTTGAACCCCTGCAGAACTCCTTATCCTCCCGCGAGGAAAAGCTAAAGGCTTTCGAGCAAAAGGCGACAACGAGTATCGCGGACTAGATCTCGGTCGAGAAAAGCTGGATGCTGACTTGATCTAATATAAACTCGACAAGTCCAATCTGGCCATTGACCGATAGACCCTGTGGGAAGATCAGAGGAGAGTGGCAGCCCAAGACGCTAGGCTGAGGACTGAGTTGTAGAGAGTTGTGTGCAGGAAGACGTACGCCGCCGTTTTGCGATGAGGGATCTCCGAAGGCGGGTCACCGAAGCATTCCGTCAAGGATGGAAAACTTGCTTGGGGAAGGTAGCTCCACTCTATTTTCGCAAAGGTGCCAAGACCCATATTCACAGTGAGTGGTTGGTCCATCGCCATCGCCGCCAGGCTAGGATTTTTATCATCGGTCCGCTAGCCTCGGATCCATCTTTAACTCACTCCTGAAATTGGCAGTCAAAGCCAGTTATAACAACAGAGTTCGTGATAGCCAGACCTTAGGTGCAAGCTGAGCGCCAGAGACCCTTCCCGCGAATCATCGTTGGCTATTGGATCTCACCAGTTGCCCCAACGCACTCTGGGATGCCTTTAATGCGAGAGCTCATTCCGCAGTGTTACGGATTCCCGACGCAACCTCCGATGCCAAACCACTGCAAGAGATTACCGTGGAAGGGGAAGACCCGTTTTCGATGCCTGAAGAAGGTATGGCGAGTCTGCCAGTTCCGGCCTTCCGACTGACGTGGAGCTTGAGATCAATGTGCCCGAAGGTCTGCTGCCCCCAACTCCTTCTGATCCAGAGCCAGCCGTTTCGTCCGTTCCAAACGAGGACCCGACTCTCAATGCTAATGCCGGAAAGGATGAAACCCTTGCGATTCAAGATGCTCCAAAGCCTTAAATAGTCCAGCAAGTCGAGGCTACAAGGACGGAGGTTGCTATCATAGACCAGGATACGAGTAATGCAGCGCCGGCGTCCTTTGAAGCAAAAGAGCCAGCATCCGGGTCCAGCTGTGCTGACGAGACCGTGGCAAGCCTTATCCCCGAAGAAGAAGCTGGGGCTCAAGACCAAAACATGTGATAGATAGGATTTCTTGTTCAAATATTTCAACTTCGTAGTCTCGAAGCGTTTGCATTCTTTCAAATTATACTTTGTTCTTAATTCAGTATTAATTTTCGGGCCAGGCCGACCCTACCATTCTCCGACAATATCGAAGTCACCGATCTTAAATAAATGTGTGAGAACAGACTAAGGAGTTTTGATAGAATTTAACGACGATGTCGACATCACCAACCTTAGAAAACTTGTGAAAACAGACTAAGGGGTTTGGCAATTATTATCGACGATGTCGGTGTCACTGACTGGCTTCAACCTATGTCCTCTATTGAATAAGGAAAGCAAGGGTTTTATTCGAAAGTCTTGTGAGGTCACGTCTGACCTCGGACTAGAACTCGCCATATAGGAGTATGTTAATTTAACTTCAGCAGAAAACATCAAACGTAATTTTGAGTCCCAACGTACTTGTAGATTAATTTTCAAGGAGAAGAAATTGGCAAATTGTCAATGAACTGACTTTGATTGAAATTAAACACACCAAAGAAAATTCTTGCAAACATCAACAAAAGCCTGAGGGGCGAACGAACTCCTAGAAAGAACTTAGGGAAAAGACATCAACCAAGTATGATATTAAGGGAAAAACTTCCTCAAGTTAATAGCATTCTGGTTATTGTCAACCAATCCACTATCCATATAAGCGAGTTTGTAACTTCCCGTTGGACGGGCATCAACTACGTAATAAGGTCCCTCCCAGTTTGGACTCAGCTCCCCCCGGGTACAGCTCGGCTAACCTCGTTTCGGCGTAAGACGAGGTCTCCTGGAACAAAAGACCGAGGTTGGACCTTGGCGTTATAGTATCGACGGAGGGGATTCTTGTGTTTCGCCTATTTGATGTTGGCCATCATTCTGGCCTCCTCCAGCCCATCCAGCGCCAATTTCAAGCTCTCTTCATTGTCTTTCTCAACAAAGTAAGCAAGCGGGGCAGTGGGGAAAGCAATCTCAGGTGTGATGACAGCCTCAACTCCATATACCAAGCTCTTAGGGGTTTTGCTAGTAGCTTTCCTGGTGTCGTCCGGTAAGACCAAATTACTGACGGCATCTCATCAACCCAAGCCGACATCTGATGTCCTTATTTTTTATGTTAGGACTCATTGTGCACAACACATAATTATATTAGTAAACCTATGAAGAGTTAAAAAAAATTAAAAGTTGACTCTTTTATTGAAACAAAATTTATCAAAATGGACCATTCTAATGGAACGGAGGGAGTAATTTTAAATGGAAAGATGGAGTACTAATTAAACAAACACCTTTTATAAACTTGAATAAGTTAAAATAATAGATGATGTGCTTAATTAATTGATTAAATAAGGAAAAAACAAAATAAATGTAAAGTCTTTAGTTGAGGCAAAATTTTAGTTTGTGATTAAGAATATTGAAAATGGTTACTGTTATTGCCAGATAAAAAATAGCAGCCAGAGCAATTTTTTACATTTTTTCCTAATATACCCTTCTTTATTCCAATTAATTATCTTCTTTTTTTCTATTTTAATTTTACTGCTCTAAATTTTGTTGGTGGTTCCATTCATAACTAATTTCTTTCCAAACATTCTATCTATTCCCATCCGGATTAAAATCAATAATCAATATCAATATATTCCAATGAAGCTTTGCGGTTGTATTAGCACACTTTTTTTTTTTTTTTTTTTTTCTTTCATAACAAAACATGACCACCGATAATGGCATCTCTATGACACCAGAACCAATTTTTCTAGAGGCCAGGCTGAACAATAATAGTAACAATCTTGTTCACCATCGGAATTGGCTTGACAACACCATAAAATTATTCTACTACTCCAGATGATCCTCTACGAACCTGCAAGTTGACCGAGTCATCGACATTGAGTTGGCTTCGCTATGATTTTTCCTTCCAAGGTTTCATTAGGCTGATAAATTAATGCGATTTGGTTGGGAAAGCTTTATCTCAATTGACATGATTCAACATTGGCCTCATCCATAACACTCAGTTTTAAACAAAAATTAGCAAGATCACTTATGGGACATCAAAATCACCAAGAGAATCACCGATCGTTGATTTACAGTTGAAACACTTTCATCAGGCATGTGATGCAGCTGGAAAGCAAAGTTCACATTAATGGCTTTCCCAGGCTTGCAGTCCAATACGCGTATGTTGTACTTTTAACATAGGAGTTTAATCCTTACAAATTTTTTCAAACATACAGCATTCGAATATCCCAAAAAAAAGAAAATCAGAGAACAAAATACAACACCTTGAGGGCAGGTTGATCCCGATGGTTGAAGCAGATGTTTAATCTCAAGAGGGATTAAATCGATAGAATGATTACCAGTAGGGCTGTAATAAAAAAAAATGGAGCCTCCTCCACAAATTTTTCAGAAAACAAATACACCGAAACTTGCTATTCTATAATTCAAAAGTTGCAACTGCAGCGATAGGGATGAATGAAGCCGGTAGCAATTAATGAAGGATAGGTGTGATCAAGGCGGCCATAAGAGTGAAGAGTGGAGAAGCCGGCGAAGGAGGGAAATAGTGAGAGGAGAAGTTGCGGACGAAGAAACGAGTGAGAGTAGACGAAAGTGAAGGGAGAATAAGCCTGAAAGAGGAGAAGAATTTCGGTAAAAGTAAAACTGTTACCCGATAGGAAAAGTCTGAAAGGAGAAGATAATTAATTGGAATAAATAAGGGTATATTAGGAAAAAATGTAAAAGATTGCTCTGGCTGCTATTTTTTGTTGTGGCAATAACAGCAGCCATTGAAAATAAGTATTTTTCGGTTCTTTATATATGATTTTTTTCACATTTGAAAATCACTTTTATAGTTTCTTATATTTATAGATTGAATTTTTCTTAGTATCTTGAGTAACATATATTTCGAATTTTGTATCTAAATGTTGATTTTTATTTTGTTTGAACAGCTATGTATATGTGTTGCTCTCTTACCGTGTAGGCCAATGCTTATGAAAATGCAAGTTATAAAATTTTAAAAAATTATTATAAAAAAAAAAAAAATCTTGGATTTGAACCAATAGTTACAAACAACACAACCGTGAACCCGGAATATGTAGGCTTTGAAATATTGAACCAGAACCTACACACCAAAGATAATTATAAATGTTGATTGTGTATCAAATAATTTATTTAAAAAAAAAAAATAAAAGTTTCATTCTTTCATAGTGCTGGAAATCACTCTTCCACCGACCCTACTTTTACAAGGAGTATACAATTCATATTTGGCAAATACATGTGCTGATATAGTCGATATCCTATCGATTCAAATATCAAGGAAAAAACATTGAACAAAAACATGAAAACTGAATGAAAACCATCCAACGATATAATTTACTAATTAAATGGTAGAGAAATGAAAATAAATTATTTTTATTTAGTTAAAAGGTGATAATTTACTTTGGATCTCTTTTCATACTCAATTAGTGAATAATTTGAAATACATGAAAAACATGCAAACTAATTTTGTAGGAAAATGATTAGCATAGTGAAAAAATTGATTTTTTTATTTTTATTTTTTACAGTGAATGATGTTGCATCTACGTGATCAAAGTATTTTTAATGTTTTTATTTTTGATCATCCGATAATTTTTCTTCAAGTAGTTGTCAACTTACCACATCATTAACTGTGAATTTTTTTAAAGTTTGTTTGTTTGTTTATT